>CM055121.1:355088098-355726625 GCA_029206835.1 Rana muscosa
CTATAGTTTTCTGTCCCTAGAAAAAATGTTTTTTTAAAGATGATTGATGATCAATGCTTTAGCACACTATAGCACAAGTAGAATTTGCCTCACTGTCCTTCCCTGTCCCTAGAAACAAGGATTATCACAGTGAAAGAAACTGACACTCTTCCTACCTATAGTTTTCTGTCCCTAGAAAAAATGTTTTTTTAAAGCTGATTGATGATCAATGCTTTAGCACACTATAGCACAAGTAGAATTTGCCTCACTGTCCTTCCCTGTCCCTAGAAACAAGGATTATCACAGTGAAAGAAACTGACACTCTTCCTACCTATAGTTTTCTGTCCCTAGAAAAAATGTTTTTTTAAAGCTGATTGATGATCAATGCTTTAGCACACTATAGCACAAGTAGAATTTGCCTCACTGTCCTTCCCTGTCCCTAGAAACAAGGATTATCACAGTGAAAGAAACTGACACTCTTCCTACCTATAGTTTTCTGTCCCTAGAAAAAATGTTTTTTTAAAGCTGATTGATGATCAATGCTTTAGCACACTATAGCACAAGGAGAATTTGCCTCACTGTCCTTCCCTGTCCCTAGAAACAAGGATTATCACAGTGAAAGAAACTGACACTCTTCCTACCTATAGTTTTCTGTCCCTAGAATTTTTTTTTTTTTTTTAAAGCTGATTGATGATCAATGCTTTAGCACACTATAGCACAAGTAGAATTTGCCTCACTGTCCTTCCCTGTCCCTAGAAACAAGGATTATCACAGTGAAAGAAACTGACACTCTTCCTACCTATAGTTTTCTGTCCCTAGAAAAAATGTTTTTTTAAAGCTGATTGATGATCAATGCTTTAGCACACTATAACACAAGTAGAATTTGCCTCACTGTCCTTCCCTGTCCCTAGAAACAAGGATTATCACAGTGAAAGAAACTGACACTCTTCCTACCTATAGTTTTCTGTCCCTAGAAATTTTTTTTTTTTTAAAGCTGATTGATGATCAATGCTTTAGCACACTATAGCACAAGTAGAATTTGCCTCACTGTCCTTCCCTGTCCCTAGAAACAAGGATTATCACAGTGAAAGAAACTGACACTCTTCCTACCTATAGTTTTCTGTCCCTAGAAAAAATGTTTTTTTAAAGCTGATTGATGATCAATGCTTTAGCACACTATAGCACAAGTAGAATTTGCCTCACTGTCCTTCCCTGTCCCTAGAAACAAGGATTATCACAGTGAAAGAAACTGACACTCTTCCTACCTATAGTTTTCTGTCCCTAGAAAAAATGTTTTTTTAAAGCTGATTGATGATCAATGCTTTAGCACACTATAGCACAAGTAGAATTTGCCTCACTGTCCTTCCCTGTCCCTAGAAACAAGGATTATCACAGTGAAAGAAACTGACACTCTTCCTACCTATAGTTTTCTGTCCCTAGAAAAAATGTTTTTTTAAAGCTGATTGATGATCAATGCTTTAGCACACTATAGCACAAGTAGAATTTGCCTCACTGTCCTTCCCTGTCCCTAGAAACAAGGATTATCACAGTGAAAGAAACTGACACTCTTCCTACCTATAGTTTTCTGTCCCTAGAAAAAATGTTTTTTTAAAGCTGATTGATGATCAATGCTTTAGCACACTATAGCACAAGTAGAATTTGCCTCACTGTCCTTCCCTGTCCCTAGAAACAAGGATTATCACAGTGAAAGAAACTGACACTCTTCCTACCTATAGTTTTCTGTCCCTAGAAAAAATGTTTTTTTAAAGCTGATTGATGATCAATGCTTTAGCACACTATAGCACAAGTAGAATTTGCCTCACTGTCCTTCCCTGTCCCTAGAAACAAGGATTATCACAGTGAAAGAAACTGACACTCTTCCTACTGTGAGGGGGTTAGCTCGGCAGCGGGTGTGTGTGACCCCCGAGATGGGCTCCCCACACAAAAACAGGCCCAGCAAACGGAGGTTGTGGTTTTCAAAATCAAAAAGGTGTGGTTTATTTTCTATTTACAGTGACAAAACACAGCAAAGCAAAAGAAACATAAACAAAATAAATCCTGGTCAACTTGACCTCTGACTAAACATACAGGTTTCCTAACTAACAACTGGGATCAGCCTAGTGCTGTCCTAGTCCCTAAGTCCCTGGTTTTAAATGTCCAAGCAAATAGCCACACAGGCTTTGTCTCACCGCACAGGGGTTCACTCTCCCTAGACAGTCCACACAGGTCTGGTTCCAGGCATGAGCTAACATCTAATGAAGCTGGGAGTTCTTATAGAGGCCTAAATGAGCTGACAAGCTTCAGCTGGTCTCATCAACTCCCTGTCTGCACGACGCCCCACACTCTCCCTAGAGGTATGAGTCATCCATGAGCCCACTAGCCTTATACAACTCTCCACCTAGTTGTATAAGTCGGCGTAAAGCCTGAATCTGGGCGAAATATATCTACCCCCCTGGATGCAACCAGGTGACTTTACCTTCCTGCTGTCACATACCCCCCCCTCTTGTTTTAACCTCGGGGTTGGAACACCAGCAATCAGGCATTCATGTACTCGAGACAAAGCATCCACATTCCCCATTTGAACGCCAGGGCGATGCTTTACTGTGAAGTTGAATTCCTGGAGGGCCAGGAACCACCTATTCACTCTTCTATTTGTTTCCTTGTTTTGAGCCATCCACTTTAACGGAGCGTGATCCGTAACCATGTCAAAGTGCCTACCTAGCAGGTAGTACCGAAGGGAATCTAGAGCCCACTTCACCGCTAAACACTCCTTTTCAACGGTGGCGTAATTTACCTCATGGGACTTCAACTTCCTGCTGAGGTAAATGACTGGGTGCTCTTCCCCGTTCCAGACCTGGGACAATACTGCTCCTAACCCCACATCTGACGCATCACTTTGTACGACAAAGTCTTTAGAGAAGTCGGGTGAGTACAACACTGGCTGGCTACATGAGGCTTGTTTCAAGAATTGGAATGCTGCCTCAGCCTCGGGGGTCCATTTAATCATGACCGACCCTTTCCCCTTCGTCAGGTTGGTTAGGGGCACAGCCTTAGAAGCAAAGTGGGGAATGAATCGCCGATAATACCCAGCGATTCCCAGAAAGGCTCGTACCTGCTTCTTGCTGTTGGGACGTGGCCAACTCTGGATGGCCTCGACTTTGTTGAGTTGGGGTTTTATTACTCCCCTCCCAATGGTGTACCCAAGATATTTGGCCTCCTCCTGCCCAATGGTACACTTCTTGGGGTTAGCCGTAAACCCCGCTTCCCGAACAGAGTCCAGGACTGCTTGCACTTTTGGCAGATGTGAGGCCCAATCTGTGCTATGGACAATTACGTCATCCAGGTAAGCCGCAGCATACTTCCGATGGGGCCTCAGCATCTGGTCCATTTTCCGCTGGAATGTGGCCGGCGCATTCTGTAACCCGAACGGCATTCTTTTATATTGGAACGCCCCGTCTGGGGTTACAAATGCGGTTTTCTCTTTGGCCGACTTGGCCAGGGGGATTTGCCAATACCCTTTTGTGAGGTCAAGAGTCGTCATGTATCGGGCTGTTCCCAGCCGGTCGATCAACTCATCTATACGTGGCATGGGGTAGGTGTCAAATTTTGTAACTTTGTTCAACTGACGAAAATCGTTACAAAATCGCCAGCTCCCATCCGGTTTAGGCACCAACACAATGGGACTAGACCAATCACTTTGGGACTCCTCTATCACCCCTAAGTTCAGCATTTTCTGTACTTCCTCCCGTATTGCCTCCCGTCGGGCCTCTGGGATCCGATAGGGTTTTAACTTCACCCTTTCACCAGGCGGGGTAATGATGTCATGCTCTACCCCAGATGTTTGTCCCGGCAGCTCAGAGAATACCTCCTTGTTGCGAAGCACAAACTCCTTAACCTCCTGTTGTTGGGGTTGTGACAAGGTGGCTGCTATTCCAACCTCAGGAATCACGCAACCAGTTTGAGCTGGTGACCAAGTGTCTGCGACTAGGGACTCTCTATCCCTCCAGGCTTTCAACAGATTAACGTGATAGATCTGTTCGGGCTTTCGCCTTCCTGGTTGTCTGACCTTGTAATTCACTTCGCTCACTTTTTCCATTATCTCGTAGGGGCCTTGCCATTTGGCAAGGAATTTACTTTCAACCGTAGGGACAAGTACCAGTATCCTATCCCCCGGGGAAAAGGTACGGGTCTTGGCTCCACGGTTGTACACTCTCTGCTGTGCTAACTGCGCTTGGGCCAAATGTTCCTTCACGATGGGCATTACCTGTGCAATTCGGTCTTGCATCAGGGCGACATGCTCAATCACACTCCTGTGGGGAGAACTCTCACTTTCCCAAGTTTCCTTGGCAATATCCAACAGCCCTCTTGGGTGTCTCCCATACAGTAACTCAAAGGGGGAGAATCCCGTAGAGGATTGGGGCACCTCCCTAATAGCAAACATCAGATAAGGAAGTAGACAGTCCCAATCCTTTCCATCTCTATCCACCACTTTCTTCAACATTTGTTTTAGGGTTTTGTTGAACCTTTCAACCAGCCCATCGGTTTGGGGGTGATACACAGATGTACGTAATTGCGTCACTTTGAACAATTTACACAGCTCCTTCATAACCCGGGACATAAAGGGTGTACCTTGGTCCGTAAGCAGTTCTTTACAAATACCCACCCGGCTAAACACAAGAGATAGCTCTTTGGCTATGGTTTTGGCCGAGGTATTTCGGAGAGGGATCGCTTCTGGATAACGGGTGGCATAATCCATTATAACTAATATGTACTGGTGCCCCCTAGCGGACTTGATTATAGGACCTACCAAATCCATGGCGATCCTCTCAAACGGGACCTCAATGATGGGTAGAGGGACCAGCGGGCTACGGAAATGTGGCATCGGGGCCGACCTCTGACACACAGGGCAGGAGGAACAATAATTTTCTATGTCCTTCATCACCCCCGGCCAATAGAATCTCTGTAATACCCTCTCTCGGGTTTTCTCTGTCCCCAGATGACCTCCAAGAATGTGCCCATGGGCCAACTCCAACACCAACTTCCTGTAAGGTTTGGGCACCACAAGCTGCTCAACGGTTTCTTCTGCCCTTTTTGCCACCCGATACAGTAGGTCCTTCTCTACGCTGAAGTATGGGTAAGTGCAGGTATTATCTGGGTTCACTAACTCGCCATCTATTTTCACTACGTTTTCCCGTGCCTTTATTAGGGCGGGGTCTTTCAACTGTTCTGTGGCAAAGTTTTCCCTGTGAACCTCAAGATCAGAAAACTCCACAGACGGTAGGTTTTCGTCTGAGGAGGTGGGCTCCTCTCCAGTTTCTTGAGTCTCCCCTGCCAATACTGATAAGGGAAATTCCGGAGAGTCCTCACCACTCTCAGGGGAGTTCTGGCTATCACATTCCTGGTACATAGGGGCACCAGTGGGGGGCTCAGGATCATCCCACAGTTCCCAGAACTTCGGAAAATCCCTTCCCACAATGGCGTCATGCGGTAACTGAGATACTAAGCCCACTGGATGAGAGAGGGTACCTTTGGGGGTCTCGAAACACACTGTAGTCACTGGATACTCTCGGGTGTCCCCATGCACACAAATAACAGCTACCTTGCTATTCCCAGAGACCTCTGTTTTAACTAACTCAGCCTTTATCAGGGTCACAAGGCTACCTGAATCCAACAATACCACAACATTTCTACCATTAACACACATTTTGCATAAATGTTTCTCAGTTCCTCGAATGGCAGTGCATGCGACTGTCGCACACAGCGACTGATGTCTGCCCGTCAGAAAGTCACACTGCATGGGTTCCTCCACAACCGGGCAATTGGCTGCAATATGTCCCGCTTGCCGGCAGCGGTAGCAAACGATCCTTCTTGCGGCCTCTTGAGCCGCTGATTTCCCAGGCTGTTCTTGCCAAACTTGGGGTAGAGCTCCCACCCTCTCACTCTCTCCACCCTCACCCCTTGGAATCCTCTTATCCGCCCCTGGGGATGGTCTGGTCTTAGGGTGGAAAGTCCGAGTGTCTCTGGAAGAGGCCGTCAGGTTCTCTGTAGCCAAGTATTTCTCCACACGATCCACAAGACCATCGGCCGTCTCTGGGTCTCCATGGCTTACCCACTTTTGGATGGCAGTAGGAAGAGCTCTCAAAAACCGATCCATTACAACACGTTCCACAATCTTTGGTGCGGACAAAGTCTCTGGCTGTAGCCACTTTCTGCTCAGGTGAATGAGATCATACATTTGAGACCTGGGGGGTTTTCCAAGCTGGAAAGTCCAGTTATGCACACGCTGAGCCCGGACAGCCTGGGTGACACCCAGCCTTGCCAATATTTCAGCTTTTAGCATCACATAGTCTTTTGCTTGGTTAGGCTCTAGGTCATAGTACGCTTTCTGCGATTCACCAGTTAACAGAGGAGCCACCAGTCCAGCCCACTGCTCCTCAGGCCACTTTTCTCTTTCAGCGGTCCTTTCAAATGTGGTCAAAAATACCTCTGGATCATCCTCTCCAGTCATTTTTGTCAATAAACGACTCACCCCAAAGGACGCGGTATTAGTGGGACGGCTTTCCTCACTGGTCTGCGGACGTTGCTGCATTACTGCTTCCATCTGTTGTTGTAGTCTCTGCTCTTGCTTCTGCAACAGGTCTATGAAGCGGGCCTCAGATTGCTGCTGGGCTTGTTGCTGAGCCTCCAGACTCTGTTGCAAAGTTGCGTTTGTCTGCTGCTGGGCTGCAAGGCTCTGTTGATGAGCTTGCTGCTGGGCTGCGAAGTTCTTTTGCAAACCTGCATTTGTCTGCTGTTGATTGGCATTTGCTAGAGCCAGCTGCTTCAGTATCTCCTCCATGCTGGCTTAAAAAAAAAAAAACTGCCACTGGTTCTCCACCAACTGTGAGGGGGTTAGCTCGGCAGCGGGTGTGTGTGACCCCCGAGATGGGCTCCCCACACAAAAACAGGCCCAGCAAACGGAGGTTGTGGTTTTCAAAATCAAAAGGTGCGGTTTATTTTCTATTTACAGTGACAAAACACAGCAAAGCAAAAGAAACATAAACAAAATAAATCCTGGTCAACTTGACCTCTGACTAAACATACAGGTTTCCTAACTAACAACTGGGATCAGCCTAGTGCTGTCCTAGTCCCTAAGTCCCTGGTTTTAAATGTCCAAGCAAATAGCCACACAGGCTTTGTCTCACCGCACAGGGGTTCACTCTCCCTAGACAGTCCACACAGGTCTGGTTCCAGGCATGAGCTAACATCTAATGAAGCTGGGAGTTCTTATAGAGGCCTAAATGAGCTGACAAGCTTCAGCTGGTCTCATCAACTCCCTGTCTGCACGACGCCCCACACTCTCCCTAGAGGTATGAGTCATCCATGAGCCCACTAGCCTTATACAACTCTCCACCTAGTTGTATAAGTCGGCGTAAAGCCTGAATCTGGGCGAAATATATCTACCCCCCTGGATGCAACCAGGTGACTTTACCTTCCTGCTGTCACACTACCTATAGTTTTCTGTCCCTAGAAAAAATGTTTTTTTAAAGCTGATTGATGATCAATGCTTTAGCACACTATAGCACAAGTAGAATTTGCCTCACTGTCCTTCCCTGTCCCTAGAAACAAGGATTATCACAGTGAAAGAAACTGACACTCTTCCTACCTATAGTTTTCTGTCCCTAGAAAAAATGTTTTTTTAAAGCTGATTGATGATCAATGCTTTAGCACACTATAGCACAAGTAGAATTTGCCTCACTGTCCTTCCCTGTCCCTAGAAACAAGGATTATCACAGTGAAAGAAACTGACACTCTTCCTACCTATAGTTTTCTGTCCCTAGAAAAAATGTTTTTTTAAAGCTGATTGATGATCAATGCTTTAGCACACTATAGCACAAGTAGAATTTGCCTCACTGTCCTTCCCTGTCCCTAGAAACAAGGATTATCACAGTGAAAGAAACTGACACTCTTCCTACCTATAGTTTTCTGTCCCTAGAAAAAATGTTTTTTTAAAGCTGATTGATGATCAATGCTTTAGCACACTATAGCACAAGGAGAATTTCCCTCACTGTCCTTCCCTGTCCCTAGAAACAAGGATTCGCACAGTAAAACACACTGACACTCTCCCTACCTATCCTTCTCTTTCCCTAAACTAAAGGAATCCAGGTTAAGCAAGAAAAAATAAATGTCACTGTCCCTGCCTATGCTTCTCTTTCCCTGCTCCGGAACACACTACACTAGGCCGCCGTGTTGGCGGCCTTTTATAGTGTGGGGCGTGTACTAAACACCCTCAGCAATAATTGGCCACAGGCATCCTGCCTGTGGCCAATCATTGCTCTCCTCGCTGCCGGCGCTGTTTTTGGCCAAGCATGCGGGGTCACAGTGCATGCTTGGCCAATCACAGCGCCTGGATGACACTGCGATGGCGTAGTGCATTGTGGGCCGTTCGCGTCACTCGAATTAGGCGCGAACGGCCCAAATCATTCGATCTTCGTCGAACGATCGAACAGCCGATGTTCGAGTCGAACGTATGTTCAACTCGAACACCGAGCTCATCCCTACTCAGCAGCACCCATAGGACTTCTAGTGTGTTAGTGGCATTACACAGAGCTCCTATATTTTCTTCTCAGAAGCACCCATAGGACTTCTAGTGTGTTAGTGGCATCACACAGAGCTCCTATATTTTCATCTCAGAAGCACCCATAGGACTTCTAGTGTGTTAGTGGCATCACACAGAGCTCCTATATTTTCTTCTCAGCAGCACCCATAGGACTTCTAGTGTGTTAGTGGCAGCAAACAGAGCTCCTATATTTTCTTGTCAGCAGCACACATAGTACCTATAGTGTGTTAGTGTCAGCACCCATAGGACCTACAGTGTGTTGTGAGCACACATAGGAGCTCTATTTTTTATACTATATACACTACCGACTACAATGGCTGGAAGACCGCCAAGGAGAGGCAGAGCGTGCCGAGGCAAGAACACAGGGCAGGCAGGCTCTGTTTCTAGAGACAACAGTGCTGGCCGTGGACGTGGTCGTGCATCGTCATCAGCACGTGGCCATGGGACACGCTTGTCTTTGTTTTCGGCAGCTGGACATGTGGAGCCGCATCATGCCGAAGGCTTGGTAGAATGGATGACCAAGCCCTCCTCATCCTCCTCATCCTCTCTCACCCAGCCTCAGGGTACTGGCAGAGCAGCTGCCAACGCGTACTCAATGGCATCATCAGCCACCCCTTCCCTAGACCCACCATGTCCTCCTGAGGAGTCCCCCGAACTGTTTGAGCACAGTGTTGGGTACATGCTCCAGGAGGATGCCCAACGATTCGAAGGCTCGGATGATGATACCCAGCTTGAGGAAGTCAGTAGTGTGCGCGCAGAGAGAGGGGATGCTGAAGGACAGCAATCTGGCAGTACTGTTCCACCAGCTGCAGCTTACTGCCAGGTTTGCTCTAGTGGTGAAGAGGGAGGGGATGATGAGGTCACTGACTCCACGTGGGTGCCTGAAGGGAGAGAGGAGGAGGAGGAGGATGCAGCGTCACATGTCCAACGAGGCAGGATGCCCCCTGGAGGCCAGCTAGAGGCCAGCACAGCAACTGTACCACACCGCAGAGCTCCGCCTGTGCAGGGCGCTGCCTCTGCACGTTATGACAAAAGTTCTTTGGTGTGGGCCTTTTTTGAGACGAGTGCATCAGATCGCACCACTGCTATTTGCAATATTTGTCTCAAGCGTATCTCGCGTGGCCAAAACATCAGCCACTTGGGCACCACAAGCATGAGCAGACATATGTCGACCTGCCATGCAGCTCGTTGGCAAGCACACATAAAAGACCCACACCAAAGAACAAAGCGGACCTCTCCTTGCTCCTCATCAGCTGGGATCTCCATCCCCACTATATCTTCAGTCCTCTCTGAAAGCTGCTCTGAGAGGACTGAAGGTGTAGAATTAGGTGTGTCACAACCAAGTACTTGCAGTACACCGACGTCCAATTGTAGCAGGCAAATTTCCCTGCCCCAGCTGCTGGACCGTCGAAAGAAGTATACTCCCAGCCATCCACATGCCCAGCGGTTGAATGCTAGCTTGGCTAAATTGCTAGCACTTCAACTGCTGCCTTTTCAGTTGGTAGACTCGGCCCCCTTCCGTGAGTTTGTTCAATGTGCGGTTCCTCAGTGGCAGGTTCCCAAACGCCACTTTTTCTCACGGAAGGCGATTCTGTCTCTCTACCGGCATGTGGAAGGCAATGTCCATGCCTCGCTGGACAGGGCGGTCAGCGGTAAGGTGCATATTACCGCTGACTCATGGTCCAGCAGGCATGGACAGGGACGTTATCTTTCTTTCACGGCCCATTGGGTCACTCTATTGGCAGCTGGGAGGGATGCAGGACAAGGTGCAGTAGTGTTGGAGGTTGTTCCGCCACCACGCCTCCAAAATGCTACTACTGGTTGTGACACACCTCTCTCCTCCACCCCCTCCTCTTCTTCTTCCTCCATGTCCTCTTCGAGTGCTCTGTCCTCGGAACCAGCGGTGCTCCGTAGGCGTACAAGGGGCTACGCGAGTACGCAGGCAAAAAGATGCCATGCCGTGCTTGCGCTGGTGTGTTTGGGGGACAGGAGCCACACTGGGCCAGAGGTTCTGGCAGCTCTGCAGGGGCAGGCCGAGAGGTGGTTGACGCCACGCCAGCTTAAGCCAGGAATGGTCGTTTCTGACAATGGCACCAACCTCCTCTCCGCCCTGCGACAGGGGCAGCTCACCCATGTGCCCTGTATGGCTCACGTCCTCAACCTGGTGGTGCAGCGGTTCTTGGGCAGGTTCCCAGGCTTACAGGATGTCCTGAGGCAGGCCAGGAAAGTCTGTGTGCATTTCCGCCAATCTTATAATGCCAGTGCTCGGCTGACTGAGCTGCAAAAGGAGCTGAACCTGCCCAAGAACCGCCTAATATGTGACATGCCCACCAGGTGGAACTCAACGTTGGCCATGCTGCAGCGACTGCACACGCAGCAGAGGGCCATCAATGAGTACCTTTGCGACTACGGCACCAGGACAGGGTCAGGGGAGCTTGGCTTTTTTTCCCCACGCCAGTGGAGCATGATCAGGGATGCATGCACTGTCCTCTCACCATTTGAGGAGGCCACGAGGATGGTGAGCAGTGACAGTGCATGCATCAGTGACACTGTACCTCTTGTCCACCTGTTGGAGCATACGCTGCTTGGGATAATGGCCAGGGCACTTGAGGCAGAACAGAGGCAGGAAGAGGAGGACTTCCTTGCCTCTCAAGGCCCCCTTTATCCAGACAGTGTTCCTTCTGTCCCACCCATCACACAGGAAGAGGATGAGGATGAGGAGGAGGAGGAGGAGGAGGATTGTGTGAGCATGGAGGTGGAGCCTGGCACTCAGCATCAGCAGCAGCAGTCTTTTAGGGATGATGTACAGTCCCAACAAACCAGTGGACTTGTACGTGGCTGGGAGGAGGTGGCTGGCGATCATGTCATCCTCAGTGACCCAGAAGACTCCGGACCGAATGCCTCAGCTAACCTACGCTGCATGGCCTCCCTGATCCTGCAAAGCCTGCGGAAGGATCCTCGTGTTCTTCGGATCAAGGCGAGGGACCATTACTGGCTGGCCACTCTCCTTGATCCACGGTACAAGGGTAAGGTTGCGGACCTTATCTTGCCGTCGCAGAGGGAGCAGAGGATGAGACATCTCAGGGAGGCCTTGCAGAAAGGTCTGTGCAACGCGTTCCCAGAAACTGGGAGGTTACAAACTCCTGGTCCTGGACGACAAGTTGCTGAGGCTTCGGTCAGTAGCAGAAGGAGCGGTGGGGAAGGTGGACGTCTGACCGATGCGTTCAGACAATTTTTTAGTCCGCAGCCCCAAGGTATGATCGGTTCCAGCAACCATCGCCAGCGTCTGATATACATGGTGCAGGAATACCTAGGGGCAAGGTCAGACTTGGACACCTTTCCCACCGAAAATCCTCTGGCTTACTGGGTCCTGAGGATGGATCACTGGCCAGAGCTTGCACAGTATGCAATTGAGCTACTGGCCTGTCCTGCATCCAGCGTTCTTTTCGAACGCACATTCAGTGCTGCTGGAGGATTTGTCACCGATCATAGGGTGCGCCTGTCCACCGACTCGGTTGATCGACTGACCTTCATAAAAATTAATCAGTCTTGGATCACCACCAGCTACCAGACACCTGAAGCGGATATAACGGAATAATTTATAATGTCACATCCCTTCAAGACTGCCTATGCTGATGCTGAGTGACTGTCCTGTTATGTTCACTGACTATCCTCTTCCTCCTCCTCAATGATCCATGCCACCACACCAGTGCCTAAGGCACAATTTTTCAGCCCCTGTATAACAGGGGCGTGTAATTACAATTTTTTAAAATGATGCTTCGCAACAGGTGTGACTGCTGTGCTCCAAGTACAGTATCTGTGAGGGGTTGCAGTGTTGTGGCACCAGCACCAGTGCCTAAGGCACAATTTTTCAGCCCCTGTTGGGGCGTGTAATTACAATTTTTAGGCAATGCTTTGCAACAGGTCTCATTGCTGTGCTCAGAGTACAGTATCTGTGAGGGGTTGCAGTGTTGTGGCACCAGCACCAGTGCCTAAGGCACAATTTTTCAGCCCCTGTTTAACAGGGGCGTGTAATTACAATTTTTTTAAAAGATGCTTCGCAACAGGTGTGACTGCTGTGCTCCAAGTACAGTATCTGTGAGGGGTTGCAGTGTTGTGGCACCAGCACCAGTGCCTAAGGCACAATTTTTCAGCCCCTGTTGGGGCGTGTAATTACAATTTTTAGGCAATGCTTTGCAACAGGTCTCATTGCTGTGCTCAGAGTACAGTATCTGTGAGGGGTTGCAGTGTTGTGGCACCAGCACCAGTGCCTAAGGCACAATTTTTCAGCCCCTGTATAACAGGGGCGTGTAATTACAATTTTTTAAAAAGATGCTTTGCAACAGGTGTGACTGCTGTGCTCCAAGTACAGTATCTGTGAGGGGTTGCAGTGTTGTGGCACCAGCACCAATGCCTAAGGCACAATTTTTCAGCCCCTGTTTAACAGGGGCGTGTAATTACAAATCTTGATCTAATAGTTCACAGCAGGGCCCATTCCTGCGCCCACCAAGAGTAACTATGAGGGCCTACAGTCTTGTGGCAACACCGTCCACCACCACCACCACCACCAAAGGCCCAATTTTTCTGCCCTGTTCAACAGGTGCATGCAATTACAAATCTTGATCTAATAACTCACAGCAGGGCCCATTCCTGCACCCACCAAGAGTAACTGTGAGGGCTTACAGTCTTGTGGCAACACCGGCACTGGGGAGCTACAGTTCATTGAGGGAACCATGAATTCCAACATGTACTGTGACATAGTCCAGAAAGAGTGTAACACCGCTCAGACTGTGGATAAATATTTCCTTGTGGGTGCTGGCCCGGGCTCACCACTGTCAATAGTAATTGAAGAAAAAGAAGATTGGTCGCACACCATGGAAGGAAGAACTTCTGTAGAATAGTTACTTTATTGTCAAGGTGCCAAAGGACAGGACGTTACAGGAACATTGGTATACCAGTTTCACACCTAGTGCTTGTTCACTCCTATTCATCCAGCACCTTCCAATGTTGCTGGGATATAGAGGAGCCAATACAGACACAGCAGCACTGTGAAACACACAGGACTTCCTGTAACTTTACTGTTCCTGTGTCATGTTTTACCAGGAGACCACACTACACAAAACCTTTATACATCCTAGCAACCTACCTAAGAAGGTGCTACACAAGGAATTCTATGAATGGTGGAGGTGCTGAGGGAGCATACCCTGTTGCCAGTGTACAGAGAGGAAGCCACTTGCACAGAACCTGGAAAATCACAACTCTCGCTATATGTAGTACCAACTACAACAGTGGTTTACAGCATCCCCAGTGGCCCTCCAGATGTCAGACACACTGAGCCAAACTGGACCGATGTAAGTTTTCAAACAGTACAATTCCTGGAGTTCAGCTTTGATTGCAATATTTTTTAATAAGTTTACCAGGAAATTCAAGTGTTTGTTCAGTTGCAAAAAAATTGGCAACAAATCTCAGAATCATTAAATAAGATAATACCAATTAAATACAGTGGTGTGTAGTTGTTTAAATGCAACCTGACATTCTGTAGTTAATGTACAAAGATTGTAGCACCTTAGGACCCCGTATTCCCAGGATTAATTTGGGAAGAAGGAAAGGGGGAGGAATAAAGGGGGGAAAGGTAGGTTTAGGGAAGAGGCAGGAGGAGGGAAGGAGGGGTGAAGAGGACGGAACTGAAATATGGGTTTGGTTTTATCATTGTTGCTCTTTCCATTCACATGGCTCTATTACAGATCTGTGAAGTCCCTGTTTTCTCTGAGTCTATCCAAGTTGTATCCTGTGTTGAGCCCTGATGAAGGGGGATTGGTGTTGCCCCCGAAATGTGTTGGTTGTTTTTATATGGCTTTTCCACCAACAATTAAAGCTATCTTGGGTTCTTTTATCCAATTTTGGCCTGGCGCTCCTTTTTGTTTGTCTATGGTTTAAGTTACTGTTGGGTGCTCATCAAGGGAAGTCTTGCTGTGTGGGAGCACCTCGGCATAGCTACTGAGCTTGTTCAAAGTTTTCCCTGACTACATTTGCAAGTCTAAAAGTGCCTCTTTGAGTATGTTCTTCTATAGTAGTGTTTATCAACCCCAACAGGTCATGTTTTCAGGCCTTCCATTATTTTTCACAGGTGATTTGATCAGTTTCACTGCCTTAGTAATTACCACAGCCGTTTCATCTGAGGGAAATCCTGAAAACAAGGCCTTTTGGGGCGCCTTTAGGACTGCAGTTGAGAAACACTGTTCTATAGTTACAAAGTCTGACTACAACCAACTATCTATGTAAAGTGAATCTGTACCTCGTCATTGTAATGTTGATAGGTATGAGAGGGTAGTGAGAAAATATTATAGCATTGAAAAACATCCCTTTTACATCTCTGTCATTCAAGGAACAGGTACTTGTTTGCTAGTGTAGACACCTGCTGCCCTCTACTGTTAGCTGCTGATATTACAATGTTATGTAAAATTATGTATTAGCACTTCCTGTCTTTGGCAGGCTGGCTTAAATCTCAGAATGAGGAAATGAAGAGAGAGAGAGAGAAGTCTCAGCCACATATCCTGTCCATGCTGTTAACTCCAGGTCAGCATGGACTATTTAAAACAGAAAAAACTTTACTCAAAACAATCTGAGTGAGAAAAGCAAATAGTAGTGCTAAAAAACAATAAAACTATATAATAGTGTAATAAACGAAATAACACCACGTGACAAGTGATATAAAGTCCATAACATAAACGATGAAATCGGTGAAAAAAGTTCTTATTTCTTTAACCACTTAACGACCGCTCACTGTATATATACGTCAGCAGAATGGCACCGACAGGCACAATCACGTAGAGTGTACGTGATTGCCTTTGTACAGTTGGGGGGTCCAATCGGACCCCCCTTCTATACAGTGAGCGGTGGCTAAGTGTCCGGGAGCGTTCCGGGATGAGGGGGCAGCCATTTGTTTCTGGCCACCCCCTCGCGATCGCTCCCGGCGAATAGAAATGCCCCCTCTGTCTGTGTCAGACAGAGGGAGCAGGAGGAAGTGATGTCATCTCTGGTGCGGCGCTCACATATACCGAGCGCCGTACAAGAGAAGATATCAGGTCAGTGCACACAACACTACACTGACACCAGGACACATAGGGACATAAATCGCCCCCCCAGGCCCCCCCAGACACCCCAGATCACCCCCCAGATCACCCCCCCAGCCCCCAGTCACAGTGTCACTGATTGCAGTGACCATTTATTTAGTGATCACTGCAATCAGTGACATTTGTGACTGTAAAAGTGTCACCAAAGTTTAGTCTTAGGTCCAGTGTAGCCCCCTAACCCCCCCCCTAATAAAGGTTTAACCCCCTGATCACCCCCAGATAACCCTTTCACCGCCTATCACCACTGTCGCTTAGCGATCATTTTTCTGATCGCTGTCTTAGCGTCAGTGATGCCGATCGGCAGCCAGTAATTTTTTTTAGGTTCGCCGCAGGTTTTTATAGCGTCAGGTACCCCAATATATTATCTAATAAAGGTTTAACCCCCTTGATCTCCCCCCAGGTAACCCTTTCACCCCCTATCACCACTATCACTAAGCAATCGTTTTTCTAAAGGCCGTCTTAGTGTCTGTGATGCAGATCGGTAGCCGGTAATTTTTTTTAGGTTCGCCGCAGGTTTTTATAGCGTCAGGTACCCCAATATATTATCTAATAAAGGTTTAACCCCCTTGATCGCCCCCCAGGTAACCCTTTCACCCAGTGCCGGCCTAAGACATTGTGCTGCCTGGTACCAAGAATTAAATGCTGCCCCCCCCCCCAAAAAAAAAATAACGCCCACCAAAAGGATATAATTTTATATCATGATAACTTAAGAGGATCTGTCATGGCTCTATACATGTATGTAGGAGTATAAAGAGGACCTGTCATGGCTCTATACATGTATGTAGGAGTATAAAGAGGACCTGTCATGGCTCTATACATGTATGTAGGAGTATAAAGAGGACCTGTCATGGCTCTATTCATGTATAGGAATATAAAGAGGACCTGTCATGGCTCTATTCATGTATAGGAATATAAAAAGGACCTGTTATGGCTGTATTCACGTATAGGAGTATAAAGAGGACCGGTCATAGCTCTATACATGTATATATAAGTATGAAGAGGACCGGTCATGGCTCTATACATGTGTATAGGGGTGTAAAAAGGACCTGTCATGGCTTTATACATGTATTTAGGAAAATAAAGAGGACCTGTCATGGCTCTATACATGTATGTAGGAGTATAAAAGGACCTGTGTGTGGCCCCGATGTCAGCCGGCCACCCGCGATCGCTCCACAGAGAGCCAGAATGGGGATTTGTCAATGTAAACAGACAGATCCCCATTCTGACAGGGGAGGAGAGACAGATCTGCTGTTCCTAGTGATTAGGAACAGAGATCTCTCTCCTCCTCCAGTCAGTCCCATCACCCCCAGTTAGAAACACCTCCCAGGTAACACATTTAACCCCTTCCACACCAGTGACATTTACACAGTAATCAGTGCATTTTTATAGCACAAATCGCTGTATAAATGTCACTGGTCCCAAAAATGTGTCAAAAGTGTCCGATCTGTTCACCGCAATGTCGCAGTCTCACTGAAAATCGCAAATCACCGCCATTACTAGTAAAAAATTTATAATAATAATAATAATAATAAAAATGCCATAAATCTATCCCCTATTTTGTAGACGCTATAACTTTTGCGCAAACTAATCAATATACACTTATTGCGTTTTTTTTTTTTACCAAACATATGTAGAAGAATACGTATTGGCCTAAACTGATGAAGAAATACCACCAACAGAAAGCTCTATTTGCGGGAAACAAAGGACGTAAATTTTGTTTGGGTACAGCGTCGCACAACCGCACAATTGTCAGTTAAATCGACGCAGTGCCGTATCGCAAAACAAAATTAGTGAAGTGCGTAATTTCTATTATTACATTGTTATATAATATATAAAATAGTTCAACTCACCATAATGCAGAATCAGTGGGAGCCTGAGCGTGTCACTTGCCACCGTCACCTGCCACCAGTTGCGGATTGTCACTTGCCACGACGTCACACATTGCAGATTGTCACTTGCCACGACGCCACCTGCCACACATTGCGGGTTGTCACTTGCCACACATTGCGGGTTGTCACTTGCCACGACGCCACCTGCCACACATTGCGGGTTGTCACTTGCCACGACGCCACCTGCCACACATTGCGGGTTGTCACTTGCCACACGTTGCGGATTGCCACTTGCCACAACGTCACCTGACACACGTAGCGGATTGTCACTTGCCACGACGTCACACATTGCGAATTGTCACTTGCCACACGTAGCGGATTGCCACTTGCCACAACGTCACCTGACACACGTAGCGGATTGTCACTTGCTACGACGCCACCTGCCACACATTGCAGATTGTCACTTGCCACACATTGCGGATTGTCACTTGCCACAACGTCACCTGCCACACGTAGCAGATTGTCACTTGCCACTTCACCTGCCACATGTAGTGGATTGCCATTTGCTGTGTCCCAGAGTGAAGGCAGGCAGGAGAGAGATGACAGAGAAGAGGGGGATCTGACAGAGAAGAGGGGGGTCTGCTGTCAGAGAAGAGGGGGGGGTCTGCTGACATAGAGGAGGGGGGGTCTTCTGACATTGAGGATGGGGAGGTGGCTGACATTGAGGACGGGGGGGTGGCTGACATTGAGGAGGGGAGGCGGCTGACATTGAGGAGGGGGGGGCGGCTGACATTGAGGAGGGGGGGCGGCTGATATTGAGGAGGGGGGGCGGCTGACATTGAGGAGGGGGGGCAGGTGACATTGAGGAGGGGGCGCGGCTGACATTAAAGAGGGGGGGCGGCTGACATTGAGGAGGTGGGGGGGAGGCTGACATTGAGGACGGGGGGGTGGCTGACATTGAGGAGGGGGGGCGGCTGACATTGAGGAGGGGGGGCGGCTGACATTGAGGAGGGGGGGCGGCTGACATTGAGGAGGGGGGGGTGGCTGATATTGAGGAGGGGGGCGGCTGATATTGAGGAGGGGGGGAGGTGATATTGAGGAGGGGGGGCAGGTGACATTGAGGAGGGGGCGTGGCTGACATTGAGGAGGGAGGGCAGCTGACATTGAGGAGGGGGGGCGGCTGACCTTGAGGGGGGGCAGTTGAGGAGGGGGGGCGGCTGACATTGAGGAGGGGGTGCAGGTGACATTGAGGAGGGGGGGCTGACATTAAAGAGAGGGGGGCTGACAGAGACGGACCTCAGGAGACAGTGACACACAGCGAGTTAGGAGCATGCAGGGCAGGCGCGATTATCCACAGACACAGTCCAGCTCCTCCAGGCTCCAGGAGAAGCAGTACTGGGGCGGGTCTTCACAGTTGTGATCACATGATTAGGAGCAGGCTCCCGTCCTGTGTTCACCATCAGGATACAAGGGAGCTCCTCCAGGGGAATCACAGAGCCTCATGTCCGCACATGACCTGCTTAGCCAATCACAGGACACCCGCCTCTGCCAATTGCTGAGCTGAGCTCGGCTCAAACACAGAGCGCACCGAGGCAGTAGTGTGATTGTGAACTGGATGATCGTGCCCCTCTAGCCAGGGATTCGGCTGCCGCAGGACAGGTATGTGTGCCTGGGTTTCTGACGGGTGGAAACCCAGGCACATGTGCAGCGGAGCGGGCTGGCAGGCGGCAATTTGCCGCCCCCTGAAAGTGCCGCCTGGGACCGAGGTACCATCGGGTCCCATGGTAGGGCCGGCCCTGCTTTCACCCCCTATCACCACTGTCGCTAAGCAATTGTTTTTCTAAACTATGTCTTAGTGTCGGTGATGCAGATCGTAGCCAGTAATTTTTTTTAGGTTCGCTGCATGTTTTTATAGCGTCAGGTACCCCAATATATTATCTAATAAAGGTTTAACCCCCTTGATCGCCCCCCCAGGTAACCCTTTCACCCCCATCACCACTGTCGCAAAGCAATCGTTTTTCTAAACGCTGTCTTAGTGTCTGTGATGCAGATCGGTAGCTGGTAATTTTTTTTAGGTTCGCCGCAGGTTTTTATAGCGTCAGGTACCCCCATATATTATCTAATAAAGGTTTTAACCCCCTGATTGCCCCTAGTTAACCCTTTCACCAGTGATCACCATATAAGTGTTACGGGTGACGCTGGTTAGTTAGTTTGCTTTTTATAGTGTCAGGGCACCCGCCGTGTATATAACCCAATAAAGGTTTAACCCCCTGATCGCCCGGCGGGTGATATCAATTAGGTTTTAGCGTCAGAGAGGGTCTGAGTCACACCCCAGGCAGCGTCAGGTTAGTGCCAGTAACGCTAACACCCACGCGTGAAGCATACACCCCCCTTAGTGGTATAGTATCTGAACAGATCAATATCTGATCTGATCAGATCTATACTAGCGTCCCCAGCAGTTTAGGGTTCCCAAAAACGCAGTGTTAGCGGGATCAGCCCAGATACCTGCTAGCACCTGCGTTTTGCCCCTCCGTCCAGCCCAGGCCACCCAAGTGCAGTATCGATCGATCACTGTCACTTACAAAACAAAAACACACATAACTGCAGCGTTCGCAGAGACAGGCCTGATCCCTGCGACTCCAGTGCTGTAGGAGGTGATTTCACCACCACAGTTAAAAAAAAAAAGCAAATATGCCGAAGCATTGGGGCAGCAGGGGCGGAGGAGCGATTTTGCTCCTAATGCCGCGTACATACGGTCGAAATTCCGACGGAGGCTTGCCCGTGGAAAAGTCCGACCATGTGTGTGCGGCATAACTTTTTTGCGGGAGGATGCCCCCATGCTTCGGCATATATAAATGGTGCGTGTATGCCCATCATTGGAAGTGGGTGGATGAAGGGCGGTATTCTAATGGTGGGCATACCCACCGATCAATCTCTTTTTTCGTTCAGCCAACTGGCTGCATGAAATAAAAAGATTACAATACATGTCCAACAAGGACCAGCAACGTACTGGTATGTTGCTGGACTTTGAATGTTTATACCAGAATGATGCCTGCGGGTTTAGGTATCATCTTGGTATCATTCTTTTCAGCCTGCGGCCGGCTTTCATGTAAAAGCAATCCTAGTGGCTAATTAGCCTCTGGACTGCTTTTACAAGCAGTGGGAGGGAATGCCCCCCCCCCCCGGATATAAAAAGCGCCATTGGGAAATTGGGAAAGCATTTTATCACACCGATCTTGGTGTGGTCAGATGCTTTGAGGGCAGAGGAAAAATCTAGGGTCTAGAAGACCCCAGTTTTTTCAAAAAAAGAGTACCTGTCACTACCTATTGCTATCATAGGGGATATTTACATTCCCTGAGATAACAATAAAAATGATAAAAAAAAAAATACTTGGAAGGAACAATTTAAAAATAAAATAAAAAAGCAAAATTAATAATGAAAAAAAAAAAAAAAGCACCCCTGTCCTGCCCTGCTCTTGCCCAATGGCGAACGCAAGCGTCGGTCTGGCGTCATATGTAAACAGCAATTGCACCATGCATGTGAGGTATCACCGCGAAGGTCAGATCGAGGGCAATCATTTTAGCAGTAGACCTCCTCTGTAAATCTACTGGGGTAACCTGTAAAGGCTTTTAAAGGCTTTTAAAAATGTATGTAGTTTGTCGCCAATGCGCGTTTGTGCGAAATTTTAAAGCATGTCGTGTTTGGTATCTATGTACTCGGCCTAAGATCATCTTTTTTATTTCATCAAACATTTGGGCAATATAGTGTGTTTTAGTGCATTAAAATTAAAAAAAGTGTATTTTTTAACCCAAAAAATGCGTTTGAAAAATCGCTGCGCAAATACTGTGTAGAAAAAAAAATGCAACACCCACCATTTTAATCTGTAGGGCCTTTGCTTTAAAAATATATATATAATGTTTGGGGGTTCAACATAATTTTCTTGCAAAAAAAAAAAAAATGTTTTCATGTAAACAAAAAGTGTCAAAAAGGGCTTTGTCTTCAAGTGGTTAGAAGAGTGGATGTAAGCTTCCTAATGTTGTGTATAAAATGCCAGAACAGTTCAAAACCCCCCAAATGACCCCATTTTGGAAAGTAGACACCCCAAGCTATATACTGAGAGGCATGTCGAGTCCATGGAATATTTTATATGTTGACACAAGTTGCGGAAAAACGAATTTTTTTTTTTTTTTTTTTGCACAAAGTTGTCACTAAATGATATATTGCTCAAACATGCCATGGGCATATGTGGAATTACACCCCAAAATACATTCTGTTGCTTCTCCTGAGTACGGGGATACCACATGTGTGAGACTTTTTGGGAGCCTAGCCATGTACGGGACCCCAAAAACCAAGCACCGCCTTCAGGCTTTCTAAGGGTGTAAATTTTTGATTTCACTTCTCACTGCCTATCACAGTTTCGGAGGCCATGGAATGCCCAGATGGCACAAACCCCCCCAAATTACCCCATTTTGGAAAGTAGACACCCCAAGCTATTTGCTGAGAGGTATTGTGAGTATTTTGCAGATCTCGCTTTTTGTCACAAAGTTTTGAAAATTGAAAAAAAAAAAATATATATATATATATTTTCTTTCTTCATTTTCAAAAACAAATGAGAGCTGTAAAATACTCGCCATTCCTCTCAGCAAATAGCTTGGGGTGTCTATATTCCAAAATGGGGTCATTTGGGGGGGTTTTGTGCGATTTTGGCATTTTATGGCCTTCGAAACTGTGAAAGGTAGTGAGGAGTGAAATCAAAAATTTGTGCCTAGAAATCCTGAAGGCGGTGCTTGGTTTTCGGGGTCCCGTACGCGGCTAGGCTCCTAAAAAGTCCCACACATGTGGTATCCCCGTACTCAGGAGAAGCAGAAAAATGTATTTAGGGGTGTAATTCCACATATAACCATGGCATGTGTGAGCAATATATCATTTAGTGACAACTTTTTGTAATGTTTTTTTTTTTTTTTGTCATTATTCAATCACTTGGGACAAAAAAATAAAAAAATCAATGGGCTCAACATGCCTCTCAGCAATTTCCTTGGGGTGTCTACTTTCCAAAATGGGGTCATTTGGGGGGGGGGGTTTGTACTGCCCTGCCATTTTAGCACCTCAAGAAATGAGATAGGCAGTCATAAATTTAAAGCTGTGTAAATTTCAGAAAATGTACCCTAGTTTGTAAACTCTATAACTTTTGCGCAAACCAATAAATATACGCTTATTGACATTTTTTTTACTAAAAACATGTGGCTGAATACATTTTGGCCTAAATGTATGACTACAATTGAGTTTATTCGATTTTTCTTATAACAAAAAGTAGAAAATATCATTTTTTTTCAAAATTTTCGGTCTTTTTCCGTTTATATCGCAAAAAATAAAAATCGCAGAGGCAATCAAATACCATTAAAAGAAAGCTCTATTTGTGGGAAGAAAAGGACGCAAATTTCGTTTGGGTACAACATTGCATGTCCGCACAATTTACAGTTAAAGCAGCACAGTGCAAAATTCTGAATTCACCTCTGGTCCTCTAGCTACCAAATGGTCCGGGGCTTAAGTGGTTAAATCTTCCACCACACCACCGTGCTTAATTTGCTATTGTATATAGGTCACATACACTAAGGTACGATTCTTAGATAGTCTAGTATGCCAGCATGTGTGCTCATATGGTGTGTAATTTATCATACTGATAATACATTGAGAGATTGTGTGCATCAAATGGAAGAGTCTCCTCCAGTGAGATTCGTTCGTCATATTATGAAGCACAACGTTTCCTAGTGCTAGTTATTTTATTTTTATTTACTTTTATTTGTTATCTAAATTCTATTGAATGGGGAAAAAAGTTGCGCTACTAAATGAAACAAGTAAATTTATATATATATATATATATATATATATATATATATATATATATATACCCATATATATATATACACATATATATATAAGGCTGCCAGCATCAGCAATCAGACACAATGCAAAGGAAAATCCAAAGATAATAAATGCGGCGCCTAAAATAGTGACAAAAGCCCAGAGACACGTATGAATCTAGGTATGTAGTGGGTGAAGAAATAAGTGACTTCAAGTGATCTGGTGAACTGATAACCAGGTGCAGATACACAAATCATAAATTCACACCAAAATCTATATGTCACAATGTAATACGAACATATAACAGAAACAGTTCAGTGAAAATGTCCAGTATGAAAACTAGAATCAAAAGAGTAGGTGAACATCAGAGCGTGGTCTCCACATATGGAATCAAGCTGGCGTATGGTTCATACATAGCATTACTTCAGACCGTTGTGGCACCCAGGGATGTGACTCCAACACCAGGAAGGGGGAGAAGAAATGAATACTCTTACCCCTAAACGTGGACTCACACACCAGCGGTGGTGGGTCAAACAGGCGACAGATGTAGTTGTAGATTCATCTGGGTATCTCCTCACAGACTGGCCATAAAAGGGATGGACTCCCGGGATCAGCTCTCTCCAAGGCAGTGACACAGAATTCCAGACCGTCAGCACATCCAGAGTAATGATATCAATCATATGAAAAAGTGAAAAAAAAGGAGGCTCCACATAGTGCAGGATCAGATGGTAAAAAATAAAACTCCTATTTATTCATAAAAAACATCCAGAACAAACCACACAAGGTTTTAAAATAAAAATAAAAAATTGTTGCTCAATACAGGCATCAATGCAGAGGCTTGCATAATAGTGATCACGAATAAATACAAAAAATGGCGGGCAACTGCCCCAGTTGATGCATTTTTTATGCGAAACATGTCGGGTACATGAACCTGCTTTCTAGCTTCGCCATTTTTTGTATTTATTCATGATCACTATTATGCAAGCCTCTGCATTGATGCCTGTATTGAACAACAATTTTTTATTTTTATTTTAAAACCTTGTGTGGTTTGTTCTGGATGTTTTTTATGAATAAATAGGAGTTTTATTTTTTACCATCTGATCCTGCACTATGTGGAGCCTCCTTTTTTTTCACTTTTTCATATGATTGATATCATTACTCTGGATGTGTTGACGGTCTGGAATTCTGTGTCACTGCCTTGGAGAGAGCTGATCCCGGGAGTCCATCCCTTTTATGGCCAGTCTGTGAGGAGATACCCAGATGAATCTACAACTACATCTGTCGCCTGTTTGACCCACCACCGCTGGTGTGTGAGTCCACGTTTAGGGGTAAGAGTATTCATTTCTTCTCCCCCTTCCTGGTGTTGGAGTCACATCCCTGGGTGCCACAACGGTCTGAAGTTATGCTATGTATGAACCATAAGCCAGCTTGATTCCATATGTGGAGACCACGCTCTGATGTTCACCTACTCTTTTGATTCTAGTTTTCATACTGGACATTTTCACTGAACTGTTTCTGTTATATGTTCGTATTACATTGTGACATATAGATTTTGGTGTGAATTTATGATTTGTGTATCTGCACCTGGTTATCAGTTCACCAGATCACTTGAAGTCACTTATTTCTTCACCCACTACATACCTAGATTCATACGTGTCTCTGGGCTTTTTTCACTATTTTAGGCGCCGCATTTATTATCTTTATCTAAATTCTATTGCACTTCTATTGAACTCATTAATGATTTTCAGTATCTATTGCATTGCACATATCTTTCCCTGGAATGCGATAGCAACAGTCAGGTTGACTTAAGGTTGTGCGTTTTTGGTCAAAATGAATGACATTATTATACTAATCAATTATGTTTGCATTAGACTGAAGGGTCAATCTTATTAATGTTGAGATGGGCTTGGCAGACTGATCATTCATTGGTGGGACAGATATAAATTATGCTGTTTTAAGAAATAGCATTATTTTTATCAGATTCCTTTTTAACACACAATTTTTATTTTTTCGTTTTGTTTTTAAATGTCTTAATTTACATGCTTCATGTTTTGTATTGCACTTTTATTGAACTCATTAATGATAGTCATTATCTATTGCATTGCACATATCTTTCCCTGGAATGTGATAGTAACATTCGGGTTGACTTAAGGTTGCGCGTTTTTGGTCAATATGAATGACATTATTATACTGAAGCCGTGTACACACGATCGGTTTTACCGATGAAAACAGTCTGATGGACTTTTTTCATCGGACAAACCAATCGTGTGTGGGCCCCATCGGTCTTTTTTCCATCGGTATAAACAAATAGAACATGTTTTAAATTTTACCGATGGAAAAAAAACGATAGCAAATTCCGATCGTCTGTGTTGAACTCCATCGGAGAAAAAACCCACGCATGCTCAGAATCAAGTCGACGCATGCTCAGAAGCATTGAACTTCATTTTTCTCAGCTCTTCTGAGTGTTTTACGTCACAGCGTTTGAGACGGTCGGTTTTTTGGCTGATGGTGTGTAGGCAAGACTGATGGAAGTCAGCTTCATCGGATTACCGATGGAAAAATCCATCGGTTTAAAATCCATAGGAAATCCGATCATGTGTACAGGGCTTAAGTGTTCATGTTTGCATTAGACTGAAGGGTCAATCTTATTAATGTTGAGAAGGGCTAGGCAGACTGATTATTCATTAGTGGGATAGATATAAATTATGCCACTTTTAAGAAATAGCATTATTTTTATCAGATTAGTTTTTAACAAATAGGTTCTCTTTAAAATGTCTTAATTGTTTTATTTCACATGCTCCATGTCTTGTATTGCTTTACTGCAGTGCTGCTCTTCAGAGTGAGTCAGCACACAGATGGATGTGGGATTGCTTAGATGTAGTGCTCACATCATTCAGCTTACCACATCAAGGTTTTACAAACTGCTGTGCTTCACGGTCATGGGGACATGACGTGCGCGCATGCGTGGGATGATCAATCACGTGATTAGGCATGGGGAGTCTATATAGGAAGTGAGAGATATCCCAGTGGCCAATCCCATGACTAATAGGGTGCCCACATTTCCAAACTACCATTCAGGGACACCCTTCCTTCCCAAAAATCAGCTTGTGCTGTAATGAATCATAGCACAGTGATTGGACACAAGAGGCGGGATTTATGATTTCTCCAATCACAAGCAGGGGGGCAGAATTGTGCTCCTCCAGGCATTCCCGGCCAGGACAAGTACTGTCAGTGAATAAAGGGGTGATATGGCGCCCTTTTTTGGGGGCATCAGATTGGCCCGGGAGGTGTCAGTGTCAGTTTCATTCCGGGACACTGTATTGTCCTGGCATTAATGTGCCCGGGACAGACCTGCAGAATGCCGGACTGTCCTGGGAAATCCGGGACACGTGGTCACCCTAATGGCTAAGCATATACTGCAAAACATGTCGGGAACTTGGCTACAACTTTATTAGCTTTACCTAATAGGGACGCCGTTGCTGTTTGGACCATCTCCCGCTATTGTGAGCCGGGAACCTGGAGTGTGGTGAGATTTACCAGCATAAAACACACCTCAGGTCCGCCGTGGCCGCTTAGCACCGCAGAGACACTGTTGATTGCTGTGAATTTCATTTGAAGCTCTTTTTTCACTTTTTACATTTGAGTTGAATAATTGAAGTGTTGCTGTGATTTTAATATTAAACTGGAGTTACAATTTTACACTATTGGAGCACTTTCTTTATTCTTATATGTGCAATATTGAGGACTATCACAGTGATTCAGCTGAGATTGCTTTTTCCATTTGTGGGATCATACACAAGCAAATTTAGCCTGACACGAGAGTGAAAGGCAAATTTATTTGGTGAGTGCGTTTTTCAAAGGGGAAGTTGGCACAGCACGGTGGTGTGGTGGAAGATTTACAGAAATAAGGAATTTTTTCACAGATTTCATCATTTATGTTATGGATTTTATATCACTTGTCACGTGGTGTTATTGAGTTTATTACACTATTATATAGTTTTATTGTTTTTTAGCGCTACTATTTGCTTTTCTCACTCAGATTGTTTTGAGTAAAGTTTTTTTCTGTTATAAATTTTTATTCACTAAGTGGCAGCTATAGTTACTTGCACATTTTTTTCATTGGCGCAGTGGTGATAGAGGGTATTCAGGGCGTTTATATCCAATATCAACAACACATCAGCATGGACTATTATTTAAGTTTTCCTATGTTCTTCTATGTAACTTCAGCTGCCCATAGCTTCTTGAGTTTGTATCTGAATCATTATGACAGACAGAGTATCTCAGTCCTATTGTTATTATCTTACATAGACAGTGCCAGATAGCTTAGTCTGTGCAATCGTATGTGTGTAGTGGTCACCTTCCAGTATATTTGTAGGTAAACCTGTTTATTGCAATAGAGTTTATATAATGTTATTTTAGTTAGCCCTGTCCCTTCTGGTCTGGGATTCTATAGCTCGTTTTAGCTTAGGGATTAATAACCAGCATATGCTTAAGCCAGGTTAGACGTCCGACAGCCATTTCTGGTAGTTAGAGGTCCAGTTGCATGGTAGATGAAAAGCTACTAGGGACTAAGATGCAGAATACATAGGCTGACTCTGAGATCCAGTGCCACACCACGGTTTTGGCTGGTAAGACTTTGCGTTCCAGGCTGGTTGGACAAAAGTTAGAGAGGATCTCCCCATCATCGCTGATCTTGTTCTCAGGTCTCCGACGCAAAGACGGATGCCACATCATGATCATCCTCAGGGGCCCCTGCAACTGAACTTTGCTGCAACTTCATCTGGAAGTATCTTTATTAATAACTATATCTACCCAGGTATATGTGCACAATTCTACCAGGGCTCTTCTTAATACCTGTTTGTACATTGTCTGTATGTACAAACATAAGTTTTTCTTATATAAAGCTTGTATTATTTACATACTGGTGTATCTATATACTTATGGTTGATGTTATATGCTGGTTGCAGTGGTTCCTCTGTTCTAAATTGCTTTGATTAGATTACTAGATACTTTCCCAGGAAGGGAATCCACTCTTCACAGAGGCCCTGTCCTGGATGGAGACACTGCCAACTTTATTTTCAAACTCACTCTTCCACTTAGCAAAGGTTCTGCTTCTGTTATTTACCTACAGGTTTAGTGTAATATCCTGTCTATTAAGGGCTATTCGTTATAACCTACCCCAGAAAAAAAAAACTTAAAAAAAAACTTAAAACAAGAGAGCTACACTAGTAAACAAAAAGTTTTAGACAAAAAGAAGTAGAAGTACTGCATTGCAAGTTTTATTTTGGGGAGCACCAAGAACAAACCCTGCTATATGGGCTGTTGCGTTTTTTTTTTTCAATAAACCTGAGCCTTTTAACTAGAAAATCTTATCTGTCTGGTTTTTCTAACACGTCATTTTTGGGTGTTGATATTTTCCCATACTCTATTTTTTCTGCTGAGGACATGCAATTATCATAAATATCTGTTCTGCAGAAAAAGCTTAAAACATTACCAGAAGAGCAGTAGTCATCAGTTTGCTAAGTGGCCTGACCCAAAGCCTAAATGACAGCCATTTTTTACGCATATGTCACAGTATTATGTTTTATTACGTACTCTACAAGAGTCCCCTGCATTCCTCACATAACGCACTTATATCTATCGAAGAGCCCTTGACTCTTACAATAAATCTAATACTTTTAAAAAGTCTGTGATAGCTACAGGAGCATACATTATTATTAGTAGGGGTGACAATTTTCATTGAAAACTGGGCTTTACATAGCTCCTGAGGGTTAGGGAATCTCCTTTCACCTATCCTGGACTCATTATTTTAGACAGCAAAGGTAGAAAAACAAATAGTAAAAAAATGTAAAATTTGTAAAAGAACTGTATTTAAATAAATATACAAAAAAATAGAAAGCAAAGAGATAAATATCAAAAAACACTGTACATCAAATACAACCCCAAAAATTACCCACAAAATAAAATAAAAAGTAGATCTGTATTTTTTTTTTTTTTTTATATATAAATATTTTTTTAATGAATTTTCATAGAATAAGTAGATGATATAAAACAAAGCTTTGGAGCATACCCCAGCTAGAAAAAAAACAATACAAAAAATGTAACTCTAAAGACACTTAATATATTTATTTATATTTAGTGTTGAGGCCAAATAATTACATTTTAGTCTCATCACCCTTTTCCATGTGGCCTCAGAATCCTCAAGGTGTGTTTAAGGTGGTCAGATGAGACTAAAATTGAATTATTTGGCCTCAACACTAAACGATACGTCTGGTGGAAATCCAATACAGCTCACCACCCAAATAACACTATTTCTACAGTAAGGCATGGAGGTGGTAATATCCTGTTATGGGGGTGTTTCTCTGCAGCAGGGACTGGAGAAATTGTCAGGATAGGAGAAAAATGGACGGGGCAAAATACCATCAAATTCTTGAAGAAAATCTGCTGCCCTCTGCCAGAAAGTTGTCAATGGGAAAAAAGTTAACCTTCCAACTCGACAATGACCCAAAGAACACAGCACAAATTACTGCACAGTGAAGAGTGGGCAAATATTGCAAAGTCTAGATGTGCAAAGTTAGCAGAGACATATCCCAACAGATGAAAGGCTGTAATTACAGCAAAATGTAGTCCAACAATATACTGAAAAAAGGGGGGGGGTGATCCTTTTTCCAACTCAGTGATTCTGTTTCTGTTTTTTTATTTAGATTTTTGACATGTTGATGTTATATCTTTGACTTGAATATTATAAGTTGCACTAGTAAATACAGCTGAAAAAATCTAAAACTGTGTCTGTCTTCATTCCAGGTTGCAAAGCAACACAATGTGGTTATTTAATCAGGGGGGTGATTCTTTTCTATACCCACTGTATATGACAGTATCATAACTCAAATAAAACCTCTTCAAGGTACTTACAGGACAGAATACGGTAAATCTGATAGAAAAAAAGGCACTCCTAGCACGGACTCTAGCAACAGATAAATGAGACTAAAACAGTTATGACCTAGTACCAAATTATCTCAGATGCCAAAGAAAAGAGATGTCTAAGAGACCTAGAGAATTACTATGCGTTAGTAGAAGGGGAATCAAGTCATAGGTCCCATACTTTGTTACATTTTTGGGGGCAGCCATAAGACAGATAGGTGGTCTTATAAAGAGACACAACAGTATTAATCAAAGATTTACAGAAATTAAAAGTGGGGGCATCCTTTGATTTCCATTTCAAGGTGATAGCCTTACGGGCATAGAATAACAATAAACTTACAAGGGTCCTAAGTGCCTGATGAAAGGCCAAGGGACCCACTAAACCAAGTAAACAAAAGTCTATTAGCAGGGTAACTACTATAGTAGTCAATAAAGCAATAAATTGTGTGACCTCAGCCAAAAAAACTTAAATTTTCAGGCAAAGCTAGAAGATACAGTTGCAAAAAAAAGTATGTGAACCCTTTTGGAATGATATGGATTGCTGCACAAATTGGTCATAAAATGTGATCTGATCTTCATCTAAGTCACAACAATAGACAATCACAGTCTGCTTAAACTAATAACACACAAAGAATTAAATGTTACCATGTTTTTATTGAACACACCATGTAAACATTCACAGTGCAGGTGGAAAAAGTATGTGAACCCCTAGAATAATGAGATCTCCAAGAGGTAATTGGAGTGAGATGTCAGCCAACTGGAGTCAAATCAATGAGATGAGATTGGAGGTGTTGGTTACAGCTGCCCTGCCCTATAAAAAAACACCCACCAGTTCAGGGTTTGCTTTTCACAAGAAGCATTGCCTGATGTGAATGATGCCCCGCACAAAAGAGCTCTCAGAAGACCTACGATTAAGAATTGTTGACTTGCATAAAGCTGGAAAGGGTTATAAAAGTATCTCCAAAAGCCTTGCTGTTCACCAGTCCATGGTAAGACAAATTGTCTATAAATGGAGAAAGTTCAGCACTGCTGTTACTCTTCCTAGGAGTGGGCGTCCTGTAAAGATGAATGCAAGAGCACAGCGCAGACTGCTCAATGAGGTGAAGAAGAATCCTAGAGTGTCAGCTAAAGACTTACAAAAGTCTCTGGCATATGCTAACATCCCTGTTAGCGAATCTACGATACGTAAAACACTAAACAAGAATGGATTTCATGGGAGGATACCACAGAGGAAGCCACTGCTGTCCAAAAAAACATTGCTGTACGTTTACAATTTCCACAAGAGCACCTGGATGTTCCACAGCAGTACTGTCAAAATATTCTGTGGACAGATGAAACCAAAGTTGAGTTGTTTGGAAAAAACACACAACACTATGTGTGGAAGAAACACCCAACATCAAAACCTCATCCCAACTGTGAAGTATGGTGGTGGGGGCATCATGGTTTGGGCTGCTTTGCTGCGTCAGGGCCTGGACGGATTGCTATCATCGAAGGAAAAATTTATTCCCAAGTTTATCAAGACATTTTTCAGGAGAACTTAAGGCCATCTGTCCACCAGCTGAAGCTCAACAGAAGATGGGTGTTGCAACAGGACAATGACCCAAAGCATAGAAGTAAATCAACAACAGAATGGCTTAAACAGAAGAAAATACACCTTCTGGAGTGGCCCAGTCAGAGTCCTGACCTCAACCCGATTGTGATGCTGTGGCATGATCTCAAGAAAGCGATTCACACCAGACATCCCAAGAATATTGCTGAACTGAAACAGTTCTGTAAAGAGGAATGGTCAAGAATTACTCCTGACCGTTGTGCACATCTGATCTGCAACTACAGGAAACAATTGGTTGAAGTTATTGCTGCCAAAGGAGGTTTAACCAGTTAAATCCAAGGGTTCACATACTTTTTCCACCTGCACTGTGAATGTTTACATGGTGTGTTCAATAAAAACATGGTAACATTTAAATTTTTGTGTGTTATTAGTTTAACCAGTTGAGACCCGCGCTATAGACGAAAGATGTCTGCAGCGCGGCTCTCAAGTGCTGGGTGGACTTACCTGGACGTCCTGCTGTGTTTACATCCCCACTGCGTGCCACCGGTGGGGAGAACAGCTGTTCCCGCCGTGTCACGTGATGCCGATGCGCGTGCCTGGCGGCCGCGATGTCCGCCAGGTACACGCGATCGGCTGTTGCAGAGGCAGGACGTGGATCTCTGTGTGTAAACACAGAAATCCACGTCCTGTCAGGGAGAAAGGAGACCGATGCTGTGTCCCTTGTACATAGGGACACATTTCGGTCACCTCCCCCAGTCAGTCCCCTCCCTCACACAGTAAGAATCTTGCCAGTCACATTTATACAGTAATCAGTGCATATTTATAGCACTGTTCGCTGTATAAATGTGAATGGTCCCAAAATAGTGTCAAAAGTGTCCGATATGTCCGCCACAATATCGCAGGCCTGACAAAAATCGCAGATCGCCGCCATTACTAGTAAAAAAAATATATAATAAAAATGTCATAATTCTATCCTCTATTTTGCAGGCGCTATAACTTTTGCTCAAACCAATCACTATACGTTTATTGCAATTTTTTTTACCAAAAATATATAGAAGAATAGGTATCGGCCTAAACTGAGAAAAAAAATAGTTTGTTTTTTTTTAAAATTGGGATATTATTATAACAAAAAGTAAAAAAATATTTAGTTTTTTTTTCAAATTTTTTTTGTCTTTTTTTGTTTATAGCGCAAAAAAAAAAAAAACACAGAGGTGATCAAATACCCCCCAAAGAAAGCTCTATTTGTGGGAAAAAAAATGATAAAAATATAATTTGGGTACAGCGTTGTATGACCGCGCAATTGTCATTCAAAGTGCGTCAGCGCTGAAAGCTGAAAATTGGTCTGGGTACGAAGGGGGTTTAAGTGCCCAGTAAGCAAGTGGTTAAGCAGACTGTGATTGTCTATTGTTGTGACTTAGATGAAGATCAGATCACATTTTATTACCAATTTGTGCAGAAATCCATATCATTCCAAAAGGGTTCACATACTTTTTTTTTGCAGCTGTATGTTCCAAATCAGTAGTCACTTACAGACCTCCAGAATTGGGAAGAAACTCAGGATAAATTCTATGCAACCTTAGAGGCCTCAGGTAAATCCTGTGCAGCAGTTTAAATTCAATCTGTTTTGACTAGCGACTAACTGTGAAAAGGGGTAATCCCACGTATATTCCCAGTCTTCATCATCAATATCAGCAGGGAGCATCCACCTGCCATTTGGATTGAAGACTCTCTATGACAACATGAACTGAAGGCATGAGAGCCTTGTAAATTGCAGACAATGGTTTGGATAAGGAGTCATCACGAAGCAAGCTTTCAATGTCAGAAGGTGCAAGATCCAGTTGTGAAGCGCCAGATTGGGAATGATAGGCATGGTGGAGCTGCAGATATTGTAAGACACAACAAGCTGTCAAAAGTTAACAATGTCCCTCCAGCACAAATATGGCACAAATATGGCACAAATATGGCCAAGGGTTTTAATGCCCCTAGACTCTCAGACAATCGGATCAGTTATCGACTGGGACTCAGACAGCACTGGGTTAAACCAGAGAGAGATATGAGGAAACCAATGAGAAGTGCTTGCAGAGCGTTTGGGCACTGTTAACTGCCAAGCCTTAAGCGCCGCCTGCATAGAGAGGGTAAGAGTAAATAGGGCTTGAAGTCTCCAGTATAGAAGATAATGTAAGGTATCGTAGGATCCCAAATATGAGGCCTTAAGAACCACAGAGGAATTAGTGTCATCTCAGATCACCCAGTTGCGGGTGTGGGTAAGAAGGGCTGCTAAAAAGTAAGGCTGTAGGTCGGGGCACACCAGACCTCCTTGTGTCCAAGCCTGGCACAAGATTTTCTTACTGAATCTAGGGGGGTAGGATTTCCACAAAAATGTGGAAAGTAGTGAGTCAAATTGTTTGGGATACAAATGGGGGAGTGTCTTAGGATATAGAGGAAAACAGGAAGTATTTTCATTCTAATAAGGATGATTCTACCTATAAGGGACAAAGGGACGTTGTCCCATGCTTTCATTTTTTGTTTGGTAGTGTCTAACAAGGGGTACAGATTTAATTTGGCAAAATCAGTATTATTAGGGGAGGTATTAATTCTCAGATACTGTAAGGAGTCAGTCCATGCAAGAGGTAATGTATGGTCTGCAACCTCTCGTGCTAGATCTGTTGTCTTATGAAGGAGATTCAGCGTAACTAGCTCAGAGAACGAAACTGAGATTGTAATGCTTTGCAAAATTTTGCCATTGGCCAAATCGGTAATTTTGCAGTCAAATGCATTTCAGCAAAATCACTCCACTCATCCATAATGGTGATAGTTTGGGACTATTAAAATGCCTAATTACCAGAAATGCTAAGTCTTTCACTGCTCAGCAACTATATGAGGGTGGGGGCTTTATGTTGACTGTTTTCCAGTTTTGGGCTGAAAAAAGAAAGCTTTAAATGTTTATGTTAATATCTTGGATTAAAATGACCATTACCAAAGAGTTTGAAACCTAGAATCTGACATCACATTTATCTTTTCTTTAGGTGCTTAAGTGTAGAAAGAGGAGCTTCACCTCTCTATAGTTGCCCACCTCCAGAAGATCAGTGCTGCTGGGGTCCTTCATTTACTGTACATCTGCTTCACTAGATTTACAGTAATAAAGCATCTAATATGTTTTAAAATATACTTCATGGTAAATGTTTGTGGGCACCTGACCATCTGTAACAGTATTGTCAGAATCCCTGCCACAACTTCCAAAGTTAGTTACAGAATTCCTGCCAGGTAGGGTTGCCACCTGTCCAGGATTCACCCGGACAGTCCAGTTTTTGAATCATGTGTCCAGGTTTCAAGCAGTTTGAAACCCGGACACGATTCAAAACCTGGACTGTTCGGGTGGAGATGACCAGGCTGTGACTCCCCAAGTAACTGAGTGCCACAACCACCGAGTACATAGGTGTGCCCACAGGCTGTGTTTACCTGGACAAACCCTAATCATCAGGGTTACCAACTGTCCAGAGGGCTGGCAGAAGTTGTCTAAGACAAGTGTCCGTGACACTCTCTCTCACACTGCCCAGAACAGAGCCAGCACAGTTCCCCTCCCCCTGCACATATGGGAGAGGACATGGAAGGGACAGTAGAGAGAGCTCGAACTGCTCCTCCTCCTCCTGCCCCTACCTCTCTGTGTCACGCCAATCCCAGGTGTGCTGTGCCTCAGAAGAGGGATGCGTGGCTTGAAAATGTAAAACCCAGTAGCTGGAAGATACATGGTGGATCAAAGGTGCCGATGCCTGAGCCTCAATCCTCGGGTGAGTAAGCTCACCATCCACTCTCTGTGACTGAAGTTTTTCCCCTCCCTCTTTTCTCTCTCCTGCCTCTGAGCAAGTGAGTACGCTAAGGTAAGGGGGACTCAGATGTAAGGGGGGCTTTGGTGAATAGAAATCCCCTTACTTCAGAGTTTCCCTCAACACAAGTCCACAGCTTTCCCCTAAACAAAACAAATTTGCCATGCGTTGCTAAAGTGTTCGGGTTTGGCTTGATGAAAAGGTGGCAACCCTACTGCCAGGACTTCATTTGGTACTTGCATAATCCCTGGCAGAGTTCCCTGAAACGATGCTGGGTGTGCCTTCTGACCAAAAGGGTATTGAGCTTCCAGCCTTTGAAGTGTCTGATACTGTGGCCTCGTACACACGACCGATTTTCTCGTCGTAAAAAACACGTCGTTTTTTTCGACGAGATTCTTGTTAAGCTTGTCGATTTTCTCGTCAAGCTTTCTATGCGTACACACTGGCATTTCCCAATTTCCTCGTGGTTCTCTGCGCTCACGTCCAGCACGTACGACGGCACTATAAAGGGGAAGATCTTTTTTCTTGGCGCCACCCCTTGGGCTGCTTTTGCTGATCTCGTGTTACCGCGTGTTAAGTAAAAGTTTGGGAAGAGACGATTCGCGCTTTTCAGTCTTCGTACTTTTCAGATCGTTTTCTGCCGTTCAGTTTGTGCTTGTGGGTTCGTATCTTGACTTTCAGGGCGTCTAGGCAGGTCGTATCTGTTTTACAGTGCGTTCTTGCCTGTTCGTTTCTGAATTTCAGTTCGTTATTCATAGGCCTTGCTGTTCTAAAGTGCGTTCTGTTCTGTACGTTCTGATTAGACGACCGTTTCCTAGCCATGTCGCCTGGACGTTCTCGTCGTCGAGTTCGTGCTGTGCGTGCGCTTGGTGTTGGTCTGCTTGTTTTGGACCAAGACCAGTCCATGAATGGTGTGAGGAGGAGTTCATGGACCAAGAATTGGTTGCTCCAGCGGGACCAATTCTGCCACATGCCTCTGCTGCGGGAGATCGTCGAGAATAATCCTGAGGACTACAGGAATTTTCTGAGGATGTCTGACCCCGTTTTTCAGGAACTGTTGGCTTTGGTGTCCCCCTATATTACCAGGAAGGACACCGTTATGCGGGAAGCCATCAGTGCTGAGCAGAGGCTCATCGCCACGTTGCGTTACCTGGCGACAGGGAGAAGTCTTCAGGACTTGAAGTTCACCACAGGCATCTCCCCCCAGGCTCTGGGCCTCATAATCCCAGACACCTGTTCTGCTATTATACAAGTCCTGCAGGAGGACTATATTAGGGTAAGTTTTCTCCCTTCACATCACATTTTATGTATTACATGTATGCTAATGTATTGTATTTCTTTCATCCTTTCCTAATTACCATGATTGTAATATGCTGAGAATGTCCCCTTTGTCCCCATGCATGCTGGAAGTTTTTAAATGCCCCTTTTTTATCCTCCCTAAATATTTCCCCTCACTAACTTTTCCAGCAGGGGCGCCTGTTGCTCCAAATGTTGGGGGGTTACAACCCCAATTTCGGAAATAAACTTCCTCCTTTTTTGCTCTGTTGCCTAATAAACGCCCCCAGTTGTCCCCTCCAATGCAGCCATTTAGTCCCCTCTATTGCAGCCAGTTTCCCCCCAGCCCTGCACTTACCTTCTTGTGGTCAGCGCCATCCTTCTTCTGTCCTTGATGTCTTCTCCTTCCCTTCATGTTGCATCAGCCAATCATGTTACCATTAAACAGACTTGGTGAACATGATTGCCAGAGCTGCCTGTCAGTGTTTACACAAGGAATGCCCCCTCCTTGCGTCCCCGATTTTTCTTTGAGGAAGCCAATTACATCCCTCAGGTTGTAATTTGCAAGACTTTTTTAATACCTGTTTCTGCTCTGCAATTTTAACCCCCTAAATGACGCAATTAATCATATGTCGGTCGCTTTACAAGAGGCCATCCACCTGAATAGTGTGCGGCATAGACAATACATAGGTTCATGCAACGAGTGATGGGCACAGGAGAGAGGGGACAGTGCTCCAGCGCCCACTCTGGACGCACCGCCACTGCAATGCTATCCTGTGGCCAAACACATCTCCCCCCCCCAAAATAATTTAGTAATGGCCCATCAGAGGGGGTGATGAATATGATAAATGAGCCTTCCATTATACTTTTTTTACACACCTTAATAAACGTATAATTAGATTGATGTTGGTCTCTAATTTTTTGGTCTTGAATTTGCTTGTAATGTATGCCTTTGTTTTTCTAATATTATTTCATCTTGTTTCACTCCACAGCTTCCTTCAACGCCACAGGAATGGCAGACTGTGGCATCGGAGTTTGCCACGCGGTGGGACTTCCCCAACTGCGGTGGTGCCATAGACGGGAAGCACGTCCGCATCGTGCCGCCACCCCGTTCTGGATCCTACTACTACAACTACAAGGGGTTTCATAGCATTGTGCTGATGGCGGTGGTGTCAGCACGGTATGAATTCCTCTATGTTGATGTAGGGAAGAATGGCCGGATGTCCGATGGGGGATCCTTCATCCAGATGGAGTTTGCCCTCCGTCTCCAGAGTGACGACCTTGCATTGCCACCGGATGCAGGGAATATTGAAGGACTCCCCTTTGTTTTCTTGGCTGATGAAGCCTTCGGACTCGGACGGCATCTTATGAGGCCATTTCCACAGAGGACCCTGACCCCAGAGAAGAGTGTGTTCAATTACCGGCTGGCCAGGGCCCGAAGAGTCGTTGAAAATGCCTTCGGCATAATGGCCAGCCGGTTCCGCCTTTTTATGACTTCCATCCACTTGGCGGACTACAAAATAAACTATGTAGTGTTATGCTGCTGTGTGCTACACAATTTTCTTTGCCGCAAAGCGAATTCATATATGGCCTCAGTTTTGCCAGAGGCTGGACTTTCCCCTGCAAATCCCCTTCCGGGCCTGGAATCTGCCCGTCTTGGCTTGCCCCCCCAAAATGCCCGTGTGGTTCGGGACAAATACATGGAGTATTTCACGGGTAGGGGGGCAATTCCTATGCCAGCCTATGTCTAAGTATCCCAATAAAAATCTTGTTTAAACCTTTAATTATTTGTTCTTTCCTGTCTCCTAGTTTGTCTTTGTGCATTTGTAGTGGCAAGTGTATTTTACTTTAGTAAATAACAACCAATTTCACTATGTTACCTTACAAAAGAACCAAATAAGCTTAGAGTGTATTATAAAAAGAAGCTACACGTTGTTTGTGGTCAAATATTTTACTCTCTGCACATTTTTTTTTGTTTTACTTTGGGGTTGGCCTGACCACAACCCGTCAAATTTTGGCTTATGAAAATACAAAAATACCACTTGCATTTCTAAAATGACAACATTGGATACCTCTGAGCAATCTGAGACATTCAGTTACACAAACTATGTCTCTATGTGCCCGTCCTAATATGGGGTCCTGCCACCCCTTGCCCAGCCAAAAATTCAATATGCACACATTTTTACTTTTTTGCAAATAGGAAGTTTACAATCCTGATCCCTATTGTCAACATGTGCTATCTGCCATCAGGGGTGATCAATGGATGTGTTTTGGGGGTGCATCCCCTTCCTCAGTTCACCGACTTTTGATACGAGGAAGGGGTTGCACCCACAAAAGACGTACATGGATATCCCCTGATGGCAGATAGCACATGTTCACACACTGTGTGCATATTCAATTTTTGGCTGCTTTGTTACTCAAAAAATTAGTACAAATATAAAAACAAACATGTAAAAACAAATGTGTTTGGATGGCTTATTGAATTCTCCCCAAAACATCGAGAATGTCTTTAAATGTTTGTTCCATCACATGGATTCTTTGTTTAATTAGGTCCAGTTCCGTGCTACATTCCATCACTTGCTGGATGAGGCGGAGGGCACTGTCAGCAGAGAACGGTGTGCTATCCTTCACAACATTTCCATCCCCTAAAAACCATAAAAAAAAATTAATAAAACTCTGCAGGCCTACCTCGCTTACCTTAAGCTGTGGTGTCAGATACTGACCTGTTGTGGTGACCAGATCCACAACGTCATCCACCTCTCCTTCCTGCACTTCTCCTTCCTCCACCTCAACTTCCTGCACATCTTTCGGTTGTGGATCTTTGGGAGTTTGGGGTTGCTTGGAAGTTGTGGGGTGCATGTGCTCCCTGGAGTGTCCTCCTCCCAGTCTTCTCTCCCCTATGAGAATAAAACCAAAGGTCTATTTATCACACTGTAAAAATCTCATTTTTAAACTTAAAACAGGCTAAATTGTTTGGAAGTGGGGTACAAGTGTGTGTTTGTGCGGAATTTAAAGAAAAATGCATTCTTTATGACCCCAAATATGTTTATTATTCACATTTGGATGTAATTTTTTGGACATGGAGGCACCACAAATAAACTCTGATGCACCTGTGTGGGACACCCAAAAAAGGCGGGTCTGGTGGCCCACACTATAGTGCTCCAAAGTACAGATGTGGAAGCAGCTGCTGAGTGTCCTCTCCTTTACACTGATTAAAGTTTGCATTTCATTCTCCTTACAAACACATCATCTAGACTTAAAAATTATCCACAATACTTGATCAAAAATGGCAGATGTCTAATTACTTTTGGGGGTCTTAAATAAGCCAAAACCACGGATAGTGGCCGAACGAAGTGTCGGTAACGTAACGAACGATTACTGTGCCCAACCTAGTTCAAAATAATACATTTTGGAAGGGAGTCCAATATGCTTTAAAAAAAAAAAAGTCAGTTTCTAAAAAGATTAATAGCAGAAAGGTCGTCATTTTACTTACTTTTAGCGAGCATCCTCTTTATGCTCCTCAACTGGTCTGGCTCCCTCAGTTTGAGGTCTGACCACCTCTTTCTGAGCTGCTCATTTGAGCGTTTCACCCCGAACTTCGCCCTCAGACTCTTCACAACTTTAGTGAGGATTTTGGCCTTCCTTCTATTTGGTTTGCTATACGGCCCATGCTTGGCATCATAATCAGCCTTGACCAAGATGTCCACCATCTCCGCCATCTCCGCCAAAGACATATTCGATGCCTTGAATCTCCTCCTTGATCGTGACGTGTCCTCGGTCTCCGGGCTTGTCTCCTCGCTAGTTGCGGAATTATCAGACACCTGCTGTAACTCCGCCATATCTGTCTGCGCGCCGAAAGAGAAGGGGCGGGGAAAAGATTTTAGTTAGAACGTCATGGGCGGGCGACGTGTGTGGAGCGACGTGTTCGAATTTGGACGCATGCGTGGTGTGTATATAGCAAACACACATGTGACTATAGTACGTTCGGTGTGCGGAGAGAGGAGTTCAAGTGACGGACGTGCGAACGAAGGTATGTGATTTTGTGAGACTTGTTAAAATTGTTGGCCTATACTGTCTTGAGATTGTTGGAGGATATATATGGTGACTAGGATGTGAAGGAGGTTAGACTGTTTGCCTCACATTATTTAAATATAATTTATTTTACTTGCAGATACAATATGAATGTATTTATTAGCGACAAAGAGTTCCTGGCGGAATTTATTGACCGGGTAAGGGAGCTGCCGGCTCTGTGGGAGACCAAAAACCCCATCCATAAAAAAAAAGGGGTGAGAAAAGCAGCGCTGGAGAAGCTGCTCCCATTTGTGCATACCAAGGTGCCCACAGCCACAGCAAAACAAGTGGACACTAAAATTGGGAGCTTGAGAGGTACCTACAGGACTGAACGCTCTAAGGTGCTGGCTTCTCAGAGGTCAGGAGCAGCAGCAGATGATGTTTATGTCCCGGTTTTGTGGTACTACAGCAGGATGTCCTTCCTGGATGACCACATTGAGCCAAGGCCATCACTCTCCACTCTTCCCCCCAGACTTCCCTGCAGCCAACCTGAGCCTTCTCTGGAGCAAGAGGAGGCAGCCATCCTGGATGATCCTGATTTGGCCATCTGGAGCCAGGTATAGTATTAACTGAAAATGTATTGGGATAAAATTAATGTTTCCCAAATATGTCAGGATGAGAAACATACATTATTTTGTATTCAACAAGTGAAATCATGATCTGTAGACATCATTCTGCACTTAATTGTGTGGTAAATAGTCAAGCTGATGTAGTGGTAAATTTAAAGCAAGGATTTATGCATTTACATTCTAATTGCTTCCATCAGGATTACAAAGTTTGATGCAAAGATTAAACCAACATATTAAACTATGTTTCTTTTTCATACACAGGATGAAATCAGCCAGGAGGAGGGTCTGGAAACTGTCAGGCAGGAGGAGGAAGGGCCCAGTGGCAGCCAGGAGGTGGCAGGGCCCAGTGGCAGCCAGGAGGTGGCAGGGCCCAGTGGCAGCCAGGAGGTGGCAGGGCCCAGTGGCAGACAGGAGGTGGCAGGGCCCAGTGGCAGCCAGGAGGTGGCAGGGCCCAGTGGCAGACAGGAGGTGGCAGGGCCCAGTGGCAGACAGGAGGTGGCAGGGCAAAGGAGAAGCACCAGATCCCAGGTGCCTCCCATCAGGCTTCACAAAAGAGGCAGGAGGGACAGGACCACCAGTGAGGCAGCAATGGCCCTTATTAAAGAGGCCCATGCCACCCTCAAGGAGCCCACATCCCCTGAAGAGGCCATTGCCGGCCTAGTGGAGGCTAAGTTCAAGGTGATGAGCATGGAGCAACGCCTCCTATGCGAACCCCTGCTCATCACCTTGCTCAACAAGGGGGTGATGGAGCAAATTACCCCCAATACCGCCATATGTGAGGTGGCCCAACTGACCCAACCTCAACCTCCACCTCCACCTTCCTCTTCTGCCCCACCCCCTTCTGCTACCCCTCCACCTTCTGCCCCACCCCCTTCTGCTACACCTCCACCTTCTTCTTCTGCCCCACCCCCTTCTGCTACACCTCCACCTTCTGCCCCACCCCCTTCTGCTACACCTCCACCTTCTGCCCCACCCCCTTCTGCTACACCTCCACCTTCTTCTTCTGCCCCACCCCCTTCTGCTACACCTCCACCTCCTCCTCCTGACAGGAGTACCCCTCCAGTGGGCCAGCCTCCAGCTAAACGAAGAAGGAAGGCTTCAGTAAAGGCTGCAGGGAAGGTTGCCAGGAAGAAGAGGAAGTGATGGCCTTGCTTCATTGTGGTCGCACTGGTCGGACAGAAGGCAGCCTATTGTAGTACCACACACTTGGGACATATATCTCACCTGCTGCTGTTCCTGACCTCTGGGAGGCCAGCATCAGATTGTGTTCTGAAATGTGGGCCTTCTCAAGCTCCCAATTTTAGTGTCCACACAGGGTTGCTGTGTGCTCTGGGGTCCCTGGGATGCACAAATGGCAGCAGCTTCTCCAGCGCTGCCTTCTCTTTATTTAATTTATAAACATGAATAAATGTGTTTTTTGTTTAAGTTCATACTTGACTATGTGTATTTTTAAATTAAAAAAAACAAGCTTTGGAGTAAGCAGATACATTTGACTGACAATAAAAGGCACAGATATCACCCCCCCCCCAAAAGAATAACTAAATCTGATTAGCTCAAAAACATGGTGTGAAATTTTAAAAATATAGATTAGAAAATTAAATGGGAGATCGCTATCAAAACATTGAGAAATTATAATTAACATCATTTTGAAAAATCTAACCATTTAAATTATTCCTAAAAACTTGCACGATATAATACACATAAATCTTATAAAGAGCAGCATGAAAAAGGTTAAAAATAAGGCATAACTCTGTGTGAATATCAGCAGCAAAAGAAGGTCTCTCGTTTTGATTAATGTAACATTCTAACGAAGAATTCAATGCAGAACATTTAAACGATGAAATATTTATGAGCGTGACGAATGTGCTCTCTCCATTATGAAGGCTTGTTTTACCAGAAGATGCGCTCCCGTCTCATAGTTGCTTGTGAGCATGCGCACTTTTGGAAGAGTCGTAAAAGCATACACACGAACCATTTTCTCGTCACAAAACAGGCCGACGAGAAACACGACGAGGAAATCTGGACTCCTGACGAGAAAATAGAGAGCAGGTTCTCTATTTTCTCGTCGAGATTCTCGTCAAGTTTCTCGTCGTAAAACCATACACACGAACGTTTTTCTAGACAAAAAAACTCTTGCGGCACTTTTCTTGACTGTTTACGACGAGAAAATCGGTCGTGTGTACGAGGCCTGTGTCTTATTGCCAGCTACCTGACCTCTGCTAGAACTTGACTACACTTTAGCTTGCTGCCTGCCAAGACCTCTGCTAGGATCTAACTACTCTCTGGTCTGCCGTCTGCCTCGACCTCTGCCTGGAAAAGTGACCTGCAGCCGGAAACAGTGCTGGATCAATGCACAGGTAAAAATTTGTTGGGGGGGTAACAGCAAATGGCAACATGTTTTTTTTACCTTAATGCAGGAAATGCATTATGGAAAAAAACATTTAACCTTTAGAACCACTTTGACCTATTTATTATTAGGGATCAATTAACTTTAATTTCTCTAACATTTGAGCAAAAATCGGAAGATTTTGGTAAAATTTCACCATATTTATGAATTGGAGTCAATGGGCAAGGTGAAATTATAGTGTATTTAAACCCAAAAACAAAAATGTAATATATCGCATCAGCTTTACTGTGCTTAGGTGTGGTGGCTGCATTCGTTTTCTTTTTTCAGGCTTTTTTCCCTTTATTTTTAAAGGTGTAGCGCCCACCCCAAATGGTTGGGATGCTATTCAAATCTAGAGGGATGTCTGAGCCAGTAGTTGGGCTCAGATGGTTGATAATTACATTTAAATTCGCCTCTGTCTCAGTTATGCTTTGCCTGGTAGTGATTTCCTTTTTTTGCCTGTAGGTGGCGTTACCACCTCAGGCACCTGTTGGAACACGGGCAGATCATGGTGCATTGAGTGGCCCTTCTCGGCAGTGGTAAAGTGGGAGTGGTGAACCCGCTGTGCTTGCTGGAAGGGCAGCCCTCTGGACGCGAGGTGTGTGTGTGGTCCTGGTCTCGGGGCCATGTTGGCCCGAGGCTGCATCACTACTTGGTAGGCCCCGCTAGTCTGGCTGGGGCCTATCCAGAGCAGGGATCCCAAGCTTCCCATTCAAATGGGGAGGAAGAATTTTAGTGAAGAAGTCCAGGGGAGGATCTGCCCGGGAGGTGACCGGCACAACACTGCTGTCTCAGGAGAGGCCTGGCAACTTCAGTAAGGAGGGATCCATTATTCTAAAAGCCCTACAGTTCGCCGCATTGGCTTGAAGGTTCTTAAAACTGTACGGCTGGAAGTTTGGGACTTTGAAATCCTGTGGCAGAGGATTCCTGGACTATCCAATTGATTACTTTAACACAGGTCTGTGGCAGAGACTTTGTACACTTAAAACAGGTCTGTGGCAGAGACCCAACTAATCTTGGGAAGTCTGTGGCAGAGACTGCCCTATTGCAGATTCGTGTGTCATCCCGGTTGCTAGGCCATGTGAGAGGGGACTATCATCCGAGTGACCAATACCCACTCTAACATTAAGAGTGGTGAGTGACTTTGAACTTCTACCTTTGTCAACTCTTAGTGGCAAGTGCCTGAACCTTCCCCTGCTCTTCTATACCTTCTACTTCTCAACGTTTACCGCAAATGAAAAATAAAGCCTAACTGTTTGAGGTTTTACATCTGTGTGGACATTGCATTACTGCAGACTTTCCTACCCGGACAACGCAGCTGAAGAGGTAACGTGCAAAACCCAAATCTAACCAGCGGCCCTGAACAGGGTATTGCTAGGGTTGCCACCTGTACGGGATTCACCCGGACAGTCCGGGTTCTGAATCATCTGTCCGGTTTTCAGACTGCCTGAAACCCGGACAAACCATTCTGGCATGGGGGGGAGAGCTTCGTTAGCATACTTGCCACTGTGGAGACATTTACAGCAGCAGTGTCATTTCTTCTCACTAAATACACACACTCTGCTGGTGTGTGTTGGCAATCTGAAGCTCCTTTCTGTCTCCCCCTCCAGGCTCCTGCAGTCTCTGTTATCTCTGACCCCCCTCTCTCCAGTCACTAGTGCCGTGTTCCGAGAGAAGGGGGAGGTGGAGCTGAGGAGATCACTGTAGCTGTGTCGGGCTCACCGCTGCTCACTAGGAGGTGAGCTGACTTTTCTTTTTTAGTAGGGAAAGTTTCCTAAGGTGCAAAGTTCCAGGAGGATTTCTTGTGCACTGAAGAGTTAAGATAAGCAGAATCGGAAGAGACAGCGAGTGAGTGTGTGTGGGGGGGAGGGGAGTCTGCAGCCCGATGATCACAGCCCAGCCAACTCACAGTATCTCCCAAGCAGCACACTTATCTATGTATACAAACTTCCCCCACCCTCTGTCCAGATTATGTGAAGTCATTTAGAACCATTCACTTAACCCTGTGTGTATGTGATGAGTAGACATGTGCACACTGAAATATTTTGTTTCGGAATTTCGTTTTCGTTAGAAAAATAAATTTATTTAGTTACTCCCGAAATTCGTTTTTATTTATTTCATTTTTTAGAGGAATGTCTATAGAGAATGTACCATTCATAGTGTGCTGTCTTTGGTGTCAATGGGCCCTAGGCTTTCACACTGGAGTGTGCAGAGCGGCTCTTTCAGGGAGCTTTGCAGGCGCTATTTTTGGCGTTATAGCGCCTGCAAAGCGCTTCAGTGTAAAAGGGGTCGAACTCTGATATAAAGGGGGCACTGGTGACCAGAGACCCCACTTATATCAGAGTCCACTGCATTCCCCTTGACTTCATTCCCCTTTACATCAGAGTGCCCCCTTGCACTGAAGGGTGGAATCCTGCAGACTATGATGTAAAGGGGAACTCTGGGAATGTGTGGAGGACTCTGACCAGAGACCACCTTCCGCAAAAAGAAAACACTAAGGTAAGGGGGTTTACTGATGTAGCGGCCTCACCCCTCTCACCTCTTCTTCTCGGCTTGTTGTCTTGTCTAGGGGGATCAGGGAGGAGGGATGCGGTACACTACGGCCTATGTCCTCCTATGTGTAGAGGTGAAAGCCAACACCTGTTTACCTTTGGGCTGTGTGCATAACCCAGAGCCAAGTCTGTTCTGCAGATGACCACCCCTTTGCTCCCAGTAACTGAAGTTCCACACTACTGAAAGGGTCCAACTCTTATTTATTCTCTGACAGCAATAAATCGTCCTTTAACAGCAGACAGGTTGTGACCCAAAGAACAGTTCAGTAAAAGTGGGGAGTAGGTCAAGGCACAATCCTCAAATAGAGCTAACCATTGTAGTGTCACCAATGGTTATTACGCACAGCCACTGCCACCGACCGTGTAGAACAGGAACAGAATTACCTTCACTAAGTGCAGCCCCTGTCAGAGGGAAGACATCCTTCCAAGAGAGTTACCAGAGGCCCCGCCGTCACCGGCAATGCAGCACCGTTCTGTTCGGAGGGGTTACGCTCCCTGGCCTCCTCGTCTCAGATTCGGGTGCCCAACACCTTAGGGCACCTCGGACTCTTCCACCCCTGCGGAACCCAGTCAAAGGTACTGAGCCCCGGGCCTTCTCCGTAGTACCTCACCCCAGGCTGAAGGTGCCTGGAATGGACTCCATCTCCCGCTCCGGCCAGGCCAAAGGCGCCTGGGCCTGGAACTCTGGAACACCGGCACCCAGGCTGAAGGTGCCTGGGCGCGGCTGTGACCTCCGACTCTGAACCTCATGTTGAGGGCGTCTCTCCCCTTTTATCTCCTCTCCCGACAGGCACAGCAGGTTCCCCGCCCCGCTGCACGGCTGCCGAAACAGAAAAAAAGGGAACAGCACTGCAGTGATGGTTCAACCCCGGCCCAGGGTGACAGCACCACCCACAGGCCGCAGGGAACTGCACACCACTGAAGTCCTCCACGAACAGAAAATGGTCCCAAATTCCCTAACAATCAGTGCATCTGGGTCATACTACCACCCAGATGCTCCCCCTAAATTTAAATACCCGCTACACTCTCCCCCTGGTGATTTGACACTGGTCCCCAGTGTCTGGTTCAAACCCATGTCTCCAAAGAGTGGTAACATAAGTTCAACCCAGAGACCAAACTGCTCATAGGACCAAACCTTACAAACTAACCATGAATTGTGCCAGGACCTAAAATGGGAAAGGGAAAACAAGAATATAAAACAATGAACTCTCATCAAATATACTTTAGATATTTTGCACATTCACATCCCCTCCCTCTCTGCTATCTAAGGACCACCCCATTCTCAGCAGCCTTGATAGATGAATCTCCTGCAGAGGGGAAAGAAAACATACATCCTATCACAATGTGTGTTTCTTGGAATGAATGGGTCTATCTGAAAAGAAACCCATTCGCTCCAATAAGTATGGTGCGAATGTAAAAAAAAAAACAATCGTTGCGCAACACCACCCCCTGGTGGTAGTGCCGCGGTAAAGACACTTGGTCAAATCCAGATGAAACTTTACTTCTCTGTGCTGTGGCCCTATGCTGGCTACACCCCAAAGTCTCTATGTTCCTTGTGGTGAGAGGAGGGAGAACAAACAATGGCAACAGCTCCCACTTCTCCAAAGAGCAAAACACCCATATGACTAGGGCACAGTCCCTGGGTTCCGGCAAAGTCACTCCGGAAAGTCCAGCAATGAGAAAAAACAAAGGAGTCTCTTCCCTCCTAGAGGTAAAACTTTGGGTGTGGCAGGAACAGGGGCTTTAAGTGCTTATCAAAGGTCTCCACATTATACTCAACATTCTCTCCATCCTTCCGACAGATAAGCACCCTGTCCGCATGGATATGCCTACCGAGCATCCACTCCGCCTTACAGTCTCTGAACTTCTTAGAAGCTGTAGGTGAGCACGAGAGGTATCTACGATCGTGGGGCACCTTAAGTTGTGTCCAGATGAATTCATCGTACCACCGCTGCCGCAAGACCTCCACCTCATAGAGCAAAAAGTCTTGGGGTAAATATGGGTATTCCCACCCATATTCACAGGCAACCTTCTGGCAAAAGAGTCGCTGCAGCCTGGCCAAAGGCGGCATTGTAGCACAATCTCCTTCTCCAGGCAGAACAATGGATTCAGGGTGACGAGGTACTTTAACTACCTCTGTAGATTTGGGCTTAGGAGCCCGCAGTGATGCGCGTTGCACTCCCAAAACAGGAGCGGATGAAACAGTAGGTGATTCAGGGGGTGGAAAGGCAAGCAGGGGACTAGATTCCTCCTCAGGCTCCGAGGCCTCCACACAGGGGTCACTATCCACAATAGACATGGGTGGGTCCCTTGTTGCACGGGACGAGGGTAGCGGCATCTTGTCCCAACCTTTCTTGTGGAAAATCTCATCAATTTCCCCATCATCACCGGCATCAGATAATGATTCTAGGTCAGAGGTGTCATAGAACTCCGCGGGCAGGTAATTCCCAGTGGACACGGAATCACCCCCCTGAACGGGCTCCACCGACTGTGGACTCCCGACACCTCCAACCACACACACAGTCCTAACCCCTGGCTCACCTGGGCCTTTAGTAGAACAGAGATGTCCAGGGCTCTTCCCTCCTGATCCATCCAGGCCAGGCAAGTGACGGGGCGAAGCTCTTCCACTGCCACAGGATGCCTTTACCAGGCCGACTTTCCTCTTCGGCGGTGGGAGCAGGGAGCTTGTGGTGACCAAGGCAGCATCCTCGGATTTCTCTTTCTCAGTCTCCGCTGGGGCCTTCTCCTCGCCCCGGTCAGTGCGCGCAGGAATGTTCGCATAGGCTCTGATCTCTCCCTCCGGAGTGGCGGTGCCTGTGAGGCAGTTGAGGTGGAAGGCACGAGGCCTTTCTGTGGATGGCTCCACCTCAAAGAGGAACTCCTTGCAGGCCTCACATCGCCCGAACGGCTTCAAGTGGACCACCAGTCCCGAACAGCCGGGACAGATCACACCGAGGGCCTCTATGTCTCTGCATGTATACAGAGCCAAACGTCCTCAGGGCCTTAGTCTTCTTCCCGTGTCTGTGATCGGAGCAGCAAAGGAAGTCATTCTCGTGGTGGAAGGAACCGGAATCCACGGGGCACTTGAGGTTATCCCGACTGTCTGCTGCTCCATTGCGCACTGACCAATTCCCGCTGGAATCTCCACGCGTGTCCTTCCACATGACCAGACTAATCCCATACTCTGCACTTGTTTGCGGGCTTTCTCTTCTCCCCGCCCACAAACTGTGCAGCTATGGTGTGCCTTGTGGCGCGCTGGCTAACATGGCCGACCTACTCGGAACTCCTCCGGGTAACAAAGTTCAAATGTAGACATTCTCAGCTCCATCTGTATAACACACATCCCGGACGAAGCCCCCACATGTAGCGGCCTCACCCCTCTCACCCCTTCTTCTTCTCGGCTTGTTGTCTTGTCTAGGGGGATCAGGGAGGAGGGAATGTGGAACACTACGGCCTATGTTCTCCTATGTGTAGAGGTGAAAGCCAACACCTGTTTACCTTTGGGCTGTGTGCATAACCCAGAGCCAAGTCTGTTCTGCAGATGACCCCCCTTTGCTCCCAGTAACTGAAGTTCCACACTACTGAAAGGGTCCAACTCTTATTTATTCTCTGACAGCAATAAATTGTCCTTTAACAGCAGACAGGTTGTGACCCAAAGAACAGTTCAGTAAAAGTGGGGAGTAGGTCAAGGCACAATCCTCAAATAGAACTAACCATTGTAGTGTCACCAATGGTTATTACGCACAGCCGCTGCCACCGACCGTGTAGAACAGGAACAGAATTACCTTTGCTAAGTGCAGCCCCTGTCAGAGGGAAGGCATCCTTCCAAGAGAGTTATCAGAGGCCCCGCCGTCACCAGCAATGCTGCACGGACTGTTCGGAGGGGTTACGCTCCCTGGCCTCCTCGTCTCAGATTCGGGCGCCCAACACCTTAGGGCCCCTCGGACTCTTCCACCCCTGCAGAACCCAGTCAAAGGTACTGGGCCCCGGGCCTTCTCCGTAGTACCTCACCCCAGGCTGAAGGTGCCTGGAATGGACTCCATCTCCCGCTCCGGCCAGGCCAAGGGCGCCTGGGCCTGGAACTCCGGAACACCGGCACCCAGGCTGAAGGTGCCTGGGCACGGCTGTGACCTCCGACTCTGAACCTCGTGTTGAGGGCGTCTCTCCCCTTTTATCACCTCTCCCGACAGGCACAGCAGGTTCCCCGCACGGCTGCCGAAACAGGAAAAAAAGAGAACAGCACTGCAGTGATGGTTCAACCCCAGCCCAGGGCGACAGTGCCACCCACAGGCCGCAGGGAACTGCACACCACTGCAGGGGAGGTCAGAGACTGCAGATGGTACAGGAGAGGTCAGAGGCTGCGGATGGTACAGGAGAGGTCAGAGGCTGTGGAAGGTACAGGGGAGGTCAGAGGCTGCGGATGGTACAGGAGAGGTCAGAGGCTGCGGATGGTACAGGAGAGGTCAGAAGCTGTGGATGGTACAGGAGAGGTCAGAGGCTACGGATGGTACAGGGGAGGTCAGAGGCTGCGGATGGTACAGGGGCGGTCAGAGGCTGCGGATGGTACAGGGGAGGTCAGAGGCTGCGGATGGTCAGAGGCTGCGGATGGTACAGGGGAAGTCAGAAGCTGCGGATGGTACAGGGGAGGTCAGAGGCTGCGGATGGTACAGGGGAGGTCAGAGGCTGCAGATGGTACAGGGGAGGTCAGAGGCTGCGGATGGTACAGGACAGGTCAGAGGCTGCAGATGGTACAGGTGAGGTCAGAGGCTGCGGATGGTACAGGAGAGCTCAGAGGCTGCGGATGGTACAGGGGCGGTCAGAGGCTGCGGATGGTACAGGGGAGGTCCGAGCAGGGCCGATCCTAGGGTCACAGACGCCTGGGTGCAGAAATATTTCTGGCGCCCCCACATGGGCGTGGTCACCATCTTACCAACTCCTCCCCTTTACAAATGTTTCTAGGGCAACGACTCAAACACAGAGATGCTCCCCTAAGAAGTCTTCATTACCCTAGGATCCTCCCATGATCTTTTAACAATTAAGAAAATTCTGGAAGAGAGTACACTAATGAGACCTGGAGGGGAGTCTCTCTGATGAACACAGAGAGGGCTTCTGTTAGAGAGTGCCCCAAGACATACTACAGGAGATGCTCAGAGACTGTAGACATGATACAAGAGACGGTCAGAGACTGCAATCATAGTACAGGAGATGGTCAGAGAGTGCAGACATATTACAGGATACGGTCAGAGAGTGCAGACATATTACAGGAGATGGTCAGAGACCGCAGACATACTACAGGAGATGGTCAGAGACTGGAGATATAATACAGGAGATGGTCAGAGACTGCAGTTCCTATGGACGCTAGTAGATAATGGCCGATCGGCCCTCTCACCTGACCCAGCGATACAGCAACAACGGTTCCTCTGATCAGGAGTCAGCTCACTCTGAATTGCCCATAGCGACTCTGCTGGGTAGAGCCCAGGTCTGTATTCTGGCAATGACTCCATTCTTTTTTACACCAGGGATGGCGCCAGGCTGTGTGGCTTTCACTCTGGTGGCGCAGGGCAGCGGGGTTCTCTCTCTGATGGTGTTCTCTCAGCACTGTCCACTCCCTCTGGAGTCCTGGGTGCACTTCCCTGAAAGCTTTCCTGGGCTCCTGGCTCTCTCTCTCTCTCCCATTCAGCTGGGCATGCTGTGTGGGCTGCAGTTTCTTTGTTACAGTGGGGCTGCCAGTCCTCGAACTACATGTCCCGCAATCCTCTTCTCTGCTCCTTTTTCTATTCTATTTCTTCCCTGGCTGATATGAAGGTGGGGGGAAGAAACATAGTGGGCGGCTGTGCTGGCAAGCGCCGCTCACTAGTACAGTATTGCGTGCGAGGAGGAGAGGGAGGGGGGAAAGAAGAGCCCGCAGCTGCAGTGGCGTCACTAGGGTTGGTGTCACCCGGTGTGGTAAAACATGGTGTCACCCCCCTTCCACCACCTATAGTCGCCCCTCAGTACAGACCCCCTCCACTAAGTATAGACCCCCTCCGTCAGTGCAGACTCCCCACTAAGTATAAACCCCTCCCTCAGTACAGACCCCCAAGGACAAACCACCCCCTCCATTAGTACAGACCCCCCCAGGACAAACCAATCCATCTCCATTAGTACAGACTCCCCAGGACAAACCCCCCCATTAGCACAGACCCCCAGGACAAACTCTCCCATTAGTAAAGACTCCCCCCCAAGACAAACCCCCCCTCCATTCGTACAGACCCCTCCAGGACAACCCCCCATAGTACAGACTCCCTTCAGGACAACCCCCCCATAGTACAGACTCCCCCCAGGACAAACCCCCCCATTAGTACAGACTCCCCCCAGGAGAAACCCACCCCTCCATTAGTACAGACTGCCCCAGGACAAACCACCCCCCAACTTTAGTACAGACCCCTCCAGGACTACCCCCCCATTAGTACAGACTCTCCCCAGGACAAACCCTGCCTCCATTAGTACAGACCTCTCCAGGACAACCCCCCCATTAGTACAGACTCCCCCAGGACAACCCCCCCTCCATTAATACAGACCCCCCAGGACAAACCCCCCCCTTAGCCCAGACCCCTCCAGGACAACCCCCCATTAGTAAAGACTCCACCCAGGACAAACCCCCCTCCATTAGTACAGACCCCTCCAGGACAACCCCCCCATTAGTACAGACTCCCCCCATTAGTAAAGACTCCCCCCAGGACAAACCCCCCTCCATTAGTACAGACCCCCCAGGACAACCCCCCCATTAGTACAGACTCCCCCCAGGACAAACCCAGCCTCCATTAGTACAGACCCCCCCAGGACAAACCCCCCTCTCCATTAGTACAGACCCCCCAGGACAACCCCCCCATTAGTACAGACTCCCCCCAGGACAAACCCCCCTCTCTATTAGTACAGACCCCCCAGGACAACCCCCCCATTAGTACAGACTCCCCCCAAGACAAACCCCGCCTCCATTAGTACAGACCCCTCCAGGACAACCCCCCCATTAGTACAGACTCCCCCCAGGACAAACCCCCCTCCATTAATACAGACCCCCCAGGAAGAACCCCCCCATTAGTCCAGACCCCTCCAAGACAACCCCCCCAGGACAAACCCCCCTATTAGTACAGACTCCCCCCAGGACAAACCCCCCCTCCGGCCCCCTCCATTAGTCCCCCCCCATTACATACATAAAAACACCCGGCGGTAGCTGAAGAGGAGAGGACAATGTGCAGCCGCGCCGCCCGGGTGGAGCACAGATCACAGCAGCAGCAGGCAGGAGCTAAGACACAGAGAGGAGGAGAAGGCACGGACCGCCCCCTCAGCGACGGCATTGCGCGGCTTGTCTCTCTCCACACAGAGAGAGCCGCTCTGAGCTCTGCTTCACTCTCCTCCTCTGACAGGAGGAAGGAGGAGGGAGGAGGGAGGGGGGGACGCCGGGCTTAGGTTTGAAAAACACATCGGCGGTGGCGACTGGCACGGACAAGGAGAGGAGGTGGAGAATAGAGGGGAGCACTCTGGCGCTTCAGCGCCCCCACCTCTGTGGCGCCTGGGTGAACTGCACCCCCCGCACCATATCTAGGATCGGCCCTGGGTCCGAGGCTGTGGATGGTACAGGGGAGGTCAGAGGCTGCGGATGGTGCAGGGGAGGTCAGAGACTGCAGATGGTACAGGAGAGGTCAGAGGCTGCGGATGGTACAGGAGAGATCAGAGGCTGCGGATGGTACAGGAGAGGTCAGAGGCTGCGGATGGTACAGGGGAGGTCAGAGGCTGCGGATGGTACAGGAGAGGTCAGAGGCTGTGAATGGTACAGGAGAGGTTAGAGGCTACGGATGGTACAGGGGAGGTCAGAGGCTGCGGATAGTACAGGGGCGGTCAGAGGCTGCGGATGGTACAGGGGAGGTCAGAGGCTGCAGATGGTCAGAGGCTGCGGATGGTACAGGGGAGGTCAGAGGCTGCGGATGGTACAGGGGAGGTCAGAGGCTGCGGATGGTACAGGGGAGGTCAGAGGCTGCGGATGGTACAGGAGAGGTCAGAGGCTGCAGATGGTACAGGAGAGGTAGGAGGCTGCGGATGGTACAGGAGAGGTCAGAGGCTGCGGATGGTACAGGAGAGGTCAGAGGCTGCAGCTGATACAGGGGAGGTCAGAGGCTGTGGATGGTACAGGGGCGTTCTGAGGCTGCGGATGGTACAGGTGAGGTCAGAGGCTGCGGATGGTACAGGAGAGCTCAGAGGCTGCGGATGGTACAGGGGAGGTCAGAGGCTGCGGATGGTACAGGGGAGGTCAGAGGCTGCGGATGGTACAGGGGAGGTCAGAGGCTGCGGATGGTACAGGGGGGGTCAGAGGCTGCGGAGGGGGGGACAGAAGGTCAGAGGCTGCAGAGGGGAGGGACAGGAGGTCAGAGGCTGCAGGGGGGAACAGGAGGTCAGAGGCTGTGGGCGGACAGGAGGCAGGAGGTCAGAGGCTTCAGGGGGGGGACAGGAGATCAGAGGCTGCGGAGGGGGGGACAGGAGGTCAGAGGCTGCGGAGGGGGGGACAGGAGGTCAGAGGCTGCAGGGGGGAACAGGAGGTCAGAGACTGCGGGGGGACAGGAGGTCATAGGCTGCGGGGGGCCCCGGGGGGGACAGGAGGTTAGAGGCTGCAGGGGGGAACAGGAGGTCAGAGGCTGCGGGGGGACGTAGGAAGAGGCAGACGATACCTCACTAAGCGGCGCCGGTGCGCTACGGCCTAACTTTTAAAAATGGCGTCATTGCGCATGCGCCCGCCTTTCCGGAAATTGCAGAGTGTGGACGGGCTTTCCCGAGTACGGCTAGTTTCTGAACTGCGCTGGCGCATGCGCAGTTGCATGTCAGCCCGGCCCCGCAGCCATTTTATTTTCAGGCGCCGCTGCCCTCGCAGCGGCCCCAAAAGCAGCCAGGCAGCCGGCCCACCGGGAGTTTTCCCGGTGGGCCAGTCCGGCCCTGATGCTGGGAGGGGGTACATAAAGGGCGGACGCCATTGATCGGAGTTCTCTTCGGTCCTTATGCACGCACCCCGCCTTGTGTGGCCCTCATGGCCATGTTCTAGACCCGAGCACCTTCAGCCCGAGGCTACATCGCTACCTGGTGGGCCCAGTCTTGCTGGCTGTGGCCTACGCCTTGGAAAAGGATCCCAAGCTGCCCACCTGTGGGAAGCCCACTCCTAAGAAAGGAGGCCAGGGGAGGATATTCCCCAGAGGAGACTGGCGACGGTACTGCTGTCTCGGGAGAAAGCTTGGCAACCTACCTAAGGAGGGATCCATTACTTCACAGGCCCTGCAATACGCCAATACAGCATAAAGTTCTCCTTATTGCTTGGCTATGAGGTTCAGGGCTTTAATAATCCTGTGGCAGAGGATTCCTGGACGCATCCCTAAGTTCTAATATAAAAACTGATCCGTGCGACATCCCGGCTCCTAGGACCGAAAGATATGGAACTATCCGGGTGAGCAATACCCACTCAGGCTTGAGTGGCGACGTTTACAAATTCTTTGTGCTTTTGGTACTGCGTGCCTGAACCTTCCCCTATACTTCTCTTGTTTCCTACTTTCTCCTCAAGTTCCTACAGCAAAGAAAATAAAGCCTTACTTAGGTTTTACATCTGTGTGGACATTGGCTTTTCTAAAGACTCTCTACCCTGACAACGGAAGCCATGGAGGTAGTTTGCATGACCCAAAACAAAAACAGCTGCTCCTTCGGGGGTAGGTGTTACACAAGTATGTAGTGAAGGGACCTGCTTGATTGGATAGACGTTAATTGGATAGTCTTGGTAGGTCCTTATTTCACAAAGTTTTCCTAAATCTAATGCTGAAAATGATCAAATTGCAATATGTATAGTAATCCTAAGAAGGCTGATCCACACTGGGGTCTTTTGGAGGTTATGATGAGCCTACCTCATCATAACCTCTGTGTTCAGGATTATTTCTAGAAATTGGTAGAATCTATTGCCCTCTGACGATAAAAGTTTCTGAAAAAAAGAGATGACACAAGGACATTCATGTTTTTCTGTCTGTTTCTCATAAATCTATTCTTACCATTTCCTAACCACAGTGATGCTCCCCCCATGGAATTAGCTGATGTCTCTGGAAGCTACACAGGATAAATAAAGGTCTTCTCTCCCTGGGAGGTCCGGCTTCTATTTTCAATAAAACATCTTTAGGAGAGCATTCTGATTTCATGGGTCTCGGTAACCAACTGTGTTGCCCAGCCAATGAATTTGTTATCAAGGATAATTCAGGCCACATATTAAAATAATGTCAGTTTTTATAAACAAGGAGGCCAATTTTACCAAATTTGGGATCCCTAGCTTTTACATGAGAGGGATGAGTGATGTCACCCTTGCCTAGGAGAATAATACAAAAGCTGTGATCTAAGGTAGGTATTTTCTTCCTTCTTTTAGTTACTTTTTAATTTTTTTGTTGTTAGGCGTAGGGATTTAGAATTGGGGTTTATACCTTATACTGTATGCCTTAGTTGCTCAGGGCTGGAAGATCCACTTTGAGGTAGATGTAAACCCAAGTAGATTGGCACATCACAATTTTACAGCTCCAGGTTTTTGTTTATAGTCTAGGTATGTGCCCAGTAGTATGAAGGGGTTAACTAGGAAGCTTTTATGATCCACATAAATTGTCATTACAAAAACTAAATATGAACATAGTTCTTGGTTGGGGCTTTACCAATATACTGTATTTTTCTGGTACCAGCATATCCTGCTTATGCATTGACATACATAATTTAACTAATTTAACTAATAATATGTAGGGGAAAGTGAGAGTTATCATTCCTTGGTCCTTGGACCTGTTTTGTGCCAAAAAATGTTCCCTCATTAGCCTCATTATATTAAGTTTTATTGGACAGAAAAAAAAATAATGAAAATAAATGCATATATATAGAAAAAAATGACAGTACGCAAAAGAATTAAACAAAAAAGGAAATAAAACACAAAGACAAGAAACATTAAAGTAAATACATTAAAAACATATCTAAACCCAAGAACAAAAAAAGTGAAATATTTCCAAGCACACTAGTCCTTAAATGTGGTGTATGCATTCGTTTTTTGTTTTTTTTAGTTTTTTTCCTTCATGGTTACTTGGTGGTGGGAAAAGGTAGTTGAACTGTATAAAACAGGAAAGGGATATAAAAAGATATCCATGTGTAGCGGGGTCTTCAAAGTTAGTGGGATACACCTGGGGGTAGAGAGACCCAGGTGTGTAATTATGTCAGGGATTAGACCCCTTTTTGTTATTCGTGGAGGATTGGGTGGTGCAATATTCTCCTTGGCCTGTGGGTGGCGGGGCACCTACAGGCTCGAGGTAGAATCACTACCACAGTGTTACCCTTTTTGTCCCTTCCTGGAGATGGTACGGCTGGGGCGGGGAACCCGCCGTGGTGTCGATGGGAGGAGATAAAAGGGGGAGACGCCCTCGCCACGAGGTCTTTTTGGGGGATCATCTCTTGACGTACCCAGGCGCCCTCGGCCTGGGTACGGGCGGTTCAAGGTTCCGGCCTGGGCACCCTAGGCCTGGCCGGAATGAAGCTGGAGTTGGAGTCCATCCCAGGCACCTTCAGCCTGGGGTGAGGTACTTTGTAGAAGGCCTGGGACCTGGTGACTTCGACCGGGTCCCGCGAGGGTGAAGTGATTCCAGGGTGCCCCTTGCGAGGGGACCCGCATCTGAGGTGAGGAGGCTGGGGAGGTCACCCGTCTGAAGACTCCGGAGCAGCGTCAACCCGGTGACGGACGGGCCTCCGGTAAGTCCCTTGGAGGGTCGTCTTCCCCTGATAGGGGCCGCAGCGCAGCGAAGTTGTTCTAATCAAGACTCCTGCAACCCCTGGTCATAGCACAGGGGGTGTAGGGACTACAATCCGGATAGTGCCTCGGCCTGCTCATCCCACCGTATCCTGCCATATATTGTTTGTTGTGGAGCTACGAAATAAAACTAACAGTTGGACTGTGATCGGTGTATGGACTCTGTTGATGGGAGCAAAGGGAGATTCCAGCATAGCAGGGCTAAGTTCCGCAACCCAATGCACATTTGGCCCGAGGAAGATGTTGATACTGGCCTTCACCTCACCCACAGCCATGGGGAGGACATGGGCCGTAGCGCACCTCACTCTCGAAACCCAGGTACCCCTAGACAAGAGCTTTCGGACAACCGATAAACATGTGAAGGGGGTGAGGCCGCTACACAAGGAACTGAGAATGCCAATCATCAGTGTTCAAACTCTAATCAAGAAGTGGAAAATGAGGGGTTATGTTGAAACCAAACTCCGGTCAGGTAGACCAACTAAAATTTCAGCCAAAACTGCCAGGAAAATTGTTCGGGATGCAAAGAAAAACCCACAAATAACTTCAGATGAAATACAAGACTCTCTGAAAACATGTGGTGTGGCTGTTTCTAAATACAAAATAAGAAGGTATTTGAAGAAAGATGGGCTGCATGGACGAGTCACCAGAAGAAAGCCATTACTACGCAAATGCCCCAAATTATCCCGCTTACAATACGCCAAACAGCACAGAGACAAGCCTCAAACCTTCTGGCACAAAGTCATTTGGAGTGATGAGACCAAAATTTTGCTTTTTGGCCGCAACCATAAACGCAACATTTGGAGAGGAGTCTGCAAAGCCTATGATGAAATGTACACCATTCCTACTGTGAAACACGGAGGTGGATCGCTGATGTTTTGGGGATGTGTGAGCTACAAAGGCACAGGAAATTTGGTAAAAATTGATGGCAAGATGAATGCAGTATGTTATCAAAAAATACTGGAGGAACATTTGCATTCATCAGCCAGGAAGCTGCGCATGGGACGTACTTGGACATTCCAACATGACAATGATCCAAAACACAAGGCCAAGTCAACCTGTCATTGGCTACAGCAGAATAAAGGGAAGGTTCTGGAGTGGCCATCTCAGACTCCTGACCTCAATATCATTGAGCCACTCTGGGGAGATCTCAAACGTCCAGTTCCTGCAAGACAACCCAAGAATTTCCAGGAACTGGAGGCTTTTTGCCAAGAAGAATGGGCAGCTTTACCATCTGAGAAGGTAAAGCGCCTCATCCACAAATGCCACAAAAGACTTCAAGCTGTCATTGATGTTAAAGGGGGTATTAAGAACTGGGGTATGTAAACTTTTGATCAGGGTCATTTGGGTAGTTTCTGTTGCCATTATGATTTAAAAAGAGTAAACACAGTTGATTGATAATAAATGAATTTAGCCAAATATTAACCACCAGTGAAAGAAAAGTTTTATCATTTATATTCTCTGAAAAATGGCCAAGAAATCATAAATTCTGCCAGGGTATGTAAACTTATGAGATTTCTGCCCATTTACAAAGAAATGAAGGGTCTATAATTTTTATCATAGGTGTATTTTAAATGATAGAGACAAAATATCAACCAAATATAAAAAAAAACACATGATACGAATAACAAAACATGAGAAGAAAAGTGGACGGGACTATAACGGTGCTATTAACGTCGTACTGAACACAGTGGAAGACTCAATTACCAATTGGTAAAAAAAATATACTTTGTTATTAACAATTTATACAAAATTTGTAAAATTATGAGTTGTATCACACATTTCACAGTAGGGTAAATTCAAAAAGATGGTGGTGGTAACAGTGTTTGACTGAGAGGATCATACAAAGTCCCAACATGTTTCGCCAATCAGGGCTTTGTCAGGGGAAGTATGTCTCAGACACCCGAACAGATGAACAACTGATAAATGGACAAAAAATAAAAAATTACAATTTAGAAATCAATAATAGACAGTTTGTTTTAAAAACATTGGAGATCGGCCTGCAATTAGGTCCACAGTTGATATGATGCTGGTAACTTACCACCAAGGACCCTAGATGGAAAGGGAGGGGGAGTAGAGGAGTATCCCACACGGGGGGAGAAAGCCAGGAGAAGCCTCTCCCCGGGCGGCGGACAGAGCGGAACTCTGAGCAAACAAAACCCCCACAATGATCACTCATATGATCTAGCCATAAAGAAGATAGAAAAAATACCAAAATTTCAGTCAGAAGCAAGTAAATTAATAAAAAAACACCATAATTAAGTGGATAATAATAAATACAGATAATCTTGTATGTAACAGGACACAGCCACAAAGGGGCTGCTTGTCCATATAACAAGATCAAATATAAAAAAATTCCACGGTAGAGAATTTTTTTTATAGAAATACTCACTTAAAATCAAAATTTATGAAGTATAAATACTTTGAAGAGGATAGGAAAAAGGAGGGCGCCTGTTAACATAGATCCACAGAGAATGTATGTATTGTGACAGCAGGAAGGTAAAGTCACCTGGTTGCATCCAGGGGGGTAGATATATTTCGCCCAGATTCAGGCTTTACGCTGACTTGTACAGCTAGGTGGAGAGTTGTATAAGCCCAGCTGAGACTAGTGGGCTCATTGATGACTCATACCTCTAGGGAGAGGGCTGGGCGTCGTGCAGACAGGGAGTTGATGAGGCCAGCTGAAGCTTGTCAGCTCATTTAGGCCTCTATAAAAAACTCCCAGATTCATTAGGTGTTAGCTCATGCCTGGAAGCAGACCTGTGTGGACTGTCTAGGGAGAGTGAACCCCTGTGCGGTGAGAGAAAGCCTGTGTGGCTATATTTTGCTTGGACATTTAAAACCAGGGACTAGGACAGCACTAGGCTGGTCCCAGTCGTTAGTTAGGAAACCTGTAAGTTTAGTCAGAGGTCAAGTTGACCAGGATTTATTTTGTTTATGTTTTTTTTGCCTTGCTGTGTTTTTGTCACTGTAAATAGAAAATAAACCGCACCTTTTTGATTTTTGAAAACCACAACCTCCGTCTGCTGGGCCTGTTTTGGGTGGGGAGCCCATCCCGGGGGTCACACATACCCGCTGCCGAGCTAGCCCCCTCACAGTTGGTGGAGAACCAGTGGCAGTTTTTTTTTAAGCCAGCATGGAGGAGATACTGAAACAGCTGGCTCTAGCAAATGCCAATCAACAGCAGACAAATGCAGGTTTGCAAAGGAGCCTTGCAGCCCAGCAGCAAGCTCATCAACAGAGCCTTGCAACTTTACAACAGAGTCTGGAGGCTCAGCAACAAGCCCAACAGCAATCTGAGGCCCGCTTCATAGACCTGTTGCAGAAGCAAGAGCAGAGACTACAACAACAGATGGAAGCAGTAATGCAGCAACGTCCGCAGACCAGTGAGGAAAGCCGTCCCACTAATACCGCGTCTTTTGGGGTGAGTCGTTTATTGACAAAAATGACTGGAGAGGATGATCCAGAGGTATTTTTGACCACATTTGAAAGGACCGCTGAAAGAGAAAAGTGGCCTGAGGAGCAGTGGGCTGGACTAGTGGCTCCTCTGTTAACTGGTGAATCGCAGAAAGCTTACTATGACCTAGAGCCTAACCAAGCAAAAGACTATGTGATGCTAAAAGCTGAAATATTGGCAAGGCTGGGTGTCACCCTGGCTGTCCGGGCTCAGCGTGTGCATAACTGGACTTTCCAGCTTGGAAAACCCCCCAGGTCTCAAATGTATGATCTCATTCACCTGAGCAGAAAGTGGCTACAGCCAGAGACTTTGTCCGCACCAAAGATTGTGGAACGTGTTGTAATGGATCGGTTTTTGAGAGCTCTTCCTACTGCCATCCAAAAGTGGGTAAGCCATGGAGACCCAGAGACGGCCGATGGTCTTGTGGATCGTGTGGAGAAATACTTGGCTACAGAGAACCTGACGGCCTCTTCCAGAGACACTCGGACTTTCCACCCTAAGACCAGACCATCCCCAGGGGCGGATAAGAGGATTCCAAGGGGTGAGGGTGGAGAGAGTGAGAGGGTGGGAGCTCTACCCCAAGTTTGGCGAGAACAGCCTGGGAAATCAGCGGCTCAAGAGGCCGCAAGAAGGATCGTTTGCTACCGCTGCCGGCAAGCGGGACATATTGCAGCAAATTGCCCGGTTGTGGAGGAACCCATGCAGTGTGACTTTCTGACGGGCAGACGTCAGTCGCTGTGTGCGACAGTCGCATGCACTGCCATTCGGGGAACTGAGAAACATTTATGCAAAATGTGTATTAATGGTAGAAATGTTGTGGTATTGCTGGATTCAGGTAGCCTTGTGACCCTGATAAAGGCTGAGTTAGTTAAAACAGAGGTCTCTGGGAATAGCAAGGTAGCCGTTATTTGTGTGCATGGGGACACCCGAGAGTATCCAGTGACTACGGTGTGTTTCGAGACCCCCAAAGGTACCCTCTCTCATCCAGTGGGCTTAGTATCTCAGTTACCGCATGACGCCATTGTGGGAAGGGATTTTCCGAAGTTCTGGGAACTGTGGGATGATCCTGAGCCCCCCACTGGTGCCCCTATGTACCAGGAATGTGATAGCCAGAACTCCCCTGAGAGTGGTGAGGACTCTCCGGAATTTCCCTTGTCAGTATTGGCAGGGGAGACTCAAGAAACTGGAGAGGAGCCCACCTCCTCAGACGAAAACCTACCGTCTGTGGAGTTTTCTGATCTTGAGGTTCACAGGGAAAACTTTGCCACAGAACAGTTGAAAGACCCCGCCCTAATAAAGGCACGGGAAAACGTAGTGAAAATAGATGGCGAGTTAGTGAACCCAGATAATACTGGCACTTACCCATACTTCAGCGTAGAGAAGGACCTACTGTATCGGGTGGCAAAAAGGGCAGAAGAAACCGTTGAGCAGCTTGTGGTGCCCAAACCTTACAGGAAGTTGGTGTTGGAGTTGGCCCATGGGCACATTCTTGGAGGTCATCTGGGGACAGAGAAAACCCGAGAGAGGGTATTACAGAGATTCTATTGGCCTGGGGTGATGAAGGACATAGAAAATTATTGTTCCTCCTGCCCTGTGTGTCAGAGGTCGGCCCCGATGCCACATTTCCGTAGCCCGCTGGTCCCTCTACCCATCATTGAGGTCCCGTTTGAGAGAATCGCAATGGATTTGGTAGGTCCTATAATCAAGTCCGCTAGGGGGCACCAGTACATATTGGTTATAATGGACTATGCCACCCGTTATCCAGAAGCGATCCCTCTCAGAAATACCTCGGCCAAAACCATAGCCAAAGAGCTATCTCTTGTTTTTAGCCGGGTGGGTATTTGTAAAGAACTGCTTACGGACCAAGGTACACCCTTTATGTCCCGGGTTATGAAAGAGCTGTGTAAATTGTTCAAAGTGACGCAATTGCGTACATCTGTGTATCACCCCCAAACCGATGGGCTGGTTGAAAGATTCAACAAAACCCTAAAACAAATGTTGAAGAAAGTGGTGGATAGAGATGGAAGGGATTGGGACTGTCTACTTCCTTATTTGATGTTTGCTATTAGGGAGGTGCCCCAATCCTCTACGGGATTCTCCCCCTTTGAGTTACTGTATGGGAGACACCCAAGAGGGCTGTTGGATATTGCCAAGGAAACTTGGGAAAGTGAGAGTTCTCCCCACAGGAGTGTGATTGAGCATGTCGCCCTGATGCAAGATCGAATTGCACAGGTAATGCCCATCGTGAAGGAACATTTGGCCCAAGCGCAGTTGGCACAGCAGAGAGTGTACAACCGTGGAGCCAAGACCCGTACCTTTTCCCCGGGGGATAGGATATTGGTACTTGTCCCTACGGTTGAAAGTAAATTCCTTGCCAAATGGCAAGGCCCCTACGAGATAATGGAAAAAGTGAGCGAAGTGAATTACAAGGTCAGACAACCAGGAAGGCGAAAGCCCGAACAGATCTATCACGTTAATCTGTTGAAAGCCTGGAGGGATAGAGAGTCCCTAGTCGCAGACACTTGGTCACCAGCTCAAACTGGTTGCGTGATTCCTGAGGTTGGAATCGCAGCCACCTTGTCACAACCCCAACAACAGGAGGTTAAGGAGTTTGTACTTCGCAACAAGGAGGTATTCTCTGAGCTGCCGGGACAAACATCTGGGGTAGAGCATGACATTATTACCCCGCCCGGTGAAAGGGTGAAGTTAAAACCCTATCGGATCCCAGAGGCCCGACGGGAGGCAATACGGGAGGAAGTACAGAGAATGCTGAACTTAGGGGTGATAGAGGAGTCCCAAAGTGATTGGTCTAGTCCCATTGTGTTGGTGCCTAAACCGGATGGGAGCTGGCGATTTTGTAACGATTTTCGTCAGTTGAACAAAGTTACAAAATTTGACACCTACCCCATGCCACGTATAGATGAGTTGATCGACCGGCTGGGAACAGCCCGATACATGACGACTCTTGACCTCACAAAAGGGTATTGGCAAATCCCCCTGGCCAAGTCGGCCAAAGAGAAAACCGCATTTGTAACCCCAGACGGGGCGTTCCAATATAAAAGAATGCCGTTCGGGTTACAGAATGCGCCGGTCACATCTGCCAAAAGTGCAAGCAGTCCTGGACTCTGTTCGGGAAGCAGGGTTTACGGCTAACCCCAAGAAGTGTACCATTGGGCAGGAGGAGGCCAAATATCTTGGGTACACCATTGGGAGGGGAGTAATAAAACCCCAACTCAACAAAGTCGAGGCCATCCAGAGTTGGCCACGTCCCAACAGCAAGAAGCAGGTACGAGCCTTTCTGGGAATCGCTGGGTATTATCGGCGATTCATTCCCCACTTTGCTTCTAAGGCTGTGCCCCTAACCAACCTGACGAAGGGGAAAGGGTCGGTCATGATTAAATGGACCCCCGAGGCTGAGGCAGCATTCCAATTCTTGAAACAAGCCTTATGTAGCCAGCCAGTGTTGTACTCACCCGACTTCTCTAGAGACTTTGTCGTACAAAGTGATGCGTCAGATGTGGGGTTAGGAGCAGTATTGTCCCAGGTCTGGAACGGGGAAGAGCACCCAGTCATTTACCTCAGCAGGAAGTTGAAGTCCCATGAGGTAAATTACGCCACCGTTGAAAAGGAGTGTTTAGCGGTGAAGTGGGCTCTAGATTCCCTTCGGTACTACCTGCTAGGTAGGCACTTTGACATGGTTACGGATCACGCTCCGTTAAAGTGGATGGCTCAAAACAAGGAAACAAATAGAAGAGTGAATAGGTGGTTCCTGGCCCTCCAGGAATTCAACTTCACAGTAAAGCATCGCCCTGGCGTTCAAATGGGGAATGTGGATGCTTTGTCTCGAGTACATGAATGCCTGATTGCTGGTGTTCCAACCCCGAGGTTAAAACAAGAGGGGGGGGTATGTGACAGCAGGAAGGTAAAGTCACCTGGTTGCATCCAGGGGGGTAGATATATTTCGCCCAGATTCAGGCTTTACGCTGACTTGTACAGCTAGGTGGAGAGTTGTATAAGCCCAGCTGAGACTAGTGGGCTCATTGATGACTCATACCTCTAGGGAGAGGGCTGGGCGTCGTGCAGACAGGGAGTTGATGAGGCCAGCTGAAGCTTGTCAGCTCATTTAGGCCTCTATAAAAAACTCCCAGATTCATTAGGTGTTAGCTCATGCCTGGAAGCAGACCTGTGTGGACTGTCTAGGGAGAGTGAACCCCTGTGCGGTGAGAGAAAGCCTGTGTGGCTATATTTTGCTTGGACATTTAAAACCAGGGACTAGGACAGCACTAGGCTGGTCCCAGTCGTTAGTTAGGAAACCTGTAAGTTTAGTCAGAGGTCAAGTTGACCAGGATTTATTTTGTTTATGTTTTTTTTGCCTTGCTGTGTTTTTGTCACTGTAAATAGAAAATAAACCGCACCTTTTTGATTTTGAAAACCACAACCTCCGTCTGCTGGGCCTGTTTTGGGTGGGGAGCCCATCCCGGGGGTCACACATACCCGCTGCCGAGCTAGCCCCCTCACAGTATCCAAATGGAACAGACTTTTAAAAGTAGAAACTTTCAAAATTTCAATCCAATAGTGGTTCAAGGGAAGAAAAAACCCAAACGATAAAGTTATTCTAAATAGATAAAGGAAAAGGTATATAATAATTATTGGATGGAAAGAGAAAAATGAGTGTGAAAAAAATATATTATATAATATTTATTCTTTGCTAAATACATAGTAGCGAATAATTGGCTTTATTATTAGTAAAAAGAAGAAATATACAAGCTTATTAATGGGAAAGAGGTAGGGTTGTCCCGATACCACTTTTTTAAGACCGAGTACAAGTACCGATACTTTTTTCCAAGTACTCGCCGATACCGAATACTGATACTTTTTTTTTTATCTCTTTTAAAAAAAAAAAAATTTTTTTTTTTACAATTTTTTTTTTTTTTTTTACAATTTTTTTTATTTATTTATTGATTGATTTTTTATAATGTTTTCTTTTTTTAAGGGGTGGGGGGTGGACAGTGTCAGTGTGTTTTTTCTTCTATTTTATTTTATTTATTTTTTACAATTCATTTCTTTATTATTTATTTTTTTATTAAATTTTTTATTTTTTTATCAGCCCTGTTGGGGGGCTTTGGTGAGATATCAGGGGTCTTAACAGACCTCTGACATCTCCCCTTTGAGACAGAGAAAGGGACTAGGGACAGATTCCCCAGTCCCTTTCTCAGCAGCCTCTGCTGCGCTGAAAATGAATGGAGAGAAGACCGCGGCTTCTCTTCATTCATAAACTAAAACATTGTAAACACAGTTTACGATGTTTCAGTTATGTGAATGGACAGAGTCAGTGATCACTGACTCTGTACATTCCGAACGGTAAGGAGCCAGAGTTACCGGCTCCTACCTCCGCTCTCCATCCTGACAGATCGAGGGGGTGGAGGAGGAGAACAGAGGGGGATGGCAGCACAGAGGAGGACACTGATTGGGATGGCAGCACGGAGGGGGACACCTATTGGGACGGCGGCACGGAGGAGGACACTGATTGGGATGGCAGCACGGAGGGGGACACCTATTGGGACGGCGGCACGGAGGAGGACACTGATTGAGATGGCAGCACGGAGGGGGACACCTATTGGGACGGCGGCACGGAGGAGGACACTGATTGAGATGGCAGCACGGAGGGGGACACCTATTGGGACGGCGGCACGGAGGAGGACACTGATTGGGATGGCAAGTATCGGGTGAAGCATCGGGAGCATTTGCCCGAGTACAAGTACTCAGGCAAATGCTCGGTATCGGTGCCGATACCGATACTAGTATCGGTATCGGGACATCCCTAGAAAGAGGAAATGAGCTCCAGCTGAACAAACTGGAGCTTGCATGAAAATAAATAAATGTTTTAATATAATATATAATGCCCAAAAAGGAAGGTTTGGTAATATTCACAATTATAATTAACTATAGCTTATGCAACGTGTCAGCAGAGAGTATTAGAAATAAGATGTGCCAGGAAGCTAGCAAAACATCTCCGATAGAATTGCAAGTGTATGTGAAAAAATCAAGAAACAAAAAGCGTTCACAAATTAGTTAATTTAAATTAAATTAAAAATGGTGAAGCGCTAGTATAAAAGGTAAAGTAAAAAAAGAAAAGGAAGAAAAAAATATCTTAAAATGAACATCCAACAGATTATTACCTTGTACCATTGAATAGATAGCATCAGGTCGCCCCTAAGAATCACTCTGACTGATCTGAAGCCAGAGTTGCCGGCTTATGAATGAGCACCACTCAGCCGGCGTCTGATGTCACCGGCGGAGTGCGGACGTGATGGTGTCTATGCGCATTCGCCCGGATCCCGAGTCAACGTCCATACTACAAGATCCAGAAGGCCAAGAGACCGGAAAGGGGGGAGGCTTGCCCTATGTGATGACAAATAGGAAAAAGAAGCGTTCCTATAGCGATATATCTAGATCTCCGGTAAAGGAACCGGACAAAGTGTGGACGAATCATGGTTAGATGGTTAAGCCATGGGGAGAGTGGGAAAACATGGTAGCAATAGAACACAAAGTGGGCAGCATCGGGATAAACCCGATGTGCCCTGGGCCTCCATATGGGGGCAAGATAGAGCCCAACAGTTTACTACATCTAAGCCGCCCTATGGGGTCATCGTACCAACCCCAAGGGCGGTCAGCGGGGTCACCCCATCAATCAATGGTGGCGGAGGCAGTTAACTATCATAAGCTGACTCCACCAACCCACAGGGAAATGTTACAGGTCAATCTCAGAGAAAATACAGGCACATAATACAATATAAAGGTAAAACACAAAATACTTTTATACAAAAATAAATGAATATAGAACACACTTATACAGAATATAAAGAAAAATATAAAGAAATTGTTGTCTCAAAACTTATACAATTAAGAAGCCCAACAACAATGTTTTTTGTAATGAACATACAAAACCAGGAAATTTAAACATCTAGGAAGAGGGAAGGAAGAAAAAAGAAAGAAAAAAAAGGAAATGGAGAGAGAGAAAAAAAGAAAAAGGAAGGAAAATTGGGAAGGATGGGGAGGGGGGGAGGTCCCAGAGCGAGAGAGAAGGGAGAGGGAGACCAAGACAGACAGAAATCGAGAAACAATAAAATCATAGAAAATGCTTGAAACTAAGAGTTTAATTGAAACCAGGAAAAATGGTTGCTTTTAAGTTATAGATCCAGCGAGCCTCTAATTGTAACAACGTTTTATCGACACTTCCTCCCCTTACATGAAGCGGAACATGTTCTAAAGCCACAAATCATATCATTTTTGCATCAAAGCCATGAAGAAGACCAACATGACAGCTAACCGCTGTTTCCATTCTTTTCTTGAAAATAGGTTTTATATGGTCACGAAAAAAAGGGTGTTTCGCTTTCCCAATATAAAATCCGCCACACTGGCAAATGGCTAGATACACAATGCCTGGAGTGTGACATGTGATTTTGTGTTTGGCATAATGGATCTGACCATTGGGAAGAACGCACGTAGAGCTGTTGATCATGAAGGGACATACATCACAGTGCCCACAGGAAAAGGTTCCTGGATTTGAACATTTGATATCACTAAGGGGCTCAAAATGGCTATGAACAAGATTGTCCTTGAGGGATGGTGCCCGTTTATAAGTTATCTGAGGTTTGCTTCCAATGTATTTGTTGATGATTGGATCAGCTGACAACAAGGGCCAAAACTTGTCCACTATTTTTCAGATTTTTTGATGTTCAGTGGAATATTTTGTAATTATCCTTACTTGGTCAGTTTGAATGTTAGGCTTTTGGCAAAAGATAAGAGAGTTGCGATATTTTTCCAGTACTCTGTTATAAGCTTTTTTCAAAACAGAGTGACTGTATCCCCTATTCTTCAGACGATTGTATAGCTCATCTGCAGCTCTCTTGAAATCTGCATCACGACTACAGTTGCGTTTGATGCGCAGATATTGACTGTAGGGAATACTGTTCAGAAGCAGTGCAGGATGAAAGCTCGACGCATGTAGAACAGTATTCCCGCTAGAAGGCTTTCTGCAGAGAGATGAGTGTAAAACACCATCTCGTGTAACATGAGATCAAGGAAGCTTATTTCGGTTTGGCTACAGGCCATAGTGAATTTCAAATTAAATTAATTTATGGAGATACTGTCCATAAACTGTTCAAGCTCGTCTCTGTCACCAGACCAAAAGAAGAGTACATCATCGATGTACCTGTACCAAGATATAATCTTGTCCAGACACACCAATGAATTCTCACAGGCAAACAAATCTTTCTCCCAACCCCCCAGGTACAGGTTGGCATATGATGGGGCACATCTTGTCCCCATCGCAACCCCCTGCACCTGGAGGTAGTGGGAGAGTCTGAACATAAATACGTTGTGAGTAAGTATGAACCTGAGCAGCTCAACAATAAAAGAATTGTAGACAACTGAGTTCTGTCCCCTTTCCTGTAGATGGTTTTGTACAACGCTAATCCCTTTGGTGTGGGGAATAGCATTGTACAAACCCTCAATGTCCAAGGCTACAAGCCATGTGTTAGCAGGAAGTGTAATTCCTTCAATAATTCTCAACAAATCTATAGTGTCCTTAACATAAGATGACAGAGCAATAACATGTGGCTGTAGATAGTCATCGACTAAAGAGCTAGCGTTCTCAATCAGGCTTAGACAACCTGATATTATTGGACAGCCAGGGGTTTGAGTAAGACTTTTGTGGACCTTTGGCAAGGCATAGAAGGTGGGTACCTTAGGATCTGTAACATTCAAAAAATTCCACGTGTTAAGGTCAATAGTAACCCGCCGATAGGCTTTGAGAATAATGCCACGATATTCCTTAACAAAGTTCTCAATTACAGTTTGGGAGATTGTACGGTACCAAGTACCATTGGACAAAATGTCCCTGCACATAGCTTCATACTGCGAAGTATCCATGATAACGAGGTTTCCCCCTTTATCTGCAGGCTTAATGACAATACTGTCATTGCCTTGAAGTGATTTAATTGCTTCTCGCTGTCTTTTTGTAAGATTAGTCTGTCAATGAAGGTCAAAATTGATTTTCTCAATTTCCTTAGTCGTTTGCTGGACAAAAGCCCAAATGTTGGAGTTCGTGTGGAGCAGGGGGAACATGCGTGATTTTGGCCTAAAAGAAGAAGGTGGGGGGAAGGACACACCAGTGGCGGACACCCCCGGTGTGAAAGACAACCAAGGGGCGTTATCCTCGGTGTGTCCCTCCTCCCACAAGGCCATCAAGTCTTCAAGGGCATGATATTCATCCATATTGGTAGAAAAAACTGCCGAATCTGACTGAGGGATTTAATCATTGGATGGCTTATCAGACTTTATATTGTAATCTACTGGCAAAAAAGGGGATATCTTTAATGACATGGAACTTATCTGTATGAGAATTAGGACAAAAAGATAAACCAAGTTTAAGGACTGAAATTTCTTCCTCAGAAAGTTCATAAGAGGAAAGATTAATGATCTCCATCTCCGTTCTATTAGGTACTATACATTGGGAGTTGGGGTCAAGTCCTTATCTTTCCCTAAAAAAATAGGGGCTAATTTGGTGTCTAGTGACGGTGCAATTGCTAAAAGAGGAGCAGCAATTTCCAAATTGCTAGCCTTAGGGGTAATCAGTGTAGGTAAAGAAATAGTGTCCAACTGGCTTACCTTAGGAATCGCGCCAGAATGTGCAGTTGGTACCGACGGAGGGGTGAGTGGTGCCACCGTTGAAATGGATTGAGTGACCATAGCTTGAAGGCCACGTGCAGTTTTGGGAGAGGGGTGAAATGCAGACAGAGGTTGTGATTGTGAAAATACAGGACGCCCGGGTAAGGAACGGTGTGAAGGTGCTGTACCAAGTTGGTGTCGCAAAGATTCCGTAGAAGCCGCATCTGAATTGCCTTTTCTTTTTTTGGGAAGTCTGTCCTCGGAAAGATCACAATACACAGTGGACTGGCTAGAGGAGAAAAAGGATGCAGAAGACAAATTAGGTGTTGGATCATCTACTTTAGTGTTCTTATTGTTGGTCTGTCTATTGAAAGATCTGCTGAAGGTATTTTGAGTCCATTTATAGGCGAATCCATTATTATGAGCATTGCTATCACGTAGGAACTTGCCTTCCTTATCACGTATAATTTCTTTTGTGTATCCTTCTATATACTCCTTCAGTTCCTTTTCTTTAGACTTAAACCGGACACTAGTCAAAATTTGAAAATACTCATCAAACCATTTAGTTATATGATCATCCAAAACAACTAATTCATTATCATATTGGCCACATAAAGTTATCATCATTTTGAAAGAGCAATTTTGTAGGTTGTTCTCCCAGATTTTTTTAAAAGTATCATCAATTTTGCGTAAATTGGGAAAGATTTGAATACGCAGTCCCCATGGGACAATTTTGTTTTCAACATACTTTTCAAAAAACTTTTTGTGCCAAAATATGCAAACCTTTTTCTCCAAAAGTCTCTGTAATCTTAAAAATAAAAATTATATAATACTGCGCCAACCCAAAAGTATTGTAACAACAGCAGCCAAACACCAAAATCAGACAAAATTAATTAAGTGTAAATATATAATAAGTGTGGCGCTAATGAGAATTTAGGGTAAAAGTCCTAAATATGGTAGGGTGTGAAAAATATTCAAATTTATTCAAAAACCCATATTAGTATATATTTCAAAATTAGTGAAAAAATATGAAAATACACATATAGCATAAATAAGTGACTGTAATCTTTCTGTGATTACAAGTATTTGACCAACATATTAGTGTACAAAAAAATTGTGCAAATGTTATGTTGCTAAACATAAATAGCAATAAAGTGATAATCCTAAACCAGTGAGATTAGATTATATTTCTATCAGACATCACAGATGAGTATGTGTCCCTGTAGTTGTCTAACAATAGACAAAGTTCCAAAAAGACCAAAGTCCAATGTGGGATTTTAATAGAATGCGTAGATATAGATGTTCAATGTGGATATACGTGGTAACACCCGGGAGTGCCTTCACCTTGGGTCAATGGGGGAGAGATAAGGTACTCTTACCAGCTGGGATGGATCCAACACACCGTACGGCGGTGGATCTTCAAGACTTTGTCCACTTCGTGGACGGATCAGACAGCCAGGCTTTGTAGAGACGACCAAGATCTATAGAACACCTCCTCCCAGGATCAGTGGCAATCCAACCAGGAAAAATCCGGATTAGCGGGTAGCAGCTACCTTATCCAATCATAACCATGGAAAACAAAAAATTGCTCCACATGGTGTAAATCCAAAAAATATTTATTAAAAATATAACCATAAAAAGTTCACAAAGTATGAACATCCAAAACAAAACTCCAAAGCATATCAAAGAAATCCAAAAAATCCACACTCTAGAGTATAAGTAAACAGCATGATAGGAACAGCAAGAGCTGGTGTATTAGTCCCTTTTTTCTGACCGGTTTAGTCTAATAAGACTTCTACTGGGGTATACAGAAACTCTCTGTCCCCCACGCTTTTATAGAGAAAGGAATGTAGTTTTAAAATTAGACACAGCTGATCACCCATTGTATTTCCCGCTTCCGGGATCACCATACCCTATTACTAGAGCTGATAGTAATGTGAATCCAGCCCCTAGTGGGATTAACCAATAGTGTGACTTGTACCATGGAAGAACTCCGCCGCGTCATCCACCCTCAGTCTCTTGGCTGTCAGCGTGCGGGAATACATCAGTACCATGTGACTGTCTCTTGCAATACATCATCTGCATAGCAGTCTGGGAAATGTAGTCACAACATTATCCGGCATTGACCCTACCCCCATGCATTCATTCCCACCAATGATAGAACCGGAGTGCACAGTCTCGCAACAAAGCAGTGCAAGCCGAGATGTGCTCACGGACGGATCCAAATGCTCCAGTCGTCATGGTGATATGCACAGAGGGCGGCCGCAGCGGAGGTGTGTCTTTGGTACGTCATCTGTCTCGATTACTCGAGCTTCCACCCTGAGGCATGTTGGGAAGTGTAGTTTAAAGTGAGAACGGAAGGAAATTAATATTTGTAAAGTAGTTAGATAGATACGGTTGTTCTATCTTTCAATACTTGTAAAAAAGAGGGGGAGAGGACCGCCTGATCAAGGTCCTGATCAGAGATCGCTGAAGTGTTTTGAGTCTGTTGTATCTTGGTCATGAAACCCTCCCACGCCTCTCCACAAAAGGAAGCCATGGTGGGGAAAAAAAAGGAGGGATAGGGAAGGGGGAAGGTTGGTTGGAGTTGGGAGAGAAGGATGTATAATTCCTATAATCAAAAAAACTTTAAAGTTAATATTTAATTTGCAATAATTCATATAAGGGATTGAAGTAGAGTGTACTACTGTGTGCAGAACAACCCCAATGAAAAGTTTTGTGTGTCACCAGAGACAGACCACGAAGAAGTGTGTATTAAAACACTGGTAAGTAGATAAATGGTTTTGTGGTCTGACTATGGGTAGACACCTAATTTGAAGCACCTCATCCCAAATTTTTATGACAAAACATGAGAAGAAAAGTGGACGGGTCTATATCGGTGCTATTAACGTAGTACTGAACACAGTGGAAGACTCAATTACCAATTGGTAAAAAAATATATACTTTTTTATTAACAATTCATACAATATTTGTAAAATTATGAGTAGTATCACACATTATATTTATATTATATTATCTTTATATTTTTATTTATATTCTGTATAAGTGGGTTTTATATTCATTTATTTTTGTATAAAAGTATTTTGTGTTTTACCTTTATATTGTATTATGTGCCTGTATCTTCTCTGAGATCGACCTGTAACATTTCCCTGTGGGTTGGTGGAGTCAGCTTTTGATGGTTAACTGCCTCCGCTTCCATTGATTGATGGGGTGACCCCGCTGACCGCCCTTGGAGTTGGTACGATGACCCCATAGGGCAGCTTAGATGTAGTGAACTGCTGGGCTCTATCTTGCCCCCATATGGACGCCCAGGGCACATCGGGCTTATCCCGATGCTGCCCACTTTGTGTTCTATTGCTACCATGTTTTCCCACTCTCCCCATGGCTTAACCATCTAACCATGATTCGTCCACACTTTGTCCAGTTCCCTTACCGGAGATCTAGATATATCGCTATAGCAACGCTTATTTTTCCTATTTGTCATCGCGTAGGGCAAGCTTCCCCCCCTTCCGGTCGCTTGGCCTTCTGGATCTTGTAGAATGGGATCCGGGGCGCATGCGCATAGACACCATCATGTCCGTACTCCGCCGGTGACGTCAGACGCCGGCTGAGTGGTGCTCATTCATAAGCCGTCAGCTCTGGCTTCAGATCAGTCAGAGTTATTCTTAGGGGGACCTGATGCTATCTATCCATTGGTACAAGGTAATAATCTGTTGGATGTTCATTTTAAGATAATTTTTTCTTCCTTTTCTTTTCACTTTACCTTTTATACTAGCGCTTCACCATTTTTAATTTAATTTAAATTAACTAATTTGTGAACGCTTTTTGTTCCTTGATTTTTTCACATACACTTGCAATTCTATCAGAGATGTTTTGCTAGCTTCCTGGCACATCTTATTTCTTATACTCTCTGCTGACACATTGCATAAGCTATAGTTAATTATAATTGTGAATATTACCAACCCTTCCTTTTTGGGCATTATATATTATATTTAAACATTTATTTATTTTCATGCAAGCTCCAGTTTGTTCAGCTGGAGCTCATTTCCTCTTTCCCATTAATAAGCACGTATATTTCTTCTTTTTACTAATAATAAAGCCAATTATTCGCTACTATGTATTTAGCAAAGAATAAATATTATATAATATATTTTTTTCACACTCATTTTTCTCTTTCCATCCAATAATTATTATATACCTTTTCCTTTATCTATTTAGAATAACTTTATCGTTTGGGTTTTTTCTTCCCTTGAACCACTATTGGATTGAAATTTTGAAAGTTTCTACTTTTAAAAGTCCGTTCCATTTGGATACATACATTCTCTGTGGATCTATGTTAACAGGCGCCCTCTTTTTTCCTATCCTCTTCAAAGTATTTATACTTCATAAATTTTGATTTTAAGTGAGTATTTCTATAAATAAATGTCTCTACCGTGGAAATTTTTGATATTTAATCTTGTTATATGGACAAGCAGCCCCTTTGTGGCTGTGTCCTGTTACATACAAGATTATCTGTATTTATTATTATCCACTTAATTATGGTGTTTTTTTATTCATTTACTTGCTTCTGACTGAAATTTGGGTATTTTTTCTATGTCCTTTTTGGCTAGGTCATATGAGTGATCACTGTGGGGGTTTTGTTTGCTCGGAGTTCCACTCTGTCCGCCGCCCGGGGAGAGGCTTCTCCTGCCTTTCTCCCCCCCGTGTGGGATACTCCTCTACTTCCCCTCCCTTTCTATCTAGGGTCCTTGGTGGTAAGTTACCAGCATCATATCAACTGTGGACCTAATTGCAGGCCGATCTCCAATGTTTTCAAAACTAACTGTCTATTATTGATTTCTAAATGGGAATTTTCTCTTTTTTGTCCATTTATCAGTTGTTCATCTGTTCGGGTGCCTAAGACATACTTCCCCTGACGAAGCCCTGAAGGGCGAAACAGTCAAACACTGTTACAACCACCATCTTTTTGAATTTACCCTACTGTGAAATGTGTACCGTTATAGTCCTGCCACATTTCTTCTCATGTTTTGTCATAAAAATTTGGGATGAGGTGCGTCAAATTACGTGTCTACCCATAGTCAGACCACAAAACCATTTATCCACATGATACAAATGTTTTAAATTACGTTGTAGTTCAGTGAGTAAAATACTCTTGTAAAACTATAACTAGAATTCCTTCCCTACTAAATCAGTGACCTTTTTACTTAAAGCGGAAGTAAACCCATCAATTTAACATTTTCAAAAAGCAGTTACATTCCCGGCATGCCGGGAATGCCAACTGTCACATTGGTTGTGCTCTCAACCAAACTGTCAAACCATCCAATGGCTGGTGTCATACCTAATCACATGTGCAGCACCATGGCAGTTGAAGATTAAACAGAGGCCAATATGGCAGCTTCCTTGCCTGAAAATGATAGGAGGGTTTACTTCCACTTTAAAGATTCACATGAGGTGGTTCAAAGGCCAATCCACTATCGGTAGACATTTGAGAATATGACCAAGTCCAGTGCTGATCCACTAATATTTATTCAGAAATTTTGATGAAAAAACATTGGCCGCCAAAGTTGGGGCTCTTGAAGAAAGCACAACAGTTCCCAGCAGACAACAGATGAACTCGTATTATGTTAGCCTCTTACCAATCCCAGGACACACTTTCTGGGTCTCTGGGCAGGTGCTCTTATTTAGTAACAGTCCAGTTCAAGTCAGACAGGGATAGAAGCTGATGATGATCTCTCTCTTTCAATCCTTTTCCATCTCTGTTTTCCTCTCATGCAAGTGGTGGGAGTGTTCTCTAGTAGAGTCTAATCTCACCAGGCATCTAAATCCCATCCTCCCAGGGGGAAGGTTCTCAGTCTCTTTGCTCCTCTGAGTTCTCGCCCGATTGTAGTCAGCTATGGCAGGAATCTGTTAATCCCGTAGCTGCAGCAGCAGCTCACTCTCTTTCCCACACACATGCTTGCCTCCAGGACTGTCCCCTCACATGTAGCATTGCACAAAGTATGATAGCAGCAACAGCCTCCAATCAGCCTTCTTCTCCTGGGGAGCACAGCATCAGATAGCTCCGGAAAACTCTGGCCACACACCACTGTTCTCCCTTCACTGCAGCCTTGTGGTGCTCCCTCTCAGCTGCTTAACACAGGAGAATGGTGGCAGCAGCACATGGTCCCCACAGTGGCTTCCTACCTGGCTGGTGGTACAACAGACCTCCCTTACTCCAGCAGCACAGTTCACTCTCCATGTTCTGGTGCATTATTCAGTCACTAACCTCTAGACCCAGTCAAGATGGCTGCTCCCTGCATTGGAGAAACTCCATAGATGAGAATCACAAAGTGGTCTCCTTAAAGCGGTATTAAACCCAAAACCCAAAATGTAATATATGGCAGCTTAACGATCCTTAGATGTGGTGGCTGCATTAGCTTTCTTTTTTTTGTATTTTTTCTCTCTTTTTTCCTGCTAATCTGGCCAGTAACACAATTTGAGTGCCCAACATAATTAAATTCTGAGCAAATATGGGTGGAAGACAAAAAAAAAAAGATTCTCATCATCCAAAATCCATCCCTGAAGACATCATCATGATGAAAAGCGTAAGGTGGGGCTTGTGCAGCGTTGGTCTGTGTGTGCTTGCAGCTAGTGTGTGCAGCTGGAGTCGGTGCAATTTAAAGGCCTGGTTAACACCTATGCAGGTTGCAGTTTGCATATTCCAGGTGCATTTTTCAATACATGTTTTTGATCCATTGAAGTCTATGGAATCAAAAACTAGAAAAAAGTCCCTGGCCCTTTCCATAAAATGCACAGGTGTGAACATGGCCCACAGGAAACCATGTTAACCTCCCTGGCGGTATGATTCTTTCTGGAATTATGTACCAAAAGCGGTACAATTATTTTGCATGGAAATTTGGTGTTATGTATTATAGGCCTGCGATTCTTAGTAATTACTTACTTAAACCTGAGCAAACCAGAGTCTAGTAAACATCCCGGGTATGATAAATATGAAACACAAAATTATAACTTATAATATAATAAATAACTATAAATAATTATAAAAAATAGTAATCTAATTATAATAAAAATTATTCAATAATGTAATCAAATCAAAAACACTGAAATTTGCTCAGTTGCAGAATTGTCGCTGTCATTAGATTTAGTGTTTGATGACGAATTTCCCCACAAATCGCTATCGCTCAATTCTGCGAGTGATTGTAATTTATTATCGCTGTTTTCTAGCTGGTCTAAAACCACTTTTGACATAAAGGGACACTTTTTTGGTTGCTATGGACAATCTCCAGTTTCCAGGCAGAAAGAATAGTTTGTATTATATAAAACTGCATGCAGGGCACTGGACAGACCACTAGGGACAAAGGGGATGTGTAATTATTACATACAGTACTGTAATCTGTAAGATTACAGTATACTGTATGTATACTATGTGTTTATCTTTTTGAATTTGCCGCCCAGTTCAGCTCCCTTGCGCCGCTGCGGCTCGCAGGGAACGGAACTAGGAAGTCAGATGGGGTCGAAAGTGCCGACACTCGCCGGAGATCTCGCTGGCGATCACAGCAGAGGACATCATCTCTGGATCGCCAGGAGAAGGTAAGGAAACTCCGCTGCGAGCTCTGCAATGTCTACCCCGAGCGTGACTCGGGGTTACCGATCCTAGCATAAAAAAACAACCCCGAGTCACGCTCGGGGTTACCGCTAGGGAGGTTAAATGGACTGTACTGTGTTTCTGCAAAACTGAAAACACACAAAAAAATGCATAGATGTAAACAAGGCCTAACAATACAGTGCGTTTAACCTTTAGGTTCGATTCACAACTATGCATGTTGCTTTTGAGCGTTTCTGCAGTGCTTTTTGCGGTGCTTGCTGCGTTTTTGGACACACGTTTTTACTGCGATTTTGCCACGATTTGCGTTTTGCGTTTTTTTTACACTGTATATAGCTGGTTGCTAAGGAGGGGGCCGGGAAGCCGGCCGCCGCGTCCTTAACAACCGAAGAGTCATCAATTGCCGGAAAAAATTGAGAAAAGAAACAGCGTGGGGTCCCCCCCCCAGGTCCATACCAGGCCCTAGGGTCTAGTATGGATTCGGAGGGGACCCCCCACACCAAAATGAAAAAAAAATGGCGTGGGGGTCCCCCCAAAATCCATACCAGACCCTTATCCGAGCATGCAGCCCGGCAGGTCAGGAAAGGGAGGGGACGAGCGAGCGGCCCCCCTCCTGAACCATACCAGGCCGCATGCCCTCAACATGGGGGAATGGGTGCTTTGGGGCAGGGGGGCTCTGCGACCCCCACCCCAAAGCACCTTGCCCCCATGTTGATGGGGACAAGGGCCTCTTCCCGACAACCCTTGCCTGGCGGTTGTCGGGGTCTGCAGGCAGGGAGTTTATCGGAATCTGGAAGCCCCCTTTAATAAGGGGGCCCCCAGATCCCGCCCCCCCCATGTGAATGAGTATGGGGTACATTGTACCCCTACCCATTCACTAAAAAAAAGTAGTGTAGTGTTAATAAATACAGTAAACAGTTTTTGGCAAGTGTTTTATTAAAATCTTCTTCTTCGCTTCTTCCTCTATCTTCTCCCGCATCTTCATCCTCCGGTCTTCTCCTCCCCCTGCTTTTTCTTCTGCTGTTCTTCTGTCTTCTTTGTCCGGTGTTCTTCTTCCTCTGCCGCCTCTCCTCCTCCGATGCTGCGTCCCGCTGATCTGTCGGCGCCGATGTCCTGCATTAGTTAAATAACGGCGGGGGTGTGGCAATCCGATTACGTCATTCGGTGGCCACGCCCCCTTGTGATGTCACAAACACATCATGCCCCTGGCGGTGATGACACAGGGGGCGTGACCTCTGGATGACGCAATCCAATTGCCACGCACCCGCCGTTATTTAAGTAATGCAGGACATCAGCGCCGACAGATCAGCGGGACACAGCATCGGAGGAGGATCTGCGGCGGGAGCGGCAGCAGAGGAAGAAGAACACCAGACCAAGAAGACAGAAGAAGACGGTGACGTCAGAGGCCGGCTGAGTGGTGCTCATTCATAAGCCGGCAGCTCTGGCTTCAGATCAGTCAGAGTGATTCTTAGGGGCGACCTAATGCTATCTATCCATTGGTACAAGGTTTTAATCTGTTGGATGTTCATTTTAAGATAATTTTTTCTTCCTTTTCTTTTCACTTTACCTTTTATACTAGCGCTTCACCATTTTTTATTTAATTTAAATTAACTAATTTGTGAACGCTTTTTGTTTCTTGATTTTTTCACATACACTTGCAATTCTATCGGAGCTGTTTTGCTAGCTTCCTGGCACATCTTATTTCTTATACTCTCTGCTGACACGTTGCATAAGTTATAGTTAATTATAATTGTGAATATTACAAACCCTACCTTTTTGGGCATTATATATTATATTAAAACATTTATTTATTTTCATGCAAGCTCCAGTTTGTTCAGCTGGAGCTCATTTCCTCTTTCCCATTAATAAGCTCGTATATTTATTCTTTTTACTAATAATAAAGCCAATTATTCGCTACTATGTATTTAGCAAAGAATAAATATTATATAATATATTTTTTTCACACTCATTTTTCTCTTTCCATCCAATAATTATTATATACTTTTTCCTTTATCTATTTAGAATAACTTTATCGTTTGGCTTTTTTCTTCCCTTGAACCACTATTGGATTGAAATTTTAAAAGTTTCTACTTTTAAAAGTCCGTTCCATTTGGATACATACATTCTCTGTGGATCTATGTTAACAGGCGCCCTCTTTTTTCCTATCCTCTTCAAAGTATTTATACTTCATAAATTTTGATTTTAAGTGAGTATTTCTATAAAAAAATGTCTCTACCGTGGACATTTTTGATATTTGATCTTGTTATATGGACAAGCAGCCCCTTTGTGGCTGTGTCCTGTTACATACAAGATTATCTGTATTTATTATTATCCACTTAATTATGGTGGTTTTGTATTCATTTACTTGCTTCTGACTGAAATTTGGGTATTTTTTCTATGTCCTTTTTGGCTAGGTCATATGAGTGATCACTGTGGGGGTTTTGTTTGCTCGGAGTTCCGCTCTGTCCGCCGCCCGGGGAGAGGCTTCTCCTGCCTTTCTCCCCCCCGTGTGGGATACTCCTCTACTTCCCCTCCCTTTCCATCTAGGGTCCTTGGTGGTAAGTTACCAGCATCATATCAACTGTGGACCTAATTGCAGGCCGATCTCCAATGTTTTCAAAACTAACTGTCTATTATTGATTTCTAAATGGGAATTTTCTCTTTTTTGTCCATTTATCAGTTGTTCATCTGTTCGGGTGTCTAAGACATACTTCCCCTGACGAAGCCCTGAAGGGCGAAACAGTCAAACACTGTTACAACCACCATCTTTTTGAATTTACCCTACTGTGAAATGTGTGATACTACTCATAATTTTACAAATTTTGTATGAATTGTTAATAAAAAAGTATAATTTTTTTATCAATTGGTAATTGAGTCTTCCACTGTGTTCAGAACTATGTTAATAGCACCGTTATAGTCCCGCCACATTTCTTCTCATGTTTTGTCATAAAAATTTGGGATAAGGTGCGTCAAATTACGTGTCTACCCATAGTCAGACCACAAAACCATTTATCCACATGATACAAATGTTTTAAATTACGTTGTAGTTCAGTGAGTAAAATACTCTTGTAAAACTATAACTAGAATTCCTTCCCTACTAAATCAGTGACCTTTCTTACTTAAAGCGGAAGTAAACCCATCAATTTAACATTTTCAAAAAGCAGTTACATTCCCGGCATGCCGGGAATGCCAACTGTCACATTGGTTGTGCTCTCAACCAAACTGTCAAACCATCCAATGGCTGGTGTCATACCTAATCACATGTGCAGCACCATGGCAGTTGAAGATTAAACAGAGGCCAATATGGCAGCTTCCTTGCCTGAAAATGATAGGAGGGTTTACTTCCACTTTAAAGATTCACATGAGGTGGTTCAAAGGCCAATCCACTATCGGTAGACATTTGAGAATATGACCAAGTCCAGTGCTGATCCGCTAATATTTATTCAGAAATTTTGATGAAAAAACATTGGCCGCCAAAGTTGGGGCTCTTGAAGAAAGCACAACAGTTCCCAGCAGACAACAGATGAACTCGTATTATGTTAGCCTCTTACCAATCCCAGGACACACTTTCTGGGTCTCTGGGCAGGTGCTCTTATTTAGTAACAGTTTAGTTCAAGTCAGACAGGGATAGAAGCTGATGATGATCTCTCTCTTTCAATCCTTTTCCATCTCTGTTTCCCTCTCATGCAAGTGGTGGGAGTGTTCTCTAGTACAGTCTAATCTCACCAGGCATCTAAATCCCATCCTCCCAGGGGGAAGGTTCTCAGTCTCTTTGCTCCTCTGAGTTTTCGCCCGATTGTAGTCAGCTATGGCAGGAATCTGTTAATCCCGTAGCTGCAGCAGCAGCTCACTCTCTTTCCCACACACATGCTTGCCTCCAGGACTGTCCCCTCACATGTAGCATTGCACAAAGTATGATAGCAGCAACAGCCTCCAATCAGCCTTCTTCTCCTGAGGAGCACAGCATCAGATAGCTCCGGAAAACTCTGGCCACACACCACTGTTCTCCCTTCACTGCAGCCTTGTGGTGCTCCCTCTCAGCTGCTTAACACAGGAGAATGGTGGCAGCAGCACATGGTCCCCACAGTGGCTTCCTACCTGGCTGGTGGTACAACAGACCTCCCTTACTCCAGCAGCACAGTTCACTCTCCATGTTCTGGTGCATTATTCAGTCACTAACCTCTAGACCCAGTCAAGATGGCTGCTCCCTGCATTGGAGAAACTCCATAGATGAGAATCACAAAGTGGTCTCCTTAAAGCGGTATTAAACCCAAAACCCAAAATGTAATATATGGCAGCTTAACGATCCTTAGATGTGGTGGCTGCATTAGCTTTCTTTTTGTATTTTTTCCCTCTTTTTTTCTGCTAATCTGGCCAGTAACACAATTTGAGTGCCCAACATAATTAAATTCTGAGCAAATATGGGTGGAAGACAAAAAAAAAAGATTCTCATCATCCAAAATCCATCCCTGAAGACATCATCATGATGAAAAGCGTAAGGTGGGGCTTGTGCAGCGTTGGACTGTGTGTGCTTGCAGCTAGTGTGTGCAGCTGGAGTCGGTGCAATTAAAAGGCCTGGTTAACACCTATGCAGGTTGCAGTTTGCATATTCCAGGTGCATTTTTCAATACATGTTTTTGATCCATTGAAGTCTATGGAATCAAAAACTAGAAAAAAGTCCCTGGCCCTTTCCATAAAATGCACAGATGTGAACATGGCCCACAGGAAACCATGTTAAATGGACTGTACTGTGTTTCTGAAAAACTGAAAACACACAAAAAAATGCATAGATGTAAACAAGGCCTAACAATACAGTGCGTTTAACCTTTAGGCTCGATTCACAACTATGCATGTTGCTTTTGAGCGTTTCTGCAGTGCTTTTTGCGGTGCTTGCTGCGTTTTTGGACACACGTTTTTACTGCGATTTTGCCACGATTTGCGTTTTGTTTTGTTTTTTTTACACTGTATATAGCTGGTTGCTAAGGAGGGGGTCGGGAAGCCGGCCGCCGCGTCCTTAACAACCGAAGAGTCATCAACTGCCGGAAAAAATTGAGAAAAGAAACAGCGTGGGGTCCCCCCCCCAGGTCCATACCAGGCCCTAGGGTCTAGTATGGATTCGGAGGGGACCCCCCACACCAAAATGAAAAAAAAATGGCGTGGGGGTCCCCCCAAAATCCATACCAGACCCTTATCCGAGCATGCAGCCCGGCAGGTCAGGAAAGGGAGGGGACGAGCGAGCCCCACCCCAAAGCACCTTGCCCCCATGTTGATGGGGACAAGGGCCTCTTCCCGACAACCCTTGCCTGGTGGTTGTCGGGGTCTGCAGGCAGGGGGCTTATCGGAATCTGGAAGCCCCCTTTAACCAGATCCCACCCCCCCCCATGTGAATGAGTATGGGGTACATTGTACCCCTACCCATTCACTAAAAAAAAGTAGTGTAGTGTTAATAAATACAGTAAACAGTTTTTGGCAAGTGTTTTATTAAAATCTTCTTCTTCGCTTCTTCCGCATCTTCATCCTCCGGTCTTCTCCTCCCCCTGCTTTTTCTTCCACTGTTCTTCTGTCTTCTTTGTCCGGTGTTCTTCTTCCTCTGCCGCCTCTCCTCCTCCGATGCTCCGATGTCAGTTCCATTTGGATACATACATTCTCTGTGGATCTATGTTAACAGGCGCCCTCCTTTTTCCTATCCTCTTCGAAGTATTTATACTTCATAAATTTTGATTTTAAGTGAGTATTTCTATATAATTTTTTCTCTACCGTGGAAATTTTTGATATTTGATCTTGTTATATGGACAAGCAGCCCCTTTGTGGCTGTGTCATGTTACATACAAGATTATCTGTATTTATTATTATCCACTTAATTATGGTGGTTTTTTATTCATTTACTTGCTTCTGACTGAAATTTGGGTATTTTTTCTATCTTCTTTATGGCTAGGTCATATGAGTGATCACTGTGGGGGTTTGTTTGCTCGGAGTTCCGCTCTGTCCGCCGCCCGGGGAGAGGCTTCTCCTGCCTTTCTCCCCCCGTGTGGGGTACTCCTCTACTTCCCCTCCCTTTCCATCTAGGGTCCTTGGTGGTAAGTTACCAGCATCATATCAACTGTGGACCTAATTACAGGCCGATCTCCAATGTTTTCAAAACTAACTGTCTATTATTGATTTCTAAATGGTAATTTTCTCTTTTTTGTCCATTTATCAGTTGTTCATCTGTTCGGGTGTCTGAGACATACTTCCCCTGACGAAGCCCTGAAGGGCGAAACATGTTGGGACTTTGTATGATCCTCTCAGTCAAACACTGTTACCACCACCATCTTTTTGAATTTACCCTACTGTGAAATGTGTGATACTACTCATAATTTTACAAATTTTGTATGAATTGTTAATTAAAAAGTATACATTTTTTTACCAATTGGTAATTGAGTCTTCCACTGTGTTCAGTACTATGTTAATAGCACCGTTATAGTCCCGTCCACTTTTCTTCTCATGTTTTGTCATAAAAATTTGGGATGAGGTGCGTCAAATTAGGTGTCTACTAGGGATGTCCCGATACCGATACTAGTATCGGTATCGGCACCGATACCGAGCATTTGCCTGAGTACTTGTACTCGGGCAAATGCTCCCGATGCTTCACCCGATACTTGCCATCCCAATCAGTGTCCTCCTCCGTGCCGCCGTCCCAATAGGTGTCCCCCTCCATGCTGCCATCTCAATCAGTGTCCTCCTCCGTGCCGCCGTCCCAATAGGTGTCCCCCTCCGTGCTGCCATCTCAATCAGTGTCCTCCTCCGTGCCGCCGTCCCAATAGGTGTCCCCCTCCGTGCTGCCATCCCAATCAGTGTCCTCCTCCGTGCCGCCGTCCCAATAGGTGTCCCCCTCCGTGCTGCCATCCCAATCAGTGTCCTCCTCTGTGCTGCCATCCCCCTCTGTTCTCCTCCTCCACCCCCTCGATCTGTCAGGATGGAGAGCGGAGGTAGGAGCCGGTAACTCTGGCTCCTTACCGTTCGGAATGTACAGAGTCAGTGATCACTGACTCTGTCCATTCACATAACTGAAACATCGTAAACTGTGTTTACAATGTTTTAGTTTATGAATGAAGAGAAGCCGCGGTCTTCTCTCCATTCATTTTCAGCGCAGCAGAGGCTGCTGAGAAAGGGACTGGGGAATCTGTCCCTAGTCCCTTTCTCTGTCTCAAAGGGGAGATGTCAGAGGTCTGTTAAGACCCCTGATATCTCACCAAAGCCCCCCAACAGGGCTGATAAAAAAATAAAAAATTTAATAAAAAAATAAATAATAAAGAAATGAATTGTAAAAAATAAATAAAATAAAATAGAAGAAAAAACACACTGACACTGTCCACCCCCCACCCCTTAAAAAAAGAAAACATTATAAAAAATCAATCAATAAATAAATAAAAAAAATTGTAAAAAAAAAAAAAAAAATTGTAAAAAAAAAAAAATTTTTTTTTTTTAAAAGAGATAAAAAAAAAAGTATCGGTATTCGGTATCGGCGAGTACTTGGAAAAAAGTATCGGTACTTGTACTCGGTCTTAAAAAAGTGGTATCGGGACAACCCTAGTGTCTACCCATAGTCAGACCACAAAACCATTTTTCCACATGATACAAATGTTTTAAATTAAGTTGCAGTTCAGTGAGTAAATTACTCTTGTAAAACTATAACTAGAATTCCTTCCCTACTAAATCAGTGACCTTTCTTACTTAAAGCGGAAGTAAACCCATCAATTTAACAGATTCAAAAAGCAGTTACATTCCCGGCATGCCGGGAATGCCAACTGTCACATTGGTTGTGCTCTCAACCAAACTGTCAAACCATCCAATGGCTGGTGTCATACCTGATCACATGTGCAGCACCATGGCAGTTGAAGATTAAACAGAGGCCAAGATGGCAGCTTCCTTGCCTGAAAATGATAGGAGGGTTTACTTCCACTTTAAAGATTCACATGAGGTGGTTCAAAGGCCTTGTTTACCACTATCGGTAGACATTTGAGAATATGACCAAGTCCAGTGCTGATCCACTAGTATTTATTCAGAAATTTTATGAAAAAACATTGGCCGCCAAAGTTGGGGCTCTTGAAGAAAGCGCAACAGTTTCCAGCAGACAACAGATGTACTCGTAATATGTTAGCCTCTTACCAATCCCAGGACACACTTTTCTGGGTCTCTGGGCAGGTGCTCTTATTCAGTAACAGAGGAGCACAGCATCAGATAGCTCCAGAAAACTCTGGCCACACACCACTGTTCTCCCTTCACTGCAGCCTTGTGGTGCTCCCTCTCAGCTGCTTAACACAGGAGAATGGTGGCAGCATTTTTCAATACATGTTTTTGATCCATTGAAGTCTATGGAATCAAAAACTAGAAAAAAGTCCCTGGCCCTTTCCATAAAATGCACAGATGTGAACATGGCCCACAGGAAACCATGTTAAATGGACTGTACTGTGTTTCTGCAAAACTGAAAACACACAAAAAAATGTATAGATGTAAACAAGGCCTAACAATACAGTGTGTTTAACCTTTAGGCTCGATTCACAACTATGCATGTTGTTTTTGAGCGTTTCTGCAGTGCTTTTTGCGGTGCTTGCCGTGTTTTTGGACACGCGTTTTTACTGCGATTTTGCCACGATTTGCGTTTTGCGTTTTTTTTGTTTTTTTTTACACTGTATATAGCTGGTTGCTAAGGAGGGGGCCGCAAAGCCGGCCACCGCGTCCTTAACAACCGATGAGTCATCAATTGCCAAAAAAAATTGGGAAAAGAAACAGCGTGGGGTCCCCCCCAGGTCCATACCAGGCCCTAGGGTCTAGTATGGATTCGGAGGGGACCCCCCACACCAAAATGAAAAAAAAATGGCGTGGGGGTCCCCCCAAAATCCATACCAGACCCTTATCCGAGCATGCAGCCCGGCAGGTCAGGAAAGGGAGGGGCGAGCGAGCGGCCCCCCTCCTGAACCATACCAGGCCGCATGCCCTCAACATGGGGGAATGGGTGCTTTGGGGCAGGGGGGCTCTGTGCTCCCCATCCCAAAGCACCTTGCCCCCATGTTGATGGGGACAAGGGCCTTTTCCCGACAACCCTTGCCCGGTGGTTGTCGGGGTCTGCAGGCGGGGGGCTTATCGGAATCTGGAAGCCCCCTTTAATAAGGGGCCCCCAGATCCTGCCCCCCAGGTGAATGAGTATGGGGTACATTGTACCCCTGCCCATTCACTAAAAAAAAAATTGGGTAGTGGTAATAAATAGAGCAAAAAGTTTTTGACAAGTCTTTTATTAAAAATCTTCTTCTTCGCTTCTTCCTCTATCTTCTCCAGCATCTTCATCCTCCGGTCTTCTCCTCCCCCTGCTTTTTCTTTCGCTGTTCTTCTGTCTTCTTTGTCCGGTGTTCTTCTTCCTCTGCCGCCTCTCCCCTGACGATGCTGCGTCCCGCTGATCTGTCGGCGCCGATGTCCTGCATTACTTAAATAACGGCGTGGGTGTGGCAATCGGATTACGTCATTCGGTGGCCACGCCCCCTTGTGACGTCACAAACCCATCATGCCCCTGGCGGTGACGTCACAAGGGGGCGTGACCTATAGATGACGCAATCCAATTGCCACGCCCCCCGCCATTATTTAAGTAATACAGGACATCAGCGCCGACAGATCAGCGGGACACAGCATCATAGGAGGATCTGCGGCGGCAGAGGAGGAAGAACACCGGACAAAGAAGACAGAAGAACAGTGGAAAAAGAAGCAGGGGGAGGAGAAGACCGGAGGATGAAGATGCGGGAGAAGATAGAGGAAGAAGCGGAGAAGAAGATTTTTAATAAAAGACTTGTCAAAAACTGTTTACTGTATTTATTGACACTACACTACTTTTTTTTAGTGAATGGGTAGGGGTACAATGTACCCTATACTCATTCACATAGGGGGGCGGGATCTGGGGGCCCCCTTCTTAAAGGGGCTTCCAGATTCCGATAAGCCCCCCGCCCGCAGACCCCGACAACCACCAGGCAAGGGTTGACGGGAAGAGCCCCTTGTCCCCATCAACATGGTGGCAAGGTGCTTTGGGGTGGGGGGGGGCTCGCTCGTCCCCTCCCTTTCCTGACCTGCCGGGCTGCATGCTTGGATAAGGGTCCGGTATGGATTTTTGGTGGACCCCCACGCCATTTTAAAAAAAAATTGGTGTGGGGGGATCCCCTCCGAATCCATACTAGACCCAAGGGCCTGGTATGGACCTGGGGGGGGACCCCACGCTGTCTTTTTGCTCGATTTGTTTTTTTAGCCGGCAATTCTTTTTTTTACGTGTATGTCTTTTTTAATGTGGTTTTACAAGTATGTCTCGTGGGAGACCATCTGATCTGGGGGCGGTCAGAGCTCTATGAACTCGATCAATTTCCATGTGATGGGGTTCAATATCAGGGATCAATATTTTCATGAGGGTATGTATAGCATCCTCCAAATTAGTGTGCGTTTCAGGAATTCCACGTACTCTCACATTATAGCGAGAGGACCTATTCTCAAGGTCTTCGATTTTAGTATTGGCCTCCTCCAATAAGCCATAGATATTTGTTACCTCTATAGTATTTTGATTAATTTTAGGTATTGCTCCATCAATTTTGTTCTCTACAGTTTCTAATCTATGACCAATGCATTAAATATCCTGTTTAATTTTAGTAGTAATCATTGAGCAAGCTTTAGATAGTTCATTTTGTAGAAGTGATGAGAAGCGACTTAGTAAAGCTGTGTCTCCTGCATATGGGATAGAATGAGGTGAGGAAGAGTAACAATCTGAAGCTGAACCAGCTGAATCATCCTGACTGAACATTGTATCCACCATGTCAACCAGGTTTTTGTCAATGTAGGAAATCGGGCTATCGCTCTGAGTAGGATGGGATTTTAAGATACTTGGGGAAGATAAAAGTGGACTAGGATCTTCAATCGAATTCTGTGACATCAGTGGAGAGAATGGATTAATAATATCAGAGACATTGCTCCTGTTTTTCAGAGGATCATCAGGAGAATGAATAGTGAGCTGCGTTTGTTGTAGCTTGTTGCCATTATTGTTGTTATTGTTATTGTTGTTGTTGTTGTTTTTATTTGTTTCGTCCCCTATCATTACTCTTCCCAACTTGTATTCAGTACTAAAATCTTTCTCCAACATCTCTGGACTTGACATTAATCACGATAAGACACAAGCCATGAATATATCAATAGATGACATTACTCTATCCTCTTTGAAACACTCTTATACTTATATATGGTGTGACAAATCTCTACCTTACTTGGGTATTAATATCACTCCGACCTTTTGCTCTTTATACTCCCAAAACTACCCTGCACTTTACAAAAAACTATTGGCTGATTTAGAAAAATGGTTACTCCATCCTCCGTCATGGTTTGGCAGATTGTATTCTGTAAAAATGAATATTCTCCCTAAAATATTGTATTATTTCCGTGCTCTTCCTATTAAATTGATCCATTCTGAATTGACCAACTTTCAAAAAAAATTGATCTCCTTCATTTGGGGAAATAAAAAACCCAGAATCAATAGACGTACCTTACTGACCCCAAAAAACAGAGGTGGATTGGGCACTCCGGATTTGTTAAAATATTATTACGCAGCAATGTTAACAAGCCTGACTAAATCTCACTCTTCTAAACCCCACCCTATCTGGTTGGATATTGAAACATATGCATGTCGAGGCCAATCGGTTTCCCATATGATGTGGCTGCCAACTAAAGCGAGGCCCCCTATTTTATGTCCGACATTATCTATTTCCCTAAATATATGGGATAAATTGAATAAATATCACAAGTTTAAATCTCCACACGCCCCATTAGCTAATATATTTGAGATCGAAAGCTTTACTCGGGATCCCACTCCTATGGGATTTGACTGGTGGAAAAACAAAGGTCTTTTGCGTATAGCTGATTTATGTGGTTCAAATGGCATATTATCTTTTAAATCTCTGGAACAACGTTTTCATATACCAGTAACCGAAAAACTGCATTATACACGGATAAAAGATTTTATTACTAAAATATTTGAAAATTACGATATATCGTCTTTATTTAAAATGGAATATCTATGTCTGAAGTTTGACCTATATCGAGGGCATATCTCAGAAATGTATTCCATCCTAAACACTTTTCATACTAAACTGAACTATATGATAAAATGGGAGGGAGACCTTCAAGAAAATTTTGACTTGACGAAATGGCAGAATATGGCTCTAAAAACATCTCGTTCTCTCATAAACACCTCCATCATAGAGGCGAATTACAAAATTCTCATGAGATGGTATATGGTCCCCTCTAGATTGGCATCTTCTATACCTGAATCATCACCTCTGTGTTTCCGTGGATGTGGGAAGGAGGGAACACTATTTCATATAAGGTGGCAATGCCCCAAAGTTATAAAATTTTGGATAAGAATTTACAATTTTATATATACTTTAACCCAAATTAACATTCTCAAATCACCAAAACAAGCTCTGTTGGGTTATAAATTAGATAACTTAAATAAATTCCAGGATCGTTTGATAACCTTTATATTCATATCAGCAAGGATTATAATAGCAAAATCGTGGAAATCGGCCTCACTGCCATTCGGACAAGTCAAACAGAAACTTTCTTGGATAATGGTCAACGAACATATGTCAGCTATTTTAAATGATAAATTAACATTATTTAATAAGATTTGGGACCCGTGGATCAAATATCTATCTTATGATCCGAGACCTTTAACAAGTTTATCGTAGTGTTTTTTTTTTTTTTGTTTGTTTTTTTAGAATATTTTTTTTTTTTTCTTTTTTTTTTTCATCCCCCCTTTTCTCCTTTTTCCTTTTCAACATAACCATTTAGGTGACTTAATCTATTTTGAGTAGCATACCATCTTGGTTATGATTATCTATGCAATATTATTTAGAAATTGTATACATAATTTCATATTTACTAATTCTTGATTGTGCAACCCGGTAATATATACGTTGTGTTGTATGAATTTAAATTCATGATCAATTTATCATTTTTTGTATATATTCTTCTGCATTGATAATAATTCAATTTATATTAATAATAATAAAAATATTGAAACGAAAAAAGAAGGCGCCCGCCCTAGACATAACGGGCCCCTCTTGACTTTTGGTAATAATACAGACAGTCTCTATGCTAATGTTGATAGTTCACAGACTGCCGAAGATTTTTTAGACCATCCTCCAATGGGAGTCTCACAACCGAACGAAAAAAGAAAACTAGACGAGCTAGAAGAGGAGGAGCACAATCCAAGATTAAACAAAAAGGAGAAAACGGATATCAATTAACAGATAGCACTATTAAGATCTACAATCTATCCTCACTTATCCTTACACCGGTTGAATGTAATCTCCTGAGGAAGGGACTCAGTTTCTCTCCCTCCATAGGACCAAACAAGTTTAGTCTCTTTAAAGATCTTAACAAGTTCGTCCGGCTCCTTACACTCAAACGACACTTTGCCAAATGTAAAGTTTCAAATGACAATCTAGCAGTGGGAACCACTACAAATGAGACTATTCCTCACTCCCAAAGCCATGACGTTGATGATGAAGCCCATGATGCAGATGATGTGTTACAGATCCTGGAAGCTCTTTTGAAGGAAGGCAATCTAGAGAGCCAAACCCAATGTCCCTTTCTAGACCCAGATATTGTGCACACTGGTTTTAAACCGCCATCTATTTTTAACCCCACACAATCCAAAGGCCCACATATAGAGACTTTTTATCAAGCTGTCTACAAAGATTTGTTTCTCTATGCGACAATTTATCTAAACGCAGTCCTTCCAATCTTGATAGAGCTGAGCGTCAAGCCTTGAAAGACCTCACGGACAACAAAGACATTATAGTCAAGCAGGGGGACAAATGAGGTAGTCTTGTTAGTCAAGATAAATCAGACTACCTTTGGGAAGCCTATCGGCTATTAGCTGATAGTGAAACCTATCGGAAGCTTTGTTCCGACCCTCTTCCCTCGTACCAAGTGGAACTCACTGCCCTGGTTGATACAGCTTTCAACAATGGGGTTCTCAATAAAAGAGAAAAGTCTTTTTTATTACCAAAAATATGTAGTACCCCATACTTTCACCGCCTCCCGAAGGTACACAAGTCTTTGGTTGACCCCCCCGGTAGACCTATAGTTGCCAGCACAAACAGCTTTATTAGTGGACTATCGCAATATATAGATCACTTATTACAACCTATAGTTTGTCAGTTGCCCTCCTATATTAGAAATTCGAGTCACATCATCAACACTTTATTAAATTATTTGTGGGAAGATGGATATTTATGGGCCTCACTGGACATTGCTTCTCTATACACGCCCATACCCCATAAAGTTGGCCTTTTGGCGGTGCAGTATTTCCTCAGCAAAAATGGAGAGATGAATTCATTACAGTCAGAATTTCTGCTCAGAGGGATAGAGTTCTGTTTGCAACACAATTATTTTTATTTTTTAGATAATTTTTATCTTAAGGAAAAAGGTACCGCAATGGGAGCCAATTTTGCCCCAGTGTATGCGAATCTCACCATGGGGTATTGGGAGGATATGCAAATCTGGAATAACAATCCTTTTTCGGAACATATCGTCTTTTACGGGCATTACATCGACGATGTTGTACTTATCTGGAGTGGCAGCGTAGAGACTTTCTCGTCCTTTGTAGATCATTGTAATGGTAATACTCTGGGATTGTCTTTTATGCACATGCTTGACCCTGACAAACTGATCTTTCTTGACCTGGTCCTTTCCCATGATCAGGATATGATTACCACCAGTAATCATACAAAACCTACTGGTGGTAATTCTTATTTACATTATGATAGTTGTCACCACCCCTCTTGGAAAACCAACATCCCCAACGGCCAGTTCCACAGACTGCGGAGAAATTGTACGAAAGACGAAGACCACACTACACAAGGGTCCCTCATGCAGAAGAAGTTTGACGAAAAGGGGTACCCCCGTGATCTGGTAGAACAAGCATTTCTTTTGAATATTGACAAACAACCAAAGAAAAGAGACGGACACAAAGAAAAAGACAACAGGGCGAATATAACTAGGTTTACATCAACGTTCAACACCAAATATAGGGCTATTTCCAAAATTATCAACAAGCATTTTAATATTCTGAAATTAGACCAATTTTTAGCACCACTGCTCCCCTCCAAACCTCAAGTTACTTTCAGAAGATCTCGTACTATTCGTAACACCATTGCCCCAAGTAAGTTGACAAATCCCAATAACAAAAGACCGATGGATATTCGGGCTTATTTTGATAATAGAACCGGTATCTTTCGGTGTTGTAAAAGAGGGTGCTTGACGTGCCAATCAATTACTAATGGACGTCCAGAAATTGTCACTTCCAAGGGAGTTAGCTTCAGGATAAAACAGTTTCTCACCTGCCCAACTGAGTATATTATCTATGTTCTGCGTTGCCCATGCAAAGTCCTGTATGTAGGGCGTATGATCTGCACTCTCCGTGTGAGGGTGGGTGAGCACCGCAGACTCATTTAAAAAGGCTGTGACAAACATAGTGTCCCACGCCATTTCCTCCAGGCACACAAGAAAGATTTCAGAGTACTGGAGGTCATGGCAATTGAGGCCATACCCAAAGGGACACTAACAGCCAATGAAAGGTTTTCTCTCCTATGCAGGAGAGAAACCTTCTGGATCTACCAGTTCGGCTCACTTTTGCCCGGGGGTATGAACAAGGAATTGGATATTTTAAGCATCGTCTGACTACTCAAGGGCAGTTCATTATGGCAGCTTTCCTCGTCCTCCCAATGCTCAATTAATCAATACATTTTTAGTATTATTTATCATCATATTTTTGCTATGTGTTATTTCCATATGGCGCCTTTTTTCCCTTCTACCTTATCATTTTTAATATCTTTAATATTTTTTATTTTTATACATATTTTTAATAATGTTTAATATCATCCATATGGTCATTTTGTTATGTTATCATATCTAGATTATTATTTCAAGTGATGTGTGTATATGTGTGTACATGTGCATTACATGTGCACATTTTTATATATATATATATATATATATATATATATATATATATATATATATATATATATACACATTAATCATTATTATGAGCATTGCTTGTTATCATTTTTACTACTACTGTGTGGATATTGTGTACTGTCAGTCATTCCAATTCTAATTTTCATTCATACACATTTTTCACACAATTTTAATATGCATTTCTTCATGATAAGTGCATCTTTGTATTTACACACACATATATATATATGTTTTTGGCTTCCGTTTTGTTTTGTTTTTTTGTTTTGTTTAGTGACTTATGTCTTTGCTACCTGGATGTTTGCAACAGCTTTTAATCCTTAATTATCTCTGGTCTTGGAGAGGTTAAAATCAGATCTTAAGTTAGTATTCTGGACCCTCCCCTCTATTACTCCTCCCTTTACCATTGCGCTTATATTAATGGGATTTGCTGTTGTTTCCGTGACTTTGATAAAGCGTAGTAACGCGAAACATGTCAGTCACAGCTCCCCGCATAGTTGTATAGCCGCATTACTGTCACTGTATCCTGAACTTCATCCCCAGTGATTATTTATGCCACCGCTGACGTTTCATTGGTGTGCCTGGGTCCCCATTTGCTGTTCACAGCTCCCTGTCTGCATTGGCCGGTGCTGACGTCATCCGAGCGCGCCCAGCTCCCGATTGGTCAGTTGCTGTTCCTCGTGTTCCTGCAGAGCCTCCATCCATCTACAGCCACGGAGTTCCCCGCATATTGCGGCTCTATCCACCGGTCTCCACACAGGTCGGAACTCTGGAGCAGTTGCCTGCTTGTTATCTGAAGTGATCCCCGCCAGCCTCGGGTCCCAGCATCATGCTCCACACCCCTGTTTATCAGCTGTGATATCCTTCATTACAGGTACACTAGCCATTACATCGCATTTCTCCATTCTACCTGTCATTGGTGGTTACCCTGTTGGATTGACAGGGTCTCCATGGGGACCCATACTAATCATGGATTGATGTTAACACCTTCATTTTGACTTTACAGTGGTACTATTGCTGCTTTTTATTATACCACTTTATCGCAGATTGTGTTCATTTCCAGTGCTTATGTGCTATATCTATGTTATTTTACCACATACAAGACTATAAAGTTTTATGCCGTATCCATCAAGCGCTGCTCTTGTGTGGTTTTTTTTTTGTGTCTTTCAATCCACCTTTCCAGTGGTTTGCAGCTGCACTGGTACTGGCCCTCTTTAACCCTTACAGGTTGGACTATTTCACGCTATATTGGACGTTTGTAGCGCCTACAGGATTTTTTTGTTTATGTTCCATAGGAACCCATGTTAAAAAATTTCCCTGCATTTCTGCAAAATGCATCAGAAAACGCATTAGTGTGAATTGAGCCTTAGTGTTGGAAACAACACCTCTTATACTTGGGTGTGCCACTTTGTTTTTAATGTGATTTTAATAAAAGAGGATTTATACAATGAGAATTGTCTTTTCTTGACTTCCACCCATAATTTCTGACAATGGATTTATGCTGATACCATCTCTTGGAGGAGAAACAACTGGGGCTTATTGATTAGGCAAGAGAGGACCAATTGATTAGATCATTAGTTCTGGTAAATCATTTAGTGTGACTTGTGGACGTTTCACTGGCTTATCTTCACATTTGAAGAAATATACAGTACATGAGGAATATTTTTGTGTTATTTGAAGATTTGCATCTTATTTTTTAAAGCACAGGGCACTTTTTTGGAACATTGCATATCAAATGTGGCACACTACTATTGCACTGGACACATCAAGCACTTTGTTGTAACAACAATTGCAAAAGATTTTTTTATGAATTTGTTGTACATGTCAAATTTGGAATATATTTATAGTTTAAAAAATCAATATATGGTGCTGCGCTCCAAATAAACAAAATAAAGTGCTTAGTAGTTCATATACAGTGCTACGTGTACAAGATCATGAACACTAAAAAAAAATAAAAAAATTAATCAAATTCATACACTAAAAAATTATGCATAACAAATCTACAGTGATATATAATCAAAAATTAATAAGTGATGGATATTCCATGTGCAAAAAGTGCAAATAGTCCAATATAGTACGGTATCCAAAAACAATATAAATCTAAACAGAATAAAGTGCAAGTGCCATAAAGTTCACAGTAGATATATATCTTCAAAAAAGTGCTGGTGAGTATAGTGTTAAGTGCTGGATTCCAACTAGCATATGTGACAATGCGACTGAGTGATCCTTTTCTTCAGTGCGGTTACAACTATAGGTAAAGTGGCTCCTTACCTTACCACTGTAAGGTAACAGCATAGAGACAGCCATGGGTCCTGGGTTTAGTAACTCTTTAAATAGGAAATCTAATGCAGCCTGATCTAATGATTGTCAAACTGCAATAGATTAAATTTCTTGGTTTTGGGTTTAATACCGTTGTAATTACTTGGGGTTGCAGGTTGAAAAAATTCATATTGAAGTTTTAATTTAAAATAAAGGATGTCCCTCTGATAAAGGATAATTGTTATCATCTCTTTACCCTTGGTATAATGACTATGAGTAGAAAGGATGGAGTTGAGGTTGATTGGTTGTAGCCACCCTTATTTTTATTAAGATCCCATAGCTGTAAAGAATCTGGGACTTTTCCACATGTTGCTCACTGGGTCCCAAGTTCCCCTTGGACACAGACACAGCAGAATGTTTGAACAATAAAACATTCCATATTCAGAAATAAATATGAATTTAGAATGCAGTAGGTGAAAGTTCAAATCATTTATTCACTGCTTTCTGACACAATTAAGTTTTTTCTGCATTCCAAAAAAGACCAGTCAATATTTTGTCTTAAAATAAATTAAAAAAAAACATAATTTATTGCTTAACCTAATTTTAATAAAATATTTAGATGTCATCTTGTTTTTTGGCTCACTTTATGATCTCTCAATGTTTTTGTACAGATTTATGTTTCTAAGTATACAGCCTGTCTTAGCGAGGGATGAAGTTTGGATTCACTGCTACCATTGGTTCAAGAGGAATCCTGGGGATTTGAGATTTGCAGTCCCGAGGGAATGTATGTACAGATTCACCCTGAAGAGATTTTTTTTAAATTATAATGCCCTGCATGGCCTTTAAACTATGGATAGCAGGCCTAAAGGGGCCAACAAAGGGGACTTTTGGTTAAACCAGCCCCATCACTATAAAAAGTGGGCACAGAGCAGAAATAGTGGCAGTGAATCGAAAGCTGCAGTGGAAAAATCTGACAAACTGCATAGAGAGAGATTAGGAATATGTACTTCAATTCTGATTGCTAGCTCTTTGGGCAATAAACCTTTTTGCTGCCCTTTTGTGTTCTTATGATCAGTCCTTTGGGAAGGCAGGAATTGTCATTAGGGGCTGTCCATTTTCTGGGTGCCTCCCCTATGCCCAGCTGTTTTTTACAGCCTATTATCACCTTACCAATTTAATTGGCCACAGTCTGTCAGCTGACCCTAGGTGTTACCCTTTGTTAAGCTGTGTGATTTTTATACAGCCAGCGCTGGCCTGCTGTGGGTCTGTTTTGTACCATTGAGGCGATCCCATGAGCCCTGGATTCTGTTATCTGCTCGTACCAGGTAGATAGTTCATATTTTTTGCTTATTGCATTATTTTTTCCTTTTTTATATATATATTTTTTATTCCCCTCCCCATTACTTTATTACTATTATAGAGTATATGTCTGGGTCTAGTGGGACATATTGACTTTTTGTTTGATATAATTTTTGGTAGGTTACCCCCCCTCATATTTTTTGAGAAGGTGGTTGGGCCATTCTCCCTTGCATCCTACCTGGTTCTACCTTTGAGGCCTCTCTTTTGGACTTGCATCCATCTATTTGTTTTTATCAATGCATCTTTGGGTATGTGCTAGTAATCCCTTATAACTTGTTTGGTTGGTTTTCTGTGCAATTATTTATGTTGCTTGGTTTTGGTACTTATGTGTATCGACATTTCAAAATATACTGCTTTTCTCCTGATGAAGACTCTTTCATTTAAACGCATTGAGATGTTCAAGTTGCCATCTGAAAGGCATCTTAATGGATGGAACACATATATGATGCAGATAACCATTGATGCATTTGGTTATTTTTTATTTCTTGATGTATAGTAAGTTTTTTTTAAACTTTGTTAATAAAGTCAATAATTTTTTAGCCACTTGCGGACCGTGTCATGTATATATACGTCGGCAGAATGGCACGGCTGTCGCGATCTCCATGACCGTGCTCACGGGACCCGCGGACTCAGTGTCCGCCGCTGCCCTGCGATCGTATCACGGAGCTGCAGAACGGGGGGATGCCTGTGTAAACAAGGCATCTCCCTGTTCTACCTTGTGACAGGACACTGATCTTCTGCTCCCTGTCATCGGGAGCAGTGATCAGTGTCGTGTCACATGTAGCCCAGCCCCCACACAGTTAGTGGCCCGGTCATTTGGCAGCCAAATCCTCCGGGGCTGAAGTGGTTAGAACCTTCTTTCATGGTTGTTAGTACCATTAAAGTCCCACCCTGCCCCCACTTTTAGTAGTCTACATGTTCTCAAGCAAGAGGGATGAAGCTGAAAGCAGGGATGGCTCTTAATTAAGCCCTTTAGGCCAATGTTTCTCAACTCCAGTCCTCAAGTACCCCCCACAGGTCATGGTTTTAGGCTTTCCATTCTTTTGTACAGGTGATTTGATCAGTTTCACTGCCTTACCACAGCCGTTTCATCTGAGGGAAATCCTAAAAACATGACCTGTTGGGGGTACTTGAGAACTGGAGTTGAGAAACACTGCTTTAGGCTACTGGACACCAAAGACCTACTCCTAGCACCTAACAGTTATCTGGTTGTTTATTGGGTACATTTTATTTTAGCTATGGTTATTTTTCAAAATTTCAAATTGTTTGTTGTAGTTAATTAGGGGGCTGCTGTGGCCATTTTAAAAATTATGCCCCACAGTCTGTATTTTTATTGAGGTTGCATTAGTGGGAAAATTTGGTGAATCCAGCAGTCGAGCATACAAACCCATAATTACATTAAAAGCGCGGTATCTGTAGTTTCTGTTTATTGATATGAAAAATAATAGATGCTTCTCAAATGCATTTTGGAGATGTCACCAGAACAAGAGGTTAGGGGAAACTTCCAGTGGTGACAAATGTTCTGGTGGAAGATGGGAATTTCATATACTTTGGAGATATTTACTTTACTTTCCTACAAACTTCAATCACTTAAGAAAAAAACACCCAAACAAAAAACAGATTTGATGGGTGTGGATGAGAACCAGACTGTTCTAAACCTAGATTGTACTTTAAGGGATGTATTTACCGGTACTTAAAAAAAATTGCATTTGGCCATCCAAACTGCATGATGTACTGTAAATTTTTTCTGTGCAAATAGGTCAAATTCGGATGTTCTCAGACTATATTCTCTGAAGATTGGGAATGTGTAAATGGTGAAAATACTGCATTATGACCACTAGATGGCACTGACTATCATGGCAAGTATACTCCTCAGCTCCATCTAGTGGCTGCAATATGGCATTTTCTGCACTCATGCACTCATGCATTCGATCTGCAGAGACTATTATAGCCTTGAAACATTCTGTTTTGCAAACAAATTTAAATGCAGCTTTGGTGAATGAACAGCTATGAATTTTTTTGATAAATACACCCCAAGTGTATCCTTCCTTATAATCTGCATTGGAAAATGACAGCTTACCCACAGATTTTACTATTTAGCAGTGGTCATAATTTCCACTTAATCATCATACAATAAGATCAGTTCACTAAGCTATATTATTTATTTTTACTGCTTCCAGTATTTTATTTCATTATTAATTTTCCATCAAATTGGTCAATTTTTAAACATGTGCATGAAACAGCCATTTAAAATAATATTAATTCAGTTCTGTAATGAAAATATAAAAAAAAAATTATAAATATCTTTTTTCCCTTTTTTTTTATAAGTGATCACATTCCCTCTGTTCTCAACCGCATTAGACCTGGGGAAGGAGAAGCAGCAGGGCACTGAGATTCCCAGTGAATGACTGTGCAGCGGGGGCGTGCCAGGACAAGTCTGATCATTGGAGGAGAGTACTATGAGTTCCCAGCATAGCTAGAGATCTGACCACAGTGTTCTCGCTTGCTTAGTGTGGTCAGTTTTTAATAGGAAAGCAAGGGGACTAGCAGAGAGAACATGATACTTTCTCATGCAAGTACATGGTACAGCAGGCACATATCAGGAATACGAAGTAACAAACGATTTACGGAACCTTCATGCAATAAGATCAATTCACTAAGCTATATTATTTATTTTGCCTGCTTTCAGCAATTTCATTATTATTTTTCCACCAAAATAGTCAATTTACAAACATGAAAAACATACTCGAGTATAAGCTGACCCGAATATAAGCCGAGGCACCTAATTTTACCACAAAAAAATGGGAAAACTTATTGACTCGAGTATAAGCCTAGGGTGAGAAATGCAGCAGCTACTGTAAGTGGAAAAGAGGGTCAACAAAGACCATCTGCAGCCTCACTGTGGCCATTTGCAGCCTCACTGTGGCCATTTGCAGCCTCACTGTGCCCATTTGCAGGCCTCACTGTGCCCATATGCATGCCTCACTGTGCCCATATGCATGCCTTACTGTGGCCATCTGCAGACTCATGTACCTGATCTCGAGCTGTGACATCGTCGGCGGCCATCCAGTGTAACAAAGCTCCTTGTCCTCGATGAGAAGGAGGCGGGGCTTTGTTACACTGCACGGCCGCCGGCTGCAGTTAAGACTGCATATCACAGCTCAGGATCAGGTACGTGAGGCTGCAGATGGCCAAAGTGAGGCAGGGAGACTCGAGTATAAGCCGAGGGGGGCTTTTTCAACACAAAAAAATGTGCTGAAAAACTTGGCTTATACTCGAGTATATATGGTACTTATGTGTGCATGAAATAGTAGTTAACCTATAAATTCCTTTATTTCTCTTGGATCATTACTGTATCTCATATTTTCATTATTTCATAATATTTATTCTTAAAATTTGTTTATGAACGAAACCTGCAACTGCTGTTTGCATGCTTCATTCACATAACAGCCACTGTTAGCACTGCAGGCATGAAAGCAACATATGACACCCAGTAATGAAAATGCATTGGCATTCATTTACTAAGACTGGAGAGTACAAAATTTGGTGCTGCTTTGCATGGAAATCAATCAGCTTTCATGTTTTCTGTCAAAGCTTAATTGAAATTGAAGTTAGAAGCTGATTGGCTATTATGCAGAGCTGCACCAGATTTTGCACTATTCAGTTTTAGTAAATCAACCTTATTGTATTTTATGCTTTATGCTGTAAAGTGTATCCTAAACCAAAAGGCCTGTTTTTACTCTGGATAGAGAGAGGAAGGGTTAGAATCCTTGTCAGGTTTTACTGCTGACTGTGCCCTCACTTGGGAGAAGCACCACCTCTATTTGTCCTGAAGACCATTTTAACTGGGACTGAATGTGAGGGAAAATGGTTAAGGCTGGGTTCACACTTAATTCGGATGCAGCTCACAGGAGGGGTCCGTTGCGTCCCTATTCTCTGTTTCAGGGACAATTCGGACCTGAAAAGGAGCCTAATGACGCAAAGGACCCCTGTGCAATTTGCTCTGCAGCCATTACAGAGATATGTGAACTGGCTCCATTGAGAGCCGGTCACACTCTCCTGTTATGCAAATTAGATGTGGGGAAACCCTCATCCAATTTGCATAAGTGTGTAGCACTGCCCCCGTAGGGGTTGCTGAGTAGGATCTTTCCTGGGCCTCCCTCTGATTATCCTGCAGCCAGACACTTGGTTATTTTCACACTATCACCCCCACACTCTTCCGCTCGTTATCCAATGATCAGTCTAGTGTATTTATTTTTTTGGTATTTATTGGTAGAACTTGGATAGGAGAAGGGATTAGTGGGACACTCCAACTTGAACTATCCACATATGAGGACAACTGTCACTTGATCCCATTAAATTGATCTCTCTAGCCAAAGACCCCGGGCACATGTGCCCTAGGCATATATACAGTAACCCGGCATGTCTTGAGGCACCTGTTTCTGCCAATGGCCAGGGCTGTAACTACGCCTATGCACCCATTTGTCAGGTTTCTTCCCAGTGTCCAATAAGCCTCATCATATTTAACCAGTGTGAAACAGGCAGACAACATGAGCAGCACCTGTGCACAATGAGCAGACCTTATCAATGGATCATTGCTCCCTGGTAGGCAGAAAACACCTACATTTACCTAATAGCCTCCCTGGTATGCAGGGAAACCCAAAGCTATGCTCTCTCTTTAGCACCTACCTAAGAGGGTGCTACAAGTGTGAATTCAGCCTAAATCTTCTAATAGGGGTGCTTGTTTTGGTGACAATTAAGAGTGAATTGCCCCTACTTTGGAGAGATCTACTTTCCATTGTGTCTCGAGACAGCAAATGAGTATGAAGGGAAAGGATTGTGCCTCGATCTATTCCCATTATAACTAAGTTGTTGCAAAAGAATCCAACTGAACCGTACTGTGTGTTTATTCGCTGAGAAGAATAAAACTGTATTGGACCTATTCACTGTGTGGAACTCTGGTTACTAGGAGCAAAGGAGTCAGGGACGAAGTACAGGACTTGACTCTAGGACACCTACACAAAGCCCAATCTTCTGGCCGTCACCTTTTCACTATGGAGGACATGGGCCGTGGTGTATCTCATCCCTCCCCCCAGCACTAACACCCCTAGACAAAGAAAAACAAGCCGAGAATGAGAAGGGGTGAGAGGGGTGAGGTCGCTACACGTACGTGACAAACAATTATATGGGCCCTCAAAATGTGCAACATTAATTGCAATTTGCTGTTTAAAGATGTTTGTAACAGTTTGTAAAAGTTAGTAGTTAGGTTTATTAGTTATTTTCTTCTTGTTTGCTGGAGTGATTTATGTTCTCACTGGTTGCTGTGTATGTTTATTGGTGTGTTTACACTAAATAAATATCACTTTAATGATATATACTTTGTTTGGTTTCAGTTTCCTCATGTAGCTACGTGTCTGGTCTCCTTGCCGCTGTTTCATGACATAATAGTGACGCCCACTAACGACCAGATCTGCTACACTAGGAACTGAGAGACAGTTACTTGAGTTTTTTTTTTTTGCCTTTGTCAGAATGCTGAGAGTGAAGGTTATTTGTTGTGTGCAGCTTGTGGTAGGGGATATAGATTTGTTGTCCATACCGGGCCTATTCTGGCACTTCTCTCCTACATGTACAAATCATCATTCTTTTGCTAGAAAATTACTCAGAACCCCCAAAAATTATATATGTTTTTTAGCAGACACCCTAGGGAATAAAATGACGGTCATTGCAACTTTTTATCTTGTACGGTATTTGCGCAATAATTTTTCCAACGCCTTTTTTTTGGAAAAAAATGGTTTCATGAATTAAAAAGTAACAAAACAGTAAAGTTAGCCCAATTTTTTTGTAAAATATGAAAGATTATGTTACGCCGAGTAAATAGATACCTAACATGTCACGCTTTAAAATTGCGCACACTCATGGAATGGCGCCAAACTTCGGTACTTAAAAATCTCCATAGGCGACGCTTTGAAAATTTTTACAGGTTACCAGGTTAGAGTTAGATATGGGATATACTGTGCTGTGCAATGAGTGAACACAAAAATTAGCTGCCAACACAGCTGAGACAAAGCAAAAACTGGTGAATATGAAAAAGTGTAGCGCTTATTTTTGTGAAAGAGTCAGTTACCAACACATAACAAATGTTGCAAACATGCATATATATTAATTTCAGTGACACCAAGTGACTGAGTGTGATCCGTGAAAAAAAAATATTATATGTAAATAAATCAGAACGAAACAGTCCTCTATTGTGACCACACACAAATAACAGTCCAAAAGTGTAGAAAAAACTGCAAGGTTGAAAAAAAGAGTCCCACATGGATATGACCCTCTCTGTGAAAGGATAGAGACACCACCACCGATATAAGGAGGAGGCTTACCAGATGGTATTGACTTGGTAAGGTGTATACCACCCAAGTCAAAACAGGCTTAAATAATCAGTCAGCAAGGTGTATCCAGCTGGTCCTGAATCCGCATATCAGTCGGCACCGCAAATTCCCGTAAACACCAGGAAGTGTGAATACATATAGTCTTGTTGGAGCCAGAGATACGGTAACCACATAACATGCGTAATGGGGAAAAAAACTCACATAGTGTGATACCGTACAAGGAAGTATTTATTTAAAAAAAGATTAAAAAATGTACACTCACATTTGGAAGAACATCATAGGCATATCACAAAATGCAAGAGCGATGTGTGTAAATGGGTCCACCCGACGCGTTTCAACTAAAAAGTCGACCCCAGATGATGAACATCCCTTGTAATAGGAATGGTGTGTGTGACAGGTCCTCTTTATGGAGAGATGCGGGGTCAATAAGACCCCACATCTCTCCTCCAGGCTCGAAAGCATGAGATCGGGAAAAATAAATCACGATCTCATGGTTTCAGCCGCAATCGCGGTTTGTTTACTTCTGGGAACCCGGGCATGACGTCATCCCATCGCGCCCGGGCCTCCGACGGTCATAGAGATGACTGGTGACCATCTGGTCACCAGTCATCTCTATGCTCGTCATGTGACAAGACACCGGCGCCGGAAAATTCTTTCACCGGGCCCCCCGATGGCACGGGAGAGCCCTGGGAAGCACCGGATGGCGGTGGGAGGGGGGGATGTCCCCTCCCGCCACCGATAAGAACAATCAAGCTGCGAAACCGCCACTATGATCATTATTATCGTGCGCAGAATAGCCGGCAGAAGAGAAGAATATCTGAATGATGGCTCTAGCTGCAGGTATCATTCAGATATCCCCCCACAAAGCCCAGGACGTCATATGACGTCCACCCAGGATGGGAGATCCCATCTGTGGACGTCATGTTACTATGGCTGGGTATTGAAGTGGTTAACCACTTCAGCCCCGGACCATTTCGCTGGTCAAAGACCAGGGACCTTTTACGATTCGGCATCGCGTCGCTTTAACTGACAATTGCGCGGTCGTGCGACATGGCTCCCAAACAAAATTGACGTCCCTTTTTTCCCCACAAATAGAGTTTTATTTTGATGGTATTTGATCACCTCTGCAGTTTTTTTTTTTGCACTATAATAAATAACCCCAAAAAATATATAAAAACTAAAATGTTTTCCTCAGTTTAGGCCGATTCATATTTTTCTACATATTTTTGGTTAAAAAAATCGCAATAAGCGTTTATTGATTGGTTTGCGCAAAAGTTATAGCGTCTACAAAATAGGGGATAGTTTTATGCCATTTTTATTAATAATTTTTTTTTATTAGTAATGGCGGCGATCAGCGAATTTTATCGTGACTGCTACATTATGGCGGACACAACGGACACTTTTGACACCAGTTTGGGACGAACAATGCTATAAAAATGCACTGATTACTGTAAAAATGACACTGGCAGTGAAGGGGTTAACCTGTAGGGGGCGCTGAAGGGGTTAAGTGTGCCCTGGGGAGTGACTCTTACTGTTAGGGGGCGTGGCTTGGCGTGACACGTCACTGATCGTTGTTCCCGTTGACAGGGAACAGACGATCACTGACAGTGTCACTAGGAAGAACAGGGAAAGATTTGTTTACACTTACCTCTCCCCGTTCTTCAGCTCTATGATCCGATCGCGGGACACCAGCGGTGATCGGGTCCGCGGGTCCCGCGGGCACAGTCATGGAGCTCCCGACCTGGTCGCGACTGTGCCAGCGGCGGCGTGCGCGCGACCCACGGCTCGCATCTTAAAGGGGACGTACCTGTACGCCCTTATGCCCAGCCGTGCCATTCTGTCGACGTATACCGTTGTGCGGCGGTCGTGAAGTGGTTAATTTGACAGGATCTCACTGAGGAGGAGCTGTTGGGAAGCATTCTGACAGCACATGCTTTAGCTGTTGAGGGCAGATTCTCCCTTAGTAACGTGCAACCCTTGATTCAGGTCTGTTCTGAGCTATTATTTCAGTGTATCTCTCAGGACCATGATGTTTTCACTCCTCCATTTACTATACACCAGGTTGGAATTTTGGGATAGTTGCTGAAACATTGTGCAGGTTCTTTTTTCCAGCAGTATTCAGCCTATTCACAACAGGTGTTGTTGGATTAAATTGCTGCTGTGCACTGTTTAATTGAGCAATGTGAGCAAGGGAGAGACAAACTAACTTTCTGTTACTCTTAGCAACCTCTGCTGCTACTGAGTGTTCCTTACTTCCTGTAGATCAGTACCCTGCCACCAGTAATCACCCTTCCTCTGTATGCAATCCATTGAAAGCTCCCCCTGCAGTACCGTTGTCCATAACAACGTCTCATGCCTCTTCCTGTACTTCTGCTACTTTTCCCTCTATTTTCCCCAGTACTGTTACTACCTTCCCATCAGCAGTACACTCTAGTCAGCACAATGCAACTACATGCAGGGCTCCAGTATCCAAGCCCAAAAAGAAACAACATTTTTCTCCTGCTCTTACAACTCTGCCCCTATCTATGTTGCCTGCAGATGGTGCCCAGTCCTCCTCCATGCTGATGACTGCTGCTGATGTGTTCTAGTCCTCCTCCATGCTGATGACTGCTCCCAATGCGATCCAGTCCTCCTCCATACTGATGACTGCTGCCAATGCGATCCAGTCCTCCTCCATGCTGATGCCGCCTGCTGATGGTGCCCAGTCCTCCTCCATGCTGATGCCACCTGCTGATGGTGTCCAGTCCTCCTCCATGCTGATGCCGCCTGCTGATGGTGTCCAGTCCTCCTCCATGCTGATGCCCCCTTCCGATGGTGTCCAGTCCTCCATGCTGATGCCCAGTGTCCAGTCTTCCTCCATGCTGATGCCCCCTTCCGATGGTGTTCATTCCTCCCCCATGCTGTCGCCTTCCGATGGTGTCCATTCCTCCTCCATGTTGCTGCCTTCCGATGGTGTCGATTCCTCAACCATGCTGCTGCCTGCCGTAGGTTACCTACACTCCTGCTGCCAAGCCTGCATCCCAGCTGGACTATGCTGACATGTGTTGCCGCTGCCCAGCCAGCTGTGCCTCTGCCTGCTTCCCAGCCTGCCTCTGGATGTCCTGTGCCCAGCAACCTGCCTGCCTGTGAGGGTCGGCTGTCCGATGACAAGTCTACCATTGATGATCTTAGATATCTTCTCCCTACCACCCCACCGGATTCTATTGAATCTATGCCAGCTGCTCAGTTGGATTGTCATGCAAAGGCTGAGTGTCCACATGCTAACGGGTCTGAAAACTCCAAGTCCTCACATAGCTTATATAGGTCACCGGCTTGCCCTGAGATTTGTTTGACGGTTGCCTCAGTTGAGTCCCTCTCGCAGTGTGTTACTCCTATGGCGCCAAAGCCTGGTTGTCCGGACATACCCTTGGCAACTGGTAGCTGCATCTGCCTTCATGGCCCTGGTCATGGTAAGCTCCCGGGGAATGGCAGAGTACATTCTGTGCCTTGCCATGATTCGGATGCGATTGCCACAGCTCCGGCTGTACTAGAGGACCCGGGTCGGGTAACCAATGCCTCAGAGAGACCTATGTGGCTTTTTATGTGCAGAGTAAGTCCTGGAAGCTACTTGGTTATGACGAGACTTCAGTGTCTGGGTTCCGGTATTGTTACATGACCGCAGCGCTAAGTCTGCAGATAACCCGTGGAACCCCAGCATTAGAGTACCTGCTATTTTGAGGGACTTGAAGTACCGAATGCTGTACATCTCAGAGAATCTGGCCAGCAGGAGACCCAGACAGTTGCTTGACCCCAGCAGTGGGATACCCAGTTAGTCACCTGACCCGGGCTGTGGGACAATTTGCCTATCGATGGTTCTTGGCAGTATGGCATTTCGCTTGGAACTCGGCACTTCAGCCTATGAGGATCTTTTGCTCTGGGCTCATGTAATTTATGACTGTCTTTTATGGACTGGTCCAGCTATGGCTGTTTGGAGCACCTGGAAGCCACTCCTTAAGGGGGGGAGTCTGTTAGGATTGTGTTTACCTGCCGGTGGCACTGTGCTGCTCTGGGCTGTTTGCTGCAGCTCCGATGTCCTCCCTCAGTTACTATACTTATTCCAAACAATACCCTATCTATACACCTACCTCGTATTTCAGGAAGCTCCACCAGATGTTTTCCAGATTCAGCTGGAAAGCAGCCCTTCCCGGGATAACATATGAAACTCTTTCTCTTCCAAAAGTTAGAGGAGGGGCTGGAGTCCCAGATGCTTCTTTGTTCATCAAGGCAGCGGTGCTCACACGCATCGTGGTCTGGTTTCACCATCCTTCATCCAAACTTTGGGTCCAACTGAAAAGCTACTTAAACTCAATTGAGCTTTGTGCTTTACCGTGGACCTCCGCGGTCCATCGTAGGGAATGGATTTTTCACTTTTTAGCGACCTTACCCGCCAGACAATCCAAATTTGGGATCGATTAACATCAACTGGTCCCCGGCCTTCCCACCAGCCGTACGTGGGACAGGGTTCGGACCTTGGCGTAAGGAAGACTACAGGTAACTTGCCAAAGTCCTTCGTGCAGACCCGTCCTTACTGACAGTATCCTCTCATCACCCAACACAGTGGCTTTAGATACAACAAGTCTTATTATATATTCGTAATTTCCCCTCTTTGTCAGATATTTTATCTGAACCGTTGTGATTCAAAGATATGCTCCTGCAAGCTGATCCCCCAACACATGTAGTCTTCCAACTTTACCCCCTACTGCTAAACGCTTATTCTCCCGACCTCCCATCATACACGCAGGAGCCGCCGGTCATGGCACAGCCCCTTGGAGAAACGGTACAAGTGAGCCGTTTCTTCAAGGTGTGTGTGACGTCGGCACATGCAAATACAGTGAATATCTCCCAAATGGTGCAAGTTTAGGTAATATTCACCGTACCTACAGGTAAGCCTTATTTTAGGCTTACCTATAGGTAAAAGTGGTGTAAGTAGGTTTACAACCACTTTAAATAATGGCAGGTGTGTACTGAATCCTATTTAACATGAGGTTGAATGTGATGAATGAGGTTGAATGAGGTTGAATGTGATTTCTTAATCGTGAACACACTTATGCAACCACATTATTTTTGTTTTTTATCCCCCCCCCCCAAAAGATTTCAGTTTGTTTTTCACTTGAGTTGTACAGTTACAGTTGTACACAGGTACAGGTCACATTAAAGGTGGAAAAAGTTTGTCTCATTTTTTTTAATTCATAGAAACCTGACATTTTAACGGGTGTGTAGACTTTTTATATCCACTGTATATGAGTAAGATCGTTAAACATCTATGCAACAGCTCAATATATCCCCCTAAGCCAGCTTAATTTCATCAGAGTATGTAGAGAAAAGTGTGTATTATCTCATCTCTTGCAATTTTTGGTGTCTAATGGACATGGCAGTCTCCCTCTGGGTGGTGACGGTCGTGAGGTCATCCCGCCAGAAGTCCACCGGCACACTTCGATGGGCGCAATCCCAGAAAAGGCTGTGAGAGACCAGCGGGGGGAGAGACAACGATCACAGGCGAAGACCCAAGAAGAGTCCTGCTCCACTCACCGCTCATTGGGCCACTAAGAACAGGCCGCTCGGACGAGACCATGCCCTGTGTGTGACGGGTCACCCCCCCAAAACAGTAAACATTCTAAATGGCTGATTTTGTGGACACTAGTTTATTAGGAGCCAATGGGGGGACACAAGTAGAGAGTGAGCCTCAAGCTGGGAATTAGTGTGTAGCCAAGATGGTGGAGTTGTCTCCTAGTAAGATGTGTTGAGACCCCAATCTGGTCAAGTCACATAAGATAAAGTGAGGTGTCCTTGGTCAGCATGACTGTTACCGGTGGCCAACTAGAAGCCTGATCATAAGTAAATAAGGAGACCTTGCTTAAAAACATATTAAAACATAGGTGGAAAACTCGGTGTATCAGTGAATTCGAAAACAGGCCTGATGTAAAAACTGTAGCAAAGGAAAGAGGACTTGGTATCCATTAAAGAATTTCCAAGTCATGTCAGATGATCCATTAGTCCTGGCTATTTGATGGCTAGCAGCCAGTACTAAATAGAACTTTATGCTAACAAACATCTGTCTTGAAGATACTTCCCATATACACTAAATCCCCTAACATTTGTTTATGGATTGTTTTTTTATTAACCATGCTGCCTAAGAGCCCATTCACACAGGGGCAACACGACTTCCAGCGCGATTTTATGAGGCAACTCAGACACGACTTGAGAATGAATCACAGCTCGACCTGGAGCTATTTACAAGGCAACTCCAGGTTGCCTGCAGGACAGGAGACATTCCAGTGGCCAATCAAACAAGAATCAGCTCTGTGGGAGGGAGGGGGAGGGAGAGGTTTGCCTGATAAATGTATGTTTTCTTCCTGGAGAGTTGCTCCTATTAAGACAGTGAGAGGCGACTCCCATTGAAATGAATGGTTACAGGTCGCCTAGGAGTCGGATTGAAGTAGTACAGGGACCTTTTTTGAAGTCGGAGCGACTGCAGTAGTGTGCATAAGGACGGCTCCATTAACTTACATTGATTTCTTCAGCCAGCGCGACCTGAGGCGACTAGGGGCGACCTGGGGCGATTTGGAGTCGGATCCAAAGACGCCCCTGTGTGAATAGGCTCTAATTTGCATGTTTTTTTTTTTTGTTTTTTTTTCAAGTTTTCTTCCTTGTTTGCACTTCAGATATACTGTGTGCTTTCAATTTCCGTGCTTAATTTGTAATTAGTCTGACAAAGGGGCCTACTATAAAAAAGTTGAGATGACAGGTTGTGGACTACAGGCGGCTACTCATCTTTTACCTCCTCCTCTTTTCTGGTGTTCTGTTTGCTTTCTAGTTGTTCCTGCCTTCTCCCTTTCTCCATTTCTGCTCTAATTTAGGTGAAAGTTTTTGAACAATATGCTTTTCTACTGGGAAACCTTTTAGGCTATGCCGAGGATAGCTTTGTACACTTATAAACCTTCTACTCATTTGTGATGACTCTTATGTGTATTGTTCTAATGTTTGGATGGACCTGCTACTGTGTATTAGCCTTTGTCACATTTTCTCTTACTCCCTGTTTTTTATATACCAAAAACTTTGTACTTTGTATGAAACTTTAAAACCCAATAAAACTATTTGTGAGATAAAAAAGATAAGCTGATGTGCTGGACTGATCAAAACACTGTGTCCTATTCAAATATATTGGACATCAGTTCCTATAACAACACAGGACTTTTAGGGTTCAAATTTACATGTCCTCACATAGGACCATACATCATAGCATGTTTTATTTGTAACAACTAAAGCCCCGTACACACGGTCGGACATTTGGCCAACAAACTTCATTTTGAGCAAGTTGGACCAACAATCCGACCGTGTGTACGCTCCATCGGACAAACTTTTTTTGCTTTTTTCTTGTTTTCATCGGACAAAAGTTGGGTCTGCAAACGGACAAACTTTTGCCCAACAAAAGTCCGATGGAGCAAAGTCCGACCGTGTGTACAGAAAACCATCGGACTTTTGTCCAATGGACAAAACAACTAATGTTAAAATCAACCAACAATAGCAGAAGTTGACCAAAGGGTGGCGGTAAAGAGCAGAAAAGAGCAGAAAAACCACGTGATGTTGCAAAAAGTTTTGGGAAAGTTTGCAGAAAAGTCCGAGCGTGTGTATGCTATGGGTGTTCCCGACCAACTCCGTTCGGACAAAAAACCACGGAAAAGTCAGATGGAAGTCCGATCATGTGTATGGGGCTTAACTGTTAAAAAAGCATGTAAAAGGCAGAAACAAGTTGGAGTCTAATCAATTTGACTAACTTTGCTACATTGATTTCATATGTATGGTCCTTACTCACCACTTCCTAATACATTTGTAGCAAGGTTCCCCTTTGCAATGTAGTGATAGACTACAGTTTGACAATTAAGAAGGAAATTAGCTCCATCCGGTGTTCAATTTGTTATATTGCAGTAACTTTTTTTCGCTTCAATGATATTAAGACAATGCATTGTGAATCAGACTATACTACCCAGAGTGCAGCTGTGCTACCAGGGTGCATTGCATCACCGCACAGCCTGCTGGGAGAGGTTATTTAAATGAAGGGAGAATTTACATTCTGTCTCTTGGGACGCGGCCATCTATCAAGAAGGAAGCCTGCATTGAGGCCGGCTTCCAGTGTGTCTAGGCCCAAGAAGCCTGGGCCCACCATCACCAGAGTCTGCATGTCTAATCTCGTGAGAGGGATCCTCATTGTGGGTGTCCAGCTCACACTCCACAGCAATCAGAGTCGTCCATCCATCGACACCTACTACAGCTCTGTGGAGGATCAGAGGCTGCAAGTTGCGGAGCATACCGGAGAACCGAGGCCTTGTTTGGTAAGAAGGGCACCTGCCCAACGACAATTAACTGAATCACAGGGAGGTGGGCCTTATAGACTTGCTACCATTGTTTCTTAGGAAAGTTAACACACCACGTGCAAGGACACATTGCATCCCGCAGTGGCAGTGTATTTAAAGTATTGGCGCCTGTGTCGCCCGCAAGTCATATACATTGGTAATTACTTTGGATGTTGTTGCTGACTTTCCCATACTTGTTGGATTACAAATGTTATGTGCACCAACGATTGCTAGTGAAGACTCCTACTACTGAAGGATCTGTACACTGAACTTAGTCAGGCCTGACTAGAACTGATAGTAACTGGACACTGGTGTAATATTGCCCATTAGGGGGAGCTCGCGAGCATAGGTAGTTTGCTTATGAAGAAAGTGTGTATTAATGCTATGTTACTATTGACATATATAGATATATCATTGACTTTGCAGGGCCCTGCATTAGTCAACTGCAACTCTGTTTAACTCTGCTACCTTTTTTTTCCATTGAGTAAATTTGATTTTTGGTTAAACAGAATACTGTGTGGAGTTCTCTGTTACCCTGCTGGACGAGTGGTTATACAAGGTAACAACTTTATGTACCATTTTACTGTTGTGTGATATCATTGTGGTTCCCAGTCAACAGTGGGTTCCACAATCATTGTGTGGTTCAGTTGTGCCAAAGGAGGGTTCGAGACAAATTTTGGGGTTGATAGGCAGAACGTAGACCCAAACAAAACCAACAGCTCCTTCGGGGGTAGTGCTACACGTGGGGGCTCGTCCGGGATTTCTACGGTTCTGCAATCAACCTCCCACTAGACAGAACCCTTGTCAGTACAGCAATGGACCCTGCCACTGCAGCCCAGTGGTGTAAGGAGGAAAACATCCTCCTTGGCAACGGTCTGGTGATTGAAATTAAAAGAGAAGTTTGGACAGAGGAGCAGCTACTCCCAGTCTTAAAAACACTGTCCACGGACAGGAAACCATGGGTGATTGATATAAGGACAGACACTATCAAGCCACACACTTATGCATTGTGTGAATGGAAGTAGGGAGTTTCTGATCACTTTAAGGGCGCTAGTATAAAGACTGCCAATCAAGTAGAATTCTTCCTGATACACCCAGTAGCTTCAGGAGAAGGCCCTACCTCCACTAGCCAAGAAGGCCCCAGCACAGGGGAAAACGGCCAAAAAGAGGGTCCCAGCTCATCACCATTGACTACCCTTGGGCCAGAACTATGCGCTGTTCTGGGGGAAATTGTAGCTAAATGTAAGAAGGATTCCTCAGACTACCTGATGACTGGATACAGGAAGCTCAGGACTTTCTCTGGGAAGCAACCAGTACCTTCAGTGGAAGCTGGATTCGAAGAGTGGCTAGATCACGCCACTCAGGCCCTGGAAGAGTGGGAAATACCCGAACAACATAAGAAGCAAAGGATCACAGAAAGTTTAAAGGGGCCTGCCCTAGAGGCCATACGTAACCTCAACCTCAGTAAGAAAGACTGCACTGCACAGGATTACCTGGATATCCTGTAGGATGTGTTTGGCCGGACTGAAAAAGTTACTGAACTTCTCTACCAACTGGAGCACTGTTTCCAGAAGGATGGAGAGAAACTGTCTGAATTCATAAAGCGCCTGGACAAAATCATACATCAGATCCTGTTAAAAAAAAGGGATGGACCCTCGGAGAGTCGATGAGACCCGTGCACAACAGGTTTTAAGGGGTGTCCAACCTTTAGACCCCATTGCCATACTGTTGCGAACCGTCAGGGTGTTGGCATCCTGGAGTATCCTGACCTGATCCAGATGGTCAGGGAAGAAGAGGTCATGTTGGACAACAAAAAGAAGAGCCAACAATCTGAACCAACTGCCCGAGTTAGAGTGATAAGTGCTCAAGAAGGTGATTCTCAGGATGAACTCTTAAAGACTCAGGTGTCGCAGTTAATAGAAATGGTGTCCATCTTGGCCAGCCAGGCAACTGCTTTACCCAACAGAAACACACCAGAGGAGCCCAAGTAGTCCCTCAACTTCAATACTGAGCCAGTGCAGAAACCTAAGAGTCTAATAACTTGCTTCAATTGTGGAGGACTCGGACATGTCAGAGAAGTATGTCCAAGCCCAGAGAAAGCTGCATCCCAAAACTGCAAGCCGGCGGAAAAGAGTCAACCGGTTGCCCACCAGTCTCAGCTAACTCCAAGAAATTCAACGACGCAAGGAGCCAACGTGGGGATACAGACCTTGGCCAAACACCCCCCATTATTGCCTCTGAGCGACCCAATACCTCCCGTTCCATGACTCAAACTGTTCAACGGCGGGAGATCAGTGCACGCCGGGCCCAACAGGGGTCGAGATTCAGCAAAAAACCCAAGAAGAAAGGAGTAAGGGTGCAGATAACAGAGCCAAACACAAAGGCCACTCCAAGGAAACTTCCTGCCAAATTAGTGGGGCCCTCCCCAGTAGTCTCAATCCAGGTAGAAGGAATTTACACAAAAGCCCTCCTAGACACTGGAGCTCAAGTGACTCTTCTGTATAGAGACTTCTATAACAAGCACCTCAGACATCTGCCACTACAGAAGCTGGAAGACCTGGAGATATGGGGCATTGGGACACAAAGTTTCCCCTATGATGGATACCTTCCAATCAAACTGACCTTTGACCCTTCAGTGGCAGGAGGAGCAGAGACCTTCGACACCTTGGCAGTGGTCTGCCCTCGGCCACCAGGAGCCAGCAAGAGTTCCCTCATCATAGGGACCAACACTGACCTAGTCAGGAGACTGCTGACACCTTTAGCCCAGGAGCAGGATACCTCAACAACAAGAGTCCATCCCATGTTACAGCAAGTCTACCAGCGCCTAGTGCTGGAGCAAAAGGCCCCAGCAGAAGGGGTTGGAAAGATCTGGAAGCTGGATAGAACAGAGAAGGTATTACAACCAGGAGAGGTGACTTGTTTAAGAGCTTCTGTCAAGCTTACCTGGAAACAACCAGGCCCCTTTATCGTCCTTGAACCGGATCCACAGGAAAAACAAAAAGGATAGAAGTAATTCCCGGAGTGGTCCCATTGGAGGCCCTAAAGAAAAGTCACGGGAAGATCTCAGTAAGCATCAGGAATACTGCTACCACACCAGTGAAGGTACCGACCAGGATGCTGTTGGGTCAAGTGAACCAAGCCACCCCAGTTGCTCCATCTGACTTAAAAAAAGGAGAAAGGGGCGATGTCACAGTAGAGAAGCTCTGCTCTGAAGATGAAACCCTCCCACCGGAATGGAAGGAGAGGGCCAAGGCCCAACTTGCTCAATGGCAGAAGATATTCTCTAAAAATGAATTCGATGTGGGGTGTGCGAAGAGAGCCACCCACAAGATTCGCCTACAGGAAGATAAACCCTTTAGAGAAAGAGTCAGACGGGTTCCCCTGGGTGACCTAGAAGACCTGCGTAAGCAATTGGCAGAACTAAAGAGGAAGGGGATTATCCGAGAGTCCAGGAGCCCCTACGCCTCTCCAATAGTGGTAGTCTGGAAGAAAAATTGGTCACTGAGGCTGTGTATCGACTACCGAACAATGAACAGAAGAACCATTCCTGTTCAGTACACCACTCCCCGAATAGAAGATGCTTTACAGAGTTTGTCAGGGGCTAAGTGGTTCAGTGTGATGGATCTAAAGAGTGGATACTATCAGATTCTCATGCACGCTGAGGATCAAGAGAAAACAGCCTTCATCACCCCAGTGGGTTTCTTTGAGTTCAACCGCATGTCTCAGGGGTTGTCAGGAGCTCCAGCCACTTTTCAAAGACTGATGGAGAAAATGGTGGGAGACATGAATCTGATTGAGGTGCTGGTGTATCTGGATGACATTATAGTGTTCGGTAGAACTCTAGAAGAGCACAAAGAGCGGTTGTAAAAGGTCTTAAAGAGGCTCCATGAAGAAGGCCTGAAGCTTTCTTTAGAGAAGTGCCAATTCTACCAGCCCTCAGTCCATTACCTAGGCCACATCGTATCTGCGGAGGGAATAGCCACAGACCCTGAAAAACTGAATGCTGTTACCTCTTGGCCGAGACCCACTAATGTGACCGAGCTTCAGTCGTTCCTGGGGTTTTGCTCCTACTACAGAAGGTTTGTGGAGGGGTTTGCCAAGATTGCCCGGCCCCTCAATGAATTACTAAGGAGCGAAGGAGAAGATAATGCCCCAGAACCGGTCAGACCAGTGAAATCCAACATAGGGCCCAGGAAGCCTAAAGAGTCTATCCAGGATCAGTGGACCACAAAGTGTGAAGAGGCATTCATCCTGTTGAAGAAGAGCCTAACCACTTCCCCTGTTTTGGACTATGCAGATACCACGAAACCCTACGAATTGCATGTTGATGCCAGTAGAGATGGACTGGGTGGAGTACTATATCAAGAGCACGATGGTCACCTGCGGCCTGTTGCCTACGTGAGTCAGAGTCTGGTCCCAGCTGAAAAGAATTATCCCACACACAAGCTTGAATTCCTGGCTTTAAAATGGGCTGTAGTGGACAAGCTACGAGACTATCTGTATGGGGCCGAATTTGTGGTAAAGACTGACAACAATCCACTCACCTACTTGTTAACCACTGCCAAACTGGATACCACAGGACATAGGTGGTTGGCTGCCCTCTCAGGATTCTCATTCAGCCTGAAATACCGACCAGGTGTTGGAAACAGGGATGCGGACGCCCTATCCAGAAGGCCTCATTGCCTCAGTGACCCCACCGAGGAATGGGCCCAGTTGACCCCAGAAGGAGTGCGAGCCCTATATCAGGAAGCTGAATTTCAAGCTGGAGGGGGTCCAGAGCCGAAGAGATTGGAGTTTTGGCTGTGGGAGTACCCAAACATTACTGTAACGTGACCCAAGTGGGAGAAAAAGGCCTACCCAAGCTGTCCAAAAAGGATCTGAGGAAGGACAAAATGGAAGATCCTCTTGGAAGATTAGTATTGAAGGCCTTGGAGGACCGATGTCCTGATATGCTTCTCACAGACTCTCCAAAAGAGGCTCGACTGTTACACAGAAAGTGGGGCCGATTGCAACTACATCAAGGGGTGGTCTACCGAAGGGGCCCCTCTGATGGTCCGGAAGAAAAGTGGCAGTTGTTCCTGAAAGAACCTTCCATCTAGTGAGAGACAGATTCTACTGGCCCTGCATGCGGGCTGAAGTTGAAGGTTACTGTCACTCCTGTATCTGGTGCATTCAGAGGAAGACCCTACCTCACTAAGCTGCCCCAATGGGCCATCTTCAGAGTCAGGGACCCATGGAACTGGTGTGCATTGATTTCCTTTGCTTGGAACCTGACCTGAGTGGACAAGGGAATGTTTTGGTAGTAACCGACCATTTCACCAGATATGCCCAAGCATACCCAATGAGAGACCAGCAAGCTTCAACAGTGGCAAAAGTCCTATTCTTTATCCACTATGGATTACCCCAACGTATCCACTCAGATCAAGGGAGAGACTTTGAAAGCAATCTCATAAAGAAGCTGTTGGACTTGCTGGGCATCAAGAAGACTAGAACCACTCCATACCACCCCCAGGGGGATGCTCAGCCTGTGCGTTTTAACCAAACCCTTCTGGACATGTTGGGAACTCTAAGCTCGGAAAAGAAGCAGCACTGGAGCAAGCATGTAGCTGCCATTGTACATGCCTACAACAGCACTGCAAATGATGCAACTGGATACTCCCCATACCGTTTGATGTTTGGGCGAGAAGCTCAACTACCAGTGGATCTGGCCTTTGGTGTATCCCTTAAACATGCATCAGCAACTTCCCACAAGGGGTATGTAGATCGGTTACGGAGAAGTCTGAAAACGGCCTATGAGAAAGCCCAAGCTACGTCAGACCAAAGGGAGCTGAGGAATAAGAGAAACTTTGACCTCAAGGTTAGAGTACAAGACTTGCAGCAAGGGGACAGAGTGTTACTAAGAAATATGGGTATCCCTGGAAAACATAAGTTAGCTGACCGCTGGAAGTCACAACCATACATCATCTGCAAGCAGTTACCAGGCCTCCCAGTATATCAGATCAGACCAGAAGGGAGTGTAGGCCCACTAAAGACTTGGCACCGGAATCACCTGCTGCCCCTCTCTGAAGCAGCCCGCCTACCTCCAGTGTCAGTTTCACAAGAGTCACCCTCAACCTCTCGAGGGTCTCGACCAGTCACCAGATCTCAGTCAACACTTCAGGACATAGAAAATGAAGACTCTGAGGATAAATGGGTAGAGCCAGGTTGGTTGTGGTCATCTCAGCAATCAGAATCCATGACCTCTCCTCTACCCTCACCTGAAGTAACTGACAGTAGAACTCTCCCACCAGAGGCCCCTGAGTTTGTGCCTCACAGTATACTCACTGAGGAATTAGAGGACGATGTGGAGTCTCTGCCAATGGGGGACTCCGAAGAGGTCTCATCTTGTTCAGAAGATGAACTGGATACTCCAGCGGACATAGAGTCCAGTGTACTTAAACAAGAAGGAAAATAAACAGATTCTATCACTCATGAGACCCTAACACCTAAGGAACAAAGAGAAAGAAGAGTCATTCACCCTCCCAAAAGACTGACTTATGATCAACTGGGTGAATGCTCTGAAGAAGCTATTCTCACTTCTAAAAGGACAATTGATACGCCTAGTTCTTCCACTGCAAATTTGGAGGACAACCCTAGCTCACCCCTTGGCACATCTGGTTGGGCCGTACCAGTTAAGGTGGCCTGTAGGCAAGACAACCTCCTCTCCAAAGCTTGGTGGGGAGTTCCTTTGCCTGGTTCTTTTACAAATGTGAACTGTCTTGCACCATGTGTATATACTAACTACATTTTTCTCTGCATGTATTGACAAAGCATGTACCAGGTTTCAAACTGTTGTCGTCTTTGGGGACCAAAGATTTTAAGCAGGGGGAGTGTGTAGCAAGGTTCCCCTTTGCAATGTAGATATAGACTACAGTTTGACAATTAAGAAAGAACTTAGCTCCCTCTGGTGTTCAATTTGTTATATTGCAGTAACTTTTTTTCGCTTCAATGATATTAAGACAATGCATTGTGAATCAGACTATACTACCCAGAGTGCAGCTGTGCTACCAGGGTGCATTGCATCACCGCACAGCCTGCTGGGAGAGGTTATTTAAAGAAAGGGAGGAGTTACATTCTGTGGGACGCGGCCATCTATCAAGAAGGAAGCCTGTGTTGAGGCCGGCTTTCAGTGTGTCTAGGCCCAAGAAGCCTGGACCCACCGTCACCAGAGCCTGCCTGTCTAATCTCGTGAGAGGGATCCTCATCGTGGGTGTCTAGCTCACACTCCACAGCAACCAGAGTCGTCCATCCATCGACACCTACTACAGCTCTGTGGAGGATCGGAGGCTGCAAGTTGCGGAGCATACCGGAGATCCGAGGCCTTGTTTGGTGAGAAGGGCACCTGCCCAACGACAATTAACTGGATCACAGGGAGGTGGGCCTTATGGACTTGCCACCATTGTTTCTTTGGAAAGTTAACACACCACGTGCAAAGACACATTGCATCCCGCAGTGGCAGTGTATTTAAAGTATTGGCGCCTTCGTCGCCCGCAAGTCATATACATTGGTAACTTCGGATGTTGTTGCTGACTTTCCCATACTTGTTGGATTACAAATGTTATGTGCACCAACGATTGCTAGTGAAGATTCCTACTACTGAAGGATCTGTACACTGAACTTAGTCAGGCCTGACTAGAACTGATAGTGACCGGACACGGGTGTAATATTGCCCATTAGGGGGAGCTCACGAGCATAGGTAGTTTGCTTATGAAGAAAGTGTGTATTAATGCTGTGTTACTATTGACATATATAGATTTATCATTGACTTTGCAGGGCCATGCATTAGTCAACTGCAACTCTGTTTAACTCTGCAACCTTTTTTTTACCATTGAGTAAATTTGATCTTTGGTTAAACAGAATACTGTGTGGAGTTCTCTGTTACCCTGCTGGACGAGTGGTTATACAAGGTAACAACTTTATGTACCATTTTACTGTTGTGTGATATCATTGTGGTTCCCAGTCAACAGTGGGTTCCACAATCATTGTGTGGTTCAGTTGTGCCAAGGGAGGGTTCGAGCCAAATTTTGGGGTTGATAGGCAGAACGTAGACCCAAACAAAAAACCACCAGCTCCTTCGTGAATTGTGCTACACATTCATAAATGATCTGATTTATGGATGTTATAGTTCTTCCCAAGACATTGATTCCAGTGGGGCACTTTTCTCAACGCTTTTCAAAGACTACCACTCTACTTCCTCATGTAAAATAGGAGGTATATATGCTGTATGCAACTAATGTCAGTTATGGACGGAGCCCAAAAATGTAACAGATTTACAGTACAGGGGAAAAACATCTGAGGACATACACATGGAGTCCCCAAACATTAAAGGAAAGTATCAAACTACGGTCACTCAAGTAACTATAGTCTCTGAGCAAGGCTGCATGGGGAATCTGTGTTCTCCTTTTGTCAATTTAATGCACTTGGCAAAGTGTAGCGCTAACCCCACAGGAGCTGCATGGTATGATGTTCTGCCACTACTCCTTAAAGTGGAACTTTAGGCCAAAAATAAAAAAGGGCAAATAGGCAGGAATTTTAATGCAGTAGAGACATGCTTTGTCTTTTCTGCATTAAAGTTACCTAACTGTCTGTCTGCTCCTGTACAGTGAGCTGCACACACGCAGCTCACTGTACAAATTCGGCAATGTCAAAGCTGACTAAACTCATATGCATGGAAGTGACAACTTTCCCATCTGGTCAATGAAAATGGGCAGCAATCAAGACCCGGAACCGGCCACCCGGAGATGTCAGCGACCAGGTAGGGAGCTCTTGGACTCTGCATCGCTGGAGCTGAGGTGAAAATAGTTCTGATTCATGCTCGGTCCCTCTTGAAACACCAGGTTATAGACTGCAGGTTGATGTAAGAGTTCATTTTTCACTGCTCTATGATAGTACACAGAAAAATAGACCACAAACAACTTATAAAAAAAATTGTATGAATTTAATATTAAAGGATAAATGCAATGCATAGAACAAATAAACAGGACATTAGAATATTTCAGATTAACTGACAAGGGGGTTAGCCTCACCTACAGCCAGGGCTTTTTTCATGGGGAACTTAGTGGAACTCAGTTCCACCACTTCTGGCTCAGACCCTTTGGTGCCTGCTCACCACAATCACTTGTAAACACAGAAGTCTGGTTTCTGTGTTTACAAGTGATAGCTCTGCACTCTGTATGTAATGCAATTCTGGTATTTAATGCCCATTTAAGACCCTCCTACTGTTCGTGAAAATTGACTGACCACACCCACTATTTGATGTGATTTGGATGGTGTGTGTAGGGGGAGGGGTTTTGTGGGGTCGTGGTTAAGTTCCAGCACCTATTGTTTGAGAAAAAAAGCCCTGCCTACAGCTATTAACTTACGCCACAATAAGGCATGCATGCAGCATGAATGGCATAAAAGACACATTTCTATAATTTGTAGTAACAACTATTCAAAAAGTGATCCTAAGGACACTCTGCGCATAAAGCCCTTTAGTGGGTGGATGTACTCGTTCTTAACAAAGGGGTACCCCTGGAGGTGACTGCATAGTACCTGGCTCCCAATTGTCAGTGTTGGCCTGCTTTCATTGGGGCCCTACTGTAGGTGGTGCACATGTAACTGCCCCTTAAGACTGTACGCAAGGGACGGCTGATTGGCTGCTAAGTAAAGGGCAGTCTTAGTTAGCATTGATTGTTAGCAGCAAGAGATTAAACTCAGTAGTTCTGCTCACCACTCCAGGTATGAAATGGATCAGGTCCAGTACGCTTAGTAATCAGTTGTTCCAGAAGTCTCAGTCCTCACTGGTTGTAGACACAAACAGCAACAGGTCTCCCAGCTCTGGTCCCAAGACACAGCAGCTTTTGATGGCTCAGTCTCTCAGTCCCGATGCATGACTCCAAGATCTGCATAGCTCCAGCCCATGGTCCTCCATGGCTTTAGCTTAGCTCTTATCCATTCTCTCGCTTTGTCTTTTAGTGGGAGCACAGATCCAGGTCTACACTCTTTCTCCCCCTGTACGGCACTAATTTGTACAGGAAAAAACCTGTATCTCTCCTCCTCCTGACACAGGGCAGCCTGGGTATTGAAGTTCTGCAGCTATTCACTTGTATTGTACAGTGCCCCTTTAAGACTACATTTCCCATGATCCTCAGTTTCTGCATAGTAAGTCCTCTCCCCTGATCGGTTCCGGTCCTCTGCAGCCAGGATGGAGGAGGGCAGGAGTGAGCGGGATCACACAGAACCATTGTGATGTGCAAACATTTGGGAAGCTCAGGGTGAGAGATAGCTGCTTCACACACAGTGACGAAAGAGAGAGGGAAGTGAAGGGCAAGAGGCACATGCAGCTGGCAGAACAACCAGCAATGCAAGTATTGGAGAATTGGCTCCTGGACTGTTTTACAGCAAGTTCTTCTTATTGAATTTTCTAATGTGGATATTTAACACCCATATCCATAAAGTGTTTTTACTTTTCATAGAAGACTAATTGCTGATATCTAATGCAATCACTACTGACAACATTCTTTATAGTGAATTACAGTATATCAGTTTTGTAATGGCTTTTTTGAATTCCCCAGGGAAGTCCAGCCTAGCTGATATGTGAAACATTAAGCATTAACCACTTAAGCCCCGGACCATTGTGTTGCTAAAGGACCAGGCCCCTTTTTGCGATTCGGCACTGCGTCGCTTTAACTGACAATTGCGCGGTCGTGCGACGTGGCTCCCAAACAAAATTGATGTCCTTTTTTTCCCCACAAATAGAGCTTTCTTTTGGTGGTATTTGATCACCTCTGTGGTTTTTATTTTTTGCGCTATAAATAAAAATAGAGCGACAATTTTGAAAAAAATTACATATTTTTAACTTTTTGCTATAATAAATATCCCCCAAAAATATATAAAATTTATTTTTTTCCTCAGTTTAGGCCGATACGTATTTTTCTACATATTTTTGGTAAAAAAAATCACAATAAGCGTTTATTGATTGGTTTGCACAAAAGTTATAGTGTCTACAAAATAGGGGATAGTTTTATGGCATTTTTATTAATATTTTTTTTTTACTAGTAATGGCGGCGATCAGCGATTTTTATCATGACTGCGACATTATGGCAGACACATCGGACACTTTTGACACATTTTTGGGACCATTGTCATTTTTACAGCGATCAGTGCTATAAATATGCACTGATTACTGTGAAAATGACACTGGCAGTGAAGGGTTTAACCTCTAGGTGGCGCTGTAGGGGTTAAGTGTGACCTAATGAGTGATTGTTACTGTAGGGGGCAGTGGCTTGGCGTGTGACGTCACTGATCGTCGTTCCCTATGACAGGGAACAGACGATCACTGACATGCCACTAGGAAGAACGGGGAAAGGTTTGTTTACACTTACCTCTCCCCGTTCTTCAGCTCTGTGACCCGATCGCGGGACACCGGCGGCGATCGGGACCGCGGGTCCGGTGGGCGCAGTCATGGAGCTTCGGACCGGGTCGCGAGCACGCCACCGGCGGTGTGCGAGCGACCCACGGACAGGTTCTTAAAGGGGACGTACCTGTACGCCCTTGTGTCTGTCCGTGCCATTATGTCGACGTACATCGTCATGCGGCGGTCCTTAAGTGGTTAAACTCACTCAGAGACTAAAGTTACTTGAATGACCATAGTTTACCTCAATGTGAAAATCCTCATCAGTTTTCCCCCTGTACTATGGATCTGGTTACCTTTTTGGACTCACCACATAACTAGCAATAGTAGCATCACCTTATACCGCCTATGTCTCTTGAGGAAGCAGATTGGTAGTCTGTGAAACGTGTTGAGAAAAGTAACTCTATCCCACTACTGGAATCAGTGTCTTGGGAACAACTACGGTAATATCTATAAATTAAATAATATATGAATGCATTATGCAGTGGTGATTAAGGACCATACATGGGGCAACATACTGAACTTAGTCAAAATAAAGTATAACTAAAGGCAATAATTTTTTTTCGTTTTGGATACAGTAGAGAGGGATTAGAACGTCAGTTTTTATTGCTGTCTGTGCCCTTGTTAGGGAGATTCAACCTATCTATTTGTCCTGTTTACCATTATCATTGAAAGTGAAAGTAAAATAACATTTCAAAATTTGTGTTGCCCCAGAAAAGTAATAGAAGGGAAATCTTCCTATAGGGACACTAGTTCTGGTGGCCTGGAGGCCCCAAGGGATTCCCTTAATTTTCAGGGATTTCTTCTCACTTCCTGTTTTGACTATGGGACAGGAAGTGAAGGGAAATCTTCCCAATGGGACAAAGATGGCAAAAAATGCTGACAGGGGTTATAACCCAAAAAGTTTTGCCTATAGTTCTACTCTAAGTGAAATGAAAAAAAAAAAAGGGGTTTGATTATATATAGTCCTATGTGAGTTTGTGTTGACTCGGCACTTTAAAAGTCTTGTGTTCTGATATGAACAGTTGTCCTCTGACAAAGGAGCCTATCTATTTTGATATGATTTTCAACACAGTTAGCCATTAAAGCGAATTGTGGGGGGTTTTTATGACAAAAAAAGACTTTCCCTACAAAAGAATGCGATCTATGTGGGGACACTACTATATTCTCCTATGTGTCCACTTATAATCTTGCAGCTCTTTTGTATGACATTGATGGTCCATGGAAAAAGACACTGAATAAGTACAGGGCATATAACATTCCGGAAAGTTCATGCAATGATCTATGTGGAAAAGGATAGACTTTCAAAACCTAAAGAACACTTGTACTGTGGAAGCTGTGCCCAAAAAATGACAAGCAGGGTACAAATGGCTAGTCACCAGTATTTAGAGAAAAAAATGCTCTGTGTGGGAATTTTACAGCTTCAAAATACATTATAGAGAGGTGCTGTGTATGTACAAAAATGTTATGAGTGGTACCTTCGTCCCATCGAAATGAAAAATAAGGATTGGGAAGAGGCTGTGTGTGGACTTTTAAGGTACCGTATATTAACTGATGATACAGTCAAAATTAAGAAGTTACAAAAAGTTTTTATTCCAAAATTATATATGTTAACATATTCATAGAATAGAAGAAAAAATCATGACAATCATGAAGAGACTTTGTTGCATCTTATCGTTACCCAATATAACATTGAAAACATCCACAGAAAATACTTAGTTATTGCTCAACATGTTTCACAGGTTTAGCCACTTCTTTAGGAGCTCTTATTGTATGAGCAAGTGGTAAATAGATTGGATTGTCATGTGACTAAAGAAATAGAGAAAAACACATACATGTTATTAATCAAATTACATTATGGTCAGCATTGTGGTTCATAGAAGCTACTGCAAATTATATGAACAGCACACAAGCTGTATGCTGCTGATGATCCATAATAAGATTATTATACTCAGAAGTGGTCCTCTTGAACCCAGTTCCTTAGTGCAGCAAGATATAAAGCCACTTTAGGAAAATAGATGGTCAGTCGTACTGAGTTATGTGTCCAGAACATTATCATAAGCCTGAAATAATGACAAAAAGTTGCTGTTAATGAGTTTTTGCTCTTCTGTATAAACTCAGCATTAATCATTGCGTTTTGTGACATTGAAGGGAGCCATGCTGGCTGTCACATGACAAGAAATTATGATTGTAGGCACTAAAACTGTTTTTTAGCCTATAGCTAGGCAATGCTTTTTAAGTTCCTGCTTGAAGGATTTCTTATAATTTCATGTTCTGGTGACATGAAGAAAATGAGGGTAAAATCTCCCCTATAGGGATAGGGACAGTAACAAACACCCAACAGTCTTTCTATGTAGTTCAGACTGGAGTTAAGGGGAGGTCTTGGAACCTTTGGCTTGGGTGATATACAACCAACTGGTCCATGTATGCATGCTGAAAGACAGCTGTTTCTGAAGGACGTGATTTATTGTGACACCCCTTTAATTACCCTTGTAATTTGGTCACATTATATCTCAGAGCCACAATAAAGTCAGTGCTGCTGCCAGAATCTGATGATCACAGGTCCAACAGAAAGCAGGAGGATGTATAATGTGTCACTTACTGCAGGTCCCGCGCTAATCAATGTCTGAATGGTACAACATTTGTGTTTAGGGCCATCAGCCCAGCATATTTTATTAGTGCTGGCCCAGGAAACAAATGCCCCCTGTCCCCCAGCCAAGTACTCCCCTGCTTGAGTTACAATTTAAAAAAAAAATGTTTATTACAAGCCTTTCTAAGTGCTGTATCATGTACCTGGCAGAAACTGAGTAGATGAGTTGGACCACCTGCCCAACATTCCTTAAGGAGGTGACAGAGAGTGTGAGGGCACAGAGTGGCACAAGTTCTGGAGTTTACAGGCCAAATCAGATCAGGGGGCTGAGGATCACAGAAAAGGAACTAGGTAGCAGGAGGTCAGTAACAGAAGGGCAGTGTGGTGTTGAATCAGGAGGCAAAGATATAGTCCAGGAGACAAGATGAGCTCCGTAACAGCCGGGCAAACAAGAACAAGGCAGAAGGCAGTAGTAGAGTCCAGAAGGCAGGCCAGGTCTTACACACCTGTATATAAGCTATATATGCCCCAACTTGGAGACTCTCAAAAACATAGAATTAGGACTGCATACAGAGAGGAGCCTTGACATAGGCACTGCGGCTTCCACATATATTTGAGTGCAAATGAGTGCAACTAAAACCTCTGTTTTTAGAGTGAATTGTTGGACAGGGTCAATTTGTTTTTGTTTTTTGCAAGCTAGCTGGTAAGTGTGCTGGGAAAATGTGGTCTGTTTGTGTCAGGTTTTCCACAGTAAGACAGAATCAGTAGGTCAGGTATCAGGAGGTAAACAAATACAAGCTGAAGACCACTCAGCAACTTCCTACCGCAGTGCTTCATTTTATATAGCTGATGAGAATCATACCTTCCTAAGGCCCCTTTCACACTGGGGCGTTTTTCATGCGGTTTAGCGCTAATAATAGCGCTGTTATACCGCATGAAAAAATCCTGCCCTGTGCCTTCAATGTGAAAGCCCGAAGGCTTTCACACTGAAGCGGTGCGCTAGCAGGACCGCTCCAAAAGTCCTGCTAGCCGCTTCTTTACAGCGGTAAAGGAGCGGTGTGTTCACCGCTCCTTTACCGCGGTCTCCCATTGAAATCAAGCGCAATAGCCGCGGTTTGCGGGCGGTATTAACCCTTTTTCGGCCACTAGCGGGGGTTAAATTAACCCCCCTAGCAACCGCATACCGCGGTAAGAACGACGGTATAGCAGCGCTGAAAATCGCGCTGCTATACCGCCACCGCACCTGCCCGCCCCAGTGTGAAAGGGGCCTTATACTAAGAAATAAAAAATTGAACAAAAGTAGGAGGATATTTGCATTAAGATCTGGAAATCTCAAGGTGGCTAAAAAGGGTCAGATGTGCAGCCATTATCTTTCGGCCCACCGTGGTCTCTCTTGGTTGGCTGAGCATGCATGTTTATGCTATGGACTGCTCCATTATTAGTGTATCATGTTAAAAAAGACACAAGATTGTTGGACAATTTTCCCCAAAGCAGTATTGCGTTATCCATCTTCCTAGGTCTATGTAGACACCCTGATGGTAAAGAGCATAAAAGCATGGTTTTGAAATACGGTTAAAGATTTTGTTTTTTTTATTAGACAAGAAGGGGTTACATGTGTCTTGGACATGTAAGCAAAACATCTGCAGGTTTACATTTATATTGACGTCATTATTACTGTTTTCCTTTGGATTTGGCAGCAAATTGTGAAATACTGGCGCTCAATAAATATACAGTGATAATAATTCTAATTGTCTCTTTTCCCTCCACTGTACCAGGAAGCAAGGCCAGCTACTACTGGAAGCAGGAGAAGCGTGTATACCTCTGCCGATAGTAATAACATTTTATTGAGGTCAGCTCGCCCATTGTGCTATAAGAACAACAAGCTGTAATGGGTGTATAAGCAGTGTGGTAGTGCAAGATAAGAAGCTCTAATCAGTTTTTTGTCTATATCACCAGCCTGGCTGCAAAAACTCACACAATGTCCACTCACCAATGCAGAGATTGGATGGGATAATACATGCCCCTTCACCAATTCACAGATGGTGAAGAATAATACACAATATTCACTAATCACCTTGATGATCGCAGGGAATAACACATGCCCATACACAATCACAGTGGTTGTGTGAAATATCACAACACCCACATACAAACACAAAGATTGCATTGAATAAGAGATTGTGAGGAATAACGCCCAATGTTCAATCATCGAACCGCAGATTATTTGGAATAACCCTTCAATCACCAGTACAGAGATCATGTATTAACACAGAATATTTACTCACAAACTGAGATTGTGTGGAATAACACAGTATATACTGTATAACACAGTGTATATAACAATGAGACGACTTCCAAAACACAAATGGTTTTACAGGTGGAGGCCACAGACTTTTTTTTCCATCTCATCTTTTCTGACTGTTTTTCCCTAGTTTTGCATTTGGCTAGGGTCACAATCACTACTGGTAGCATGAGGTGATACCTGAACCCTATAAAGGTTGCACAGGCAATGCAACTCCTCCAGGATGGCACATCAATACGTGCCATTGCTAGAAGGTTTGCTGTGTCTCCCAGCACAGTTTCAAGAGCATGGAGGAGATTCCAGGAGACAGGCATTTACTCTAGGAGAGCTAGACAGGGTCGTAGAATGTCCTTAACCAATCAGCAGGACCAGTATCTGCTCCTTTATGCAAGGAGGAACAGAATGAGCACTGCCAGAGCCCTACAAAATAACCTCCAGCAGGCCACTGGTGTGAATGTCTCTGACCAAACAATCAGAAACAGACTTCATGAGGGTGGCCTGAGAGCCCAATGTCCTCTAGTGGGCACAGTGCTCACTGCCCAGCACTGTGGCGCTTGATTGGCATTTGCCATTGAACACCAGATTTTGCAGGTTCGCCACTGGCGCCCTGTGCTTTTCACTTATGAGAGGATGAGAGCAGGTTCACTCTGAGCACATGTGACAGACGTGAAAGGATCTGGAGAAGCTGTGGAGAACGTTATGCTGCCTGTAACGTTGTTCAGCATGACCGGTTTGGTGATGGGTCAGTGATGGTCTGGGAGGCATATCCATGGAGGGATGCACAAATCCTTGGACCTATTGTCAGACTCTACGCTGGTGCAGTGGGTCCTGGGTTCCTCCTGGTGCACGACCATGCCCGGTCTCATGTTGCAGGAGTATGCAGCCAGTTCCTGGAGGATGACAGAATTGATACCATTGAATGGCCCCCACACTCACCTGACCTAAATCCAAAAGAACACCTCTGGGGCATTATGTTTTGGTCGCAGCCAGGTTGCACCTCAGTTCGCTCAGAAGCTCAGTGATGCCCTGGTCCAGATCTGGGAAGAAATACCCCAGGATACCATCCGTCGTCTCATTAGGAGCATGCCCCAACGTTGTCAGGCATGCATACAAGCATGTGGGAGCCATAGAAACTACTGAGTACCATTTTGAGTTGCTGCAATGAAATTTCAGAAAAAAGGACTAGCCTACTGCATAATTTGTTTCACTTAAATTTTTGGGGTGTCTTTGAATTCACCCCTCTGTAGGTGGATAATTTTTATTTCCATCATACGATGTAGCATCCTTTAGTTCCTAACACATTACCCAGTCCATATCATTATAGATATCCAGCATGATATTTTTTCCTATTGAGATCTGATGTGTTTTCAAAGTCTTCCTTTATTTTTATTTTTAGCAATATATATATATATATATATATATATATATATATATATATATATATATACACATATACACAGTATCTCACAAAAGTGAGTACATCCTTCACATTTTTGTAAATATTTTATTATATCTTTTCATGTGACAAAACTGAAGAAATTACACTTTGCTACAATGTAAAGTAGTGGGTGTGTATAACAGTGTAAAGTGTAAATTTGCTGTCCCCTCAAAATAACTCAACACACAGCCATTAATGTCTAAACCGCTGGCAACAAAAGTGAGTACAACCCTAAGTGAAAATGTCCAAATTGGGTCCAAAGTGTCAATATTTTGCGTGGCCACCATTATTTTCCAGTACTGCCTCATCCCTCTTGGGCATGGAGTTCACCAGAGATTCACAGGTTGCCACTGGAGTCCTCTTCCACTCCTCCATGATGACATCACGGAGCTGGTGGATATTAGAGACCTTGCACTCCTCCACTTGCATTTGAGGATGCCCCACAGATGCTCAATAGGGTTTAGGTCTGGAGACATGCTTGGCCAGTCCATCACCTTTACCCACAGCTTCTTTAGCAAGGCAGTGGTCGTCTTGGAGGTGTGTTTGTGGTCGTTACCATGTTGGAATACGGCCCAGTTTCCGAAGGAAGGGGATCATGCTCGGCTTCAGTATGTCACAGTACATGTTGGCATTCATGGTTCCCTCAATGAACCATAACTCCCCAGCACCGGCAGCACTCATGCAGCCCCAGACCATGACACTCCCACCACCATGCTTGACTGTAGGCAAGACACACTTGTCTTTGTACTCCTCACCTGGTTGCCGCCACACACGCTTGACACCATCTGAACTAAAAAGGTTTATCTTGGTCTCATCAGACCACAGGACCACATAACCTGTCCTGTTAAACCGCTGTATGGTCTTGGCCACTGTGCTGCAGCTCAGTTTCAGGGTCTTGGCAATCTTCTTATAGCCTAAGCCATCTTTATGTAGAGCAACAATTCTTTTTTTCAGATCCTCAGAGAGTTCTTTGCCATGAGGTGCCATGTTGAACTTCGAGTGACTAGTATGACAGAGTGAGAGCGATAACACCAAATTTAACACACCTGCTCCCCATTCACACTTGAGACCTTGTAACGCTAACGAGTCACATGACACCAGGGAGGGAAAATGGCTAATTGGGCCCAATTTGGACATTTTCACTTAGAGGTGTACTCACCTTTGTTGCCAACCTTTGTTGTGTACAGATACACAAGGTGACACACACGGGTTAAAATGGAAATTTAGGGTTAATTTCCCACATCGGTGGCTTTTTAAGTTGCAATTAGTGTCTGTGTATAAATAATCAATGAGTTTATTAGCTCTCACATGGATGCACTGAGCAGGCTAGATTCTTAGACATGGGTAAAAGAAAAGAACCATCAAAAGACCTGCATAACTGCAACTTTATAAAGATGGAAAAGGATATAAAAAGCTATACCAAGCCTTGAATGTGCAAGTCAGTACTGTTCAATCACTTTTTAAGATGTGGAAAAATCTGGGATCTCTTGATACTTTTCTCTAGGGTACATTTACTATTAAACTCTATAGACCATATGTTTTGATGAAAGCACATGCTGGACTTTTTTTTAATGCACTGCACCAAAAATGCACATAAGTCACAGAGGTGTAAACGGGACCCAATTTGTATTGCTAATAAATCCTAAACATCACATAAAAACATATAAAAAAAGGGTAATTTTGTTGTACATTGTGGTCATTTTAGGACATCAGAATTTTACTTCCAAAATTAAACTCAAATACTCACTGCTCAGCACACTAGTATATTGTTACAATCATTTAAAACACTGCTTACAATGATGCATTGGTACATCACAACAATAGCAATTTCCATTCATTAATGCTGATTGTTGATGTCTGCAGTGGGATAAAGAAAGCTCTCAATTTACTTCCACTTGAAAAAAATCTGCTTTATTGATATTCTATTATGTTATTCTCCATTGTAACGCTGGCTTCTATCCGATTGCCGATTTCACTGTTTTGCTGTTTTGGCATATGTCAGTCGTCTCGTCTAACTTGTTCTTAAAAAAAATAATCTATTAAACAAAAAAAAAGTTTCATTAGTAGATAAAGGGGTGTATCTATTACATCACACACATTAACATTAGCAACACATATTAGTAAACAAATAATTTATAAATCCACAACCATATCAATAACCGCTTACATGGGTCAAGAAAACCATCAGATCAGTCATGTAATGAACCATGGACAAACTCCCAGAAGGAGACAGTAATGGTCATACAATGGGTCCAGGATCACCAACGCTCCTGTAAGGCTTCAATACATCGGAAAAGTAAGTGCAGTGAGTTAAATGTAAGGTAAATAGGATCTATTTCAATACAAATAATTGAGAATCACTTGCCACCTTGTATAGTGAAATATTGCAAATTGTTGATTGGGACCAAATTACATATGTGTCAGAGCAATAATGCAACTGGTGTCAGAACAATAATGCTCAGACATGGAGCTAATTAAAATGTATCAATCAGATGTTTACATAACAATAATGCAAAAGCCTATGTAAAAATAATAAAAGTCCATTGGCTCACTAGTTTACCCACTTCTGCAACATTCCAGGTATCCCCCACCAAGGTAGGGAACGGTCTTCCCCTAGCAGCATTAGAGGCTCCTTGAGGCTCTCCTTGTCTACCCCTTCCTGCACTATGGTGGTTGATTTATATCGCACAGAATTTGATGTTTGGCTATAGTGCAGACCCTGCCTACCCATGGGGTCTACTGGTGGAGCCGTGTCCATGGCTCCACATGATAGAACACCTGCCTTGTAACAGACAGGGATTCACCCCATTAGCCATCATATAATGAGGAAACATAAGGGATGATAGTATCACAAGCATAAGGGGGGAGTGATGAGGCAAACCATCACATCCCCCATAGGGAACACATCAATGAAAGATGGTCGGCAATGTCAGGCATCCATACCATCTCCCACTGTTTGGAGAAAGGCTATGGATACTTTTAATTAGACATAAGAGAGCTGCTGGGTACTTGAAGAATGAAGTATTACCTACTGTGGGTTTCCTGTATAAAGTCTTAGCCAATAAACCTTCTTCCTTCACTATAATTTTAAAATATAAAAATAACATTTTGTGATCACTTAAGCTCATAGAGAATTTTAAAATGGATGTATTTTTACCAAGAACTTCTTAACCACTTCAGCCCCGGAAGAATTGGCTGCCGAATGACCAGAGCACTTTTTGTGATTCGGCACTGCGTTGCTTTAACTGACAATTGCGCGGTCGTGCGACGCTGTATCCAAACAAAATTGACGTCCTTTTGTTCCCACAAATAGAGCTTTCCTTTGTTGGTATTTGATCATCTCTGCGGTTTTTATTTTTTGTGCTGTAAACAAAAAAAGAGCAAAATTTTTTTAAAAACACAATATTTTGTACTTTTTACTATAATAAATATCCCCAATTAAAAAAAAAAAAAAAAAGCGAATTCTTTCTCAGTTTAGACCGATATGTATTCTTCTACATATTTTTGGTAATAAAAATCGCAATAAGTGTATATTGATTGGTTTGCGCAAAAGTTATAGCGTCCACAAAATAGGGGATAGATTTTTGTCATTTTTTTATAAAAAAAAAATTTGTTTAGTATTGGCGGCGATTTGCGATTTTTATCGTGACTGCGACATTATGGCGGACACATCGGACACTTTTGACGCTATTTTGGGACCATTGTCATTTATACACCAATCAGTGCTATAAAAATGCACTGATTAATGTGTAAATGACACTGGCAGGGAAGGAGTTAAACACTAGGTGGCGATGAAGGGGTTAAGTGGGTCCTAGGGAGTGGGCTGGGCTACGAGTGCCACAACAGTGATCACTGCTCCTGATGACAGGGAGAAGTAGATCACTGTCCTGTTACTAGGCAGAACAGGGAAATGTCTTGTTTATATAGGCATCTCCCCGTTCTGCCTCTCCGTGACACGATCGCGGGGGCCGCCGGCGAATATCAAGTTCGCGGGGCCGGCAGACACGGTCACGGAGAGCGCCATTGTGCCGACGTATATTGGCGTGCAGCGGTCAGCAAGTGGTTAAGAAGTACCAGTCCAAATGACAAAAACGTAATTTATGTACCTGTGCCACTGGTATAGATACTGTGAGGGGGTTAGCTCGGCAGCGGGTGTGTGTGACCCCCGGGATGGGCTCCCCACACAAAAACAGGCCCAGCAAACGGAGGTTGTGGTTTTCAAAATCAAAAAAAAGGTGCGGTTTATTTTCTATTTACAGTGACAAAACACAGCAAAGCCAAAAGAAACATATAAACAAAATAAATCCTGGTCAACTTGACCTCTGACTAAACATACAGGTTTCCTAACTAACAACTGGGATCAGCCTAGTGCTGTCCTAGTCCCTAAGTCCCTGGTTTTTAATGTCCAAGCAAATAGCCACACAGGCTTTTTCTCACCGCACAGGGGTTCACTCTCCCTAGACAGTCCACACAGGTCTGGTTCCAGGCATGAGCTAACATCTAATGAAGCTGGGAGTTCTTATAGAGGCCTAAATGAGCTGACAAGCTTCAGCTGGCCTCATCAACTCCCTGTCTGTACGACGCCCAGCCCTCTCCCTAGAGGTATGAGTCATCCATGAGCCCACTAGCCTTAGCTGGGCTTATACAACTCTCCACCTAGTTGTATAAGTCGGCGTAAAGCCTGAATCTGGGCGAAATATATCTACCCCCCTGGATGCAACCAGGTGACTTTACCTTCCTGCTGTCACATACCCCCCCCCTCTTGTTTTAACCTCGGGGTTGGAACACCAGCAATCAGGCATTCATGTACTCGAGACAAAGCATCCACATTCCCCATTTGAACGCCAGGGCGATGCTTTACTGTGAAGTTGAATTCCTGGAGGGCCAGGAACCACCTATTCACTCTTCTATTTGTTTCCTTGTTTTGAGCCATCCACTTTAACGGAGCGTGATCCGTAACCATGTCAAAGTGCCTACCTAGCAGGTAGTACCGAAGGGAATCTAGAGCCCACTTCACCGCTAAACACTCCTTTTCAACGGTGGCGTAATTTACCTCAGGGGACTTCAACTTCCTGCTGAGGTAAATGACTGGGTGCTCTTCCCCGTTCCAGACCTGGGACAATACTGCTCCTAACCCCACATCTGACGCATCACTTTGTACGACAAAGTCTTTAGAGAAGTCGGGTGAGTACAACACTGGCTGGCTACATAAGGCTTGTTTCAAGAATTGGAATGCTGCCTCAGCCTCGGGGGTCCATTTAATCATGACCGACCCTTTCCCCTTCGTTAGGTTGGTTAGGGGCACAGCCTTAGAAGCAAAGTGGGGAATGAATCGCCGATAATACCCAGCGATTCCCAGAAAGGCTCGTACCTGCTTCTTGCTGTTGGGACGTGGCCAACTCTGGATGGCCTCGACTTTGTTGAGTTGGGGTTTTATTACTCCCCTCCCAATGGTGTACCCAAGATATTTGGCCTCCTCCTGCCCAATGGTACACTTCTTGGGGTTAGCCGTAAACCCCGCTTCCCGAACAGAGTCCAGGACTGCTTGCACTTTTGGCAGATGTGAGGCCCAATCTGTGCTATGGACAATTACGTCATCCAGGTAAGCCGCAGCATACTTCCGATGGGGCCTCAGCATCTGGTCCATTTTCCGCTGGAATGTGGCTGGCGCATTCTGTAACCCGAACGGCATTCTTTTATATTGGAACGCCCCGTCTGGGGTTACAAATGCGGTTTTCTCTTTGGCCAATTTGGCCAGGGGGATTTGCCAATACCCTTTTGTGAGGTCAAGAGTCGTCATGTATCGGGCTGTTCCCAGCCGGTCGATCAACTCATCTATACGTGGCATGGGGTAGGTGTCAAATTTTGTAACTTTGTTCAACTGACGAAAATCGTTACAAAATCGCCAGCTCCCATCCGGTTTAGGCACCAACACAATGGGACTAGACCAATCACTTTGGGACTCCTCTATCACCCCTAAGTTCAGCATTTTCTGTACTTCCTCCCGTATTGCCTCCCGTCGGGCCTCTGGGATCCGATAGGGTTTTAACTTCACCCTTTCACCGGGCGGGGTAATGATGTCATGCTCTACCCCAAATGTTTGTCCCGGCAGCTCAGAGAATACCTCCTTGTTGCGAAGCACAAACTCCTTAACCTCCTGTTGTTGGGGTTGTGACAAGGTGGCTGCTATTCCAACCTCAGGAATCACGCAACCAGTTTGAGCTGGTGACCAAGTGTCTGCGACTAGGGACTCTCTATCCCTCCAGGCTTTCAACAGATTAACGTGATAGATCTGTTCGGGCTTTCGCCTTCCTGGTTGTCTGACCTTGTAATTCACTTCACTCACTTTTTCCATTATCTCGTAGGGGCCTTGCCATTTGGCAAGGAATTTACTTTCAACCGTAGGGACAAGTACCAGTATCCTATCCCCCGGGGAAAAGGTACGGGTCTTGGCTCCACGGTTGTACACTCTCTGCTGTGCTAACTGCGCTTGGGCCAAATGTTCCTTCACGATGGGCATTACCTGTGCAATTCGGTCTTGCATCAGGGCGACATGCTCAATCACACTCCTGTGGGGAGAACTCTCACTTTCCCAAGTTTCCTTGGCAATATCCAACAGCCCTCTTGGGTGTCTCCCATACAGTAACTCAAAGGGGGAGAATCCCGTAGAGGATTGGGGCACCTCCCTAATAGCAAACATCAGATAAGGAAGTAGACAGTCCCAATCCTTTCCATCTCTATCCACCACTTTCTTCAACATTTGTTTTAGGGTTTTGTTGAATCTTTCAACCAGCCCATCGGTTTGGGGGTGATACACAGATGTACGTAATTGCGTCACTTTGAACAATTTACACAGCTCCTTCATAACCCGGGACATAAAGGGTGTACCTTGGTCCGTAAGCAGTTCTTTACAAATACCCACCCGGCTAAACACAAGAGATAGCTCTTTGGCTATGGTTTTGGCCGAGGTATTTCGGAGAGGGATCGCTTCTGGATAACGGGTGGCATAGTCCATTATAACTAATATGTACTGGTGCCCCCTAGCGGACTTGATTATAGGACCTACCAAATCCATGGCGATCCTCTCAAACGGGACCTCAATGATGGGTAGAGGGACCAGCGGGCTACGGAAATGTGGCATCGGGGCCGACCTCTGACACACAGGGCAGGAGGAACAATAATTTTCTATGTCCTTCATCACCCCCGGCCAATAGAATCTCTGTAATACCCTCTCTCGGGTTTTCTCTGTCCCCAGATGACCTCCAAGAATGTGCCCATGGGCCAACTCCAACACCAACTTCCTGTAAGGTTTGGGCACCACAAGCTGCTCAACGGTTTCTTCTGCCCTTTTTGCCACCCGATACAGTAGGTCCTTCTCTACGCTGAAGTATGGGTAAGTGCAGGTATTATCTGGGTTCACTAACTCGCCATCTATTTTCACTACGTTTTCGCGTGCCTTTATTAGGGCGGGGTCTTTCAACTGTTCTGTGGCAAAGTTTTCCCTGTGAACCTCAAGATCAGAAAACTCCACAGACGGTAGGTTTTCGTCTGAGGAGGTGGGCTCCTCTCCAGTTTCTTGAGTCTCCCCTGCCAATACTGATAAGGGAAATTCCGGAGAGTCCTCACCACTCTCAGGGGAGTTCTGGCTATCACATTCCTGGTACATAGGGGCACCAGTGGGGGGCTCAGGATCATCCCACAGTTCCCAGAACTTCGGAAAATCCCTTCCCACAATGGCGTCATACGGTAACTGAGATACTAAGCCCACTGGATGAGAGAGGGTACCTTTGGGGGTCTCGAAACACACTGTAGTCACTGGATACTCTCGGGTGTCCCCATGCACACAAATAACAGCTACCTTGCTATTCCCAGAGACCTCTGTTTTAACTAACTCAGCCTTTATCAGGGTCACAAGGCTACCTGAATCCAGCAATACCACAACATTTCTACCATTAACACACATTTTGCATAAATGTTTCTCAATTCCTCGAATGGCAGTGCATGCGACTGTCGCACACAGCGACTGACGTCTGCCCGTCAGAAAGTCACACTGCATGGGTTCCTCCACAACCGGGCAATTGGCTGCAATATGTCCCGCTTGCCGGCAGCGGTAGCAAACGATCCTTCTTGCCGCCTCTTGAGCCGCTGATTTCCCAGGCTGTTCTCGCCAAACTTGGGGTAGAGCTCCCACCCTCTCACTCTCTCCACCCTTACCCCTTGGAATCCTCTTATCCGCCCCTGGGGATGGTCTGGTCTTAGGGTGGAAAGTCCGAGTGTCTCTGGAAGAGGCCGTCAGGTTCTCTGTAGCCAAGTATTTCTCCACACGATCCACAAGACCATCGGCCGTCTCTGGGTCTCCATGGCTTACCCAGTTTTGGATGGCAGTAGGAAGAGCTCTCAAAAACCGATCCATTACAACACGTTCCACAATCTTTGGTGCGGACAAAGTCTCTGGCTGTAGCCACTTTCTGCTCAGGTGAATGAGATCATACATTTGAGACCTGGGGGGTTTTCCAAGCTGGAAAGTCCAGTTATGCACACGCTGAGCCCGGACAGCCTGGGTGACACCCAGCCTTGCCAATATCTCAGCTTTTAGCATCACATAGTCTTTTGCTTGGTCAGGCTCTAGGTCATAGTAAGCCTTCTGCGATTCACCAGTTAACAGAGGAGCCACCAGTCCAGCCCACTGCTCCTCAGGCCACTTTTCTCTTTCAGCAGTCCTTTCAAATGTGGTCAAAAATACCTCTGGATCATCCTCTCCAGTCATTTTTGTCAATAAACGACTCACCCCAAAGGACGCGGTATTAGTGGGACGGCTTTCCTCACTGGTCTGCGGACGTTGCTGCATTACTGCTTCCATTTGTTGTAGTCTCTGCTCTTGCTTCTGTAACAGGTCTATGAAGCGGGCCTCAGATTGCTGCTGGGCTTGTTGCTGAGCTTCCAGACTCTGTTGGTGAGCTTGCTGCTGGGCTGCAAGGCTCTGTTGATGAGCTGCAAGGCTCTTTTGCAAACCTGCATTTGTCTGCTGTTGATTGGCATTTGCTAGAGCCAGCTGCTTCAGTATCTCCTCCATGCTGGCTTAAAAAAACTGCCACTGGTTCTCCACCAACTGTGAGGGGGTTAGCTCGGCAGCGGGTGTGTGTGACCCCCGGGATGGGCTCCCCACACAAAAACAGGCCCAGCAAACGGAGGTTGTGGTTTTCAAAATCAAAAAAAAGGTGCGGTTTATTTTCTATTTACAGTGACAAAACACAGCAAAGCCAAAAGAAACATATAAACAAAATAAATCCTGGTCAACTTGACCTCTGACTAAACATACAGGTTTCCTAACTAACAACTGGGATCAGCCTAGTGCTGTCCTAGTCCCTAAGTCCCTGGTTTTAAATGTCCAAGCAAATAGCCACACAGGCTTTTTCTCACCGCACAGGGGTTCACTCTCCCTAGACAGTCCACACAGGTCTGGTTCCAGGCATGAGCTAACATCTAATGAAGCTGGGAGTTCTTATAGAGGCCTAAATGAGCTGACAAGCTTCAGCTGGCCTCATCAACTCCCTGTCTGTACGACGCCCAGCCCTCTCCCTAGAGGTATGAGTCATCCATGAGCCCACTAGCCTTAGCTGGGCTTATACAACTCTCCACCTAGTTGTATAAGTCGGCGTAAAGCCTGAATCTGGGCGAAATATATCTACCCCCCTGGATGCAACCAGGTGACTTTACCTTCCTGCTGTCACAATACATAGAGAGCAAGTTAGCAGAAAGTATTTGACACTCAAGTAGCACATGATGGGGCACAAAAAGTTCCCAACGCAACTCCCTGCACCTGAGGTAGTGGGAACTCTGAAATGTTAACATATTATGCATTGGCTTGTGTTCTAATAATTTTATGACAAACCTATTGTAAGGCCAACAGGATTATCCACGTTCTTTTAGATAACCTTCAATAGTTTTTAATCTCCACGTGAGGGATTCTATAACATGGGCCCTCAATATTAATGGCCACAAAAATAGCTCCTGAAGGGATAATTACCCCACCAAGAATCTTCAGTAAATTCAGTCGTTTCTTTCACATAGATGGTAGACTTGTGACGTGCTCAAAAGAACATCAACAAGTCGACTTGGAAGTACAGTCTGACAACCCTACCCTGAGTTAAGCAGTCGTCCCAGAGGCATTTGCAATTTTTTGTGAGTCTTAAGCCCCATACACACGGTCGGACTTCCATCTGACTTTTCTGTGGATTTTTGTCCGAACGGAGTTGGTCGGGAACACCCATAGCATACACACGCTCGGACTTTTCTGCAAACTTTCCCAAAACTTTTTGCAACATCACATGGTTTTTCTGCTCTTTTCTGCTCTTTACCACCACCCTTTGGTCAACTTCTGCTATTGTTGGTTGATTTTAACATTAGTTGTTTTGTCCATCGGACAAAAGTCCGATGGTTTTCTGTACACACGGTCGGACTTTGCTCCATCTGACTTTTGTTGGGCAAAAGTTTGTCTGTTTGCAGACCCAAATTTTGTCCGATGAAAACAAGAAAAAAGCAAAAAAGTTTGTCCGATGGAGCGTACACACGGTCGGATTGTTGGTCCAACTTGCTCAAAATGAAGTTTGTTGGCCAAAAGTCCGACTGTGTGTACGGGGCTTTAGTTAGCTCATAAAATGTAAATGTATGAGGATACTTGACATTTAAAGTAAAACTATAGGCAAAACTTTTTTTTCTTTATGGACAGAGTAAGGTTATAACTCCTGCCAGATTTTTGTTTTTGCCATCTTTGTCCCTATGCTGACATTTCCCTTCACTTCCTGTCCCATAGTCAAACAGGAAGTGAGAGGAAATCATTGCAAATTAAGGAAATTCCCTGGGGACCCTCAGGTCACCAGAACTAGTGTCCCCATTGGAAGATTTCCCCTCTATTACTTTTCTGGGGACAACCCAAAATGTGGGATTTTCTTTTACTTTCACTTTCAATGGTAATGGTAAACAGGACAGAGAGAGTAAATCTCCTTAACAGGGGCACAGACAGCAAAAAAAAAAAAAAAAACTGACAGGTGTTCTAATCCATCTCCACTCTATCCAAAACAAAAAAAAAGTTTTCCCTTTAGTTATACTTTCAATTTTTCATAGCATCTTTGTCAATGGTGGCTCTATCTCAATAAACTAATTCTGAAAATGCTTAACCTTTCCCACAGAGGATCCATCTATACCAGGGGTGGGCAATTCAGTTTGCCAAGGGGCCACATAAGAAACTGGGACTATTGTGTGAGGGCCAAATTAAATTCTCTACATAAGATATATTCATTTTCTACCTGAGAAGGTTGTTTACATGCCACAGTATGGTTTAACTTGGGCACAGAGTTTGACAAGTGGTTTAGAAAGGCTCACTTAGAGAATGGAGGGCAATGTCCGCACTCTACTGCAAAGCATGTGTTCACTGACCAGTGCACTTACCACTTTATGAGTGTAGCGGACCCACAAATAGAAGGTGGCTTGAGCCATAGTTTGGCTCAGGCCTTCTGATTCTTTAAATTGGACTCTGCTCTGCTGTGGTGCTGCCTGGTTGTATAGTTCCGCTTGACCTGTAGGTGGCGCTGTTGCCCAGGTCTTGGGTTGGGCCACAGGTGGCATTATAGCGTGATTGAATTTCCTCTCCCGGAGGCCGTGCGGTGGGCATGGTATGCCTGCTGTGCATGCCGGGAGGGGGTACATAAGGGGCAGACGCCATTAGGGGAGAGGAGAATTCCAGGGGGACCCCTGGTGGTGGAGTTGCGCCTTTGGCCCTGCTGGCCATGGGTGCGTGTGTTGATCGAGAAGTCTCGGGCATCTTTAGCCTGAGGCTACAGCGTTCCAGGTAGGACCAGTACCTTCAACTGGGTCTACAATCAGACCATCGGAATCCCAGGGTACCCGTGGGAGGGTGGCCCGCTCTGAAAGAGAGGAAACCAGGGGAGGACCTGTCTGGAGGACCGGTGAAGGAAGTCACTGTCTCAGGAGAGGCCTGGTTGCCTATCAGAGGGAAGGATTCCATAAGTCGCAAGATAGCTCCTGTGATGTGCCCCATTGGCACTTATGGTCTCAAAAAGTTACAGGCGTTAAAGAGTTCTGGATTCAGGAACTAAAGGATTCTGTGGCAGAGGATCTCCTGAACCTGTCCTTGGAGGAGACGAATCCAAAGTAATTTTTTGTGTTTTACTCCTGGCTGCTAGAACCGTGAGAGGGGACTATCCGGGTGAGCAATACCCACTCAGGCTTGAGTGGCGAGGAATATAGATAGATGTTGTGTGCCTGAACCTACCTCACTATTCATCTTTTCTTTTTCGTACATCACGGGACACAGAGCGACTTAGTCATTACTAATGGGTTATATAGTTTACCTTCAGGTGCTGGCACTGGCAACTTCCAAACCGGAAGTACCCTCCCCTATATAAGCCCCTCCCATCCGGGAGCACCTCAGTTTTTTGCCAGTGTCTAAGGTGTTGGCCAAAGAGTAACATGTGTTTTCACTGGGCTTGCGTACAGGTTCTTTTGGGCCTTAGTAAGCTGTTCCGGATCCCACCAAAAAAGCTTCATAGCTAAACGGTCGGTACCCGGGCCTTGCAGCAGAAGAGCAAGGTTTTGCCTGTAATGCCTCTCTTAGGAGGGCTGGACCCTGAGATCCAGAGCTCTGGTCATACCCACGACCAAGATGTTGTCTGTGCAGGGTGCTATACAGGTCCAGGGGAGTGGAATCCTTGGGAACCCGGTCCCTGAAGGTTTAATTACAATGCCTGCCGTGATAGGTGAAGTTTGGGCTTCTGTGGACCAAACAGAGTCCTGCGGCGGGAATCAGGTAAGTGGGGGCCCCCAGGAACTTGGTTCTATTGGGGGACCCCCAAGCCTAATTTGTCTTTCTGTCTGTTACCTAACGGTATTCCCGCTAATATCTGTGTATGCCTGTAACTACTGAAAATGTAAACATTTTAATAGTAGTCAAGAAAAAAAAAAAAAAGAGGACCGCGGTACCTGTGTTAAACCACTAGAGGCAGCTGTGGTCCATTTTTCTTGTCATGTGGATCTTTGGTTTTCTCAAGTCAAAAGATCCAGGCAGTTGGTAAGTTTCTCTGTGGGAATCCACTTCCTCTGCCCTGTTGCTGCGCTCATCCACCGCACAGGCCCTCCGGCAAAAAGGGCCCTGGCTCCTAGTCCCTGTTTGATTTTCGAAAAGGGCGCCAATGGCGCACGGGCGCGCGCGGGCGCGTGCACGCGCCTCCTATGAAAAAAAAGGGGCGGGGCGGGTGGATGACGCTCAATGCGCGCCACGGCGCTTCTGCGCATGTGCAGGCGTCCCAGCTTGTATAAAGACACAGTACAAGTGTCAGCTGGATGCAAACAGAGCTAGCAACAAACAGTGGCACACAGAGGCGGTTGATGCAGGCATCCCCATAGAAAGGCACTTTAGTGGACACCAGCTGGTATATAGCAGCAACTGTGTTAGACTATTACCAGCAAAATTGGTGTATGACGACGGGAATACCTCAGCTTTGTGCTTAAAGGATATGTCGTCCAGACGCTCCGGAAATAAGTCTTCCAGGAAGCCAAAGGGGTCTCCATCGGGCTCAGAGGATATTGGGCATGCTTGTACTGCACCAATCTCCCCTGAGAATTCAGAGGTCAGTAGCCGTAGAAACCCCGCAGGAGTGCCTGGTGCTGCGGCTGTCCCCAGTCCACCTGCTCCTGTATATATAACAGAGGAGGTTTTATCCTCAACTCTGGGAGGATTGGAAGAGAGATTAACAGCATTGATCGCTGCTTCCCTGTCACAGGGAAAGCGCGTCCGATCTCCGTCTCCTCCTTCAGAGTGCCTGTTAGTGGAGGAACAGCCCCACACAGAGATCGACCTACCTGAAGGGGATCAGGATGAGGTTGATTTAGTTATGGAGGAATCAACAGTGGAAGAACCTTTCTCAGCATCTCAGGCTGAAAGATTATGGGTTCAGTCTCTGACTAACATGGTCCGATCAGCATTTAAAATGCCTCTGGCGGAACCACCAACCACTACGGTTTCCTCGCTGGGGTCGCTAAAAGCTCCCCAGGCTGTCTGTTCCTTCCCAATCCACCCTTTATTAGAAGGGCTTATTTACCAGGATTGGGAGCATCCTGATAAAATATTTGCTCCCCCCAAGAGATTTCCGGTGATCTATCCCATGGAGGATAAGTTCATAAAAAAATGGAGGGTCCCTACAGTGGACGCAGCCATCTCTTCTGTGAACAAATCACTGACATGTCCAGTAGATAATGTTCCAATGTTCAAAGACCCAATAGATAAAAAATTGGAGTCTTTACTAAAATCTGCTTTCTCTACAGCAAGCATGGTGACACAACCTGCGGTAGCAGCGATTGGAGTCTGCCAAGCAGTGAAAGATCAGTTGAAACAAGTCTTAAGGGACTTACCAGATCAGCAGGCTCTTGCCCTAGCTGACCTGCCTAGAGCCTTGTGTTTTGCGGTGGACGCCATAAAGGATACAATCCAACAGGCCTCCCGCTTTACGCTGTCTGTAGTACATATGCGTAGGCTTCTGTGGCTCAAAAACTGGTCTGCTAAAGCTCCCTGTAAGAAACTGCTGGTTAGCTTCCCATTTCATGAAGAACGCTTATTTGGAGAAGATCTGGACAAATATATCCAGAAAATTTCTGCCGGTAAAAGTTCACTCTTACCGGTTAAGAACAAGAGTAGAAGTCCTTCTTTTAAGAGGCCTACTTCTCCAGTCCCGGGCACATCGGCTGTGAAGCAGTTCCGACGGCCTCCGCGGTCAAATTCAGGGGGCAGAAATCAGGGACAGTCACAGGGTAACAAGAAGCCCTGGATCAAGAGAGGTACAAAACCTCCCCCCAAGTCATGAAGCGTTGCCCCCACTCAATCGGGTGGGGGGAAGGCTTCAGTTGTTCACAGAGACCTGGCGGGACACCATCAGAGACAGATGGGTGCTCTCCGCAGTAAGTCTGGGATACAAGCTGGAGTTAAAAGGCACTCCTCCTGCCCAATTTATGAGGTCAAACGTGCCAAGAGATCCCCAGAAGAGAGGATCCCTCCTTCTGGCACTAGAACAACTATTGCTCCAAGGTGTAATCATGAAGGTTCCCCTGGAAGAAAGCGGATTCGGGTTTTACTCGAACCTTTTCACAGTCCCCAAACCAAATGGGGACGTGAGGCCCATATTAAATCTAAAAGGGCTAAACAAGTTCCTAAATATCAGGACTTTTCGGATTGAGTCGATCCGATCGGTGGCCACCGCCCTACAAGGGCAGGAATGGTTAGCCTCGATCGACATAAGGGATGCTTATCTGCATATTCCCATCTTTCCGGCCCACCAGAAATTTCTACGCTTTGCAGTAGAAGGGCGCCATTTTCAGTTCAGAGCCTTACCTTTCGGTCTGGCCACAGCACCACGAGTGTTCACAAAGGTTCTGGCCCCACTATTGGCCAATCTAAGAACACAAGGTGTAACGATAATGGCATATCTAGACGACCTGCTACTAATAGACCACTCAGTGGAAAAGCTGGAAGTAGCTATTCACAAGACAATCAAGTATCTGGAATATCACGGTTGGATTATCAACCGGGACAAGTCAGCTCTAAGACCAGTCAAAAGTCTGGAATACTTAGGGCTAAGGCTGGATTCAAATCAGAGAAAGATTTTCTTACCTCCAGAGAAGGTGTCGTCTTTAAAAGATTTGACCCACTTAGTGGGTACAAAAAGAAAACCATCCATACGCCTGTGCATGAGGCTGCTGGGAAAAATGGTGGCTTCATTCGAAAGAAGTACCCTACGGTCAATTCCATTCAAGGAATTTGCAAAGGGCCATACTGTCAGCCTGGAACAAAAAAGTTCAGGCTTTAGACTTACCAATGTCCCTGTCCCCTTCCGTTCGCAAGAGCCTCCATTGGTGGTTGGTGCCCCAGAATCTGGAAAAAGGGAAACCCTTCAGTCCGGTTTCTTGGAAGGTGGTCACTACAGATGCCAGCCTCATAGGCTGGGGGGCAGTACTGGAGCAATGGTCTCTCCAGGGCAAGTGGTCAGAAGCAGAAAAGGCCCTGCCCATCAATCTCTTAGAGATACGAGCAGCCCGGTATGCCCTAGTAGCATGGACATCCAAACTCCAAGGGTCCCCTGTCAGAATTCAATCAGACAATGCCACAGCAGTGGCATATATCAATCACCAGGGTGGCACCAGGAGTCGTGCAGCCCAGAGGGAAGCAAATTGCATCCTGGAGTGGGCAGAAAAATATGTTCCAGCCATATCCGCGGTTTTCATCCCAGGAGTGGAAAATTGGAGAGCGGACTTTTTAAGTCGCCAACAATTATGCCCGGGGGAATGGTCTCTTCACCCCGAGGTTTTCCAGGCAATATGCCAGCGGTGGGGAACACCGGATATAGATCTGCTAGCATCCAGATTCAACGCAAAGGTGGACAGATTTGTGTCTCGCACAAGGGATCCCCTAGCTTGCGGCTCGGATGCCCTAGTGTTCCCTTGGGATCAGTTCAAGCTGATATATGCATTCCCACCGCCACAATTGTTACCGCGATTACTCCACAGAATCAGGGTAGAAAAGAAACCAGTGATTCTGGTGGCTCCAGCGTGGCCCCGAAGGGCATAGTACGTGGAGATTGTAAAAATGTCAGTGAGGAGTCCTTGGACCCTCCCACATCGTCCGGACCTGCTGTCGCAAGGACCGATATACCACCCTTCCTTACCAGCCCTAGGTTTGACGGCCTGGCTATTGAAGCCCACATTCTGAAAAAGAGAGGGCTCTCTAATTCTGTGGTATCTACCATGATCAATGCCAGGAAGCCGGTATCCAGGCAGATCTATTATAGGATCTGGAAAGCGTACATTACGTGGTGTGAGGCCAAGAAATGGCATCCACGTAAGTACGTGATAGGGAGGATTTTGGACTTCCTACAGTGGGCTGTAGATAGGAAGCTGGCCTTGAGTACTATCAAGGGTCAGATTTCGGCCTTGTCAATATTTTTTCAAAGGCCCTTGGCTTCGCATTCACTAGTCAAAGCTTTCATACAAGGAGTGATGCGTATTAGCCCTCCGGTTAGTATTCCCATATGTCCATGGGACTTAAACCTGGTTCTGTCGGTTCTACAGAAACAACCGTTTGAACCATTGCAACACATTTCCTTGGTTCTTCTCACCAGGAAATTGATTTTCTTAGTAGCCATTTGTTCGGCTAAAAGAGTATCGGAATTAGCCGCCTTGTCCTGTAAGGAGCCATATCTGGTTGCCCATAAGGACAGAGTAGTATTACGTCCTCATCCAGCCTTTCTTCCCAAGGTGGTATCGAGGTTTCATTTGAACCAAGATGTGGTTCTTCCTTCTTTTTTCCCCAAACCTAGCTCGGTAGAGGAAAAGTTATTACATTCTTTGGATGTAGTAAGAGCAGTTAAAGCTTATCTAAAAGCCACTGCTCAGATTCGCAGAACGGATACTTTGTTTATTCTGCCGGAAGGCCCTAGAAAGGGTCAGGCAGCATCAAAATCTACTTTAGCCAAGTGGATTCGACAGGTCATAATACAAGCCTATGGCTTGAGAAAGAGACCGCCTCCGTTCAAAGTTAGGGCGCACTCCACAAGAGCAGTTGGAACTTCATGGGCAGTGCATCACCAGGCCTCCCTGGCTCAAGTATGTAAGGCCGCAACATGGTCTTCGGTACACATGTTTACTAGAATCTACCAGGTAGACGTTAGAAGTCAGGAGGATGTCGCCTTTGGGCGCAGTGTGTTGCAGGCCGCAAAAGATCCTCATGCCTGATGGCGCCCAGCTTATGTATCCCTCCCCTCATTTGGCATTGCTTTGGGACGTCCCATTAGTAATGACTAAGTCGCTCTGTGTCCTGTGATGTACGAAAAAGAAAAAGGGATTTTTATAACAGCTTACCTGTAAAATCCTTTTCTTGGAGTACATCACGGGACACAGAGCTCCCACCCCTCTTTTTGGGACACTTATTGCTTTGCTACAAAACTGAGGTGCTCCCGGATGGGAGGGGCTTATATAGGGGAGGGTACTTCCGGTTTGGAAGTTGCCAGTGCCAGCACCTGAAGGTAAACTATATAACCCATTAGTAATGACTAAGTCGCTCTGTGTCCCGTGATGTACTCCAAGAAAAGGATTTTACAGGTAAGCTGTTATAAAAATCCCTTTATTTTCTCTCTTCAACTTTCCCTGTTGATTGCAAACAAAGGAAAATAAACTCTTTTGTTGGAGTTGATATTGTCTGGACATTGGCCTTCTTAAGGAGAGAAGATAGACTTTTCCCTACATTCTAGGGACGAGAACCAACGGAAGGAGGTACCTCGCTGCAGGACCCAAAAACATTGTTAACACTGCTCACCCTCTACAAATGGAGGATATTGGGCATGTGGCATGGTGTGTCTCGCCCTGCAGATGGAGGTAAACTTGGGCTAGAGAGAGATGGGTGTGCTACATGAGTTTGGTGTGACCCTAAATTAATTAAAATAAAATAGGAATATGTAAGAATAAAGATAAGTATAAAATGAATAGGGGAAGAGGTGTTCACAGAAACAAAGAAGGCAAATGGTATTCTTTACTTTTGTGAATTCAGTCCTACATTCACTAGCTCAGTTTGGATTAATGAGGAGTGTCGTCCAATTTAAATGACATCTACTTTACAATGTAAACAAGAAAAAAAAGGTTAAAAGGGACATTTTAACACAGATGTTTTAGAAGCTCAAAACACAGTGTTCCATTTTTTATTTTGATAGATTAGGATTTCCTATCTTGGGAACATGTTAAAATCAAGATGTAACACATCGTGTCAAATCCAGAAATAGATTTCCTTAGCTAATTGTTTATGTGGCAAATGTTCAAATCTGCCACTCAAGGGAAAGTGCTTAAAAGCTTCTTTTTGCTTTTTTCTGTACAGTTCAGACTTCTTTTTGCCTCTCTAGCACTACGTGTTGAGACATATCTAATCGTCACTTGACCTAACGCCAATTAAATGATAAGTGTGCTAAAAGTTCCAGTGAGGACCCACTTGTAAAATTATTGAGAGAATTCAGTAAAGCCTTTACAACACATTTCTGGAAGTTGTTTACTTTCAAACTACCTGCACCTAATTTAGGCAACCATTTGCTCCAGTTTTAGAAATGCCAGAAAAACACTGGATGAAAAACGCTCATGTTAGCATTTTTGTGCCAGTTTTTAGCAGCAGTTAGTTTCAGTTTTTTTTTTTTTTTTTTTTATGCTGGCAAATCCTTCCCAAAAACGCAAACAAAATAGTTTTTTTTTTTTCTGCTCCTAGAAGCTGAAGCTTCAAAAACGCTTCTAGAGTAAAATGCAGTGCATCCGGAAAGTATTTACAGCGCTTCACTTTTTCCACATCTTGTTATGTTACAGCCTTATTCCAAAATGGATTAAATGCATCATTTTACTCCAAATTCTTAAAACAGTACCCCTCAATGACAATGTGAAAGAAATTGGTTTGAACTCTTTGTAAATAAAAAAAATAAAAAAATCACATAAGTGTTCACAGCCTTTGCTCAATACTTTGTTGAAGCACCTTTGGCACCAATTACAGCCTTAAGTCTTTTTGAGTATGATGCTGCAAGCTTGGCACACCTATTTTTGGGCAGTTTCTCCAATTCTTCTTTGCAGGACCTCTCAAGCTCCATCAGGTTCGATGGGGAGCGTCCATGCATTGCCATTTTCAGATCTCTCCAGAGATGTTCAATCGGGTTCAAGTCTGGGCAATGTCAGTGTGTCCATTAAGGGCACACAGGCGCCGCCCGCTCTGCAACGAACCCTCCCTATATGTAAAATGGATAGATTCATGCATAGCATGAATCTATCAATGGCCGCTGCAGCCACCCCCTACTCAGGCATCCGGCCCCTTTTTGGATGCCGGGCGCCTGAATTACAGCGTCTTTTTTTTTTTAACCACCTGATTAGAGCCATAGGCTCTAATAGGCTTCAAAAAATGTGGACTCGGAGCGCAGAGCATTGGGCTCGGAGCCCATCCAAGTGTGTTAGAAAAGCAAATTAATATTTGCTTTTCTAACACTGAACCTCCTCTCCGCCAATCAGGAAGCGCGGGTCTAATACCCATCACCTAATTGGCTGAAGGCACAGGCATCCCTATTGGACACCTAGCAGAACGGAAGAAGAGATGCGCTGGAACCATGGAGGATGCAGGAGCCATCGCCTGACCCGATGCATGTCCCACAGCTCGCCGCCGTCACCAGCTGCCTGACCCGCCACCAGGATGGAGTAAGTGCCGGTCAGATGGCGCGGGGAGGGGGTCACAGTGGCTGCATATGATGGGCACAGAGGCTGCATATTATTGGCACAGAGGCTGCATATGATGGGCACAGAGGCTGCATATTATGGGCACAGAGGCTGCATATAATGGGCACAGAGGCTGCATTTTATGAGCACAATGGCTGCCTTTTATGGGTACAGTGGCTGCATATGATGGGCACAGTGGCTGCATTTTATGAGCACAGTGGATGCATTTGATGGGCACAGTGGCTGCATTTTATGAGGCACAGTGACTGCATTTTATGGGGCACAGTGGCTGCATTTTATGGGGCACAGTGGCTGCATATGATAGGGCACAGTGGCTGCAATTGATGGCACAGTGAGGCTGCAATTAATGTTTTTTTTTTCAGTATTTTTCAGTTTGTTTGCACCCCCCAAAAATTTTGAGCACCAGCCACCACTGAGTCTGGGCTATGGCTGGGCCGCTCAAGGACATTCACAGAGTTGTCCCATAGCCACTCCTTTGTTATCTTGTCTCTGTGCTTAGGCTCGTTGTCCTTTTGGAAGATGAACCTTTGCCCCTGTCTGAGGTCCAAAATGCTCTGGAGCAGGTTTTTATCAAGGGTGTCTCTGTACATTGCTGCATTCATCTTTCCCTGACTAGTCTCCCAGTTCCTGCCACTAAAAACATCCCCACCCAGCATTATGCTGCCACCACCATGCTTCACTGTAGGGATGGTATTGGCCAGGTGATGAACGGTGCCTGGTTTCCTACAGACATGACACTTGCCATTCTGGCCAAAGAGTTCAATCTTTGTTTCATTGGATCAGAGAATTTTGTTTTTTGTAGTCTGAGAGTCCTTCAGGTGCTTATTGGCAAACTCCAGGCGGGCTGTCATGTGCTTTTTACTGAGAAGTTGCTTCTGTCTGGCCACTCTACTAGGGATGAGCTCGGTGTTCGATCGTACGACGAAGATCGAACGTTTTGGGCCGTTCGCGCCAAATTCGAGTGACGCGAACGGCCCACAATACACTGCGCCATCGCAGTGCAATCCCGACGCTGTGATTGGCCAAGCATGCACTGTGACCCCGCATGCTTGGCCAATCACAGCGCCGGCAGCGAGGAGAGCCATAATTGGCCACGGGCAGGATGCCTGTGGCCAATTAAAGCTCAGGGGGGTTTACACGCCTCACACTATAAAAGGCCACCAGCGCGGCGGCCTTGTGTAGTGTGTTCCGGTTCAGGGAGAGAGAAGGATAGGCAGGGACAGTGTTAGTGATATTTGTTTATTTACCTTGTGTGTAGGGAGAGAGAAGGATAGGCAGGGAGAGTGTCAGTGATATTCTGCTAAACCTTGTGTGCAGGGAGAGAGAAGGATAGGCAGGGACAGTGTCAGTGATATTCTGCTAAACCTTGTGTGCAGGGAGAGAGAAGGATAGGCAGGGGACAGTGTCAGTGATATTTTTGCTAAGCCTCCTGCACAGTATACACCTGAAGCTACCCCTTATTGCTGTGTTTTCCTGTTGTGTAACACAGGCAGGCATCTGCAGCAGTTATAGCAGGCGTAGTGTGCCTCCTGCAAAATATACACCTGAAGCTAGCCCTTATTGCTGTTTTTTCCTGTTGTGTAACACAGGCAGGCATCTGCGGCACTTACAGTGAGCGTAGTGTGCCTCCTGCACATTATACACCTGAAGCTACCCCTTATTGCTCGTAGTTTTTTTTCTTTTGTGTTACACTAACAGGCATCTGCAGCACTTACAGCGGGAGTAGTTTGCTTCTTGCAAAATATACACCAGAAGCTAGCCCTTATTGCTGTGTTTTCCTGTTGTGTAACACAGGCAGGCATCTGCAGCAGTTATAGCAGGCGTAGTGTGCTTCTTGCAAAATATACACCTGAAGCTAGCCCTTATCGCTGTTTTTTCTTGTTGTGTAACACAGGCAGGCATCTGCAGCACTTACAGCAGGCGTAGTGTGCCTCCTGCAAAATATACACCTGAAGCTAGGCCTTATTGCTGTGTTTTCCTGTTGTGTAACACAGGCAGGCATCTGCAGCACTTACAGCAGGCGTAGTGTGCCTCCTGCAAAATATACACCTGAAGCTAGGCCTTATTGCTGTGTTTTCCTGTTGTGTAACACAGGCAGGCATCTGCAGCACCTACAGCAGGCGTAGTGTGCCTCCTGCAAAATATACACCTGAAGCTAGGCCTTATTGCTGTGTTTTCCTGTTGTGTAACACAGGCAGGCATCTGCAGCACTTACAACAGGCATAGTGTGCCTCCTGCAAAATATACACCTGAAGCTAGGCCTTATTGCTGTGTTTTCCTGTTGTGTAACACAGGCAGGTATCTGCAGCACTTACAGCAGGCGTAGCGTGCTTCTTGCAAAATATACACCTGAAGCTACCCCTTATTGCTGGTTTTCCCATCTCACTGCAGGCCTTTAGAATGTCTGGAAGGCAAACAAGGAGAGGCAGACAGTCAGGAGCCAATAAAAGAGGGCAAGCAGGCTCTGTGTCTAGAGACAACAGTGCTGGTCGTGGACGCGGTGCATCATCATCAGCACGTGGCCATGGGACACGCTTGTCCTTACTTTCGGCAGCTGGATGTGTTGAGCCGCATCATGCCGAAGACTTGGTAGAGTGGATGACCAAGCCCTCCTCATCCTCTCTCACCCAGGCTCAGGGTACTGGCAAAGCAGCTGCCAAAGCGTCCTCAATGTCATCATCAGTCACTCCTTCCCTAGACCCACCGTGTCCTCCTGAGGAGTCCCCTGAACTGTTTGAGCACAGTGTTGGGTACATGCTCCAGGAGGATGCCCAGCGTTTCGAAGGGTCTGAAGATGATACCCAGCTAGAGGAAGGCAGTAGCGTGAGAGCAGAGAGAGGGGATGCTCAAGAAGGACACCAATCTGGCAGTCATGTTCCAGCAGCTGCAGCATACTGCCAGATTGGTTCCAGTGATGAGGAGGGAGGGGATGATGAGGTCACTGACTCCACGTGGGTGCCTGATAGGAGAGAGGAGGAGGAGGATGAGGAGGAGGCACATCTCCAACGAGGCAGGATGCCCTCCGGGGGCCAGCGTAAGGGCAGAACACGACTGAATCACACCGCAGGGCTCCGCCTGTGCAGGGCGCTGCCTCTGCCCGTTATTCCAAAAGTTCTTTGGTGTGGGCCTTTTTTGAGTCGAGTGCATCAGATCGCACCGCTGCTGTTTGCAACATATGTCTCAAGCGTATCTCGCGTGGCCAAAACATCAGCCGCTTGGGCACCACATGCTTGACCAGACATATGTTGACCTGCCATGCAGCTCGTTGGCAAGCCTACCTTAAAGACCCACACCAAAGAACAAAGCGGACCTCTCCTTGCTCTGCATCAGCTGGGATCTCCAACCCCACTATACCTTCAGTCCTCTCTGAAACCTGCACTGAGAGGAATGAAGGTGTAGAATTAGGTGTGTCACAGCCAAGTACTTGCGGGCACTATGCTAGCAGTACACCGACGTCCGATTCTAGCATGCAAATTTCCCTGCCCCAGCTGCTGGACCGTCGAAAGAAGTTCACTCCCAGCCATCCACATGCCCAGCGGTTGAATGCTAGCTTGGCTAAATTGCTAGCACTTCAACTGTTGCCTTTTCACTTGGTAGACTCGGCCCCTTCCGTGAGTTTGTTTCTCACGGAAGGCGATTCCGGCTCTCTACCGCCATGTGGAAGGCAATGTCCATGCCTCGCTGGACAGGGCGGTCAGCGGTAAGGTGCATATTACCGCTGACTCATGGTCCAGCAGGCATGGACAGGGACGTTACCTTTCTTTCTTGGCCCATTGGGTCACTCTTTTGGCAGCTGGGAAGGATGCAGGACAAGGTGCAGTAGTGTTGGAGGTTGTTCCGCCGCCACGCCTCCAAAATGCTACTACTGGTTGTGACACACCTCTCTCCTCCACCCCCTCCTCTTCTTCTTCCTCCATGGCCTCTTCCTGTGCTTTGTTCTCGGAACCAGCGGTGCTCCGTAGGCGTTCAAGGGGCTACGCAAGTACGCAGGCAAAAAGATGCCATGCCGTGCTTGCGCTGGTGTGTTTGGGGGACAGGAGCCACACTGGGGCAGAGGTTCTGTCAGCTCTGCAGGGGCAGGCCGAGAGGTGGTTGACGCCACGCCAGCTTAAGCCAGGAATGGTGGTTTGCGACAATGGCACCAACCTCCTCTCCGCCCTTACAGGATGTCCTGAGGCAGGCCAGGAAAGTCTGTGTGCATTTCCGCAGATCATATAATGCCAGTGCTCGGCTGGCTGAGCTGCAAAAGGAGTTGAACCTGCCCAAGAACCGCCTTATATGTGACATGCCCACCAGGTGGAAGTCAACGTTGGCCATGCTGCAGCGGCTGCACACGCAGCAGAGGGCCATCAATGAGTACCTGTGCGACTACGGCACCAGGACAGGGTCAGGGGAGCTCGGTTTTTTTTTACCACACCAGTGGGGCATGATCAGGGATGCATACACTGTCCTGGCACCATTTAAGGAGGCCACGAGGATGGTAAGCAGTGACAGTGCATGCATCAGTGACACTGTACCTCTTGTCCACCTGTTGGAGCATATGCTGCGTGGAATAATGGACAGGGCACTTGAGGCAGAACAGAGGCAGGAAGAGGAGGACTTCCCTGCCTCTCAAGGCCCCCTTTACCCAGACAGTGTTCCTTTTGTCCCACCCATCACACAGGAAGAGGACGAGGAGGAGGAGGATTGTGTCAGCATGGAGGTGGAGCATGGCACTCAGCATCAACAGCAGCAGTCTTTTAGGGATGATTTACAGTCCCAACAAACCCGTGGACTTGTACGTGGCTGGGAGGAGGTGGCTGCGGATCATGTCGTCCTTAGTGACCCAGAGGACTCCGGACCGAATGCCTCAGCTAACCTACGCTGCATGGCCTCCCTGATCCTCCCTGATCCTGCAAAGTCTGCGGAAGGATCCTCGTATTCTTCGGATCAAGGAGAGGGTCCATTACTGGCTGGCCACTCTCCTTGATATACGGTACAAGGGTAAGGTTGCGGACCTTATCTTGCCGTCGCAGAGGGAGCAGAGGATGAGACATCTCTGGGAGGCCTTGCAGAAAGGTCTGTGCAACGCGTTCCCAGAGACTGGGAGGTTACAAACTCCTGGTCCTGGACAACGAGTTGCTGAGGCTTCGGTCAGTAGCAGAAGGAGCGGTGGAGAAGGTGGCCGTCTGACCGATGCGTTCAGACAATTTTTTAGTCCGCAGCCCCAAGGTATGATCGGTTCCAGCAACCATCTCCAGCGTCTGATATACATGGTGCAGGAATACCTAGGGGCAAGGTCAGACTTGGACACCTTTCCCACTGAAAATCCTCTGGCTTACTGGGTGTTGAGGATGGATCACTGGCCAGAGCTTGCACAGTATGCAATTGAGCTACTGGCCTGTCCTGCATCCAGCGTTCTTTCGGAACGCACATTCAGTGCTGCTGGAGGCTTTGTCACGGATCACAGGGTGCGCCTGTCCACCGACTCGGTTGATCGACTGACCTTCATAAAGATGAACCAGTCTTGGATCACCACCAGCTACCAAGCACCTGAAGCTGATATAACAGAATAGTTTATTTTCAAATGTCACATCCCTTCAAGACTGATGCTGATGCTGAGTGACTGTCCTGTTATGTTGACTGACTATCCTCCTCCTCCTCAATGATCCGATTCATGATGATAGCTTGGAAGAACATTTTTGTTTCTGGGTGCCGCCACCAGTGGCTAAGGCCCAATTTTTCAGCCCCTGTTTAACGGGGGCATGTAATTACAATTTTTGATGCAATGCTTTGCAGCAGGGCTCATTGCTGCACTCCAACTAGAGTATCTGGGAGAGGTTGCAGTGTCGTGGCACCAGCACCAGTGCCTAAGGCCCAATTTTTCAGCCCCTGTTTAACACGGGCGTGTAATTACAATTTTTGATGCAATACTTTGCAACAGGGCTCATTACTGTGCTCCAAGTACAGTATCTGTGAGGGGTTGCAGTGTTGTGGCACCAGTGCCTAAGGCCCAATTTTTCTGCCCCTGTTTAACAGGGGCATGTAATTACAATTTTTGATGCAATACTTTGCAACAGGGCTCATTACTGTGCTCCAAGTACAGTATCTGTGAGGGGTTGCAGTGTTGTGGCACCAGTGCCTAAGGCCCAATTTTTCTGCCCCTGTTTAATAGGGGCGTGTAATTAAAATTTTTGATGCAATACTTTGCAACAGGGATCATTGCTGTGCTCCAAGTACAGTATCTGTGAGGGGTTGCAGTGTTGTGGCACCAGTGGCTAAGGCCCAATTTTTCAGCCCCTGTTCTACAGGGGCATGTAATTACAGTTATTGATCTAATAATTCACAGCAGGGCCCATTCCTGCGCCCACCAAGAGTAACTGTGAGGGCTTACAGTGTTGTGGCAACACCACCACCACCACCACCAAAGGCCCAATTTTTCAGCCCCTGTTCAACAGGGGCATGCAATTACAATTCTTGATCTAATAATTCACAGCAGGGACCATTCATGCGCCCACCAAAAGTAACTGTGAGGGCTTACAGTGTTGTGGCACCAGCACCACCACCAAAGGCCCAATTTTTCCTACCACTGTTCAACAATGGCATGTAAATACAATTCCTGATATAATAGTTCACAGCAGGGTGTTCCAGCGCCCACCAAGAGTAACTGTGAGGGCTCACAGTGTTGTGGCAACACCAACATGTAAGGGGCAAATTTCAGCAGAGTATATACGGCAGGCCCCTACTTTCAAACATCCAACTTACAAACGACTCCTACTTGCAAACGAAAGGAGACAACAGGAAGTGAGAGGAAATCTACCCCTAGGAAGGGAAATTCTCTCCTGTAAGAGTTAATATTGGAAAAAGGTGTCTCCTTTCTACTGATGCTTTATCACCAATCCTTGTTTCAATAAAAACCCCACTTTTCAAAAACAGTTGTCATTGGGACGGAAAGTGAGGTGAAATGTTCTGAACAGGGGCACAGACAGCAAAACAAATGTTACATGGGTGATAACCCTTCCCTGTTTTCCTAAAAGCTTAAAAATATATTTTTTGGCTGGAGCTACACTTAAACAATGTACCTGTTCAAAATTAAAAAACAGATTCTACTTAAGAACAAACCTACAGTCCCTGTCTTGTTTGCACCACCTGTATACTGCTGTATAGATTATATAGGGCCTTTTTTATTTTGTGTGCGGGGTTCCCCTGAATATCCATACAAGACCCAAAGGGGCTGGTAATGGGCTGGGGTGGGGGGGGTGATGGGGTAGCTATGCCATTTTTCTCAAAGATTTTCATCCATATTACCTGGACCAGACATTACATTAAAGCCGCAAGCAGTTTTAAATGGCTTTTTTTCCTTTAGAAATGTCATTTTGTGCAGGGACAGTTCTAAACACGGGAAACACGTGGCACTTCACAGGCATACTTTAGACACCCCCCAGGTACGATATTTAAAGGAATATTTGACTGCATTTTTTAAAACTTTGTTTTGCATTGATACATGTTCCCTGGGGCAGAACCCGGGTCCCCAAACCCTTTTTAGGACAATAACATGCATGTAGCACTACCCCCGTAGGAGCTGCTGTTTGTTTGATTTGGGTCTACGTCCTGCCTATCAACCCCTGGAAGTGGCTCAAACCTTCCCTTAGCACAACAGATATGAATAAGGAGTGTGAGACCTATTGAGTATTAGGAGACACAATCCTGCATACATCACACAATAACCTGTAAATGTTATTACCTTTGCTGGTCACTAGTCCTTCTAAGTGACAGAGATACTTCACACAAGTTATATGCTTAATCAAAGGTACCTTTACTCAGTATAAAAGGGAAGGGTAAAGAATCACATTAATACACACAGTTGACTCTGCATGCGCATTGCAGAGTCAATAAACCAATAAGGATAGGTATCACTGAGATTAGGTAATAACAGGAAATAACATCAGCTATATATATATATGTACATGTATCTATATGTGTCTCTGCACGGCTGACTGGTTGCTCGCGAGCTCCCCCTTTGTTGCAATACCTTGCACGTGTTCATTCCCTATAATAGGTAAGCAAGGCCTATCTGCGTCCCACTCAAAGTTCCTTTCTCCAATGAAGTCTTCGCTAGCCACCGTCGGTGCACAAGTTAAATTGTAATCCACAGGGTTTCAACAAGATGCTGTAATTATCCGCAATATACCTGAGTACTCGTGTGCCTGCCACCCACTAATGACGGATGCACCAATCTCTGATCACATAGTCTCCAGTGAGATACACTAGGCCACAAGCTGTGGCGTGATAGGTAAAGTGTGGCTGGCACTAACTAAATCACTTTCCTCTAAAGTAGTAGTCAATTCTGGGCAGGTGCCCTTCTCACCAAACAGGCCCGACTTTCAGATAGTCTCCTCTGGCTTGTCCCGGTCACTCGATCTCCACGCTTCTGCTTCAGCTGCAGTCTCCGGACTCCGTCACTAACAGCATATGGTGATGGACGACTCCGGTCTCTGCTGGGCAATCACAGGACGCTGTGGACGATCCTCTGCTGGAAATCACTCAGGCACTCCCGTAATTTAGGCCCAGGCTTCTGGCCTAATCCTTAGGAAGCAGGCCTCCGTGCCAACTTCCTGCTTGATTGAGAGCTGGATCCAGAGAGAGAGATGCTGGCCCCTCCCCTGGTTTAAGTAGTCTGCCCAGAATGCTTTGCGGTGTTGCAATGCACCCTGGGTAATGTAGTCTGTCTTTTACTAAAAGCAACAAAGTCTTTTCTCCTAGCTGATATCTGTCCCAAAGTGCATTAGTTGCATTGTAACACTTATACCACCGGAGGGAGCCGGATTCCTTCTTACATATGGACATCCTGCTACACACTCCCCCCACTTAAAGTCTTTGGTCCCCAAAGAGGACAACAGTATGTAACCTAACACATACTTTGGCAATACCTGCAGGGAAATTTGTTAGTTTATGCATGACAATAAACAACTTGCCTTTTCATAAGCAGGATTTAAACTTAAACAGCTCATATCATAACACAGAGCCGACAGAGGAACCTCCCACCAATTATCACAAGGAGGGAGGTTGTCCTGTATACGGACCACCGACACTTGGGTGTCTATTTCAGATGTGCTAGGGAGTGAGCTGGGGTTGTCTTCCACTGAATCTGAATCTGGAGTGGAAGAGCTAGACTGATCAATGGTTCTCTTAGAAGTGATGATGGCCTCCTCAGAGCATTCACCCAATTGGTCGTACGTCAGTCTTTTTGGGGGGTGAATTACTCTTCTTTCCCTCTGCTCTTTAGGTATCATATTCTCAAGGACATTGGGGCTGGCTGTTTCTAGAAGCTCTTCAGGGGCTTCCTCATCTAGTTCAGGCATGTTGGGCTCCAGAACTTCAGGAGCGTCCCGCTCTCCTTCAGATAGAGACAACGACCCTTCTTCTGGGTCTTCCATTGACAAAGAGTCTGAGTCATCAGCTACCTCCTCAATGAGAATGTTTGAAGGCACGAATTCAGGAGCTTCTGCCCGAAGAGTTCCATTGTCAACTGTTTTGGGTGAGGTTTGGGAGGTGGTCATGGGTTCTGGCAATTGGGATGACCACAACCAGTCAGATTCTGCTTCTTCATCCTCTTGACCTTCATTGTCAGAGTCTCCATCTCTCACATCTGGAAGCACTGTTTGAGATCGGGTGATGGGTCTGGAACCTTGAGAAGTTGAAGGGGTTTCTTGTGAGTCAGATGCAGGAGGCATGCGAACTGCCTCGGAGAGGGGCAACAAGTGATTCCTGTGCCAGGTCTTTAACGGTCCCACGCTTCCTTCTGGCCTAATTTGGTACACAGGAAGGTTTTCCAGCTTCTTGCAGATAACATAAGGTTGGGATTTCCAACGGTCAGCCAACTTATGTTTTCCCGGAATTCCCAAGTTCCTCAACAGCACTCTATCTCCTGGCTGTAAATCTTGAATTCTGACTCTTAGGTCAAAGTTTCTTTTATTTCTCAGCCCCCGTTGGTCAGATGCTGCTTGGGCCTTTTTAAAAGCTGTCTTCAGACTCTTTCTCAATCGGTCTACATACCCCTTGTGGGATGCTGCTGAGGTATGATCCAGCGATATGCCAAAGGCCAAGTCCACTGGCAACCGAGCCTCCCGCCCGAACATCAAACGGTATGGGGAATACCCGGTGACATCACTGGCAGTGCTATTGTAGGCATGCACTATGGCAGCTACATGCTTGCTCCAATGCTGCTTTTTCTCTGAACTCAGAGTCCCCAACATATCCAAGAGAGTCCGGTTAAACCGTTCAGGCTGAGCATCTCCTTGTGGGTGATAAGGGGTTGTCCTGGTCTTCTGGATGCCTAACAGGTCTAATAACTTCTTTATTAATTTGCTTTCAAAGTCTCTGCCCTGATCTGAATGAAGGCGTTGGGGTAGACCATAGTGCACAAAGAATTTTTCTACCAGTACTTTGGCTACTGTTGAGGCCTTCTGGTCTTTTGTTGGGAATGCTTGAGCATATCTGCTAAAGTGATCTGTTATCACCAAGACATTCCCTTGACCACTCAGATCAGGCTCCAGGCAAAGGAAGTCAATGCACACCAGTTCCATAAGTCCCTGACTTTGCAGATGGCCCATTGGGGCTGCTTGACGTGGCAAGGTCTTCCTTTGAATGCATCGGACACAGGAATGGCAATATCCTTCCACTTCAGCCCGCATGCAGGGCCAATAGAACCTATCCCGTACAAGGTGAAAAGTCCGTTCGGACCCTAGGTGACCATGGTTGTCATGGAGGGCAGCTAGGACCGCTTCTCGATATTTGGCTGGTAGAAACAGCTGCCACTTCTCTTCTGAGTCGTCAGAGGGGCCCCTTCGGTAGACCACCCCTTGACGTATGTGTAGCCGATCCCACTCCCTGCGCAACAATCGGGCTTCTCTTGGGGAGTCTGTTTCAAGCATCTCGGGACGCTGGCTTTCCAGGGCCTTTATTAGGAGTTTCCCTAAAGAGTCTTCTTCTTGCTCCTTTCTCAAATCCCTTTTTGTCAGCTTGGGCAAGCCCTCCCCTTCGACTTGGGTCACACTGCAATAGCACTTCGATACTCCAACAGCTGAGACCCCAATTTCTTCGGCTCTTGACCCACCTCTGGCTTGAAGTTCTGTCCCCTGATATAGGGCTCGCACTCCCTCTGGGTCTAGTTGGGCCCATTCTTCGGTAGGGTCGGTGGGGGCATGAGACCTCCTGGACAGGGCATCTGCATCCCTATTTCCCACTCCGGGTCGGTACTTCAAGCTGAAGGTGAAGCTTGAAAGGGCAGCCAACCACCGGTGTCCCGTTGCATCCAACTTGGCAGTGGTCAGAAGGTAGGTGAGCGGGTTATTATCTGTCTTCACCACAAACTCCGCCCCATATAGGTAGTCTCTCAGTTTGTCTACCACTGCCCATTTCAAGGCCAGGAATTCAAGCTTGTGGGTGGGGTAATTCTTCTCAGCAGGTATCAGACTCCTGCTCACATATGCGACGGGTCTTAGGTAACCATCATGTTCCTGGTACAGCACCCCACCCAGCCCATCTCGGCTGGCATCTACATGCAGTTCATAAGGCTTCTTTGGATCAGCATAGGCCAGGACTGGTGCAGTGGTAAGACTCTTCTTTAACATCTGGAATAGGGATGAGCTCGGTGTTCGAGTCGAACATACGTTCGACTCGAACATCGGCTGTTCGATCGTTCGACGAAGATCGAACGATATGGGCCATTCGCGCCTAATTCGAGTGACGCGAACGGCCCACAATGCACTACGCCATCGCAGTGTCATCCAGGCGCTGTGATTGGCCAAGCATGCACTGTGACCCCGCATGCTTGGCCAATCACAGCGCCGGCAGCGAGGAGAGCAATGATTGGCCACAGGCAGGATGCCTGTGGCCAATTATTGCTGAGGGTGTTTAGTACACGCCCCACACTATAAAAGGCCGCCAGCACGGCGGCCTAGTGTAGTGTGTTCCGGAGCAGGGAAAGAGAAGCATAGGCAGGGACAGTGACATTTTTTTTTCTTGCTTAACCTGGATTCCTTTAGTTTAGGGAAAGAGAAGGATAGGTAGGGAGAGTGTCAGTGTGTTTTACTGTGCGAATCCTTGTTTCTAGGGACAGGGAAGGACAGTGAGGGAAATTCTCCTTGTGCTATACTGTGCTAAAGCATTGATCATCAACCATCTTTAAAAAATCATTTTTTCTAGGGACAGAAAACTATAGGTAGGGAGAGTGTCAGTGTGTTTTACTGTGATAATCCTTGTTTCTAGGGACAGGGAAGGACAGTGAGGGAAATTCTCCTTGTGCTATAGTGTGCTAAAGCATTGATCATCAACCATCTTTAAAAAAACATTTTTTCTAGGGACAGAAAACTATAGGTAGGGAGAGTGTCAGTGTGTTTTACTGTGCTAATCCTTGTTTCTAGGGACAGGGAAGGACAGTGAGGGAAATTCTCCTTGTGCTATAGTGTGCTAAAGCATTGATCATCAACCATCTTTAAAAAAACATTTTTTCTAGGTACAGAAAACTATAGGTAGGGAGAGTGTCAGTGTGTTTTACTGTGCTAATCATTGTTTCTAGGGACAGGGAAGGACAGTGAGGGAAATTCTCCTTGTGCTATAGTGTTCTAAAGCATTGATCATCAACCATCTTTAAAAAAACATTTTTTCTAGGGACAGAAAACTATAGGTAGGGAGAGTGTCAGTGTGTTTTACTGTGCTAATCCTTGTTTCTAGGGACAGGGAAGGACAGTGAGGGAAATTATCCTTGTGCTATAGTGTGCTAAAGCATTGATCATCAACCATCTTTAAAAAAACATTTTTTCTAGGGACAGAAAACTATAGGTAGGGAGAGTGTCAGTGTGTTTTACTGTGCTAATCCTTGTTTCTAGGGACAGGGAAGGACAGTGAGGGAAATTCTCCTTGTGCTATAGTGTGCTAAAGCATTGATCATCAAGCATCTTTAAAAAAACATTTTTTCTAGGGACAGAAAACTATAGGTAGGGAGAGTGTCAGTGTGTTTTACTGTGCTAATCCTTGTTTCTAGGGACAGGGAAGGACAGTGAGGGAAATTCTCCTTGTGCTATAGTGTGCTAAAGCATTGATCATCAACCATCTTTAAAAAAACATTTTTTCTAGGGACAGAAAACTATAGGTAGGGAGAGTGTCAGTTTCTTTCACTGTGCTAATCCTTGTTTCTAGGGACAGGGAAGGACAGTGAGGGAAATTCTCCTTGTGCTATACTGTGCTAAAGCATTGATCATCAACCATCTTTAAAAAAACATTTTTTCTAGGGACAGAAAACTATAGGTAGGGAGAGTGTCAGTTTCTTTCACTGTGCTAATCCTTGTTTCTAGGGACAGGGAAGGACAGTGAGGGAAATTCTCCTTGTGCTATACTGTGCTAAAGCATTGATCATCAACCATCTTTAAAAAAACATTTTTTCTAGGGACAGAAAACTATAGGTAGGGAGAGTGTCAGTTTCTTTCACTGTGCTAATCCTTGTTTCTAGGGACAGGGAAGGACAGTGAGGGAAATTCTTCTTGTGCTATACTGTGCTAAAGCATTGATCATCAACCATCTTTAAAAAAACATTTTTTCTAGGGACAGAAAACTATAGGTAGGGAGAGTGTCAGTTTCTTTCACTGTGCTAATCCTTGTTTCTAGGGACAGGGAAGGACAGTGAGGGAAATTCTCCTTGTGCTATAGTGTGCTAAAGCATTGATCATCAACCATCTTTAAAAAAACATTTTTTCTAGGGACAGAAAACTATAGGTAGGGAGAGTGTCAGTTTCTTTCACTGTGCTAATCCTTGTTTCTAGGGACAGGGAAGGACAGTGAGGGAAATTCTCGTAGTGCTATAGTGTGCTAAAGCATTGATCATCAACCATCTTTAAAAAAACATTTTTTCTAGGGACAGAAAACTATAGGTAGGGAGAGTGTCAGTGTGTTTTACTGTGCTAATCCTTGTTTCTAGGGACAGGGAAGGACAGTGAGGGAAATTCTCCTTGTGCTATAGTGTGCTAAAGCATTGATCATCAACCATCTTTAAAAAAACATTTTTTCTAGGGACAGAAAACTATAGGTAGGGAGAGTGTCAGTTTCTTTCACTGTGCTAATCCTTGTTTCTAGGGACAGGGAAGGACAGTGAGGGAAATTCTCCTTGTGCTATACTGTGCTAAAGCATTGATCATCAACCATCTTTAAAAAAACATTTTTTCTAGGGACAGAAAACTATAGGTAGGGAGAGTGTCAGTTTCTTTCACTGTGCTAATCCTTGTTTCTAGGGACAGGGAAGGACAGTGAGGGAAATTCTCCTTGTGCTATACTGTGCTAAAGCATTGATCATCAACCATCTTTAAAAAAACATTTTTTCTAGGGACAGAAAACTATAGGTAGGGAGAGTGTCAGTTTCTTTCACTGTGCTAATCCTTGTTTCTAGGGACAGGGAAGGACAGTGAGGGAAATTCTCCTTGTGCTATACTGTGCTAAAGCATTGATCATCAACCATCTTTAAAAAAACATTTTTTCTAGGGACAGAAAACTATAGGTAGGGAGAGTGTCAGTTTCTTTCACTGTGCTAATCCTTGTTTCTAGGGACAGGGAAGGACAGTGAGGGAAATTCTCCTTGTGCTATACTGTGCTAAAGCATTGATCATCAACCATCTTTAAAAAAACATTTTTTCTAGGGACAGAAAACTATAGGTAGGGAGAGTGTCAGTTTCTTTCACTGTGCTAATCCTTGTTTCTAGGGACAGGGAAGGACAGTGAGGGAAATTCTCCTTGTGCTATACTGTGCTAAAGCATTGATCATCAACCATCTTTAAAAAAACATTTTTTCTAGGGACAGAAAACTATAGGTAGGGAGAGTGTCAGTTTCTTTCACTGTGCTAATCCTTGTTTCTAGGGACAGGGAAGGACAGTGAGGGAAATTCTCCTTGTGCTATAGTGTGCTAAAGCATTGATCATCAACCATCTTTAAAAAAACATTTTTTCTAGGGACAGAAAACTATAGGTAGGGAGAGTGTCAGTTTCTTTCACTGTGCTAATCCTTGTTTCTAGGGACAGGGAAGGACAGTGAGGGAAATTCTCCTTGTGCTATACTGTGCTAAAGCATTGATCATCAACCATCTTTAAAAAAACATTTTTTCTAGGGACAGAAAACTATAGGTAGGGAGAGTGTCAGTGTGTTTTACTGTGCTAATCCTTGTTTCTAGGGACAGGGAAGGACAGTGAGGGAAATTCTCCTTGTGCTATAGTGTGCTAAAGCATTGATCATCAACCATCTTTAAAAAAACATTTTTTCTAGGGACAGAAAACTATAGGTAGGGAGAGTGTCAGTTTCTTTCACTGTGCTAATCCTTGTTTCTAGGGACAGGGAAGGACAGTGAGGGAAATTCTCCTTGTGCTATACTGTGCTAAAGCATTGATCATCAACCATCTTTAAAAAAACATTTTTTCTAGGGACAGAAAACTATAGGTAGGGAGAGTGTCAGTTTCTTTCACTGTGCTAATCCTTGTTTCTAGGGACAGGGAAGGACAGTGAGGGAAATTCTCCTTGTGCTATACTGTGCTAAAGCATTGATCATCAACCATCTTTAAAAAAACATTTTTTCTAGGGACAGAAAACTATAGGTAGGGAGAGTGTCAGTTTCTTTCACTGTGCTAATCCTTGTTTCTAGGGACAGGGAAGGACAGTGAGGGAAATTCTCCTTGTGCTATACTGTGCTAAAGCATTGATCATCAACCATCTTTAAAAAAACATTTTTTCTAGGGACAGAAAACTATAGGTAGGGAGAGTGTCAGTTTCTTTCACTGTGCTAATCCTTGTTTCTAGGGACAGGGAAGGACAGTGAGGGAAATTCTCCTTGTGCTATACTGTGCTAAAGCATTGATCATCAACCATCTTTAAAAAAACATTTTTTCTAGGGACAGAAAACTATAGGTAGGGAGAGTGTCAGTTTCTTTCACTGTGCTAATCCTTGTTTCTAGGGACAGGGAAGGACAGTGAGGGAAATTCTCCTTGTGCTATACTGTGCTAAAGCATTGATCATCAACCATCTTTAAAAAAACATTTTTTCTAGGGACAGAAAACTATAGGTAGGGAGAGTGTCAGTTTCTTTCACTGTGCTAATCCTTGTTTCTAGGGACAGGGAAGGACAGTGAGGGAAATTCTCCTTGTGCTATAGTGTACTAAAGCATTGATCATCAACCATCTTTAAAAAAACATTTTTTCTAGGGACAGAAAACTATAGGTAGGGAGAGTGTCAGTGTGTTTTACTGTGCTAATCCTTGTTTCTAGGGACAGGGAAGGACAGTGAGGGAAATTCTCCTTGTGCTATAGTGTGCTAAAGCATTGATCACCAACCATCTTTAAAAAAACATTTTTTCTAGGGACAGAAAACTATAGGTAGGGAGAGTGTCAGTTTCTTTCACTGTGCTAATCCTTGTTTCTAGGGACAGGGAAGGACAGTGAGGGAAATTCTCCTTGTGCTATACTGTGCTAAAGCATTGATCATCAACCATCTTTAAAAAAACATTTTTTCTAGGGACAGAAAACTATAGGTAGGGAGAGTGTCAGTTTCTTTCACTGTGCTAATCCTTGTTTCTAGGGACAGGGAAGGACAGTGAGGGAAATTCTCCTTGTGCTATACTGTGCTAAAGCATTGATCATCAACCATCTTTAAAAAAACATTTTTTCTAGGGACAGAAAACTATAGGTAGGGAGAGTGTCAGTTTCTTTCACTGTGCTAATCCTTGTTTCTAGGGACAGGGAAGGACAGTGAGGGAAATTCTCCTTGTGCTATAGTGTGCTAAAGCATTGATCATCAACCATCTTTAAAAAAACATTTTTTCTAGGGACAGAAAACTATAGGTAGGGAGAGTGTCAGTGTGTTTTACTGTGCTAATCCTTGTTTCTAGGGACAGGGAAGGACAGTGAGGGAAATTCTCCTTGTGCTATAGTGTGCTAAAGCATTGATCATCAACCATCTTTAAAAAAACATTTTTTCTAGGGACAGAAAACTATAGGTAGGGAGAGTGTCAGTTTCTTTCACTGTGCTAATCCTTGTTTCTAGGGACAGGGAAGGACAGTGAGGGAAATTCTCCTTGTGCTATACTGTGCTAAAGCATTGATCATCAACCATCTTTAAAAAAACATTTTTTCTAGGGACAGAAAACTATAGGTAGGGAGAGTGTCAGTTTCTTTCACTGTGCTAATCCTTGTTTCTAGGGACAGGGAAGGACAGTGAGGGAAATTCTCCTTGTGCTATACTGTGCTAAAGCATTGATCATCAACCATCTTTAAAAAAACATTTTTTCTAGGGACAGAAAACTATAGGTAGGGAGAGTGTCAGTTTCTTTCACTGTGCTAATCCTTGTTTCTAGGGACAGGGAAGGACAGTGAGGGAAATTCTCCTTGTGCTATACTGTGCTAAAGCATTGATCATCAACCATCTTTAAAAAAACATTTTTTCTAGGGACAGAAAACTATAGGTAGGGAGAGTGTCAGTTTCTTTCACTGTGCTAATCCTTGTTTCTAGGGACAGGGAAGGACAGTGAGGGAAATTCTCCTTGTGCTATACTGTGCTAAAGCATTGAGCATCAACCATCTTTAAAAAAACATTTTTTCTAGGGACAGAAAACTATAGGTAGGGAGAGTGTCAGTTTCTTTCACTGTGCTAATCCTTGTTTCTAGGGACAGGGAAGGACAGTGAGGGAAATTCTCCTTGTGCTATACTGTGCTAAAGCATTGATCATCAACCATCTTTAAAAAAACATTTTTTCTAGGGACAGAAAACTATAGGTAGGGAGAGTGTCAGTTTCTTTCACTGTGCTAATCCTTGTTTCTAGGGACAGGGAAGGACAGTGAGGGAAATTCTCCTTGTGCTATAGTGTACTAAAGCATTGATCATCAACCATCTTTAAAAAAACATTTTTTCTAGGGACAGAAAACTATAGGTAGGGAGAGTGTCAGTGTGTTTTACTGTGCTAATCCTTGTTTCTAGGGACAGGGAAGGACAGTGAGGGAAATTCTCCTTGTGCTATAGTGTGCTAAAGCATTGATCATCAACCATCTTTAAAAAAACATTTTTTCTAGGGACAGAAAACTATAGGTAGGGAGAGTGTCAGTTTCTTTCACTGTGCTAATCCTTGTTTCTAGGGACAGGGAAGGACAGTGAGGGAAATTCTCCTTGTGCTATACTGTGCTAAAGCATTGATCATCAACCATCTTTAAAAAAACATTTTTTCTAGGGACAGAAAACTATAGGTAGGGAGAGTGTCAGTTTCTTTCACTGTGCTAATCCTTGTTTCTAGGGACAGGGAAGGACAGTGAGGGAAATTCTCCTTGTGCTATACTGTGCTAAAGCATTGATCATCAACCATCTTTAAAAAAACATTTTTTCTAGGGACAGAAAACTATAGGTAGGGAGAGTGTCAGTTTCTTTCACTGTGCTAATCCTTGTTTCTAGGGACAGGGAAGGACAGTGAGGGAAATTCTCCTTGTGCTATACTGTGCTAAAGCATTGATCATCAACCATCTTTAAAAAAACATTTTTTCTAGGGACAGAAAACTATAGGTAGGGAGAGTGTCAGTTTCTTTCACTGTGCTAATCCTTGTTTCTAGGGACAGGGAAGGACAGTGAGGGAAATTCTCCTTGTGCTATACTGTGCTAAAGCATTGATCATCAACCATCTTTAAAAAAACATTTTTTCTAGGGACAGAAAACTATAGGTAGGGAGAGTGTCAGTTTTTTTCACTGTGCTAATCCTTGTTTCTAGGGACAGGGAAGGACAGTGAGGGAAATTCTCCTTGTGCTATACTGTGCTAAAGCATTGATCATCAACCATCTTTAAAAAAACATTTTTTCTAGGGACAGAAAACTATAGGTAGGGAGAGTGTCAGTTTCTTTCACTGTGCTAATCCTTGTTTCTAGGGACAGGGAAGGACAGTGAGGGAAATTCTCCTTGTGCTATACTGTGCTAAAGCATTGATCATCAACCATCTTTAAAAAAACATTTTTTCTAGGGACAGAAAACTATAGGTAGGGAGAGTGTCAGTTTCTTTCACTGTGCTAATCCTTGTTTCTAGGGACAGGGAAGGACAGTGAGGGAAATTCTCCTTGTGCTATACTGTGCTAAAGCATTGATCATCAACCATCTTTAAAAAAACATTTTTTCTAGGGACAGAAAACTATAGGTAGGGAGAGTGTCAGTTTCTTTCACTGTGCTAATCCTTGTTTCTAGGGACAGGGAAGGACAGTGAGGGAAATTCTCCTTGTGCTATACTGTGCTAAAGCATTGATCATCAACCATCTTTAAAAAAACATTTTTTCTAGGGACAGAAAACTATAGGTAGGGAGAGTGTCAGTTTCTTTCACTGTGATAATCCTTGTTTCTAGGGACAGGGAAGGACAGTGAGGGAAATTCTCCTTGTGCTATAGTGTGCTAAAGCATTGATCATCAACCATCTTTAAAAAAACATTTTTTCTAGGGACAGAAAACTATAGGTAGGGAGAGTGTCAGTTTCTTTCACTGTGATAATCCTTGTTTCTAGGGACAGGGTAGGACAGTGAGGGAAATTCTCCTTGTGCTATAGTGTGCTAAAGCATTGATCATCAACCATCTTTAAAAAAACATTTTTTCTAGGGACAGAAAACTATAGGTAGGGAGAGTGTCAGTGTGTTTTACTGTGCTAATCCTTGTTTCTAGGGACAGGGAAGGACAGTGAGGGAAATTCTCCTTGTGCTATAGTGTGCTAAACTATTGATCATCAACCATCTTTAAAAAAACATTTTTTCTAGGGACAGAAAACTATAGGTAGGGAGAGTGTCAGTGTGTTTTACTGTGCTAATCCTTGTTTCTAGGGACAGGGAAGGACAGTGAGGGAAATTCTCCTTGTGCTATAGTGTGCTAAAGCATTGATCATCAACCATCTTTAAAAAAACATTTTTTCTAGGGACAGAAAACTATAGGTAGGGAGAGTGTCAGTGTGTTTTACTGTGCTAATCCTTGTTTCTAGGGACAGGGAAGGACAGTGAGGGAAATTCTCCTTGTGCTATAGTGTGCTAAAGCATTGATCATCAACCATCTTTAAAAAAACATTTTTTCTAGGGACAGAAAACTATAGGTAGGGAGAGTGTCAGTTTCTTTCACTGTGCTAATCCTTGTTTCTAGGGACAGGGAAGGACAGTGAGGGAAATTCTCCTTGTGCTATACTGTGCTAAAGCATTGATCATCAACCATCTTTAAAAAAGCATTTTTTCTAGGGACAGAAAACTATAGGTAGGGAGAGTGTCAGTTTCTTTCACTGTGCTAATCCTTGTTTCTAGGGACAGGGAAGGACAGTGAGGGAAATTCTCCTTGTGCTATAGTGTGCTAAAGCATTGATCATCAACCATCTTTAAAAAAACATTTTTTCTAGGGACAGAAAACTATAGGTAGGGAGAGTGTCAGTGTGTTTTACTGTGCTAATCCTTGTTTCTAGTGACAGGGTAGGACAGTGAGGGAAATTCTCCTTGTGCTATAGTGTGCTAAAGCATTGATCATCAACCATCTTTAAAAAAACATTTTTTCTAGGGACAGAAAACTATAGGTAGGGAGAGTGTCAGTGTGTTTTACTGTGCTAATCCTTGTTTCTAGGGACAGGGAAGGACAGTGAGGGAAATTCTCCTTGTGCTATAGTGTGCTAAACTATTGATCATCAACCATCTTTAAAAAAACATTTTTTCTAGGGACAGAAAACTATAGGTAGGGAGAGTGTCAGTGTGTTTTACTGTGCTAATCCTTGTTTCTAGGGACAGGGAAGGACAGTGAGGGAAATTTTCCTTGTGCTATAGTGTGCTAAAGCATTGATCATCAACCATCTTTAAAAAAACATTTTTTCTAGGGACAGAAAACTATAGGTAGGGAGAGTGTCAGTGTGTTTTACTGTGCTAATCCTTGTTTCTAGGGACAGGGAAGGACAGTGAGGGAAATTCTCCTTGTGCTATACTGTGCTAAAGCATTGATCATCAACCATCTTTAAAAAAACATTTTTTCTAGGGACAGAAAACTATAGGTAGGGAGAGTGTCAGTTTCTTTCACTGTGCTAATCCTTGTTTCTAGGGACAGGGAAGGACAGTGAGGGAAATTCTCCTTGTGCTATACTGTGCTAAAGCATTGATCATCAACCATCTTTAAAAAAACATTTTTTCTAGGGACAGAAAACTATAGGTAGGGAGAGTGTCAGTTTCTTTCACTGTGCTAATCCTTGTTTCTAGGGACAGGGAAGGACAGTGAGGGAAATTCTCCTTGTGCTATACTGTGCTAAAGCATTGATCATCAACCATCTTTAAAAAAACATTTTTTCTAGGGACAGAAAACTATAGGTAGGGAGAGTGTCAGTTTCTTTCACTGTGCTAATCCTTGTTTCTAGGGACAGGGAAGGACAGTGAGGGAAATTCTCCTTGTGCTATACTGTGCTAAAGCATTGATCATCAACCATCTTTAAAAAAACATTTTTTCTAGGGACAGAAAACTATAGGTAGGGAGAGTGTCAGTTTCTTTCACTGTGCTAATCCTTGTTTCTAGGGACAGGGAAGGACAGTGAGGGAAATTCTCCTTGTGCTATACTGTGCTAAAGCATTGATCATCAACCATCTTTAAAAAAACATTTTTTCTAGGGACAGAAAACTATAGGTAGGGAGAGTGTCAGTTTTTTTCACTGTGCTAATCCTTGTTTCTAGGGACAGGGAAGGACAGTGAGGGAAATTCTCCTTGTGCTATACTGTGCTAAAGCATTGATCATCAACCATCTTTAAAAAAACATTTTTTCTAGGGACAGAAAACTATAGGTAGGGAGAGTGTCAGTTTCTTTCACTGTGCTAATCCTTGTTTCTAGGGACAGGGAAGGACAGTGAGGGAAATTCTCCTTGTGCTATACTGTGCTAAAGCATTGATCATCAACCATCTTTAAAAAAACATTTTTTCTAGGGACAGAAAACTATAGGTAGGGAGAGTGTCAGTTTCTTTCACTGTGCTAATCCTTGTTTCTAGGGACAGGGAAGGACAGTGAGGGAAATTCTCCTTGTGCTATACTGTGCTAAAGCATTGATCATCAACCATCTTTAAAAAAACATTTTTTCTAGGGACAGAAAACTATAGGTAGGGAGAGTGTCAGTTTCTTTCACTGTGCTAATCCTTGTTTCTAGGGACAGGGAAGGACAGTGAGGGAAATTCTCCTTGTGCTATACTGTGCTAAAGCATTGATCATCAACCATCTTTAAAAAAAAAATTTTCTAGGGACAGAAAACTATAGGTAGGGAGAGTGTCAGTTTCTTTCACTGTGCTAATCCTTGTTTCTAGGGACAGGGAAGGACAGTGAGGGAAATTCTCCTTGTGCTATACTGTGCTAAAGCATTGATCATCAACCATCTTTAAAAAAACATTTTTTCTAGGGACAGAAAACTATAGGTAGGGAGAGTGTCAGTTTCTTTCACTGTGCTAATCCTTGTTTCTAGGGACAGGGAAGGACAGTGAGGGAAATTCTCCTTGTGCTATACTGTGCTAAAGCATTGATCATCAACCATCTTTAAAAAAACATTTTTTCTAGGGACAGAAAACTATAGGTAGGGAGAGTGTCAGTTTCTTTCACTGTGCTAATCCTTGTTTCTAGGGACAGGGAAGGACAGTGAGGGAAATTCTCCTTGTGCTATACTGTGCTAAAGCATTGATCATCAACCATCTTTAAAAAAACATTTTTTCTAGGGACAGAAAACTATAGGTAGGGAGAGTGTCAGTTTCTTTCACTGTGCTAATCCTTGTTTCTAGGGACAGGGAAGGACAGTGAGGGAAATTCTCCTTGTGCTATACTGTGCTAAAGCATTGATCATCAACCATCTTTAAAAAAACATTTTTTCTAGGGACAGAAAACTATAGGTAGGGAGAGTGTCAGTTTCTTTCACTGTGCTAATCCTTGTTTCTAGGGACAGGGAAGGACAATGAGGGAAATTCTCCTTGTGCTATACTGTGCTAAAGCATTGATCATCAACCATCTTTAAAAAAACATTTTTTCTAGGGACAGAAAACTATAGGTAGGGAGAGTGTCAGTTTTTTTCACTGTGCTAATCCTTGTTTCTAGGGACAGGGAAGGACAGTGAGGGAAATTCTCCTTGTGCTATACTGTGCTAAAGCATTGATCATCAACCATCTTTAAAAAAACATTTTTTCTAGGGACAGAAAACTATAGGTAGGGAGAGTGTCAGTTTCTTTCACTGTGCTAATCCTTGTTTCTAGGGACAGGGAAGGACAGTGAGGGAAATTCTCCTTGTGCTATACTGTGCTAAAGCATTGATCATCAACCATCTTTAAAAAAACATTTTTTCTAGGGACAGAAAACTATAGGTAGGGAGAGTGTCAGTTTCTTTCACTGTGCTAATCCTTGTTTCTAGGGACAGGGAAGGACAGTGAGGGAAATTCTCCTTGTGCTATACTGTGCTAAAGCATTGATCATCAACCATCTTTAAAAAAACATTTTTTCTAGGGACAGAAAACTATAGGTAGGGAGAGTGTCAGTTTCTTTCACTGTGCTAATCCTTGTTTCTAGGGACAGGGAAGGACAGTGAGGGAAATTCTCCTTGTGCTATACTGTGCTAAAGCATTGATCATCAACCATCTTTAAAAAAACATTTTTTCTAGGGACAGAAAACTATAGGTAGGGAGAGTGTCAGTTTCTTTCACTGTGCTAATCCTTGTTTCTAGGGACAGGGAAGGACAGTGAGGGAAATTCTCCTTGTGCTATACTGTGCTAAAGCATTGATCATCAACCATCTTTAAAAAAACATTTTTTCTAGGGACAGAAAACTATAGGTAGGGAGAGTGTCAGTTTCTTTCACTGTGCTAATCCTTGTTTCTAGGGACAGGGAAGGACAGTGAGGGAAATTCTCCTTGTGCTATACTGTGCTAAAGCATTGATCATCAACCATCTTTAAAAAAACATTTTTTCTAGGGACAGAAAACTATAGGTAGGGAGAGTGTCAGTTTCTTTCACTGTGCTAATCCTTGTTTCTAGGGACAGGGAAGGACAGTGAGGGAAATTCTCCTTGTGCTATACTGTGCTAAAGCATTGATCATCAACCATCTTTAAAAAAACATTTTTTCTAGGGACAGAAAACTATAGGTAGGGAGAGTGTCAGTTTCTTTCACTGTGCTAATCCTTGTTTCTAGGGACAGGGAAGGACAGTGAGGGAAATTCTCCTTGTGCTATAGTGTGCTAAAGCATTGATCATCAACCATCTTTAAAAAAACATTTTTTCTAGGGACAGAAAACTATAGGTAGGGAGAGTGTCAGTTTCTTTCACTGTGCTAATCCTTGTTTCTAGGGACAGGGAAGGACAGTGAGGGAAATTCTCCTTGTGCTATACTGTGCTAAAGCATTGATCATCAACCATCTTTAAAAAAACATTTTTTCTAGGGACAGAAAACTATAGGTAGGGAGAGTGTCAGTGTGTTTTACTGTGCTATTCCTTGTTTCTAGGGACAGGGAAGGACAGTGAGGGAAATTCTCCTTGTGCTATAGTGTGCTAAAGCATTGATCATCAACCATCTTTAAAAAAACATTTTTTCTAGGGACAGAAAACTATAGGTAGGGAGAGTGTCAGTTTCTTTCACTGTGCTAATCCTTGTTTCTAGGGACAGGGAAGGACAGTGAGGGAAATTCTCCTTGTGCTATACTGTGCTAAAGCATTGATCATCAACCATCTTTAAAAAAACATTTTTTCTAGGGACAGAAAACTATAGGTAGGGAGAGTGTCAGTTTCTTTCACTGTGCTAATCCTTGTTTCTAGGGACAGGGAAGGACAGTGAGGGAAATTCTCCTTGTGCTATACTGTGCTAAAGCATTGATCATCAACCATCTTTAAAAAAACATTTTTTCTAGGGACAGAAAACTATAGGTAGGGAGAGTGTCAGTTTCTTTCACTGTGCTAATCCTTGTTTCTAGGGACAGGGAAGGACAGTGAGGGAAATTCTCCTTGTGCTATACTGTGCTAAAGCATTGATCATCAACCATCTTTAAAAAAACATTTTTTCTAGGGACAGAAAACTATAGGTAGGGAGAGTGTCAGTTTCTTTCACTGTGCTAATCCTTGTTTCTAGGGACAGGGAAGGACAGTGAGGGAAATTCTCCTTGTGCTATACTGTGCTAAAGCATTGATCATCAACCATCTTTAAAAAAACATTTTTTCTAGGGACAGAAAACTATAGGTAGGGAGAGTGTCAGTTTCTTTCACTGTGCTAATCCTTGTTTCTAGGGACAGGGAAGGACAGTGAGGGAAATTCTCCTTGTGCTATACTGTGCTAAAGCATTGATCATCAACCATCTTTAAAAAAACATTTTTTCTAGGGACAGAAAACTATAGGTAGGGAGAGTGTCAGTTTCTTTCACTGTGCTAATCCTTGTTTCTAGGGACAGGGAAGGACAGTGAGGGAAATTCTCCTTGTGCTATACTGTGCTAAAGCATTGATCATCAACCATCTTTCAAAAAACATTTTTTCTAGGGACAGAAAACTATAGGTAGGGAGAGTGTCAGTTTCTTTCACTGTGATAATCCTTGTTTCTAGGGACAGGGAAGGACAGTGAGGGAAATTCTCCTTGTGCTATAGTGTGCTAAAGCATTGATCATCAACCATCTTTAAAAAAACATTTTTTCTAGGGACAGAAAACTATAGGTAGGGAGAGTGTCAGTTTCTTTCACTGTGATAATCCTTGTTTCTAGGGACAGGGTAGGACAGTGAGGGAAATTCTCCTTGTGCTATAGTGTGCTAAAGCATTGATCATCAACCATCTTTAAAAAAACATTTTTTCTAGGGACAGAAAACTATAGGTAGGGAGAGTGTCAGTGTGTTTTACTGTGCTAATCCTTGTTTCTAGGGACAGGGAAGGACAGTGAGGGAAATTCTCCTTGTGCTATAGTGTGCTAAACTATTGATCATCAACCATCTTTAAAAAAACATTTTTTCTAGGGACAGAAAACTATAGGTAGGGAGAGTGTCAGTGTGTTTTACTGTGCTAATCCTTGTTTCTAGGGACAGGGAAGGACAGTGAGGGAAATTCTCCTTGTGCTATAGTGTGCTAAAGCATTGATCATCAACCATCTTTAAAAAAACATTTTTTCTAGGGACAGAAAACTATAGGTAGGGAGAGTGTCAGTGTGTTTTACTGTGCTAATCCTTGTTTCTAGGGACAGGGAAGGACAGTGAGGGAAATTCTCCTTGTGCTATAGTGTGCTAAAGCATTGATCATCAACCATCTTTAAAAAAACATTTTTTCTAGGGACAGAAAACTATAGGTAGGGAGAGTGTCAGTTTCTTTCACTGTGCTAATCCTTGTTTCTAGGGACAGGGAAGGACAGTGAGGGAAATTCTCCTTGTGCTATACTGTGCTAAAGCATTGATCATCAACCATCTTTAAAAAAACATTTTTTCTAGGGACAGAAAACTATAGGTAGGGAGAGTGTCAGTTTCTTTCACTGTGCTAATCCTTGTTTCTAGGGACAGGGAAGGACAGTGAGGGAAATTCTCCTTGTGCTATACTGTGCTAAAGCATTGATCATCAACCATCTTTAAAAAAACATTTTTTCTAGGGACAGAAAACTATAGGTAGGGAGAGTGTCAGTTTCTTTCACTGTGCTAATCCTTGTTTCTAGGGACAGGGAAGGACAGTGAGGGAAATTCTCCTTGTGCTATACTGTGCTAAAGCATTGATCATCAACCATCTTTAAAAAAACATTTTTTCTAGGGACAGAAAACTATAGGTAGGGGGAGTGTCAGTTTCTTTCACTGTGCTAATCCTTGTTTCTAGGGACAGGGAAGGACAGTGAGGGAAATTCTCCTTGTGCTATACTGTGCTAAAGCATTGATCATCAACCATCTTTAAAAAAACATTTTTTCTAGGGACAGAAAACTATAGGTAGGGAGAGTGTCAGTTTTTTTCACTGTGCTAATCCTTGTTTCTAGGGACAGGGAAGGACAGTGAGGGAAATTCTCCTTGTGCTATACTGTGCTAAAGCATTGATCATCAACCATCTTTAAAAAAACATTTTTTCTAGGGACAGAAAACTATAGGTAGGGAGAGTGTCAGTTTCTTTCACTGTGCTAATCCTTGTTTTTAGGGACAGGGAAGGACAGTGAGGGAAATTCTCCTTGTGCTATACTGTGCTAAAGCATTGATCATCAACCATCTTTAAAAAAACATTTTTTCTAGGGACAGAAAACTATAGGTAGGGAGAGTGTCAGTTTCTTTCACTGTGCTAATCCTTGTTTCTAGGGACAGGGAAGGACAGTGAGGGAAATTCTCCTTGTACTATACTGTGCTAAAGCATTGATCATCAACCATCTTTAAAAAAACATTTTTTCTAGGGACAGAAAACTATAGGTAGGGAGAGTGTCAGTTTCTTTCACTGTGCTAATCCTTGTTTCTAGGGACAGGGAAGGACAGTGAGGGAAATTCTCCTTGTGCTATACTGTGCTAAAGCATTGATCATCAACCATCTTTAAAAAAACATTTTTTCTAGGGACAGAAAACTATAGGTAGGGAGAGTGTCAGTTTCTTTCACTGTGCTAATCCTTGTTTCTAGGGACAGGGAAGGACAGTGAGGGAAATTCTCCTTGTGCTATACTGTGCTAAAGCATTGATCATCAACCATCTTTAAAAAAACATTTTTTCTAGGGACAGAAAACTATAGGTAGGGAGAGTGTCAGTTTCTTTCACTGTGATAATCCTTGTTTCTAGGGACAGGGAAGGACAGTGAGGGAAATTCTCCTTGTGCTATACTGTGCTAAAGCATTGATCATCAACCATCTTTAAAAAAACATTTTTTCTAGGGACAGAAAACTATAGGTAGGGAGAGTGTCAGTTTCTTTCACTGTGCTAATCCTTGTTTCTAGGGACAGGGAAGGACAGTGAGGGAAATTCTCCTTGTGCTATACTGTGCTAAAGCATTGATCATCAACCATCTTTAAAAAAACATTTTTTCTAGGGACAGAAAACTATAGGTAGGGAGAGTGTCAGTTTCTTTCACTGTGCTAATCCTTGTTTCTAGGGACAGGGAAGGACAGTGAGGGAAATTCTCCTTGTGCTATAGTGTGCTAAAGCATTGATCATCAACCATCTTTAAAAAAACATTTTTTCTAGGGACAGAAAACTATAGGTAGGGAGAGTGTCAGTTTCTTTCACTGTGCTAATCCTTGTTTCTAGGGACAGGGAAGGACAGTGAGGGAAATTCTCCTTGTGCTATACTGTGCTAAAGCATTGATCATCAACCATCTTTAAAAAAACATTTTTTCTAGGGACAGAAAACTATAGGTAGGGAGAGTGTCAGTGTGTTTTACTGTGCTAATCCTTGTTTCTAGGGACAGGGAAGGACAGTGAGGGAAATTCTCCTTGTGCTATAGTGTACTAAAGCATTGATCATCAACCATCTTTAAAAAAACATTTTTTCTAGGGACAGAAAACTATAGGTAGGGAGAGTGTCAGTTTCTTTCACTGTGCTAATCCTTGTTTCTAGGGACAGGGAAGGACAGTGAGGGAAATTCTCCTTGTGCTATACTGTGCTAAAGCATTGATCATCAACCATCTTTAAAAAAAAAAATTTCTAGGGACAGAAAACTATAGGTAGGGAGAGTGTCAGTTTCTTTCACTGTGCTAATCCTTGTTTCTAGGGACAGGGAAGGACAGTGAGGGAAATTCTCCTTGTGCTATACTGTGCTAAAGCATTGATCATCAACCATCTTTAAAAAAACATTTTTTCTAGGGACAGAAAACTATAGGTAGGGAGAGTGTCAGTTTCTTTCACTGTGCTAATCCTTGTTTCTAGGGACAGGGAAGGACAGTGAGGGAAATTCTCCTTGTGCTATACTGTGCTAAAGCATTGATCATCAACCATCTTTAAAAAAACATTTTTTCTAGGGACAGAAAACTATAGGTAGGGAGAGTGTCAGTTTCTTTCACTGTGCTAATCCTTGTTTCTAGGGACAGGGAAGGACAGTGAGGGAAATTCTCCTTGTGCTATAGTGTGCTAAAGCATTGATCATCAACCATCTTTAAAAAAACATTTTTTCTAGGGACAGAAAACTATAGGTAGGGAGAGTGTCAGTGTGTTTTACTGTGCTAATCCTTGTTTCTAGGGACAGGGAAGGACAGTGAGGGAAATTCTCCTTGTGCTATAGTGTGCTAAACTATTGATCATCAACCATCTTTAAAAAAACATTTTTTCTAGGGACAGAAAACTATAGGTAGGGAGAGTGTCAGTGTGTTTTACTGTGCTAATCCTTGTTTCTAGGGACAGGGAAGGACAGTGAGGGAAATTCTCCTTGTGCTATAGTGTGCTAAAGCATTGATCATCAACCATCTTTAAAAAAACATTTTTTCTAGGGACAGAAAACTATAGGTAGGGAGAGTGTCAGTGTGTTTTACTGTGCTAATCCTTGTTTCTAGGGACAGGGAAGGACAGTGAGGGAAATTCTCCTTGTGCTATAGTGTGCTAAAGCATTGATCATCAACCATCTTTAAAAAAACATTTTTTCTAGGGACAGAAAACTATAGGTAGGGAGAGTGTCAGTTTCTTTCACTGTGCTAATCCTTGTTTCTAGGGACAGGGAAGGACAGTGAGGGAAATTCTCCTTGTGCTATACTGTGCTAAAGCATTGATCATCAACCATCTTTAAAAAAACATTTTTTCTAGGGACAGAAAACTATAGGTAGGGAGAGTGTCAGTTTCTTTCACTGTGCTAATCCTTGTTTCTAGGGACAGGGAAGGACAGTGAGGGAAATTCTCCTTGTGCTATACTGTGCTAAAGCATTGATCATCAACCATCTTTAAAAAAACATTTTTTCTAGGGACAGAAAACTATAGGTAGGGAGAGTGTCAGTTTCTTTCACTGTGCTAATCCTTGTTTCTAGGGACAGGGAAGGACAGTGAGGGAAATTCTCCTTGTGCTATAGTGTGCTAAAGCATTGATCATCAACCATCTTTAAAAAAACATTTTTTCTAGGGACAGAAAACTATAGGTAGGGAGAGTGTCAGTTTCTTTCACTGTGCTAATCCTTGTTTCTAGGGACAGGGAAGGACAGTGAGGGAAATTCTCCTTGTGCTATACTGTGCTAAAGCATTGATCATCAACCATCTTTAAAAAAACATTTTTTCTAGGGACAGAAAACTATAGGTAGGGAGAGTGTCAGTGTGTTTTACTGTGCTAATCCTTGTTTCTAGGGACAGGGAAGGACAGTGAGGGAAATTCTCCTTGTGCTATAGTGTACTAAAGCATTGATCATCAACCATCTTTAAAAAAACATTTTTTCTAGGGACAGAAAACTATAGGTAGGGAGAGTGTCAGTTTCTTTCACTGTGCTAATCCTTGTTTCTAGGGACAGGGAAGGACAGTGAGGGAAATTCTCCTTGTGCTATACTGTGCTAAAGCATTGATCATCAACCATCTTTAAAAAAAAAATTTTCTAGGGACAGAAAACTATAGGTAGGGAGAGTGTCAGTTTCTTTCACTGTGCTAATCCTTGTTTCTAGGGACAGGGAAGGACAGTGAGGGAAATTCTCCTTGTGCTATACTGTGCTAAAGCATTGATCATCAACCATCTTTAAAAAAACATTTTTTCTAGGGACAGAAAACTATAGGTAGGGAGAGTGTCAGTTTCTTTCACTGTGCTAATCCTTGTTTCTAGGGACAGGGAAGGACAGTGAGGGAAATTCTCCTTGTGCTATACTGTGCTAAAGCATTGATCATCAACCATCTTTAAAAAAACATTTTTTCTAGGGACAGAAAACTATAGGTAGGGAGAGTGTCAGTTTCTTTCACTGTGCTAATCCTTGTTTCTAGGGACAGGGAAGGACAGTGAGGGAAATTCTCCTTGTGCTATAGTGTGCTAAAGCATTGATCATCAACCATCTTTAAAAAAACATTTTTTCTAGGGACAGAAAACTATAGGTAGGGAGAGTGTCAGTGTGTTTTACTGTGCTAATCCTTGTTTCTAGGGACAGGGAAGGACAGTGAGGGAAATTCTCCTTGTGCTATAGTGTGCTAAACTATTGATCATCAACCATCTTTAAAAAAACATTTTTTCTAGGGACAGAAAACTATAGGTAGGGAGAGTGTCAGTGTGTTTTACTGTGCTAATCCTTGTTTCTAGGGACAGGGAAGGACAGTGAGGGAAATTCTCCTTGTGCTATAGTGTGCTAAAGCATTGATCATCAACCATCTTTAAAAAAACATTTTTTCTAGGGACAGAAAACTATAGGTAGGGAGAGTGTCAGTGTGTTTTACTGTGCTAATCCTTGTTTCTAGGGACAGGGAAGGACAGTGAGGGAAATTCTCCTTGTGCTATAGTGTGCTAAAGCATTGATCATCAACCATCTTTAAAAAAACATTTTTTCTAGGGACAGAAAACTATAGGTAGGGAGAGTGTCAGTTTCTTTCACTGTGCTAATCCTTGTTTCTAGGGACAGGGAAGGACAGTGAGGGAAATTCTCCTTGTGCTATACTGTGCTAAAGCATTGATCATCAACCATCTTTAAAAAAACATTTTTTCTAGGGACAGAAAACTATAGGTAGGGAGAGTGTCAGTTTCTTTCACTGTGCTAATCCTTGTTTCTAGGGACAGGGAAGGACAGTGAGGGAAATTCTCCTTGTGCTATACTGTGCTAAAGCATTGATCATCAACCATCTTTAAAAAAACATTTTTTCTAGGGACAGAAAACTATAGGTAGGGAGAGTGTCAGTTTCTTTCACTGTGCTAATCCTTGTTTCTAGGGACAGGGAAGGACAGTGAGGGAAATTCTCCTTGTGCTATACTGTGCTAAAGCATTGATCATCAACCATCTTTAAAAAAACATTTTTTCTAGGGACAGAAAACTATAGGTAGGGGGAGTGTCAGTTTCTTTCACTGTGCTAATCCTTGTTTCTAGGGACAGGGAAGGACAGTGAGGGAAATTCTCCTTGTGCTATACTGTGCTAAAGCATTGATCATCAACCATCTTTAAAAAAACATTTTTTCTAGGGACAGAAAACTATAGGTAGGGAGAGTGTCAGTTTTTTTCACTGTGCTAATCCTTGTTTCTAGGGACAGGGAAGGACAGTGAGGGAAATTCTCCTTGTGCTATACTGTGCTAAAGCATTGATCATCAACCATCTTTAAAAAAACATTTTTTCTAGGGACAGAAAACTATAGGTAGGGAGAGTGTCAGTTTCTTTCACTGTGCTAATCCTTGTTTTTAGGGACAGGGAAGGACAGTGAGGGAAATTCTCCTTGTGCTATACTGTGCTAAAGCATTGATCATCAACCATCTTTAAAAAAACATTTTTTCTAGGGACAGAAAACTATAGGTAGGGAGAGTGTCAGTTTCTTTCACTGTGCTAATCCTTGTTTCTAGGGACAGGGAAGGACAGTGAGGGAAATTCTCCTTGTACTATACTGTGCTAAAGCATTGATCATCAACCATCTTTAAAAAAACATTTTTTCTAGGGACAGAAAACTATAGGTAGGGAGAGTGTCAGTTTCTTTCACTGTGCTAATCCTTGTTTCTAGGGACAGGGAAGGACAGTGAGGGAAATTCTCCTTGTGCTATACTGTGCTAAAGCATTGATCATCAACCATCTTTAAAAAAACATTTTTTCTAGGGACAGAAAACTATAGGTAGGGAGAGTGTCAGTTTCTTTCACTGTGCTAATCCTTGTTTCTAGGGACAGGGAAGGACAGTGAGGGAAATTCTCCTTGTGCTATACTGTGCTAAAGCATTGATCATCAACCATCTTTAAAAAAACATTTTTTCTAGGGACAGAAAACTATAGGTAGGGAGAGTGTCAGTTTCTTTCACTGTGATAATCCTTGTTTCTAGGGACAGGGAAGGACAGTGAGGGAAATTCTCCTTGTGCTATACTGTGCTAAAGCATTGATCATCAACCATCTTTAAAAAAACATTTTTTCTAGGGACAGAAAACTATAGGTAGGGAGAGTGTCAGTTTCTTTCACTGTGCTAATCCTTGTTTCTAGGGACAGGGAAGGACAGTGAGGGAAATTCTCCTTGTGCTATACTGTGCTAAAGCATTGATCATCAACCATCTTTAAAAAAACATTTTTTCTAGGGACAGAAAACTATAGGTAGGGAGAGTGTCAGTTTCTTTCACTGTGCTAATCCTTGTTTCTAGGGACAGGGAAGGACAGTGAGGGAAATTCTCCTTGTGCTATAGTGTGCTAAAGCATTGATCATCAACCATCTTTAAAAAAACATTTTTTTCTAGGGACAGAAAACTATAGGTAGGGAGAGTGTCAGTTTCTTTCACTGTGCTAATCCTTGTTTCTAGGGACAGGGAAGGACAGTGAGGGAAATTCTCCTTGTGCTATACTGTGCTAAAGCATTGATCATCAACCATCTTTAAAAAAACATTTTTTCTAGGGACAGAAAACTATAGGTAGGGAGAGTGTCAGTGTGTTTTACTGTGCTAATCCTTGTTTCTAGGGACAGGGAAGGACAGTGAGGGAAATTCTCCTTGTGCTATAGTGTACTAAAGCATTGATCATCAACCATCTTTAAAAAAACATTTTTTCTAGGGACAGAAAACTATAGGTAGGGAGAGTGTCAGTTTCTTTCACTGTGCTAATCCTTGTTTCTAGGGACAGGGAAGGACAGTGAGGGAAATTCTCCTTGTGCTATACTGTGCTAAAGCATTGATCATCAACCATCTTTAAAAAAAAAAATTTCTAGGGACAGAAAACTATAGGTAGGGAGAGTGTCAGTTTCTTTCACTGTGCTAATCCTTGTTTCTAGGGACAGGGAAGGACAGTGAGGGAAATTCTCCTTGTGCTATACTGTGCTAAAGCATTGATCATCAACCATCTTTAAAAAAACATTTTTTCTAGGGACAGAAAACTATAGGTAGGGAGAGTGTCAGTTTCTTTCACTGTGCTAATCCTTGTTTCTAGGGACAGGGAAGGACAGTGAGGGAAATTCTCCTTGTGCTATACTGTGCTAAAGCATTGATCATCAACCATCTTTAAAAAAACATTTTTTCTAGGGACAGAAAACTATAGGTAGGGAGAGTGTCAGTTTCTTTCACTGTGCTAATCCTTGTTTCTAGGGACAGGGAAGGACAGTGAGGGAAATTCTCCTTGTGCTATACTGTGCTAAAGCATTGATCATCAACCATCTTTAAAAAAACTTTTTTTCTAGGGACAGAAAACTATAGGTAGGGAGAGTGTCAGTTTCTTTCACTGTGCTAATCCTTGTTTCTAGGGACAGGGAAGGACAGTGAGGGAAATTCTCCTTGTGCTATACTGTGCTAAAGCATTGATCATCAACCATCTTTAAAAAAACATTTTTTCTAGGGACAGAAAACTATAGGTAGGGAGAGTGTCAGTTTCTTTCACTGTGCTAATCCTTGTTTCTAGGGACAGGGAAGGACAGTGAGGGAAATTCTCCTTGTGCTATAGTGTACTAAAGCATTGATCATCAACCATCTTTAAAAAAACATTTTTTCTAGGGACAGAAAACTATAGGTAGGGAGAGTGTCAGTGTGTTTTACTGTGCTAATCCTTGTTTCTAGGGACAGGGAAGGACAGTGAGGGAAATTCTCCTTGTGCTATAGTGTGCTAAAGCATTGATCATCAACCATCTTTAAAAAAACATTTTTTCTAGGGACAGAAAACTATAGGTAGGGAGAGTGTCAGTTTCTTTCACTGTGCTAATCCTTGTTTCTAGGGACAGGGAAGGACAGTGAGGGAAATTCTCCTTGTACTATACTGTGCTAAAGCATTGATCATCAACCATCTTTAAAAAAACATTTTTTCTAGGGACAGAAAACTATAGGTAGGGAGAGTGTCAGTTTCTTTCACTGTGCTAATCCTTGTTTCTAGGGACAGGGAAGGACAGTGAGGGAAATTCTCCTTGTGCTATACTGTGCTAAAGCATTGATCATCAACCATCTTTAAAAAAACATTTTTTCTAGGGACAGAAAACTATAGGTAGGGAGAGTGTCAGTTTCTTTCACTGTGCTAATCCTTGTTTCTAGGGACAGGGAAGGACAGTGAGGGAAATTCTCCTTGTGCTATACTGTGCTAAAGCATTGATCATCAACCATCTTTAAAAAAACATTTTTTCTAGGGACAGAAAACTATAGGTAGGGAGAGTGTCAGTTTCTTTCACTGTGATAATCCTTGTTTCTAGGGACAGGGAAGGACAGTGAGGGAAATTCTCCTTGTGCTATACTGTGCTAAAGCATTGATCATCAACCATCTTTAAAAAAACATTTTTTCTAGGGACAGAAAACTATAGGTAGGGAGAGTGTCAGTTTCTTTCACTGTGCTAATCCTTGTTTCTAGGGACAGGGAAGGACAGTGAGGGAAATTCTCCTTGTGCTATACTGTGCTAAAGCATTGATCATCAACCATCTTTAAAAAAACATTTTTTCTAGGGACAGAAAACTATAGGTAGGGAGAGTGTCAGTTTCTTTCACTGTGCTAATCCTTGTTTCTAGGGACAGGGAAGGACAGTGAGGGAAATTCTCCTTGTGCTATAGTGTGCTAAAGCATTGATCATCAACCATCTTTAAAAAAACATTTTTTCTAGGGACAGAAAACTATAGGTAGGGAGAGTGTCAGTGTGTTTTACTGTGCTAATCCTTGTTTCTAGGGACAGGGAAGGACAGTGAGGGAAATTCTCCTTGTGCTATAGTGTGCTAAAGCATTGATCATCAACCATCTTTAAAAAAACATTTTTTCTAGGGACAGAAAACTATAGGTAGGGAGAGTGTCAGTTTCTTTCACTGTGCTAATCCTTGTTTCTAGGGACAGGGAAGGACAGTGAGGGAAATTCTCCTTGTGCTATAGTGTGCTAAAGCATTGATCATCAACCATCTTTAAAAAAACATTTTTTCTAGGGACAGAAAACTATAGGTAGGGAGAGTGTCAGTTTCTTTCACTGTGCTAATCCTTGTTTCTAGGGACAGGGAAGGACAGTGAGGGAAATTCTCCTTGTGCTATAGTGTGCTAAAGCATTGATCATCAACCATCTTTAAAAAAACATTTTTTCTAGGGACAGAAAACTATAGGTAGGGAGAGTGTCAGTGTGTTTTACTGTGCTAATCCTTGTTTCTAGGGACAGGGAAGGACAGTGAGGGAAATTCTCCTTGTGTTATAGTGTGCTAAAGCATTGATCATCAACCATCTTTAAAAAAACATTTTTTCTAGGGACAGAAAACTATAGGTAGGGAGAGTGTCAGTTTCTTTCACTGTGATAATCCTTGTTTCTAGGGACAGGGAAGGACAGTGAGGGAAATTCTCCTTGTGCTATAGTGTGCTAAAGCATTGATCATCAACCATCTTTAAAAAAACATTTTTTCTAGGGACAGAAAACTATAGGTAGGGAGAGTGTCAGTTTCTTTCACTGTGATAATCCTTGTTTCTAGGGACAGGGTAGGACAGTGAGGGAAATTCTCCTTGTGCTATAGTGTGCTAAAGCATTGATCATCAACCATCTTTAAAAAAACATTTTTTCTAGGGACAGAAAACTATAGGTAGGGAGAGTGTCAGTGTGTTTTACTGTGCTAATCCTTGTTTCTAGGGACAGGGAAGGACAGTGAGGGAAATTCTCCTTGTGCTATAGTGTGCTAAACTATTGATCATCAACCATCTTTAAAAAAACATTTTTTCTAGGGACAGAAAACTATAGGTAGGGAGAGTGTCAGTGTGTTTTACTGTGCTAATCCTTGTTTCTAGGGACAGGGAAGGACAGTGAGGGAAATTCTCCTTGTGCTATAGTGTGCTAAAGCATTGATCATCAACCATCTTTAAAAAAACATTTTTTCTAGGGACAGAAAACTATAGGTAGGGAGAGTGTCAGTGTGTTTTACTGTGCTAATCCTTGTTTCTAGGGACAGGGAAGGACAGTGAGGGAAATTCTCCTTGTGCTATAGTGTGCTAAAGCATTGATCATCAACCATCTTTAAAAAAACATTTTTTCTAGGGACAGAAAACTATAGGTAGGGAGAGTGTCAGTTTCTTTCACTGTGCTAATCCTTGTTTCTAGGGACAGGGAAGGACAGTGAGGGAAATTCTCCTTGTGCTATACTGTGCTAAAGCATTGATCATCAACCATCTTTAAAAAAACATTTTTTCTAGGGACAGAAAACTATAGGTAGGGAGAGTGTCAGTTTCTTTCACTGTGCTAATCCTTGTTTCTAGGGACAGGGAAGGACAGTGAGGGAAATTCTCCTTGTGCTATACTGTGCTAAAGCATTCCTCATCAACCATCTTTGAAATCCTTGTTTTTTGGACAGTCAGGGAAATTGTCGTTGTGCTATTCTGTGCGAAAGCAATCATCCTCAACCATATTTAGAAATCCTTAAGTAAAGGGACAGAGAAGGACACCTGAAGGTAGCCCTTATTGCTTTTTACCCATCTCCCTGCAGGCCATCTATTAGAATGTCTGGAAGGCAAACAAGGAGAGGCAGACAGTCAGGAGGCAATAAAAGAGGGCAAGCAGGCTCTGTGTCTGGGGGCAACAGTGCTGGTCGTGGACGCGGTGCATTGTCATCAGCACATGGCCATGGGACACGCTTGTCCTTCTTTTCGGCAGCTGGACATGTTGAGCCACATCATGCCGAAGACTTGGTAGAGTGGATGACCAAGCCCTCCTCCTCCTCCTCATCCTCTCTCACCCAGGCTCAGGGTACTGGCAAAGCAGCTGCCAAAGCGTCCTCTTCCCTGGTATCAATGTCAGACTCATCATCAGTCACTCCTTCCCTAGACCCACCATGTCCTCCTCCTGAGGAGTCCCCCGAACTGTTTGAGCACAGTGTTGGGTACATGCTCCAGGAGGATGCCCAGCGTTTCGAAGGGTCTGATGATGAAACCCAGCTACAGGAAGGCAGTAGCGTGAGAGCAGACAGAGGGGATGCTCAAGAAGGACACCAATCTGGCAGTCATGTTCCAGCAGCTGCAGCATACTGCCAGATTGGCTCCAGTGTTGAGGAGGGAGGGGATGAAGAGGTCACTGACTCCACGTGGGTGCCTAATAGGAGAGAGGAGGAGGAGGAGGATGAGGAGGAGGCACATCTCCAACGAGGCAGGATGCCCTTTGGTGGCCAGCGTAAGGGCAGTACACCGACGGAATCACACCGCAGAGCTCCGCCTGTGCAGGGCGCTGCCTCTGCCCGTCATTCAAAAAGTTCTTTGGTGTGGGCCTTTTTTGAGGCTAGTGCATCAGATCGCACAGCTGCTGTTTGCAACATATGTCTCAAGCGTATATCGCGTGGCCAAAACATCAGCCGCTTGGGTACCACATGCCTGACCAGACATATGTTGACCTGCCATGCAGCTCGTTGGCAAGCCTACCTCAAAGACCCACACCAAAGAACAAAGCGGACCTCTCCTTGCACCGCATCAGCTGGGATCTCCAACCCCACTATAACTTCAGTCCTCTCTGAAACATGCACTGAGAGGAATGAAGGTGTAGAATTAGGTGTGTCACAGCCAAGTACTTGCGGCCACTCTGCTAGCAGTACACCGACGTCCGATTCTAGCAGGCAAATTTCCCTGCCCCAGCTGCTGGACCGTCGAAAGAAGTTCACTCCCAGCCATCCACATGCCCAGCGGTTGAATGCTAGCTTGGCTAAATTGCTAGCGCTTCAACTGCTGCCTTTTCAGTTGGTAGACTCGGCCCCCTTCCGTGAGTTTGTGCAATGTGCGGTTCCTCAGTGGCAGGTTCCCAAACGCCACTTTTTCTCACGGAAGGCTATTCCGGCTCTCTACCGGCATGTGGAAGGCAATGTCTTGGCCTCGCTGGACAGGGCGGTCAGCGGTAAGGTGCATATTACCGCTGACTCATGGTCCAGCAGGCATGGACAGGGACGTTACCTTTCTTTCACGGCCCATTGGGTCACTCTTTTGGCAGCTGGGAAGGATGCAGGACAAGGTGCAGTAGTGTTGGAGGTTGTTCCACCGCCACGCCTCCAAAATGCTACTACTGGTTGTGACACACCTCTCTCCTCCACCCCCTCCTCTTCTTCTTCCTCCATGGCCTCTTCCTGTGCTTTGTCCTCTGAACCAGCGGTGCTCCGTAGCCGTTCAAGGGGCTACGCAAGTACGCAGGCAAAAAGATGCCATGCCGTGCTTGCGCTGGTGTGTTTGGGGGACAGAAGCCACACTGGGGCAGAGGTCCTGTCTGCTCTGCAGGGCCAGGCCGAGAGGTGGTTGACGCCACGCCAGCTTAAGCCAGGAATGGTGGTTTGCGACAATGGCACCAACCTCCTCTCCGCCCTCCGACAGGGACAACTGACCAATGTGCCCTGTGTGGCTCACGTCCTTAACCTGGTGGTGCAGCGGTTCTTGGGCAGGTACCCGGGTTTACAGGATGTCCTGAGGCAGGCCAGGAAAGTCTGTGTGCATTTCCGCAGATCTTATAATGCCAGTGCTCGCCTGGCTGAGCTGCAAAAGGAGTTGAACCTGCCCAAGAACCGCCTTATATGTGACATGCCCACCAGGTGGAACTCAACGTTGGCCATGCTGCAGCGGCTGCACACGCAGCAGAGGGCCATCAATGAGTACCTGTGCGACTACGGCACCAGGACAGGGTCAGGGGAGCTTGGTTTGTTTTCTCCACGCCAGTGGGGCATGATCAGGGATGCATGCACTGTCCTGGCACCATTTGAGGAGGCCACGAGGATGGTGAGCAGTGACAGTGCATGCATCAGTGACACTGTACCTCTTGTCCACCTGTTGGAGCACACGCTGCGTGGAATAATGGACAGGGCACTTGAGGCAGAACAGAGGCAGGAAGAGGAGGACTTCCTTGCCTCTCAAGGCCCCCTTTACCCAGACAGTGTTCCTTCTGTCCCACCCATCGCACAGGAAGAGGAGGAGGAGGAGGAGGAGGAGGATTGTGTCAGCATGGAGGTGGAGGCTGGCACTCAGCATCATCAGCAGCAGTCTTTTAGGGATGATTTACAGTCCCAAGAAACCAGTGGACTTGTACGTGGCTGGGAGGAGGTGGCTGCGGATCATGTCGTCCTTAGTGACCCAGAGGACTCCGGACCGAATGCCTCAGCAAACCTACGCTGCATGGCCTCCCTGATCCTGCAAAGTCTGCGGAAGGATCCTCGTATTCTTCGGATCAAGGAGAGGGACCATTACTGGCTGGCCACTCTCCTTGATCCACGGTACAAGGGTAAGGTTGCGGACCTTATGTTACCGTCGCAGAGGGAGCAGAGGATGAGACAACTCCGGGAGGCCTTGCAGAAAGGTCTGTGCAACGCGTTCCCAGAGACTGGGAGGTTACAAACTCCTGGTCCTGGACAACGAGTTGCTGAGGCTTCGGCCAGTCAAAGAAGGAGCGGTGGGGAAGGTGGCCGTCTGACCGATGCGTTCAGACAATTCTTTAGTCCGAAGCCCCAAAGTATGATCGGTTCCAGCAACCATCGCCAGCGTCTGATAAACATGGTGCAGGAATATCTAGGGGCAAGGTCAGACTTGGACACCTTCCCCACCGAAAATCCTCTGGCTTACTGGGTCTTGAGGATGGATCACTGGCCAGAGCTTGCACAGTATGCAATTGAGCTACTGGCCTGTCCTGCATCCAGCGTTCTTTCGGAACGCACATTCAGTGCTGCTGGAGGATTTGTCACGGATCACAGGGTGCGCCTGTCCACCGACTCGGTTGATCGACTGACTTTCATCAAGATGAACCAGTCTTGGATCACCACCAGCTACCACACACCTGATGCTGATATAACAGACTAATTGATTTTAACATGTCACATCCCTTCAAGACTGATGCTGATGCTGAGTGCCTGTGCTGTTATGTTGACTGGCTATCCTCCTCCTCCGAGTCCTCAATGATACGATTGATGATGATAGCTTGGAAGATCATTTTTGTTTATGGGTGCCGCCACCAGTGGCTAAGGCCCAATTTTTCAGCCCCTGTTTAACAGGGGCGTGTAATTACAATTTTTGAAGCAATAATTTGCCATAGGGCTCATTGCTGTGCTCCAAGTACAGTATCTGTGAGGGGTTGGAGTGTTGTGCCACCAGTGCCTAAGGCCCAATTTTTCAGCCCCTGTTTAACAGGGGCGTGTCATTACAATTTTTGAAGCAATACTTTGCAACAGGGCTCATTGCTGTGCTCCAAGTACAGTATCTGTGAGGGGTTGGAGTGTTGTGCCACCAGTGCCTAAGGCCCAATTTTTCAGCCCCTGTTTAACAGGGGCGTGTCATTACAATTTTTGAAGCAATACTTTGCAACAGGGCTCATTGCTGTGCTCCAAGTACAGTATCTGTGAGGGGTTGTAGTGTTGTGCCACCAGTGCCTAAGGCCCAATTTTTCAGCCCCTGTTCAACAGGGGCATGTAATTACAATTCTTGATCTAATAATTCACAGCAGGGCCCATTGCTGCACCCACCAAGAGTAACTCTGAGGGCTTACAGTGTTGTGGCAACGCCACCACCACCACCACCACGAAAGGCCCGATTTTTCAGCCCCTGTTCAAAAGGGGCATGTAATTAAAATTCTTGATCTAATAATTCACAGCGTGGCCCATTCCTGCACCCACCAAGAGTAACTCTGAGGGCTTACAGTGTTGTGGCAACACCACCACCACCACCACCACCACGAAAGGCCCAATTTTTCAGCCCCTGTTCAACAGGGGCATGCAATTACAATTCTTGATCTAATAATTCACAGCAGGGCCCATTGCTGCACCCACCAAGAGTAACTCTGAGGGCTTACAGTGTTGTGGCAACGCCACCACCACCACCACCACGAAAGGCCCGATTTTTCAGCCCCTGTTCAAAAGGGGCATGTAATTAAAATTCTTGATCTAATAATTCACAGCGTGGCCCATTCCTGCACCCACCAAGAGTAACTCTGAGGGCTTACAGTGTTGTGGCAACACCACCACCACCACCACCACCACGAAAGGCCCAATTTTTCAGCCCCTGTTCAACAGGGGCATGCAATTACAATTCTTGATCTAATAATTCACAGCAGGGCCCATTGGTGCACCCACTAAGAGTAACTGTCAGGGCTTACAGTGTTGTGGCACCAGCACCACCATCAAAGGCCCAATTTTTACTACCACTGTTCAACAATTATATGTAATTAAAATTACTGATATAATAGTTGACAGCAGGGCGTTCCAGCACCAACCAAGAGTAACTGTGAGTGCTTACAGTGTTGTGCCAACACCAACAACTAAGGGGCCTATTTCTGCAGAGTATATACGGCAGGGCCCTACTTTCAAACATCCAACTTACAAACGACTCCTACTTGCAAACGCAAGAAGACAACAGGAAGTGAGAGGAAATCTACCCCTTGGAAGGAAAATTCTCTCCTGTAAGAATTAATATGGGAGAAAGGTGTCTCCTCTGTACTGATGCTTTATCACCAATCCTTGTTTCAAGAAAAACACCACATTTCAAAAACAGTTGTCATTGGGACGGAAAGTGAGGTGAAATGTTCTGAACAGGGGCACAGACAGCAAAACAAATGTTACAGGGGTGATAACCCTTACCTATGTTTTCCAAAAAGTTTAAAAATAGATTTTTGGGCTGGAGCTACACTTAAACAATGTACCTGTTCAAAATTACAAACAGATTCTACATAAAAACAAACCTACAGTCCCTGTCTTGTATGCACCGCCTGTATACGGCTGTTCAGAGTATATAGGGCCTTTTTTATTTTATGTGCGGGGTTCCCCTTAATATCCATACAAGACCCAAAGGGGCTGGTAATGGGCTGGGGTAGGGGGGGGGGTCATGGGGTAGCTATGCCATTTTTCTTAAAGATTTTCATCCATATTACCGGGACCAGACATTACATTAAAGCCGCAAGCAGTTTTAAATGGCTTTTTTTTCCTTTAGAAGTGTCATTTTGTGCAGGGACAGTTCTAAACACGGGAAACACGTGGCACTTCACAGGCATACTTTAGACACCCCCCAGGTACGATATTTAAAGGAATATTTGACTTTTTTTTTCCACTTTATGCATCATTAAAATGACTGCTCCCGAAAAACGACCGTTTTTAAAACTTCTTTTTGCATTGATACATGTCCCCTGGTGCAGAACCCGGGTTCCCAAACCCTTTTTAGGACAATAACATGCATAATAGTCGTTATAATTAGCACTTTAGAATTCGAACGTTCGCATCCATTGTATTTAATAGGGTTCTAATGTTCGTACGAACTTTCGGTCCGTTCACGGGTTCTGGTGCGAACCGAACCCGGGGGTGTTCGGCTCATCACTAATCTGGAAGGCTTCCTCGCACTCCCCTGTCCACTGGTCTTGAATCGACTCTTTGGGCCTTCGGGGTCCCATGGTGAGTTTCACTGGTTTGACCAGCTCTGGAACATCATCTTCCCCTTCGTTTCTGAGTAACTCGTTCAGGGGTCTGGCAATCTTGGCGAATCCTTCTACAAATCTTCTGTAGTAAGAACAGAACCCCAGGAATGACCGAAGCTCAGTCACGTTGGTAGGTCTCGGCCAAGAGGTGACGGCATCCAGCTTCTCTGGGTCCGTGGCCACCCCTTCTGCAGAAACGATATGGCCCAGGTAATGGACTGAGGACTGGTAAAATTGACACTTCTCTGGGGAGAGTTTCAGGCCCTCTTCACTGAGCCTCTTCAGGACCTTCTCCAGTCTCTCTTCATGCTCTTCTAGGGTTCTCCCGAACACGATGACGTCGTCCAAATATACCAGTACCTCTATTAGATTCATGTCCCCGACGGTTCTCTCCATTAGCCTTTGGAAAGTGGCGGGGGCTCCTGATAACCCTTGAGGCATACGGTTGAACTCAAAGAACCCCACAGGGGTGATGAAGGCTGTCTTCTCCCGATCCTCAGGGTGCATGGGGATTTGATAATATCCACTTTTTAGATCCATTACACTGAACCACTTGGCCCCTGACAGACTCTGCAGGGCGTCTTCAATTCGGGGAGTGGTGTATTGATCTGGGATGGTCCTTCTGTTTAGTGTTCTGTAGTCGATACACAGTCTCAGCGACCCGTTCTTCTTTCGGACTACCACTATTGGAGAAGCGTAAGGGCTCCTGTATTCTCGAATAATCCCCGTCCTCTTCAGCTCAGCCAACTGTTCCCGCAAGCCTTCTAAGTCACCCAGTGGGACCCGTCGAACTCTCTCTCTAAAGGGCTTATCTTCTTGTAAGCGTATCTTGTGAGTGGCACTCCTTGCGCACCCCACATCGAACTCATCTTTAGAGAAGATCTTTTCCCACCTTGCAAGTTGAGCTTTGGCCCTTTTTCTCCATTCTGGTGGGAGGGCCGTGTCTTCAGAACAGAGCTTCTCTATGGTGACTTCACCCCTTTCTTCTTTCTTCAATTCACACGGGGCAATGGGGGTGGCTGGATTCACCTGGCCCAACAGCATTCTGGCCGGCACCTTCACTGGTGTATTAGCAGTGTTCCTTATACTCACTGAAACCCTCCCATGGCTTTTCTGTAGGGCCTTCAATGGGATCACTTCGGGGATTACTTCAATCCCTTTCTGTCTTTCCTGTGGGCCTGGTTCGAAGACAATGAAGGGGCCTGGCTGTTTCCATGTGAGCTTGACAGAAGCCCTCAGGCAAATCACCTCTCCCGGTTGTAATACCTTCTCCGTCTTGTCTAGCTTCCAAATCTTGCCAACTCCCTCAGCCGGGGCCTTCTGCTCCAGTACCAGGCGCTGGTAGGCTTGCCTTAACATGGGGTGGACTCTTGTGGTCGGGGCTTCTTCCTGTTGGGCCAACGGTGTCAGCAGTCGCCTGACTAGATCAGTGTTGGTCCCTATGATGAGTGAGCTCTTGCTGGCCCCTGGTGGGCGAGGGCACACTACTGCCAGAGTATCGAAGGTCTCTGTCTCCCCAGCCACTGAGGGATCAAAAGTCAACTTGATTGGCAGGTAACCGTCATAGGGAAAGCTCTGAGTTCCAATACCCCATATTTCCAGTTCCTCTAATTTCTGTAGGGGCAGATGTTTAAGATGTTTATCATAGAAATCCCTATACAGAAGAGTCACTTGAGCCCCAGTGTCAAGAAGAGCCTTGGTGTAGATCCCTTCTACTTGTATGGAGACTACTGGAGAAGGCCCCACTAACTTGGCAGGGAACTCCTTCAACACAGACTTCTTGCTGGGTTCAGTTACCTGTACCCTCACTTCTTTTTTTCTTGAGTTTCCGGTGGGTCTCAGTCCCTTCTGGGTCTGGTGTGCACTGGCCCTCTGTTCAACAGCAGCCTGAGTTGTGGGACGGGGCCTAATTGGCAGAGGTTTAGGTCCCTGACTCTGATGTTTTGGATCATTGGACTTCTTGAAGGAGTTCGTGGAAACTGGTGGGCGCCCGGCTGAATCCTTCACCGGGGCCCTCTGAAGTTTTCCGCCGGCTTGCGATGTCTGGATGCAACTTCATCTGGGCTGGGACACACTGCTCTAACATGCCCGATTCCCCCACAATTGAAGCATGTTATCAATCTCTTAGGCTTCTGTACTAGTTCCATATTGGAGCTAGGAGTTTTTTTTGGTTCCTCTGACGTGTTCTTGTTGTGTGGCACAGAGGCCTGGCTAGTCAGCAAGGACACCATTTCTACTAGTTGTGACACCTGGGTCTTTAGGAGTTCAACTTCTGAATCACCTTCTTCTGCACTTAACATTCTGACTCGGGCAGTTGGTTCGGTGTGTTGATTCCTCCTTTTGTCTTCCAACATGGCCTCCTCCTCCCTGACTATCCGGATCAAGTCGGGGTATTCCAGGCTGCTCCCGTCCCGCCGGGTGCGTAGCAATAATGCGATGGGGTCCAAGGGTTGAGCTCCCCTCAACACCTGCTGGGCACGGGCCTCATCCACTTTTCTTGGATCGATCCCTTTCTTCAGTAGGATCCGATGCAGGATCTTATCCAGGCGTCCTATGAATTCTGACAGCTTCTCTCCCTCTTTTTGGTAGCAATGCCCCAGCTGGTAAGTGAGTTCAGTGATGTTTTCCGTCCCGCCGAACACATTCTGCAGAATATCCAGATAATCCTGTGCATTGCAGGCCTTCTTGCTTAACTTGAGGTTACGTATGGCCTCCAGAGCAGGCCCCTTTAAGCTTTCCACAATCCGTTGTTTTTTTTGTTGTTTTGGCACCTCCCATTCTTCTAGGGCCTGAGTGGCGCCATCTAGCCACTCTTCAAATCCATCTTCCACTGAAGGTACAGGTTTCTTCCCAGAAAAGGTCCTGAGTTTCCTGTATCCTGACATCAGGTAGTCTGGAGGGTCCTTTTTACACTTGGTCACAATCTCCCCCAGGACAGCGCACAATTCTGAGCTAAGGATGGTCAATGGTGGTGAACCGGGACCCTTTTGTTGGGCGCTCCCTCCTGTGCTGGGGCCTCCTGAAGTAGTGGATGTGGGGCCATCTTTATTCTCTTCTGGGTGTATCAGGAGGAGTTCTACTTGGTTTGTAGTTTTTATGCTGGCACCCTTGAAGTAGTCAGAGATTCCGTTCCTCCACTCACATAATGCATAGGTGTGGGGATTTACAGCATCTGTCTTTATGTCAATCACCCATGGCTTCCTGTCCGTGGACAATGCTCTCAAGACTGGAGTTAGCTGCTCCTCTACCCAGGCCTCTCTCTGGATTTCAACCACCAGGCCATTTCCGGGTAGGATGCCTTCATCCCTGCACCACCGGGCTACGGCAGCAGGGTCCATTTCTGTGCTGTAAGGGTTCTGTCTAGGGGGAAAGTTGATTGCAGAACCGTAGAATATCCCGGACGAGCCCCCACGTGTAGCACTACCCCCGTAGGAGCTGCTGTTTGTTTGATTTGGGTCTACGTCCTGCCTATCAACCCCTGGAAGTGTCTCAAACCTTCCCTTAGCACAACTGATATGAATAAGGAGTGTGAGACCTATTGAGTATTAGGAGACACAATCCTGCATACATCACACAATAACCTGTAAATGTTATTACCTTTGCTGGTCACTAGTCCTTCTAAGTGACAGAGATACTTCACACAAGTTATATGCCTAATCAAAGGTACCTTTACTCAGTATAAAAGGGAAGGGTAAAGAATCACATTAATACACACAGTTGACTCTGCATGCGCATTGCAGAGTCAATAAACCAATAAGGATAGGTATCACTGAGATTAGGTAATAACAGGAAATAACATCAGCTATATATATGTACATGTATCTATATGTGTCTCTGCACGGCTAACTGGTTGCTCGCGAGCTCCCCCTTTGTTGCAATACCTTGCACGTGTTCATTCCCTATAATAGGTAAGCAAGGCCTATCTGCGTCCCACTCAAAGTTCCTTTCTCCAATGAAGTCTTCGCTAGCCACCGTCGGTGCACAAGTTAAATTGTAATCCACAGGGTTTCAACAAGATGCTGTAATTATCCGCAATATACCTGAGTACTCGTGTGCCTGCCACCCACTAATGACGGATGCACCAATCTCTGATCACATAGTCTTCAGTGAGATACACTAGGCCGCAAGCTGTGGCGTGATAGGTGAAGTGTGGCTGGCACTAACTAAATCACTTTCCTCTAAGGTAGTAGTCAATTCTGGGCAGGTGCCCTTCTCACCAAACAGGCCCGACTTTCAGATAGTCTCCTCTGGCTTGTCCCGGTCACTCGATCTCCACGCTTCTGCTTCAGCTGCAGTCTCCGGACTCCGTCACTAACAGCATATGGTGATGGACGACTCCGGTCTCTGCTGGGCAATCACAGGACGCTGTGGACGATCCTCTGCTGGAAATCACTCAGGCACTCCCGTAATTTAGGCCCAGGCTTCTGGCCTAATACTTAGGAAGCAGGCCTCCGTGCCAACTTCCTGCTTGATTGAAAGCTGGATCCAGAGAGAGAGACGCTGGCCCCTCCCCTGGTTTAAGTAGTCTGCCCAGAATGCTTTGCGGTGTTGCAATGCACCCTGGGTAATGTAGTCTGTCTTTTACTAAAAGCAACAAAGTCTTTTCTCCTAGCTGATATCTGTCCCAAAGTGCATTAGTTGCATTGTAACACTTATACCACCGGAGGGAGCCGGATTCCTTCTTACATATGGACATCCTGCTACATGCATATTAGTCTTTATAATTAGCACTTTAGATTTCGAACGTTGTATTTAATAGGGTTCTAACGTTCACGCAAACTTTCGGTCCGTTCAAAGGTTCTGGTGCGAACTGAACGGGGGGGGTGTTCGGCTCATCCCTACACTCTACCATACAGGCCTGATTGGTGGAGTGCTGCAGAGATGGTTGTTTCTCTGGAAGGTTCTCCTCTCTCCATAGAGAGAAACGCTGAAGCTCTGTCAGAGTGACCATCAGGTTCTTGGTCACCTCCATGACTTAGGCCCTTCTCCCTCAATCGTTCAGTTTGGGCGGGCAGCCCGCTATAAGAAGAGTCCTGGTGGTTCCAAACTTCTTTCATTTATGGATGATGGAGGCCACTGTGCTCATTGGGTCCTCCAATGCTGCAAAAAAACATTTTAATTACCGTATTTATCGGCGTATAACACACACCTTTTTCCCCTTAAAATCAGGGGGAAATCGTGGGTGCGTGTTATACGCCGATACTCACCTATCCCCGGCGATCTCCGCTGACTGTGAGCGGAGCGGAGCGATCGCCGCCGAGATACACATAGCCGAGTGTATTCGGCTATACTCGGCTTTTCTCGGCTCCGCTCACAGTCACGCCCAGTCCCGTCATTGGACCTGTGATATGTCCATCATAGGGCGGGACTCGGCGTGACTGTGAGCGAAGCCGAGAAAAGCCGAGTATAGCCGAATACACTCGGCTATGTGTATCTCGGCGGCGATCGCTCCGCCCATCCCTGAGTTCTCAGCGGCGTTCGCCGCGCTCCGCCCTGTATCAGCGGCGATCTCGGCGGCACCAAATTTAAATTCAGGGCTGCACTAGACGCTGGCCAAGGCTGCACTGGACGCTGGGCAAGGCTGCACTGGACGCTGGGCAAGGCTGCACTGGACGCTGGGCAAGGCTGCACTGGACGCTGGGCAAGGCTGCACTGGACCCTGGGCAAGGCTGCACTGGACCCTGGGCAAGGCTGCACTGGACACTGGGCAAGGCTGCACTGGACACTGGGCAAGGCTGCAAATGACACTGGTAAATGTAAATTTTTTTTTTCTTAAACTTCCCTCCTAAAAGTTTTTTTCCCTAAAATTCCCTGCTAAACTTGGGGTGCGTGTTATACGCCGGCGCGTGTTATACGCCGATAAATACGGTACCCATCACTTCACTTTTGGGAATTCTGTTAGTGAGAATATAGTGAGCTGAGTAATGTGCCCCCCCGACCTACAATAATAGTTACATAGTTAGTCTGTTTGAAAAAAAGACACAAATCCATCTAGTTCAACCAATAAAAAGGTGGAACAAAATGTTTACAATCCTATATACACAATCCCATACCCACAGTTGATCCAGAGGAAAGCAAAGAACCCCGGCACAGCATGATCCAATTTGCTCCAGCAGGGGCAACTGACAGGAAGCAGTTTGAATGATGATGGGCATGATTCAACCCGGTAGAGGATTGGTGATGGATTGCAAATAAGGTGATTCTGTGGGGGACAACACCAGGGAGAAGGTGAGTATTGCAGTGAGAATTGCATTTCTTAATGATTGCTGGGCATTTTTTTTTATTATTATTTAAAAGTGGAAATGTCAACAATCCCTGTTTGATGCCCTATAAATAAGTAAAATCAAACTTTCATCCAGATTCTTCTAGTTAGGGTTTCACTAAATAGTAATGCTTACCCTGAGAAGTATTTTCTGAACTGGTTTACACATTTTTATGAGAGACGGGACATTCTATTAAACCAACATCATATGTAAACACGCCAAATGCGAATCTTCAGACTTTGGAGACGATATTCTCAGATTCACTATGAGAACATTCCAGTTATAGGATATGATGATTACTAGTCCCCAGGAGGATTGTTTTTTTAAATCCTGGGAGAAGAGCAGACTGTGATAGCTCACATTAACCCCTTTTATCTTTTACTAGAAGGAAAATTAGCAGTGTGCTACATGGAACCGCGACTGAACTTATCTCCTGGGAGTTATAGCTAGCATGAAGGACAGCGACATATACTGCAAATGGAGTGACACAGATAACTCTGGGGACCTGTAAAAGATTATAAGTGTCGCCTCGTGCTGAAAACTTTTCAAACAAAAATAATCTAAGTGACAAAATAAAGAATGATAAGACAGCTTTGAGCACCATTTAAAACAGAAGTCTGAACAAACAAAATTCAATATTTTTGAAATATATATGTAGCGGCCCCACTCTCTCCTCATGTGAATCGGGTTTCCGATAGCTCTTGTCTAGGGGTATCTTGTATGTGAGAGTGAGATGCGCTACGGCCCATGTCCTCCCCATTGCAGCGGGTGAGGTGAAGGCCAGTACCTATTGTTTTCCTCGGGCCTGTGTGTTTCTGCAGGAATACCAAGTCCTTCTGTGCTGACACTTCCCTTCGCTCCCATTAACCAGAGTACCACACACCGACAAGGATCCAACACTTGTTTTATTGTAGCACACAATTAAACAGTTCTTTGTCAGCCGACTGATTGGGACCCATAAACAGTTCAGCACGGTGGGGTGAGCAGGTGGAGGCACTGTCCTGGTAATAAACTAAACCACTGTGGTTTCACCAGCGGTTGCTATAGCCATCGGCTAAAGAGAGAAACTTGAAACCTTTGAGTCTCTACCAGCGACTCTGGAGAACATGAACTGGAGTACCTTCGCTGTGTTGTGGCCCCTGTCAGGGGGAAGATGTCCCTCCAAGGGAGTTATCAGAGGCCCCTCCGTCACCGGGTTGATGCTGCTCCGGGCTCTTCAGACGGGTAACCTCTCTGGCCTCCTCACCTCAGACATGGGCCCCATCCACCTCAGGGTCCCTCGGACTCATCCACCCTTGCGGAGCCCAGTCAAAGTCACTGGGCCCCAGCCTCCGGTGTAGTACCTCACCCCAGACTTAAGGTGCCTGAGGTGGACGCCAACACTGCTCCGACCAGGCCATGGGCGCCTGGGCTGGAACTCCGGACCGACCACACCCAGCCCTAAGGTGCCTGGGCGCCGGATGCAGAAGACCCCGTGGCGAGGGCGTCTCTCCCCTTTATCTCCTCCCGTGATGCCACAGCAGGTTCTCTGCCCCCGCTGTACCACCGCCGGAACGGGACAAAAAGGACAGCAATGTGGCAGTGATTCTACCTCGACCTGTGGGAACACCGCCACCCCAGGCCAAGGAGAATAGTACACCACCAAAGTCCTCCACGACTGAAAATGGTCCAAATCCTCTTATAATTTATACACACCTGGGTCATACTACCACCCAAGTGCACCCCCTAGATTTAGACACCCGCTACATATACACTAGTTAGTCAGAAAATTATGGACACCTGACCATCACATCTACATGAGCTTGTAGGCTAGCCAGTTACAAGATCATCGGCTAAAGCAGCCTCACTCTTTCAAAAAAAATCTTTCTAGCCATTTGTGAGGATGTTGGATTAGAAAACTTGGCTTGCACCTTTAACCTTCCAAAGGTGTTTAGTGGGGTAGAAGTCAGGGCTCTGTGCAGGCCACTTGAGTTCCTTCACACTAAACTCATCAAACCCCCCCTGGACCTCATAAAGAGTGTCTAAGACACTCTTCAGAATTCCAATGAGCCTTCACACAACTAATGTCAGTGTGGACAACAGATTTATGTACCTGTTGTACACAGGTACATGAATCTGGGGCACACACTGAATGAGGAGGCGCAATGAGAGTGGGGTATCCATACAGATACTCCGACCTCAATACAGTGGCGCCCCCTCCTCGGTGCTGAAGCTGTCACACAGACAGCGCATCGGTGGGGGAGTCCTGTACCTGGGGGGGGGCGGTGCCTATGGGATTTGCAGACACTAGGTTTGCTCCCCTTGTGATTGACAGCAGGCAGTAGCAGATCCTTATCCATTAGCTATTGGCTAAAGAATCTACCCACTGCCTGCTGTCAATTACAAGGCGAGTGTGGACCTGGTGGGGAACTAGTGTCTCAGCTTCCTCATCAAGCTCCACCCACTTTAGCATCATTGGATGTTAGGAGGCTGTCGGCTGTGTCGATGTGTCTGTTGTACCATATACTTGTATTAAAAAGTATCCAGTTTTCTTTGTATTGCTTCCTTTGTGTGAAATACCTAGTGATCCTGCCAATCCCCCCGCTTTCAAATCGACCATGCTAGCCATAGGAGAATATCCTTCCCAGTCTGGTCAGTTTTCTGGCAGTGTTGGGAGAACAGCCCACCTGTCCTCCAATAGTCAAGACTTGTGCTGACACGTCCCCCTGCACAACTATATAATGGGAAAATCAGTCTACAGCGCAAGGGTGCACGAGCGCCAGCACGGGTATTTGTGTGTGTAAACACACAAATCCCTGTGCTGTCAGAGGAGAGGAGACAGATCGTGTGTTTCTACAAAGTAGAAACAGCGATCTGTCATCTCTCCTAGTCACTCCCCTCCCCACGCAGTTAAAACACCATGAGGGAACACACACTTATCCCCTTGATCGCCTCTAGTGTTAACCCCTTCTCTGCCAGTGACATTTATACAGTAATCAGTGCATATTTATAGCAATGTGTCAAAAGTGTCCGATCTGTCCGTTGCAATACCGCTAAAAATCGCAGATCACCGCTATTACTAGTAAAAAAAAAATAATAATAATAAAAACGCCATAAAGATGCCATAAATCTTTCCCATAGTTTGTAGACGCTATAACTTTTGCGCAAACCAATCAATATACGCTTATTGATAATATTTCTTACCAAAAATATGTAGAAGAATATATATTGGCCTAAACTGATGAAGAAATGTGTTTTTTAAAAACATTTTTGGGGGTATTTATAATAGCAAAAGGTAAAAAATATTGTTTTTTTTTTTCAAAATTGTTTATAGCGCAAAAAATATAAACCGCAGAGGTGATCAAATACCACCAAAAGAAAGCTCTAATTGTGGTTAAAAAAAGGACACAAATTTGGGTACAGCATTGCACGACCGCGCAATTGTCAGTTAAATCGACGCAGTGCCAAATTGTAAAAAGTGCTCTGGTCAGGAAGGGGGTAAAATCTTCTGGGGCTGAAGTGCTTAATAATTTAAACTGCAATAAAGCAGAATTAAAACCTAGGTAAAATCCTCTACCCTAAGGTTTAATATGACAAGTATATCATAATCTTTTTTTTTATATTTTTAAATCCTCGCAGCGATGATGTAATGTGTAGACATGCAGGGCTTAGTAAATAGACTGTACTGCTGTATGCACAAGTAGCGAGCATCCTAGGGTGACAAGAATGCTCCTGCATAGATATACCGGTACATATAAAGAGCCAGACAACATACAATTTCAAATGCAGCATCCACGTTTCTATTATGACCAATTTACTTTCACTATCAGGACAGCAAAGTTCACAAGAAAAATGCCGCAATGACAAGCCACTTTGGTGGAGATGTGTTCAACAAGTAAGTTTATGCAAAATGTTAAAGTGTTTACATAGCCAAAATCTTTTTTTTTTTTTGGTGGTTTGGATACAGCAAGAATAGGTTAAAGCCCCTGTAAGATTCACATTGTTCTCTATGTCCCGCTGGAGTGATTTACCTTCTCTATTTGTCCTCCTGACAACTGTCACCAAGACAGAAAGTTAGGAGAAACTCAAATATCAGTCGTCAACAGAATTGGGGAAGGGAAATCATAAAACATACTATAACCCAATTGTTTATACTTCATCGGGTCTATAGAACCCCTGATAAGCAGTTTTGGTGGGGTAAGAAGAGAGATACACCTATATGCCTTAAATGCAAACTACATAGAGGGGACTTCAACCACATATGGCGTTATCCGAAATTCTGCAAATATCTTATTAGCTGCCCAAATTAACATACCCTCGGATCCACTGGTATGTCTGCAGGGTTCGTTAGAGGCTGAACTGTATCAACCTGGGGTTCATATTATGGTTTCCCAACTTTTGTACCTTGCTAGAAAACGTATACCTGTATATTGGATGTCATCTGCCTCTCCCATAGGAAAGCAGTGAATAGACTATGTTAGGCTATGATAGACTATGTTAACTCCCTACTTCTGGGAAAGCAACTTACTTATCGCCACCACAATGCCCTTTGTAAGTTTAATTTGGTTTGGTAAGGTTGGAAAGATTTTCTGGGCGTAGCTCCACCGCAATTATTTATAGGTAGGCTCCATTTAAATGTAACTGTCATTGGTTCTTTACCGGGTACATTTATTGATCTGATATTATTTTGTGTTGGCTGCAATATTGTCTACTGTCCCATCCTTAGTTGGGTACTGCTATACACATGGAGCGCCCTGCTCCTGATGACCAGGTGCTATGTTAAATTTAGTGGGTGTCTGAGCTGATAGTTAGCTCAGACCTTGTTATGATCGGGGCTAAATTAGCCTCTTTTCCGGCTATGGCTGTGTTTGGAAGGATTTCCCAGTGTTTGCCTGTAGGCACCACCCCAGGCCAATGTTGGAAAAAAAACAGGCCAGAGTGTATTGGGTAATTTTCCCCAGGAACAGCTCAGTGGGAGTGGTCTCCCCGCTGAGCATGCTGGGGAAGGGTACTTAAGGGGCAGACGCCATTTCTTGGGGCTCTCTTTGCCTCGTGGCCCTCCTTGGCTCGAGGTATGTGTTACTGGAATTTCAGCCTCTGAGCCAAGCTGGCCCGAGGCTGCATCTATGCCAGGTAGGTCCAGTTGTCCTGACTGGGGCCTACACTTTGAAGGTGATCTTGTGCTGTCTGTCCTGAGGGAGGAAGCGACCCAATGGAGGAAACCAGGGGAGGACCTGTCCTGGAGAAGTCCAAGCGGAAGGCTGGTGTCTTGAGGAAGGCCTGGGGACCTTATTGAAGGATGCACCGTAGCTCAAGTTACCTTACAGTCTGCTGGGTTTGCTTAAAGGTTCTTAAACTGTAAGGCTGGATATCCGGGTACTAAAATCCTGTGGCAGAGGATCATTGAACAGTTCAACTTAATCGTTCTAAAGGTCTGTGGCAGAGACTGTTATATCTTATTTGTTTGTGCATCATTCCGGCTGCTAGGCCATGTGAGAGGGACCTATCCGGGTGAGCAATACCCACTTGAAGGAGAGTGGTGAGTGTGACTTTGAAGCTTAGAAGCTTTCCCCAGTGATCTGCTGTGTGTGCCTGAACCTTCCCCTAACCTTCCATCCCTCTACCTATGCAAGTTGTTTGGAAAATAAAACCTGACGAAAAGGATTCATACTTGTGTGGATATTGAACTTTCTGTAGACTCTCATCCCGTAGACAATGAACAATGAGGTAACGTGCAAGGCCCAAAATGAAAACAGCAGCTCCTACGGGGGTGTGCTACACGTGGGGGCTCGTCTGGGATTTGCCCTTACCTCTCGCAACTGGATTGAAAGATTTTATTGTTTCACCGAGAGTCTACAATTAAGAGGGCGCTGGACTGTATTCTTGAAAAAAAGGGGTTAAGTGTGCAGATCACTTTGGTAACTGGGTAGGCTGTGGGCGGAGCCAGGAAAGCCCGCAAGCTACGTGCCAAAAGAAGACCAAAGGGGAGGAGTTCCCGCCTCCCGTGTGAGACACGTGTGTGTGTCTGGCGCCAAAGGGAAGAAGCTGCAAGATCACAGTCAGAGGATCGGAGAGCAGCCATGTCGTTGTACTCGTTGGCACAGTCCGTGTCAGGGCCTAGGATGTTTTCTGTTAATGCTGGTGCGAGCGTTACACGGCCAGGAATCCTGTTAACGGATACAGGCATCCGAATGAAACCACATGGGCGTTTCATTTTGTACACCAGTGGAGATGTGGAAGCGCTGGGCATGCTGTGCCCTAAATGTGAGGGATTGCCCGTTCAACTACGCCTGTTCGCCTGATGCTTACACTGCGGAGAGTACTTGTTCAGAGTGGACCAGCCTACTGAATCGTCCCGTGCCTACCGGGTGGATTGGACCGCAGGCATCGCTACGTTGGAGGATGTTGTCCTCGGGCCTGTGGCCGAACCTGTAATTGTCGCGCCTACTGCGGTGAGTGACTCTGGAGGGAATGCCGTTGCTGCAGAGCTATCCGCGAACATTGTTCCGGATACCACCTGTACGGCACTTGTTCCCATTGCACCCACCCGGAGAAAGGTGGGATATGTGAACGCTTCCCGCGGCTGCGGTAGAGGCCTACCCCAGATACAACCGTAACCGGACCCCGAGAGAGATGATATCCCAGGGAAGTCCACGTCAGGAACCGGTAAGACATCTGGGGAAAAAGTGTTCGGGACTGTACGCAACTATTTGACGGCAGAAGAGTGGGAAGACTCTGAATTAGACTCTCTGTCAGATACTGGAGATGATTACTTATTTGAGTCCATGTCTCAGGAGTTTTTGTGGAACAACGTGGAAGATTTTACCTCAGCATGTAACTGTTCGGAGTGGACAGCTATGGACTCCGGTGAAGCAACACCCAGGGTGGAAACCCCGGACATTAATAAAGGGACTTTGCCTGTTAAAGAGATGTTACCCAAACCTGCCAAGTCTATGGTAAAGAAGTCTCTGGACTCGTGTGTGTTACCCAGGGAGGGAAGTTCCCGATCTTTACCCAGACTTGCCCGTCTACAGAGAGTACTTATAAAAAGGGTAGCCACGGAGTACGGCCTGGAATTCCCCTACGTCTCAAAGGAGATAATGCAGGAGATTGAGGCAAACAGAGAGCAGTGGTACAGTGAAGCCATTTGGGACTATTTGTCCGTGCCAAAGCCATTTAGAAACTTGGACTACTCCTTCATTATGGCTGAACGCTTCAAAGGATGTTGGTTGCACTGGAGCTATGGACTCCGGTGAAGCAACACCCAGGGTGGAAACCCCGGACATTAATAAAGGGACTTTGCCTGTTAAAGAGATGTTACCCAAACCTGCCAAGTCTATGGTAAAGAAGTCTCTGGACTCGTGTGTGTTACCCAGGGAGGGAAGTTCCCGATCTTTACCCAGACTTGCCCGTCTACAGAGAGTACTTATAAAAAGGGTAGCCACGGAGTACAGCCTGGAATTCCCCTACGCCCCAAAGGAGATAATGCAGGAGATTGAGGCAAACAGAGAGCAGTGGTACAGTGAAGCCATTTGGGACTATTTGTCCGTGCCAAAGCCATTTAGAAACTTGGACTACTCCTTCATTATGGCTGAACGCTTCAAAGGATGTTGGTTGCACTGGAGCTATGACCGACACATCCACGCTGATCGGGTGACGATTTGCAGACCAGGAAAAGATGACATTGTATATTTTATTACTACCCTGGACAAACAAGGAAAACCACTGACTCTGCCGGATCCCAGGTTTTACCTGTGATCATTCAAAGTGACCATTTGTTTTCATTTTATAAATTTTTTTTTTCATCAAGAAAGAAAATTTTCAACTGAGAGGAGGATTTTTGTTTACCTCCTCACCTTTTACTGTGCTAACTGGACTCTTGGGAAATTAGTCAGTTAGGATTAGGGTTGCTGAAGACTTCGGGATCAAGATGTCCATCTGCTCCAGCCCTTGAATTTAAAAGACTCTTGTGTGTTACTTCTGACACTAGGTGGCAGTGATCAGTAGAGTAGGGAGAGACTTTTTCAAGTTGATTACACATTTTTAAAGTAGAAGGAAAGTTCTATCTCCTTTGCTTCTTCTACAGTGCCTTTATATTGTCATGTTATTTGGCTGTGTGTTTTTGTTTTTTTCAGGTGAGTCGGATCTTCTGTCAAGACTGCTGGAGAGTGGGTGGTCTAGACAGTTAGTGAGGGGTTGTAATGTGTACACTGTTGTGATTTTATTGTAATTTCATATTCATATTTTGTATCTGTAATTCCCTTCTCCTTTTCCCTTTCCCCCATCCAAGTTTTTTGGTTCAGGTACTGGTCCTCAGGACTGAGGACCATGTTTTCTTCCAGACACTGGGGACAGTGTCTTGTTGTAGTGGGGGGAGTATGTAGCGCCCTGCTCCTGATGATCAGGTGCTATGTTAAATATAGTGGGTGTCTGAGCTGATAGTTAGCTCAGACCTTGTGATGTTTGGGGCTAAATTAGCCTCTGTTCTGGCTATGGCTGTGTTTGGAAGGATTTCCCACTGTTTGCCTGTAGGTGGCGTTACCACCCCAGGCCAATGTTGGAAAACAAACAGGCCAGAGTGTATTGGGTAATTTTCCCCGGGAACAGCTCAGTGGGAGTGGTCTCCCCGCTGAGCATGCTGGGGAAGGGTACTTAAGGGGCAGACACCATTTCTCGGGGCTCTCTTCGCCTCGTGGCCCTCCTGGCTTGAGGTATGTGTTACTGGAATTTTAGCCTCGGAGCCACGCTGGCCCGAGGCTGCATCTATGCCAGGTAGGCCCAGTTGTCCTGACTGGGGCCTACACTTTGAAGGTGATCCTGTGCTGTCCGTCCTGAGGGAGGAAGCCACTCAATGGAGGAAACCAGGAGAGGACCTGTCCTGGAGAAGACCAAGCGGAAGGCTGGTGTCTTGAGGAAGGCCTGGGGACCTTATTGAAGGATGCACCGTAGCTCAAGTTACCTTACAGTCTGCCGGGTTGGCTTAAAGGCTCTTAAACTGTAAGGCTGGATATCCGAGTACTAAAATCCTGTGGCAGAGGATCATTGAACAGTTCAACTTAATTGTTCTAAAGGCCTGTGGCAGAGACTGTTATTTCTTATTTGTTCATGCATCATTCCGGCTGCTAGGCCAAGTGAGAGGGGCCTATCCGTGTGAGCAATATCCACTTGAGGGAGAGTGGTGAGTGTGACTTTGAAGCTTAGAAGTTTTCCCCAGTGATCTGCTGTGTGTGCCTGAACCTTCCCCTAACCCTCCATCCCTCTACCTATGCAAGTTGTTTGGAAAATAAAACCTGACGAAAAGGATTCATACTTGTGTGGATATTGAACTTTCTGTGGACTCTCATCCCCTAGACGACGAACAGTGAGGTAAGGCCCAAAATTAAACCAGCAGCTCCTATGGGGATGTGCTACACACAGATAAACAAACAAAGATTTGGGGGGCATACGCTAAAAAATGCATTAAAGATGGTGCAGCCATAAGACCATACAGACAGAACAAAAGATTAAACCGCACACATGCAATAATTACATTTAACTCCTGCAAGGCTATTTAAAACACCTGAGCATATTCAGAAAATATGGGAATTTCGTTACACCATATGCATAGTTGCCAACAGTCCCGAATTTCCCGGGACAAGCACGATTTTTGGACCCTTGTCCCGAATTGGGCTTGTCCCGAATCGGGACAAGCCCAATTCTTTTTGTCCCGTTTTGTCCCGGTAAATTTGGGAATGTTTAGGGCTTAAAACGGCGACGGCTACACCAAAATGGCCGCCGTCGCCGCCACAAGTGTTAGTTTCACTGACCTCTAGTGTGAGGGGAGGGGCAGCCAATCGCGGCTCTCTCTCTTCGGTGGCCCCTCCCTTCACACAGTGGCCCTTAACCCTGCCGCCGCCGCCACCGATCGCTGCTGGAGGTGATGGAAAAGTTCTTCCCCTCCCAAACATAACTGCCTAGCAATGCCTGCGCTGCACCCGCCCGCCATGGCACAGCCGGGGCTGTCTTTACCTTGCCACCTGCTGTGTCGGATGTCCTCAGAGTCACCTCAGGTTAGGGGAGGACTCAGGAGGATCCCACGACAAGCACAGCACAAAGTAAGTCCAGCAGCACTGCAGCTCATCGCACATCTAGCTGCAGATCGCTCACTCTATAGTCCTGCAATTTATGCTGCCTGGAATGCAGTGTAGTGTAGAAATTAGTGTAGTGGGTGGCAGGGTAATCAGTGTAGTGGGTGGCGGGGTAATCACAGTGTAGTGGGTGGCGGGGTAATCAGTGTAGTGGGTGGCGGGGTAATCACAGTGTAGTGTAGTGGGTGGCGGGGTAATCACAGTGTAGTGGGTGGCGGGGTAATCAGTGTAGTGGGTGGCGGGGTAATCACAGTGTAGTGTAGTGGGTGGCGGGGTAATCAGTGTAGTGGGTGGCGGGGTAATCACAGTGTAGTGTAGTGGGTGGCGGGGTAATCAGTGTAGTGGGTGGCGGGGTAATCAGTGTAGTGGGTGGCGGGGTAATCACAGTGTAGTGTAGTGGGTGGCGGGGTAATCAGTGTAGTGGGTGGCGGGGTAATCAGTGTAGTGGGTGGCGGGGTAATCACAGTGTAGTGTAGTGGGTGGCGGGGTAATCAGTGTAGTGGGTGGCGAGGTAATCAGTGTAGTGTAGTGTAGTGGGTGGCGGGGTAATCAGTGTAGTGCATAGTTGCCAAACAGTCCCGAATTTCCCGGGACAATCATGATTTTTGGACCCTTGTCCACAAGTGTGGAGGGGGCTCTGCTGGGGAGGCACCTGATGCAAGGACGGACTGCTGGGGAGGCACCTGATGCAAGGACGGACTGCTGGGGAGGCACCTGATGCAAGGACGGACTGCTGGGGAGGCACCTGATGCAAGGACGGACTGCTGGGGAGGCACCTGATGCAAGGACGGACTGCTGGGGAGGCCATCTGGTGGCAGGCGACGTGGCAGGTAACACGCTCAGGGCTTCCACTGATTCGGCATTATGGTGAGTTGAATGATTTCATTTTATATTACAATGTAATAATAGAAATAATGCGCTTCAATCATCCTGACACCGTAACAACCATGGTGCCGGGATGATTGAAGCGCCAACAGGTGTTTTGGAGTATCCTTATCTGCCAATTTTGTTACACATTACTATTGTGGTGTAGGATCTGGCTTCTTTCTTTCTATTTCTTTCTCTCTCTTTCTCTCACCTCGGACTCTAGCCACACCCCTTTGAACCACGTCCATTTAAACCACACCCACTATCGTGCGTAAACCACGCCCATTTTTCGCAGCAGCGCGCTGCGCGCGCCGCATTTTTCACTCCGCCATGACACGCCTACAAACGAATGCCCCGCCCCCTGATTATAGCAAGGCTCCGCCTCAATACAAAAAAAGTGTCCCAGATGTTTTTTTTGCAATGTTGGCAACTATGCATATGGCCATATAGTGCTAAGCCCACTACTAGGTCAAAGTACCCCATTATCAGTGGGTCCTACACTGTCCATAGAATGGAAGATCCTGCTTCTCTGAACCATGGGAGAAATACACTCCTCTATATGGGAGAACTAAAGGACTCCTCCCATAATACAGGTGGATACTATCCAAATAAACCAAAATATGGTGCTGCGCTACAAAATAAAGTGCTAACGTGACAAATAAAGTGCTATGGGTTAAGATCATAGACATAAAATTACATGTGGAAATAATCATTGATTTCATATATCAAAATTACTACATAATAGACACTAATCACTGTGCAAAAAAATTATTGAAATTCTTAAAATATGCTACATTCCATGAATCTACACGTGACAAAGTGCAAGTAGTGAAAACTTCACAGTGACCAAAAGTTCAACAGTAAATGGTGTCTTCAGAGAAGGTGCCAGTGATTTAAAGTGCTGGATATCAACTGACAAAAGTGACCATGTGACTTGGGTGATTATTGTCTTCGGTGCAATTTCCTCTAAAGGTGCAGTGGCTCCTTACCTTACCACTGTAAGGTAAACAGCATAGAAATAGCTGGGGGTGATCCAGATTATCGCGTCCTTCAAACGATCTCCCTAGAAGTTTATCCTTATCGGTTGCAATCTGTTCTAGCCTAGTATTTGCTTCCTATGTATGCATATTTTCCTTCTTTGTGTAATCAAACCACAGAATTCCTACTGTCTGTCACGGATCAGCAACAAACCTGATCTGTAATTTCTACAAGCTTGTGGTCTGTTCTTAACTTTTCGCTGTGCAGGACTGGAAGCTATATGAGATGGGGGGTGGGGTTCTCCAGCCCAAAGGGATTTGGTCAGAATCCATACAATAGACAAACAATCTTCCATTCTATGGATAGCATAGGACCCACTGATAATAGGGTACTTTGATGTAGCTTTGCACTATATGGCCATATGGTGTAACTAAATCCCCATATTTTCGGAATATGTTCAGGTGTTTTAAATAGCCTTGCAGGAGTTAAATGTAATTTTTGTATGTGTGCGCTGTAATCTTTTGTTCTGGCTATACACAGAGAAACCCACCTGATGGTTATGTGGGTGGTTAGTACTTGTGTAGCACACAAACCCTTTTCTGCCGTCCTCCGTCAGCAGTCGGGCACACCTGCTACTTGCCCGGTATATCCACTTGTGTAGAGGGGCGAGCGGTGTTGTTGTTTGGGCCTTGCAGCAATTACCTCTTTCTAATGGTTCCCTTGCTCCGTTGTCTAGGTAGAGAATAAGTCCAATGTCCACACAGGAGTAAAACCTAAGCAGTAAGGTTTTATTCTTTATATTTGCAGTAAACTTGAAGAGAGAGTAGGGAAATGAGAGAAGTAGGGAAAAGTTCAGGTACACAGCACTTAAAACACAGTGCAACTCTTTCGTCGCCACTCAAGACTGAGTGGGTATTGCTCACCCGGATAGTCCCCTTGTGAGCGGTCCTAGTAGCCGGGATGGAGCACGGATAAATTGTGAACTTTTTAGGGGATGCGATCAGGAATCCTCTGCCACAGGATTGTTAGTCCCGAACCTCCCAGCCAAGCAATGGAAGAAAAATAACCTTTATGCCAGATTGGCACATTGCGAGGCCTCCAATATATTGGATCCCTCCGCAGATAAGGTATTTCACTCGTGCTCCCCTTCCAAAACCACACTCACCAAATAGCTTGATCCCTGAAGGGCTACACACTAGTAGAAGAACATCAGTCACATGATGTTTTAACATTTGTTTTTTAAATGCAGGAGGTGAATTGTAGTCTCCTAGTAGAGGATTTAGCAGATTGTTGTTAACTTTAATCACTATTTGCTGGCAGAGCCATTTACACCTTTTTTTTCATGTATTTGTGCTTACTGTTTACCATGGTGTATGTTTTATGACACTTCAATTTTATTTTTCTCTTGATTGTACTTTTGATATATGATACTGTCGATTTGCTCTTTGATATCAATAAAATGAGTATAGATTAAACAAAGGAAAAAATACTACAGATAAAAAAGTACAGGCAGAGGTTTTATTACATTAATTAGAAGATCACAGGTGGCACAGCAGTGTGAAACTGGCCGTCAGAAAGACAATTTTATTAGCAAGGCTAGGCCCAAATTTATTAGAGACAAAGTGGGCTGGGAAATAAATTGTGAGGTGATTTGCACTTTCTTCTTCTTATAATCAATGCAGTGGTGTGCTGCAAACAAAAAGCAGCTCTAAGAAGAGATGGTCAATGACAAGTTGTCAGGACCCAGATCTGAATTTGGGACCTCTGCTGTGTCTCGCAGTATCTCTTCTTACTGAGCCACTTGGGATGCTGGACAGTTCCCTGGACAATGCCTGGGATAATCTTGCCTTGAACCTTGTTTCTGGTGAACCTTGAACTCTTTGCTCCTCCCGTGAACTTCCTATTTAAGGAATGCCTTTGTACTTCCTGTTTGACAGAATATTGTGCTCTCTACAGCCAATATCTCACTCTTGTCCCCCCTGCTGCTGTCTAAATCTTTGTTATTACTCATTGCCAACCTTTGGCTTGTTGCTTGACTACACTTCCGCTTGATCCCAAGCTACAACCACTTGTTACCAACCTTTGGCTTGTTCGTCGACTATGCTTCTGTTTGATCCCAACCTACAACCACTTGTTACCAACATTTGGCGTGTTTGCTGACTATGCTTCTGCTTGATCCCTAGCTGCTATATCACCTACTGGACCCTGGCTTGCTCATATCTTGGTGGGGCGATCCTGAGGACCATGACCTGGTACTAACACGCAGAAAAACCCATACCAGTTAGTGCTTAGACCCTGCACCTCAAGTGAGCCTGTGTCATCTGCCAGGGTGACCTCCTTACCAGGCTTCCACCTGGTCGGTGGAAGCCTCTCTACTGCTATAGCCACTGGCCTCTGAGCCTGACCCCTGACCATGACACAAGTGTAACTAGGATGGAGGAAGTTTTCTTCTAAAAGAAGGAGAATCAGCACAAGGGACAGACCATACTAACTGTAAGTTATGTCTTTTGTGCTGGTTTTTAAGTTTTTGACTTTAGCTAACGTAAATCAAGCAATCAAAATTAAAATACAGTTCTCTAACTGACCTTAATCTCTCCCAATGCAAGCTTGTCAGCTTTCTCTACAACAGCTTCCAATTCACTGACACTATAGATAAACTGTGCCCCTCAAATTATAGAGAGGGTGTTGGATTTACCGGTACATCTCAGGAGCCTATAGGCAGAGAATTCTGAAGCAAACAAATGCAATTGCCACATTGTTGGTAAAATATAAAAAATTAAGTTGCATAAATAGATAGCCAACATGTCAAACCTTAAATTTAAAGGGGTTGTAATTGTAAAGGTACATGTTTTTTCACCTTAATGCATCCTATGCATTAAGGTGAAAAAACATCCGACAGTACCACCCACCCCCGAGCCCCCGTTTTACTTACCTGGCCCCTCAAAAGTCCCACGCTCGTTCTCGTCATCCTCCTCGGTTCTCAGCCTGGCCACCGATTGCCTACACTGGATGGATTGAAAGCAGCACAGCCATTGGCTGGCGCTGCTGTCAATCACATCCAATGATGCAGTGCGCCGGGGGGCGGGGCCGAGTGATACAGTCAGCGGCTATGGCCGCTGCTGTAAAACGGGAGCACGCCCGCAATAACTCCACACCATGCGAGCTCGCTCGCATGAAGGTGTGGAGTCCTTGCGGGGAGGAGCCGAGACAGCTGCCGAGGGACCCCAGAAGACCAGGATCGGGACCACTGTGTGCAAAACGAGCTGCACAGTGGAGGTAAGTATAAAATGTTTGTTTTTTTTGTGCAAAAAAAGGGAAGCTTTAGTGTCCCTTTAAGTGCGCATGTGAAATGGCGACATACTTCAGCACCCTATATTTTCTATAGGCAACTCTTCAAGTGTTACGAAGGAGGTATTGTGCTATTATTGCTCTCACACAGTGATATGTAACATATGTATTGCGATTAAAATTTTCACATGTCTTTACTGTTAAAAAAAACTTGCACATGTCGGCGCCCCCGACGCATGCATTTACGTTCGTATGTGCGTATATGTGGGGGTCAGATGCCTCAAAATGTTTTTGGAGCGGGATTTTATGTGCTTAACTTTATTTTTTTTCTTTTATTACATAGGGGACAAAATTTTTTTTTTTCTTCAATAAATTTTTATTCGTTTTTTTAAACTATAACAAATACGTTATATTTTTGCATTGTCAGCCGATACGGGAGTTTTGAACGGGGCTTTACTCGTACTCTCCAGACCTAATTTCCATCCCAGTTCCTATGATCATTCCAATTTGCATGTTAGATCTAGTGGAGGAGGTGGCACCACGCAAGGCCCAAAGGACTTTCCTTTCACTTTCCCTCTTCTATGCACGTAAGGCCATTTTGTTGTGCTGGAAGAAACTGGAGGCTCCCTCCTTATCTTATTGGAAAGGCATTGTTAACAAAGTTCTTCCTTTATATAAAGCCACATACCTGTACTTAAAGCGGAAGTAAACCCATCAATTTAACAATTTCAAAAAACAGTTACATTCCCGACATGCCGGAAATGCTAACTGACACATTGGTTGTGCTCTCAACCAAACTGTCAAACTATCCAATGGCTGGTGTCATAGCTGATCACATGTGCAGCATTATGGCAGTTAAAGATTAAACAGAGGCCAAGATGGCAGCTTCCTTGGCTGAAAACGATAGGAGGGTTTACTTCCACTTTAAGTAGGGGCTGTCCCCAAAAGTTTGAAAAGGTATGGCAGTGTTGGCTTTCAGCCACTGACACTCTAGATTGAACCTTATTTTTGATGTTGTCGTAATGGGTCGGATGTCTTTATCTCAAATGTGAACTGAAGCTACTATCCCTGGCCAGGAGATCTTTATTAATTATTACATGTAAGATAATCTCTGTTAAGGTATTGTGTACAGCTGAGAGGGCTAATGGTCCTATATCATTCTCTTAGGCAGTTTATGGGATATTGCACTAATAGGAAGGGGGGGTATTTTGGGGTATTTTTATCTAGCTAGCCTCTTTGTTAATTAGGCTTCTGACCTGGTGAGGAGTTTTTGCCAGGTTGTATTTGTTCTTACTGTTTGTATGGTTTCTTATGTCTGAAAAATTCTAATAAAAATAATTTTCCAAAAAAAAAAAAATGTTTTGGTTACACATATCTTTAAGATAAAATAAATAAAATTCTAATAAAGTATCTGAGACCTTTGATGCCCAAAGTTTTCCCATACATGGGAAGATATTTAAAAAAGTTTAACAGAGATTTGTGGAAAACTCGATGGTATGCCAACAAGCAATTATAGAGATCAGTCGTCTCTTCCAATCTTTTGTGCTTGGAATAGTAGCAGATATTTTTTAGTCTGAAAATCTGCCCCGTACTCATTTCAATGGCATGACTTGAAAGCCACCATCTGCAGAAAATAATTCTACAACAAGTTAGAAAATTATTTTGAGCACACGTCATCGATTGTTTTTGTGTCTAGAATTCTGCATTTGTCACTTTGTATTGTGAGATAAAGAATCTTCTGAGGAACCAGTCTACGAATGGGAAGCCTTTTGTTTTTATTTTCTTATTCTTTTCTAGACGAATGAAATAAAAAAAAATAGTTACGTTATTATTTCAGCTATTTTAGCCAGGTGACCCCTTTGTTTACACGCACACACAGCAGCATATCCGTGTATAATATCAAGTTATGCCCTATAGATGAAATTAAAGAGACCCTGTCACCAACTTTAAAACTGCAGATAAAAGGACACAAAAATAAAGTATTTTTAATGCTTACTTGTGTAGCACCCTCTACCTTAGGTAGGTGCTAAGTGTAGGGTTTTTGTGTAAGCTGCCAGTGCAGGTAAATTTAAGCAGGCCTATGCTGTGAGCTAGGCCTGTTTGTTTTTGATCTGGGGGCAGGGGAGTGGTTTAGTATAGCAGAGGGTGACTGACATGTACTTCAGCTCTTGGGCGCCTCCTCTGTTTCCAGGAAGAATGTTCTGGAAAAGGGGCAGAGCAGAGTGCTGGAGTGACATGGGGTACATGTGAGGAGCTCTGACCAATCCCCAACTAGGATTGGCAGGGGGCAGGCCTCCTACATATACCCATGGTCAGCCTGCTGTGGGAGGAGTTGTCGACTGGGTGAACTAAAGGATGGAGTGTTAGGCCCCTTTTACACTGGGGCGTTTTTCATGTGGTTTAGCGCTAATATTAGCGCTATTATACCGCATGAAAAATTCGTGCCTGTAGCCTTCAATGTGAAAGCCCGAAGGCTTTCACACTGAAGCGGTGCGCTAGCAGGACCGCTCCAAAAGTCCTGCTAGCCGCTTCTTTACAGCGGTGAAGGAGCGGTGTGTTCACCGCTCCTTTACCGCGCCTGCCCATTGAAATCAATGGGACACCGCGGTAATACCGCCCGCAAACCGTGGCAATAGCCGCGGTTTGCGGGCGGTATTAGCCCTTTTTCGGCCGCTAGCGGGGGTTAAATTCACCCCCTAGCGGCCGCATACCGTGGTAAGAACGACGGTATAGCAGCGCTGAAAATCGCGCTGCTATACCGCCACCGCACCTGCCCGCCCCAGTGTGAAAGGGGCCTTCGACTGGCATGCCTGAGGGAACCTCCATCTGGGGGGGGATGTACATCAGGCGGAGGAGCTCGGGAGCTGGGAGGGAGCCTCTCCTTACATGGTCATGGAGAGGTGTCCTGGAACAGGAGCTGGAAGAGACAGTTGGTCCGCACATCTGGAGTAAGTCCTTCAGGAAGGATGCAGGGCAGGTGTCGGTGAGAGCACAGTGAAGAGATCTGGAAGAGGCATGCCAGGGGAGCTGGATGTAGAGCCAGAGGGAGAGACTGTGGAGTTTGTGTCAAATCGATGCAGCCATGAGGGCAGGCAGGATTTGCAAGTCGGACTTGCCGGGATCAGTAGTCCATCACCATTTAATCTTCTGAAGTAAACGGTTGCTGCCATAAAGGTGTACTGCAGGCCCCGGCCTACAAAGGGTGATCAACTAAATTAACTGGAACTTATTCAGATTGAGGCCTAGTCAAGTTCTGATGGTGTGACAGGATTACTAAGACTGTGACAGGAAGAAGCGTCCTGAGGTAAAAGTCTGTCAAACAGTCTGCTGGAGGAAGAAGTGTTCTGAGGTAAAGAACTGTCAAGTTTAGGGTCGGCCATCTTGTCCTTTCTGAGAAGTGTGACGCAGTTACTATAATCTTCAAAGTACTAATTTGTTCTATGGGCATCCCATGTCCCTTTCCCCAACCAAGTTCAATCCCCTAATAAAATAACAAAAAAGAAAAACAAGCAAAAGACTGTTCATTGACTAAAGGAGTGTGTCTAATGGATGTCTGGCAGCAGGGTGGAATGTGTGGATGTTGTAACTCGTAGCAACCAACCGCTACACTTGCAGTGTTTTTTCTTTCCATGAACAATTTTTATTCATTTTCACTTTGAACTTGCTCTAAAATTTAAATACTTCTGGAAGAGTCACTTTCCCAGCACAGTTCCCTCCTGTCCCCTTGCAGTCATAGTCCTCTCCCCTTCTGGGAGTGTTGTCTAATTGCTGTCTATGCTGGCCCAGCTTCTTCACCCCTTCCCTTACCTCCTTATATGACCTTTTATGTAGCAATCACAGCAGAATACTATAGAGGAGGGGTGTCAAACTCAATTTCATCACAGGCCCTATCAGCATTATGGTTGCCATCAAGGGGCCGGTTGTATCTGTAGGACTAGATTTCCAGAGAAACCCCCCCCCCCACACCAGATGTCAAGAGCCCTCCCCCCATCCCCACCATCGGAATTTAAGTATCCCCCCACCCTCCCTTACATCACAGTGCACCACCCTTTACCTTGTGCTAATGCAAGGTTGGGAAGCAGAAAGTGCAGGGTCTGGAGGAGGACCAGATGAGGGCTAGAGTCAGCTGCTGGAGTCTGCTGAATGCTGAGATTAGGAGAGGTGGATACGAGGGGGTGCTTTAGCTGCACAGAGAGGTGCAGGATCTGTAGGAGGAGTTCCATCCTCCTCTCTGCCATTGACTGCTGAGAAAGGGAGGGGGCCAAGACAAGCCTCTCTGTGGCTGCAGGAAGAAGGGCAGGATCTGGCAGAGGAGTTCTGTCCTCCTCTGTGCTACTGACTGCTGAGACAAGGTGGGGTTGGAGATGAGGGGGTGCTGCAGCTGCAGGTGAAATGCGAGGGCCACATAAAATGGCCTGGAGGGCCAGATTTGGCCCCCGGGCCTTGTGTTTGAAACACACACAAAGAGGCGCAGGATCTGTGGGAGGAGTTCTGCCCTCCTCTCTGCTGCTGACTGCTGAGAGGGGGGGGGGGGCAAGACGAGCCAATCTATGGCTGCAGGGAGAAGGGCAGGATCTGGCGGAGGAGTTCTGTCCTCCTCTGTGCTACCGACTGCTGAGACAAGGTGGGTGTGGAGGAGGGTTCCGCAGCTGCAGGAGAGATGCGGGGGCCACATGAAATGGCCTAGAGGGCCGGATTCGGCCCCCTCTCCTTGTGTTTGACACATATGCTATAGAGTATCACTTGTGGGACAGCTCCAAGCCTGCTGGGGCTGCTGACGTCACAGCCCCAGCAGGGAGGCTTTTGCAGGGAAATAATATGCGTAAAATACGTTAAGTACACATATAATCTTATGAAAAGATTGCTGTTAATATGAATGGTCTGGAGACATGATCTATTTACCTATGCCATTGTGTTGTTTACATGTAATATACATATATGACTGAATTTTCCTTACGATTACATTTTGAGCTACATTTCGGAAATAATAGGCAGAGGATATAGGAAAAACTGGATTACAGCATGGTACAGGCGTCATCCATGATCTTTCTTATCAGTGTCAGTCATTCCATTTTGGTCGTCATTTTATTGCTGTGTCGTAAATATACAATTAAGACTTTATATTATAGTGGGCTGAATTACATGGACTAAAACCTGCACATAATGTAAGGTATGAAGGGATGACAGATGGGACATGGATGAGGAAAGGCAAGAATGACACTTGGAGGCAGAATGAAAGAGGGAAAGGGTTTTATTTAACCTGAGCCTCACCTGAATATCTGAAATTAAAGATTCATTCATTTTCATTGATTAGTTTATTAAAAATGTTAGTAAAGCAACATCAAAAGTTTATTTAAATGAACATTGAATAACCTTTATAATTAATCATAAAGGTGCTTGTTAGAATTTCAGATAATTGCAATTAAAGTATAACTAAGGCTGCATTCACACCTGAGCGTTTTGTAGCCTGAAGCCTGAAGCTACAAAACGCTAGAGGGGAAAAAATCCATTATTCTCTATGGAGATGGTTCACATCTCCACTCAAAAACGCCTGAAGCCGAACGCCTGAAGCTCAAACAAGTTCCAGACCCTTTTTTGTTGCGCGAATTGGGCAGATTTGGGCGTTTTAGGAGTCATAGAATGTAATGGAAACGCCCGATTCAAGCGTCTAGCGCGACAACGAGCGTTTCGACGGGCGCAAATTCGCGTGACAAAACAACGGTAAAAACGCTCGAAGCGCTACGCTCAGGTGTGAATGCGGTCTAAATAAAGGCAAAATCTTTAGAATTTGAGCCCCTGTCAGTTTTTATTGTTGTCTGTCCCCCCCCCCCCCCCTCTTATTTGTCCTGTTTGCATTATTAGTGAAAGTGAAAGTAAAGAAAAAATCGCAAATTTTGAGTTGTCTCCTTAAAAAAAAGAAGAAGAGGAGAAATCATTTAATGGAGACCCTAGTTCTGGTCACCTGGGTGTCCCCAAGGAATTCCCTTAGTTTACAAAGATTTCTCTCACTTCCTATTTGGCTATGGGACAGCAAGTGAAGGGAAATCAACGCAATGTGACACAGATGGCGGAAAAAAATATGACAAGGGTTTAAAAAGTTGTGCCTATAGTTCTACTTTAAGTTTTACTCCTGGGAAGACAACTTACTATACACCCCTGATCCCTGTTCAGTAATTCTGCTTATGTGCAATTAACCTTTTTTAACAATTGTCCACATTGTCACGTGTTGCAAGTGTATTGTCATAATTGCCCATTTGTTGCCTTCATATTGTCACGAATCCCCACTTTTTATCACAATTGCCCATTTGTTTCATGTGTATTGTGTGTAATTACTCATTTGGGGCCCATGTAATGTCAAGTTAGCCATTTTTACCCAGTCATAGCTGTTTAGAGCAGTGTTTCTCAACCTTTTCTTAGGCTCGATTCACATCTATGCATGTTGCTTTTGAGCGTTTCTGCAGTGCTTTTTGTGGTGCTTGCCGTGCTTTTGGACACGCATTTTTACAGCGATTTTACCGCGATTTGCGTTTTTTTTTACAGTGTATATAGCTGGTTGCTAAAGAGGGGGCAGGAAAGCCAGCTGCCTCGTCCTTAACAACCAATGAGTCATCAGCTGTCAGCTGGCTTCCCACTGAATGTAAAAAAAAGAATTGCCGGCTAAAAAAAAATTGTGAAAAAAAAACAGCGTGTGGTCCCCCCCAGGTCCATACCAGGCCCTTGGGTCTAGTATGTATTCGGAGGGGACCCCCCATGCCAACATTTAAAAAAAAATGGTGTGAGGGTCCCCCCCAAAATCCATACCAGACACATATCCGAGCATGCAGCCTGGCAGGTCAGGAAAGGAAGGAGACAAGCGAGCGCCCCCCCCCCCTCCTGAACCATACCAGGCCGCGTGCCCTCAACATGGGGGGATGGGTGCTTTGGGGCAGGGGGGCTCTGCGCCCCTCACTCCAAAGCACCTTGCCCCAATGTTGATGGGGACAAGGGCCTCTTCCCGACAACAAGCGAGCGCCCCCCCCTCCTGAACCATACCAGGCCGCATGCCCTCAACAGGGGGGATGGGTGCTTTGGGGCAGGGGGCTCTGCGCCCCCCACTCCAAAGCACCTTGCCCCCATGTTGATGGGGACAAGGGCCTCTTCCCGACAACCCTTGCCTGGTGGTTGCCGGGGTCTGCGGGCGGGGGGCTTATCGGAATCTGGAAGCCACCTTTAACAAGGGGGGTCCCAGATCCCGCCCTCCCTATGTGAATGAGTATGGAGTATTTTGTACCCCTACCCATTCACCAAAAAAAAAGTACTGTAGTGTTAAAAAAATACAGTAGTTTTTGAGTCTTTTATTAAAAATATCTTATTCTTCTCCGCTTCTTCCTCTGGTCTTCCTCCATCTTCTCCCACATCTTCATCCTCCGGTCTTCTCCTTCTCTCCCTGCTTCTTCCTCCTCTCTTCTTCTGTCTTCTTTGTCCAGTGTTCTTCTTCCTCTGCTGCCGCTCCCACCGAAGACCCTCCTCCCGCTGATCTGTCCGCGCTGATGTCATGTATTTCTTAAATAACGATGGGGGGGTGGCAATCGGATTTTGTCATCCAAAGGCCATGCCCCTTGTGACGTCACGGACCCATCATGCCCCGGGCGGTGAAGTCACAAGGGGGCGTGGCCTCCGTATGACATAACCCGATAGCCACGCCCCCATTGTTATTTAAGAAATGTTTGACATCGGTGTGGACAGATCAGCGGGACGCAGCATCGGAGGAGGGTCTTTGGCGGGAGCGGCGGCAGAGGAAAAAGAACACCGGACAAAGAAGACAGAAGAAAGAAGAAGAGCGGAAGAAGAAGCAGGGGGAGAAGGAGAAGACCGGAGGATGAAGATGTGGGAGAAGATGGAGGAAGACCGGAGGAAGAAGCGGAGAAGAAGATATTTTTAATAAAAGACTTGTCAAAAACTGTCTACTGTATTTTTTAACACTACACTACCTTTTCTTTGGTGAATGGGTACAATGTACCCCATACTCATTCACATAGGGGGGGTCCGGGATCTGGGGGCCCCCTTGTTAAAGGGGGCTTTCAGATTCCGATGAGCCCCCCACCTGCAGACCCCGACAACCACCGGGCAAGGGTTGTCGGGAAGAGGCCCTTGTCCCTATCAACATGGGGGCAAGTTGCTTTGGAGTGGGGGGGCAGAGTCCCCCCTGCCCCAAAGCACCCATCCCCCCTGTTGAGGGCACGCGGCCTGGTATGGTTCAGGAGGGGGGGGCGCTCGCTTGTCCCCTTCCTTTCCTGACCTGCCAGGCTGCATGCTCGGATATGTGTCTGGTATGGATTTTGGGGGGGACCCTCACACCATTTTTTTTTAAATGTTGGCATGGGGGGTCCCCTCCGAATACATACTAGACCCAAGGGCCTGGTATGGACCTGTTGAGGGAATTTGGCCTGGTATGGTTCAGGAGGGGGGGGCGCTCCCTCGTCCTCTCCCTTTCCTGACCTGCCAGGCTGCATGCTCGCATAAGGGTCTGGTATGGACCTGGGGGGGACCCCATCCTGTTTTTTTTCACAATTCTTTTTTTTACATTTAGCGGGAAGCCCGCTGACAGCTGATGACTCATCGGTTGTTAAGGACACAGCGGCTGGCTTCCCAGCCCCCTCCTTAGCAACCAGCTTTATACAGTGTAAAAAAATAACGCAAATCGCGTCAAAATCGCGATAAAAAATGCGGTACTTGCGTTTTGGATGCGGGTCCATTGAAGTCTATTACATGCAAAACGCTGCATTTTGCGGGAAAAAAAGTCCCTGACCCTTTCCAAAAATGCAGAGGCACAAAAACGCATTGATGTGAACATTTTCCATAGGAACCCATGTTAAAAAATTTCCCTGCATTTCTGCAAACTGCAAAATGCATCAAAAAACGCATTAGTGTGAATAGAGCCTTAGTCAAGGCACCTTTTAAAATCAAGTACAATCTTGAGGCCACCCATTCTACAATGTGAAAAACAAAATAAATAGTTTTATGCCCTGTACACACGATCGGTTTTAGCGATGAAAACAGTCCGATGGATTTTTTAATCGGACAAACCGATCATGTATGGGCCCCATAGGTCTTTTTTCCATCGGTGAGAAAAAATAGAACATGTTTTAAATTTATCCGATGGAAAAAAAAAAATCCGATCGTCTGTTCGGAACTTCATCGGAGAAAAAACCCATGCATGCTCAGAATCAAGTCGACACATGCTCAGAAGCATTGAACTTAATTTGGTGCCCATACACTAGAGGAAAAATCGTTAGAAAATCAGTCATTTGGACAGTTTGTTCGTGTTTCGTCCAGTAGTTAATGGGCACAAATCAGTTGTGACATTTTTGAAGCAAAAATGTAATGAAAATTTTGGAAAACTTATGCCGAACGGATGATAAATTTAAAGGTTAATGTGTTACTCACCCGTTAAAACTTTAAAGCCGTGTACACGCGATCGGATTTCCTACGGATTCTAATTTTTGAAATCCGATGAAGCTGACTTCCATCAGTCTTGCCTACACACCTGACCCTCATATGACAGGTGGGTCCACCACGTCCGGTAAGAGTATCCAACCTTACCTTTTGTGCCTTACTAACAACTCTCATCTGATACTTTGAGGTCTTCTAGTCGATTTATGCTGTGGCAGTGTTGTCCATGAACAAGACATTCACTTTCATCACATACATGCTGTTTGGACTTTTTTGAATTCACTTATTCAACTTACAAGGTGTCACGTTCCCTAGTCCTCATGGAAGTCATCTCATATGGGAAAACATCCATTGGAATGGACTATATATGAATTTATTTATCACTAACCTAGAGTGGTTTATTTTTCACTTTTCAGAGCTGCTTCCAGCAACTCTTGAGTCTAAGCGCTGCACTATTTTTCCTTTATCTGTTTATACTTTGTTTGTTTGAGTGCTAGCAGCTTTGTTGCAAAATTTGGTTTAGCGCAGTTTTTTCTTACTTTCCCACTTGCCTACACACCATCAGTCAAAAAACCGATCGTCCCAAACGCCGTGACGTAAAACACTCCGACGAGCCGAGAAAAATGAAGTTCAATGCTTCTGAGCATGCGTCGACTTGATTCTGAGCATGCGTGGGTTTTTTTATCCGATGGAGTTCCACACAGACGATCGGATTTTGCTATCGGTTTTTTTCCCATCGGAAAAATTTAAAACATGTTCTATTTTTTCACACCGATGGAAAAAAGACCGATGGGGCCCATACACGATCGTGTGTACACGGCTTTACTGTTGGTACTGCGCATATGTGACCCAGAAGCAAAAAACACATGAGAAACTGATTCATTTATGAGCATTGAGTGATTTATTGTTCAAAATTCGGTCATTACATGATGGCAATATCGTTTGCGCTCATGACAGTGTGTTTGTTTTTCTGAAATGGGTTTAAAACATTTTTCTGACTGGTGTATGGCTAGCATAACATTAGAGGTGATCCATTCTTCCAAAGCAAACACATCTTTACACACTGATACTGACTAGTATTCCAATGTTTCTTTTCTCCCTCAATCAGCTAATGTAACTCCAGTGCTGATGGAGAGGGGCAGTTGAGGGGCAAACAAGGATGTTGTGCAGGCACCTGACATCATCTTATCAACCGACGATGTCCTTGGTAGTTAGGACACCAGCGGCAGATTGTAATGGTGCACAATAAAAACTGGCTTGTATACAATTTTGGGGCAAATTTCAGACGTTTTGCCAAGGCATGCTGGTTCAAAATGGCTGGTTTAGAGAATTGTGTTAAAATAATTTAGTTTCCTGTGGGCCTGTCATTATGAAAGCACAATACATAATTCTTATGTGCAGTTATTATCCTCATGTTTCGCCATGGCGCACTATGCGCACTACTATTAAAACCTTTGATTTCATTTCATTCATTGTGTAGATAACTATATATCACCACAGCACACGTTGATTTAAATTTTTATTTTTACAAACCTGACTATATATAAAACATTCAGATAAAGAAAGTCTTTACTGTCTCCAGTTTTGTTCTGTCCATTATTGGTATAAATTTACCGTATATACTCGTGTATAAGCCGAGTTTTTCAGCACATTTTTTTGTGCTGAAAATGCCCCCCCTCGGCTTATACTCGAGTCACCTTTTTGCGCCTCATCTCCCGGAATTTGGGGACCCGGGACCGGCTTTCTCTACAAGTGTGCAAAGTTTGTTGTTCAGGTGACCTACGGCTGGGGAGCACCGATTTTTCAATGCCGGGCACCCCTTCCAAAGACTCTCATGTTAAATGGTATTTTCTCTGGTGATTTTGGGGGCCTGGTACTGGCCGGTCGTAGGTCCCCTGAACCCCAAACTTGGCACACATGTAGCCCCGCTTTTCCTCTATAATTGTGCAAAGTTTGTTGTCTAGAGGACCTACGACCGGGGAGCACTGATTTTTCAAAGCCGGGCACTCCTTCTATAGACTCCCATGTTAAACGTCATTCGAGGCATGGGCACAGTGAGGCATGGGCACAGTGAGGCATGCACATGGACACAGTGAGGCAAAGTGAGGCACAGTGAGGCATGCAGATGGACACCCTAGGCTTATACTCGAGTCAATACATTTTCCCAATTTTTTGTGGTAAAATTGGGTGCCTCGGCTTATACTCGAGAATATACGGTAATTTCATGATTACCGTTGAAAATAATTGTGACTTATAGAGAAGCATGTGGGGAGTAAAACTAAGCTAGGTACAGCAGTGAAGTGCTGACTTTCTTGTTGAAGTCAATATTTGCATAAGAGAGCACTCCAGGTTTTGTGGTTCCTAGAGTGCTCTGGAAGATAACTGAAACTATAGCAGGCACCCCTGGGTCTGATGCTTGGTTATGTCATAAGTAAGTGCAGATTTGCTTTAATGTGTAGTTTTTTTATGCTTTTTCTCTCTGCATGTAGAGACACGTGGACAGAGGCTTGGGTGTGAGAACCAGCACAATCACCCATAGAGCTTCTCAGGGCTAATAATAAACTTAAACAGGAAGTGTCCACATGCTGCACATAACAAGCAAACAGAGACAAAATCACCAAACATGATTGAAGAACTCTTATTAATAATTTCCTCCTGAGAGGCAGGGAAGACAATCAGCCATTAGCGGATGGAGATACAGAATGTGCTATTTTAACCTCTTTTAGGAAGAGGAAATCAATCATACAAGGATTGGCATCAATGAGCAGTGCATGTTGAAGGAGCGCCCTCTGCTGGTCACACAAACTTCTCTATCTATAGCCACATTATATAACTGGCCACAGACAGAATGTTTGGATAACATGTTTTTAAGGGAAACTATAGTGTTATTTTTGTCTTTACAAATTTCGGGTTATGGTTGTAAATTACATGAGCAATGCTGTGGGATGGAAGCATTCATACAACCACCACACTGTACTGGAATTAGGGTTGCACCAATATATAAGGTAATAGAACTACAGTACAGGGAGGACTTAAAAAACAAAAATTGCTGTGCTAAAGCTACAGTAGAGAGAGATAGACTGTGTTTTATATGACTATACTGATTTTGCCTATGTTTACACTTTAGCCGTAAATCTGCACAGGTACGTTTTGAGGGACAGCAAATATCAAGTGCAAGAACAATGGATGATTATGCTAATGTGGTTTTTCTACCAACACAGTGTCACTTGTTATGTACAACAAGTATTAATGGCAGATACCTTCCAACTGATCGTGTCAAATATTTAGAGGAGCAAACGGATGGTAGGACAATGGCAGGAAATAGCTCCCAACTGTCCGGCAATTAATTATAACAAAGACAAAATCCACAGGGATGACACGCATCTGTGATTTAAAGGGACCGAAAATATTCACAGAATGTAAAGGAATTTAGATTGTTCATACGGCTGGTTAGAAGGAAATTGCAAACTGTGAGAATTGAGAGTTGCAGGCAGAATATAACTTAAGTTGCTGCCAATGTTAACAGAAAATAATATTAACAGAAACTACAAAACGTCTACAGCGGAATGAAATAAAACAGATTTTTTTTTTCAGGTTTTGATGTTCCTGGATTGGGTTCTGGAGTTTGGAGACTTTGGGGAGTTTTTTGGGGGAAGAAGTTTCCAACCCAGTGTCCAGGTCTTGCACAGCTGTTATAATTGCAGGCTTGGGCATAGACCAGGGCTCATGGTAGGACTAGGAGACAGGAGTGCTCTGCTCAGGAGATAGTACTCCATGCTGGAGACAGGAGTCTCCTTGTCCAGAGGACTGAGAGTTGAGATAGCTAAAAGAGTCTGGAGAACTGAGAAAGCTGAGACATGCACTGAGGGGATCTAAAAAGCCAGAACAGCTAAGACACCCCAGAGAGATGAGGGAGGGTGTCCCTATTGGAAAATGTCTTTGTTCTGGTGACAACTGTAAAATTTTGGATTTCCAAACACTTTCTATCTAAATGACAATGGTCAACTCTTTAACTCTTTTACCACCACTGCTGTAAGCCCTATGTTGGTAGCTGTGAAGGTTTTTTGCACACACTCCCAGTGGCTGTAGCTGCCGGGAGAGTTTGTAAATCTGCGAGCCAACTGTCGGCTGTGCAGCCGCCTGATCGCTTCAACACACCCCTGTGAGTGCTGGGTATTTTTTTTGCAGGGGGGATCTTACTTGTCCCGAGTTTAACTATAAAATGCTTTGTTATCAAGCTGCTTTTGGAGCTGGACTCTCAGTTCTGCATGTGTTTGTCCTGTGTGCTATTAGAGTAGAGGATCCTGATGGAGGGCAGCCTGCACCAGAATATTAGTTAGCATTAGATAAAAGCTCATCTCCAGTTAAAAAAAAACTTCCCCCATCTGCTTTGCCTTCCCCTAACTAATCACAAGGTTTTTTTTTTCAAAACATCTAACTAAAAGCCCCAATTACTTATCTAAAACCTTGGTCACCCGACAACTCACAATTCTTCCTATTTCTGCTCTGTAGTATGGGATTGTTCTTTTTGCAATATCGACATCACTTTCTGCTAACATGGACGCTGCCTATTGACTGCCTCAATTGTCTAACTTAGGGTCCTCAAAGGGTCCTGAACAAGACTGGTCAGTTGGCCTGGACTCCAACTTCCAATCACTGCTCTCTGGTACCAGAAAAAGCTTCATGGATCATCTTGTGATAGTGCATTTAGGTAATCAATAAACGGCTAAGATTAGGATATTTTTCCCAAATTTGGGCTTTTAGGGTTAGTTTTGAGTTAGGCTTATGGCTTCAAAATTTTCAGTGATGAGGGAGTTTAGGGGTTTAATGCTGGGAGGGGGCAAGTGTTCGGTGCTTGCATGCTGTCAGAAAAGCAGAGATGGCCTAATTAGTCTGTTTTTGCTCTTTGACCATTCATTATCAGAATGCTTAGCCCACGTTCACATTGGGCCGATTTGGCATGCAATTTAACATGTCAAATCACATGCCAAATCAGAGCCTATTGCCGGCAATGGCATCATCCAAATCGGAGCGACACTGACTTTGCGGCGCCGCACTGATTCCCAAAAGTATTTTTCTCACTACTTTTGGCGACTTCAGGAGCAATTTCAATGGACATCTGTGCATGAACCCGGACAGATGTCTGTCAAATCACCCCCGAAGTCAGATGAACTTGCACGATTTCAAACCCGCCCACAGTGTGAACCTGGGCTTAAAGTATAACTAAAGGCAAAACTTTTTGTTTTGGATAGAGTGCAGAGGGCTTAGATACTTGTGAGTTTTTATTTCTGTCTGTGCCCCAGCTAAGGAGATTCCCCCTCTCTATTAGTCCTTGTTTACCATTATCATTGAAAGTGAACGTAAAAGAAAATCCAAAATTTTGGATTGTCCCCAGAAAAGTAATAGAGGGGAAATCTTCCAATGGGGACACTAGTTCTGGTGATCTGTGGGTCCCCAAGGAATTCCCTTAATTTCCTCTCACTTCTTGTTTGGCTATGGGACAGGAAGTGAAGGGAAACAGGGGGAAAAGAAAATCTGAGAGGGGTTATAACCCTCCCTTACGCTATCCAAAATGTAAAAAAAAAAGGTTTTGCCTATAGTTCTACTTTAACTGCATCAGAGAAAAGTCAGGTTATTAGCCGTGGATTGCAGGTGGACAGGTTAAAAGCTGTGGATTGCAGGTGGACAGAAAAACAAATCAATTGACAGGTAAAACAGCTCACTTTTATAAATTTTATCTGTGTATTGTGCCGTTTGCCTTGGGCTCAGCTTTAATTATTAAAGCCCAACTCTGTGGTGAAATTATAAAAATAAAAAGATGAGACGGCTGCATTACTAACCTTACCACAATTTTGGCCGGCACCAGTTCTGTCCTCTTTTCCCTATGGGCATCTTTCAGTGTCATCATGTGCAATGCAGGTACATAAACAATGCATTGTAGGAGTAAGAGGAGGCAGGAATGCAACCGTGGCTGGAAGCACCTTAGAGAAGAGGTTTCATAGGAGTAGACTTTGCTGGAATGAGGAAAAATGTAATTAGTACACCTTATCCCTCTATACCACATGTGTCAAACACAAGGCCCGCGGGCCAAAAGCAGCCCACCAGGCCATTTAATGTGGCCCTTGCACCTATCCTGCAGCTGTGGTACTCCCTTCATCTCCACTCCAACCTTGTCTAAGCAGTTGGCAGCAGAGAGGAGGACAGAACTCCTCTGTCAGATCTTGCACTTCTCTGTGCAGCTGCAGAGAGGTTTGTCTCTGATGCCCCCCACCACCAGAGGGTTGCACACCGCTAGTATAAGCCACAAGAAACTTAATTGGAGACTGCTCAGACAGAACACCATGGCCAAACCATGTTGGATCTGAGCTATCTCCAAAAAAATTCCTGTGGATGACACCAGCAGTGTGCAACCCTTTTCAGAAGTGCATCATCTGCTACAAGAGGAGGGGTAGCCTCCGTGCTCGTCTGCACCCACCCTTCACAGCTTAAGTCTTAAGTTATTACCAAAACCAGTAATAATGGAATGCAGATGCAATTATCTAATATGATAGAGAAGATATATTTCTATAATCGTACAGATACAACCGGCCTTATGAGGGCAGCCATATTGCTGATGCGGCCTGCAATGAAATTGAGTTTGACACCCTTGCTCCCTGAAAATTAGCACAAAAGGTGTTGTTTTCATTCTCAATGAAATAGTAAAGCAGACACCTTTGGACATTAGCATTGTCAGTCTGGGGAGAGGGCAGGGTAAAGCCTCGTACACACAGTCAGACTTCCATCGGACTTTTCCGTGGTTTTTTGTCTGAAGGGAGTTGGTTGGGAACACGCATAGCATACACACGCTCGGACTTTTCTGCAAACTTTTCCAAAACTTTTTGCAACATCACATGTTTTTTCTGCTCTTTTCTGCTCTTTATCGCCACCCTTTGGTCAACTTCTGCTATTGTTGGTTGATTTGTTGTTTTGTCCATCGGACAAAAGTCCATTGGTTTTCTGTACAAACGATCGGACTTTGCTCCATCGGACTTTTGTTGGGCAAAAGTTTGTCCGTTTGCAGACCCAACTTTTGTCCGATAAAAACAAGAAAAAAGCAAAAAAAGTTTGTCCGATGGAGCGTACACACGGTCGGATTGTTGGTCCAACTTGCTCAAAATGAAGTTTGTTGGCCAAAAGTCCGACCGTGTGTACGGGGCTTAAGACTAGCAGGTTTAGATGGACTTGACTAACAAATTGAAACTGAACTCCAGCTTATACTTTATAGGCAGGTACATCAACAGTTTATTTTTTTCTTTTGGGATAAAGGTTTTACATTAATTAATAGCTGACAATCGTAAGCACTCCTGTCAGTGGTAAAAGTTTTGTCTCGACCCTGTAACTGCGACCTTGTCTGGACAGCTTGGTCTGTTAAAGTAAGTTAAAAAATAACAGACTTATTGGTCTAATTACCAGGTATAAATACAGGAAAATACAAGAAAACTAATGCAGCCACCACATCCAAGAATTAGTAAGCTGCAATTTGATAAATGTATGTTTTTGGGGTTAATACTGCTTTAAAAGGGTTGAGAGACGGTGCTTTCATGAAGGTATACTTTGCTTTTTTTGTGTTAGGAGACATACAGAGGTTTCATTTGTTGCCAGGAGCCACATACGGAAAACTACCAGTGCAGGTTTACCTTGCTGAGAACACTAAGATTGCTCCTTATTTACACATAACAGCTTTTTCTTCCTCCACCCACCACAAGTACAATCCTAAAATTGCCCTGATAAACAAAAGAAAATGCCAGCAAATATAGCCAGATCCAGCACATGACTGCAATAATCTTATGAATGAATACAGCATGTAGTTAAAATATCCACCGCATCCCTGCTGTATATACGAGAGCTGTACCAAAAGACATGCAAAGGTGAGCATAACTTTTTATTAACTTACAAAGGTTGTTCAAATTTCACATGTTGGTAGAGTAACCTTTCCTCTATAGTAACTCTTCTTCCTTTTTATTGCAAGTAAATAATGGATTCCAAGAAAAAGCAGTGTGTCGTCATTGAGTTCTTGATGAAGAAGGGAGTGCAGGCTGTCCGACATCCACGGAAAGCTACAGAATGTGTATGAAGATGACACCAATGACAAGAGCAGTGTCTTGTCATTACAGATAACTGAACCTCTGCGCTACTATGTAAGAACTGCAAGTTAGTAATGGTCACCAGTACAATGGTGAATCTTGAGGTTGCTGCTTAATACTTTTATGTGTTCCCACATAAAACAGTTTTGTCACTCATCACGTGACTTTCTCAAGGTGTCTCCTTGAGAAAGTCACGTGACGAGTGACGAAATGTGTCCGGGAGGAGCCACGTGACGTCATCACGCATCAACAGGAAGGAATTCAACAGTTTACAAATTTTAAGTAGCGCTATGTTTCAAAACTAAAAGAAGAATAAAACTACATAAAGAATTGCCAACAGTAATATTACATATGTCTGATCTCTTAAGGTAGATATTGAATAACGTGAATAAAAATTAATAAAGTATCTACTGAGTTTGTACTTTAAGTGATAGTGCTGCATCAAGGTGTGCAAAAAAACACAAATAAAATAAAAATAATATTCTTATGTCTTATCACAATCCATCAGTAACCACTTCCCGACCGGCACATGTACATATACGTCGGCAGGTTGGCGACCCTGCGCAAAACGACGTACAGGTACGTCAGCTCCCTTAAGAGCCTTAGCAGGCGCGCACATACGCCCGCTGAACAGCGCGGGACCGATGCGCGTGGCCAGCGGTAACAATGACACCGCAATCGTGGGCACGAGAGACAGAACGGGGATCTGTGTGTATAAACAAACAAATCCCAGTTTTATCAGGAGAGGAGAGACAGATCATGTATTCCTATTAGTTAGGAACAGCGATATGTCTCCTCCTCTAGTAATTCCCATCCCCCCACAGTTAGAACACACACTGAGGGAACACATTTAACCCCTTGATCTCCCCCTATTTAACCCCTTCCCTGCCAGTGACATTTACACAGTGAAAAGAAATGAGGGGTGTAGTGGTGGCGCTGTTCTTACATAAACAAATCCAGTGGATATTAGATTAAATTGAAACCAAATATAGTAGTAAAAAATTAGGTATAAAAAGTTTTTTGCAGAATATATAAATGAACAAGTAACAAAGCGGTCTCTGCCGGGTGTTTGCTGTCGTCCCAACAAGTGATGAATGTGAAAATGTATTCAGAGCCTTAATGTTGATATTAAATATGACGAACCTCAAGTGAAAATAATTTTGTTAATGAAATAAAATAAAATAAAATGAGATAAAATTGTCTCTGCCAGGTATTTACTTAACCTTAGTGGAAGGCTTAGTGTTCAGAGTGGTTGTGTTAATGGGTGTACAAGTGGGTGAGAAAATATTTAAAATAAGTAGGTGAAATTGGTATGCCAGTTCCGGCTCGGCCGGGTGTTTGCTGATTTGCAAACTAGCTAATAGGAGTGCTGTTTAGGAAAACACTGATGAGAAAAGTACTGCCGATGAAATACTATTCGTATCGCAGAGGATACAAAATGAGTAAATAAATTTAAATAAATTTAAATGTTGTCTCGGCCGGGTGTTGACTGAACCCAGCTGAGTTGGTGCTCAATCCCAAGTGATTGGGCTATTAGAGAGAGTGATCCGTGGTACACTCTGATGTTACACATGGAATGTTCAACATAAAGTGAAAAAAGATAATAATAGAAAATGATATAAATAAATAATGTCCAATGGTGATACGTCCAAAAAATGGTGACAGGATAAATTGGTGACTTTTGCTGTTGCGCTTATTCTAGTAGTCTGTGCCGTGAATGTGGTTATCCGTAATCGTTTAAGATGTTACACTCACCAGATTCTTCATACCCTCGAGGGGTATGGTGCAGTCACAGTATATGCCACTGTGTAGCAGTCTCAGGAAGACGGGATGGCTCCAATGGTCCCTTGTGGTCCTCTGCGAAGGTGAGGGTTATGGAAAGGAAAAAAGGATGCCCATCTGGCTATTTTTAGCACTGATCACTGTATAAATGTCAATGGTCCCAAAAAAGTGTCCAATCTGTCTGCCGCAATGTCGCAGTCCTGATAAAAATTGCTGATCGCCACCATTACTAGTAAAAAAAATAATAATAATAATAATAATAAAAATGCCATATATCTATCCCCTATTTTTAGATGCCATAACTTTTGCGCAAACCAATCAATATACGCTTATTGCAATTTTTCTACCAACAATATGTAGAAGAATATATATCGGCCTAAACTGATGAAGAAATTTGTTTGTTTTTTTGGGGATATTTATTATAGCAAAAACTAAAAAATATTGTTTTTTTTTTTAAATTGTCGCTCTTTTTTTGTCTATAGCGCAAAAACAAATAACCACAGAGGTGATCAAATACCACCAAAAGAAAGCTCTATTTGTGGGGAAAAAAAATTGTTTGGGTACCACGTCGCACGACAATTGTCAGTTAAAACGACGCAGTGCCGTATTGTAAAAAATGGCCTAGTCAGGAAGGGGGAAAATCCTTCTGGGGCTGAAGTGGTTAAAAAAGTACCCCTACTGGGTTTTGTAGCCAAAGACACCAGTGCTGTAAAGAATGTAAAAATTTGCAAATAAGTAAAAATTGATTAAATATTAATCAATATAGCGATAAGGTGGAAAACAATTCAATTTAGTGACTTGATTTTCATATAACAGTGTCCATTAAAAAAACAAAATCAGCGTATCCGGTGATATCCGTTGTGCAAATGTCATCAAATTCCTCAGTGATGTGATCACTCTCCCTTTCCACCTCAATCCACACTGTGTGTGCTAGCAGCTCACCTCGTTCCCTAGACCAGAAGGCATTTAGGGTGTAAGCAATTCCTCTCCATGGGTGGCTATAGCATATCTTTTCTTCCAATCAGCAATGCAATGGTTTATGCGTCTGTCCACACTCTCTCCCACGATCCACTCTCCTCCAGTGGGTGATATGGTATACAAGAAAGCAAATCCTCATTTTGTAGTATTCCAATTAAAATGTATTATATAAAAATGTATTAAGTCACATTTAGAATTGATTACAACAGCATCAGAAACAATGAACTTCCAAGATCTGCCAAAAACCGGAAATGACGTACCCAACTCCTTCCCGACTAGTTGAGTCACAGCCCACGTGACTTCATCAGGGGTCTGGTTCTGTTGTAATTGATTTTAAATGTGAGTTACTAAATAATAATAAATAATAAAAATTCAGGAAAGTAAAGTACAAGGCGGTTGGCAAGGACCTTTGCCAACAATTTAGTATCAGTGTTAAGGGTCTATGAGAGTCTGGTATGGCTGTGATACCTTGACTGGGAATAACTCATTCATACAACACTGTATCCAAATAGATTTTTGTTAACACTTTTTTGAGACAGATAGAACTTTATTTTGGTGGTATTTAATAACCACTGGGTTTATTATATATATATTTTTAATTTCTTGTGTAAAATATATCAAATTTAAAAATGTCAAGACAGTACAAATGCCACCAAAGTGACTCCTTTTGGAAAGTGGACACCACAGGTTTTTGTAAATTAAGAAACATGAGGTGATGTTGGGGTGGGTAAAGTGCCCTTAGCCTGGGGAATAAAATTGCATTGTAGATGTCATTAAAAACCCAAAACATTTTGAACCCAATCCCCCCCACCCCCACCCAAAAAAACAATGATCCTACAATTATTGGTTGTCAGTGGCATTTTAACCCCACTCCTTATTTTTGATCAGTGGCACTTTAACCCTCCTTCCTGTTACAATTCTGCAACATTGGTGGTCAGCGAGATTTTAAACTTCACAACACTGGTAGTTATCTGCCAATGTACCCTTTACAAGAATATATATAATACCTTTTTCCAGGTGTCTTCAGTCTGGTCCAGCGACGTCACAGGTCCTTTTCACCTTCTTCCTTCAGCTGTGGGTGGATCCTAAATGCAGCACACAGCAATACTACCTAATGACATGGTTCTGCTCTCTGCAGCATTTTCATGTGAGTCCAGTGCAGTGGGTGGAACCTTAATACATTGGGCTAATAAGAAGTAGGTTGAATGACTCCGGGCATCAGTTAACCTAAAAGAGGAATGTCTAAGCACTGCTGGATCAGTAAGTAGCAGGTGAGTGGGTAATAGCAGCCAAATTTGCATTTGACAAATGGCAGAAAAACTGACCAAATCAATCTTGGCTAGTTTGAAAATGTCTAAATTTATAATCAATCACTAATTGTTCCATAATGTAACACAATTAAACGATATCCATGTATAAATCATAAAAACCTGGCTTCTAACTACAGTTCTCTTTCCGGTGTGTCATCTTCTCACTGGTGGAAGTGTCCTGACATTGGAACTCCTACCCCCTCTGAGAGTGAAGATGAGATTTCCTAGAATATAAAGACAAAGCTTCCCAACATAAAACGTTTTAGGAAAAGCCACTTGAGGTCATTAAAAATAGTTTAAAAGAACAGATTTGTAAAACAGCAGTTCATTTTGAAGCTGACTTTCTGACAGTGGTCCTCATTCCATGAGAAATAACATTTACAATGGAATATAAATACATGTTTAATCACAAATTTTATATTGTAAACTAATAGTATGCATATGCCTATTTTCCTTATAGAGTACATAGCATAGTTCTAGTAATATTCCCAAAAGTACACATATTTATTAACTATCGTATTTATTAGCGTATAACACGCACAGGCGTATAACACGCACCCTAACTTTAAGAGGGAAGTTTCAGGAAAAAAACTTTCCACAGCCCCCCTGCGTATAACACGCAGGCACAGTTTACCCTCTATTTTCAGGGTAAAAAAGTGAGTGTTATACGCCAATAAATACAGTATTTATAAATCTGTAACTTTTAGCAGTGATAGGTTTTTAATATTTATTTTTATTAACATACAGTTTGGATTTTCTGTTTTCACTCCTTCCATCATGTCATACTATAAATACATTCAGGGCAAGGGCAAGAGTAGGGGCAGGAGGGGCAGCTGCCCATGGTGCAATGACTTTATCTGGGGGGTAGGGGGGGCACCACATGACCATCACTCACTGCTACTCTTTAAACTTCTGAACTGCTAAACTCTATGGAATGAGAAACACCCAGCTTGATCAAACTAGTGGGGGCGAGGGTAAATACCACCTCCCCCCCCCCCCCCCGGCTCACAGCTAGCCTTTCTCATGTGTGACAGCGGGCTCCCTCTTACGGTAAACCTCAGTAAATTGCATTTCTTGGAAGGCAAGGTACAGCCGGACAGAGCAGTGCCCCTTCAGTGGCAGCACCATCTATCCAGCATCAAGCACAAGCACTCGAGTCAGGCACCAACATCAGCAAGAGGCCACAGGATTACCTTCTCCTGTATGCACTACTACACAGCCCATTGTACCTCTCAGCCCCAACCGAGGAAAGGAGGGTGGGACACAGTTTGGCATCTTCACCATGGGCACTGATTACATGGTAGGAAACGTATTTTATTCTGTTTAGGGGGCATCAAGTGTGGCACCGGATATTACCAAAGAGTTGGATACTCAGTAATAGGGATGAGCTTCGTGTTCGAGTCGAACATACGTTCGACTCGAACATTGGCTGTTCGATCGTTCGACGAAGATCGAACGATTTGGGCCGTTCGCGCCAAATTCGAGTGACGCGAACGGCCCACAATGCACTACGCCATCGCAGTGTCATCCAGGCGCTGTGATTGGCCAAGCATGCACTGTGACCCCGCATGCTTGGCCAATCACAGCGCCGGCAGCGAGGAGAGCAATGATTGGCCACAGGCAGGATGCCTGTGGCCAATTATTGCTGAGGGTGTTTAGTACACGCCCCACACTATAAAAGGCCGCCAGCACGGCGGCCTAGTGTAGTGTGTTCCGGAGCAGGGATAGAGTAGCATAGGCAGGGACAGTGACTGTTATTTCTTTCTTGCTTAACCTGGATTCCTTTAGTTTAGGGAAAGAGAAGGATAGGTAGGGAGAGTGTCAGTGTGTTTTGTGCTTCTGCTATAGTGTGCTTAAAAAAAAACATTTATTCTAGGGACAGAAAACTCTAGGTAGGGACAGTGTCAGTTTCTTTCACTCTGCAAGTCCTTGTTTCCAGGGACCTGGAAGGACAGTGAGTGAATTGTCCTTTTGCTATATTGTGATTAAAAAAAACATTTATTCTAGGGACAGAAAACTCTAGGTAGGGACAGTGTCAGTTTCTTTCACTCTGCAAGTCCTTGTTTCCAGGGACCTGGAAGGACAGTGAGTGAATTGTCCTTTTGCTATATTGTGATTAAAAAAAACATTTATTCTAGGGACAGAAAACTCTAGGTAGGGACAGTGTCAGTTTCTTTCACTCTGCAAGTCCTTGTTTCCAGGGACCTGGAAGGACAGTGAGTGAATTGTCCTTTTGCTATATTGTGATTAAAAAAAACATTTATTCTAGGGACAGAAAACTCTAGGTAGGGACAGTGTCAGTTTCTTTCACTCTGCAAGTCCTTGTTTCCAGGGACCTGGAAGGACAGTGAGTGAATTGTCCTTTTGCTATATTGTGATTAAAAAAAACATTTTTTTCTAGGGACAGAAAACTGTAGGTAGGGAGAGTATTTTTTTTCTTTCACTCTGCAAGTCCTTGTTTCCAGGGACCTGTAAGGACAGTGAGTTAATTGTCCTTGTGCTATATTGTGCTGAAAAAAACATTTATTCCAGGGACAGAAAACTCTAGGTAGGGACAGTGTCAGTTTCTTTCACTCTGCAAGTCCTTGTTTCCAGGGACCTGGAAGGACAGTGAGTGAATTGTCCTTTTGCTATATTGTGATTAAAAAAAACATTTTTTTCTAGGGACAGAAAACTGTAGGTAGGGAGAGTGTTTTTTTTCTTTCACTCTGCAAGTCCTTGTTTCCAGGGACCTGTAAGGACAGTGAGTTAATTTTCCTTGTGCTATATTGTGATTAAAAAAAACATTTATTCTAGGGACAGAAAACTCTAGGTAGGGACAGTGTCAGTTTCTTTCACTCTGCAAGTCCTTGTTTCCAGGGACCTGGAAGGACAGTGAGTGAATTGTCCTTTTGCTATATTGTGATTAAAAAAAACATTTATTCTAGGGACAGAAAACTCTAGGTAGGGACAGTGTCAGTTTCTTTCACTCTGCAAGTCCTTGTTTCCAGGGACCTGGAAGGACAGTGAGTGAATTGTCCTTTTGCTATATTGTGATTAAAAAAAACATTTATTCTAGGGACAGAAAACTCTAGGTAGGGACAGTGTCAGTTTCTTTCACTCTGCAAGTCCTTGTTTCCAGGGACCTGGAAGGACAGTGAGTGAATTGTCCTTTTGCTATATTGTGATTAAAAAAAACATTTATTCTAGGGACAGAAAACTCTAGGTAGGGACAGTGTCAGTTTCTTTCACTCTGCAAGTCCTTGTTTCCAGGGACCTGGAAGGACAGTGAGTGAATTGTCCTTTTGCTATATTGTGATTAAAAAAAACATTTATTCTAGGGACAGAAAACTCTAGGTAGGGACAGTGTCAGTTTCTTTCACTCTGCAAGTCCTTGTTTCCAGGGACCTGGAAGGACAGTGAGTGAATTGTCCTTTTGCTATATTGTGATTAAAAAAAACATTTTTTTCTAGGGACAGAAAACTGTAGGTAGGGAGAGTATTTTTTTTCTTTCACTCTGCAAGTCCTTGTTTCCAGGGACCTGTAAGGACAGTGAGTTAATTGTCCTTGTGCTATATTGTGCTGAAAAAAACATTTATTCCAGGGACAGAAAACTCTAGGTAGGGACAGTGTCAGTTTCTTTCACTCTGCAAGTCCTTGTTTCCAGGGACCTGGAAGGACAGTGAGTGAATTGTCCTTTTGCTATATTGTGATTAAAAAAAACATTTTTTTCTAGGGACAGAAAACTGTAGGTAGGGAGAGTGTTTTTTTTCTTTCACTCTGCAAGTCCTTGTTTCCAGGGACCTGTAAGGACAGTGAGTTAATTTTCCTTGTGCTATATTGTGATTAAAAAAAACATTTATTCTAGGGACAGAAAACTCTAGGTAGGGACAGTGTCAGTTTCTTTCACTCTGCAAGTCCTTGTTTCCAGGGACCTGGAAGGACAGTGAGTGAATTGTCCTTTTGCTATATTGTGATTAAAAAAAACATTTATTCTAGGGACAGAAAACTCTAGGTAGGGACAGTGTCAGTTTCTTTCACTCTGCAAGTCCTTGTTTCCAGGGACCTGGAAGGACAGTGAGTGAATTGTCCTTTTGCTATATTGTGATTAAAAAAAACATTTATTCTAGGGACAGAAAACTCTAGGTAGGGACAGTGTCAGTTTCTTTCACTCTGCAAGTCCTTGTTTCCAGGGACCTGGAAGGACAGTGAGTGAATTGTCCTTTTGCTATATTGTGATTAAAAAAAACATTTTTTTCTAGGGACAGAAAACTGTAGGTAGGGAGAGTGTTTTTTTTCTTTCACTCTGCAAGTCCTTGTTTCCAGGGACCTGTAAGGACAGTGAGTTAATTTTCCTTGTGCTATATTGTGATTAAAAAAAACATTTATTCTAGGGACAGAAAACTCTAGGTAGGGACAGTGTCAGTTTCTTTCACTCTGCAAGTCCTTGTTTCCAGGGACCTGGAAGGACAGTGAGTGAATTGTCCTTTTGCTATATTGTGATTAAAAAAAACATTTATTCTAGGGACAGAAAACTCTAGGTAGGGACAGTGTCAGTTTCTTTCACTCTGCAAGTCCTTGTTTCCAGGGACCTGGAAGGACAGTGAGTGAATTGTCCTTTTGCTATATTGTGATTAAAAAAAACATTTATTCTAGGGACAGAAAACTCTAGGTAGGGACAGTGTCAGTTTCTTTCACTCTGCAAGTCCTTGTTTCCAGGGACCTGGAAGGACAGTGAGTGAATTGTCCTTTTGCTATATTGTGATTAAAAAAAACATTTATTCTAGGGACAGAAAACTCTAGGTAGGGACAGTGTCAGTTTCTTTCACTCTGCAAGTCCTTGTTTCCAGGGACCTGGAAGGACAGTGAGTGAATTGTCCTTTTGCTATATTGTGATTAAAAAAAACATTTATTCTAGGGACAGAAAACTCTAGGTAGGGACAGTGTCAGTTTCTTTCACTCTGCAAGTCCTTGTTTCCAGGGACCTGGAAGGACAGTGAGTGAATTGTCCTTTTGCTATATTGTGATTAAAAAAAACATTTATTCTAGGGACAGAAAACTCTAGGTAGGGACAGTGTCAGTTTCTTTCACTCTGCAAGTCCTTGTTTCCAGGGACCTGGAAGGACAGTGAGTGAATTGTCCTTTTGCTATATTGTGATTAAAAAAAACATTTTTTTCTAGGGACAGAAAACTGTAGGTAGGGAGAGTATTTTTTTTCTTTCACTCTGCAAGTCCTTGTTTCCAGGGACCTGTAAGGACAGTGAGTTAATTGTCCTTGTGCTATATTGTGCTGAAAAAAACATTTATTCCAGGGACAGAAAACTCTAGGTAGGGACAGTGTCAGTTTCTTTCACTCTGCAAGTCCTTGTTTCCAGGGACCTGGAAGGACAGTGAGTGAATTGTCCTTTTGCTATATTGTGATTAAAAAAAACATTTATTCTAGGGACAGAAAACTCTAGGTAGGGACAGTGTCAGTTTCTTTCACTCTGCAAGTCCTTGTTTCCAGGGACCTGGAAGGACAGTGAGTGAATTGTCCTTTTGCTATATTGTGATTAAAAAAAACATTTTTTTCTAGGGACAGAAAACTGTAGGTAGGGAGAGTATTTTTTTTCTTTCACTCTGCAAGTCCTTGTTTCCAGGGACCTGTAAGGACAGTGAGTTAATTGTCCTTGTGCTATATTGTGCTGAAAAAAACATTTATTCCAGGGACAGAAAACTCTAGGTAGGGACAGTGTCAGTTTCTTTCACTCTGCAAGTCCTTGTTTCCAGGGACCTGGAAGGACAGTGAGTGAATTGTCCTTTTGCTATATTGTGATTAAAAAAAACATTTTTTTCTAGGGACAGAAAACTGTAGGTAGGGAGAGTGTTTTTTTTCTTTCACTCTGCAAGTCCTTGTTTCCAGGGACCTGTAAGGACAGTGAGTTAATTTTCCTTGTGCTATATTGTGATTAAAAAAAACATTTATTCTAGGGACAGAAAACTCTAGGTAGGGACAGTGTCAGTTTCTTTCACTCTGCAAGTCCTTGTTTCCAGGGACCTGGAAGGACAGTGAGTGAATTGTCCTTTTGCTATATTGTGATTAAAAAAAACATTTATTCTAGGGACAGAAAACTCTAGGTAGGGACAGTGTCAGTTTCTTTCACTCTGCAAGTCCTTGTTTCCAGGGACCTGGAAGGACAGTGAGTGAATTGTCCTTTTGCTATATTGTGATTAAAAAAAACATTTATTCTAGGGACAGAAAACTCTAGGTAGGGACAGTGTCAGTTTCTTTCACTCTGCAAGTCCTTGTTTCCAGGGACCTGGAAGGACAGTGAGTGAATTGTCCTTTTGCTATATTGTGATTAAAAAAAACATTTATTCTAGGGACAGAAAACTCTAGGTAGGGACAGTGTCAGTTTCTTTCACTCTGCAAGTCCTTGTTTCCAGGGACCTGGAAGGACAGTGAGTGAATTGTCCTTTTGCTATATTGTGATTAAAAAAAACATTTATTCTAGGGACAGAAAACTCTAGGTAGGGACAGTGTCAGTTTCTTTCACTCTGCAAGTCCTTGTTTCCAGGGACCTGGAAGGACAGTGAGTGAATTGTCCTTTTGCTATATTGTGATTAAAAAAAACATTTATTCTAGGGACAGAAAACTCTAGGTAGGGACAGTGTCAGTTTCTTTCACTCTGCAAGTCCTTGTTTCCAGGGACCTGGAAGGACAGTGAGTGAATTGTCCTTTTGCTATATTGTGATTAAAAAAAACATTTTTTTCTAGGGACAGAAAACTGTAGGTAGGGAGAGTATTTTTTTTCTTTCACTCTGCAAGTCCTTGTTTCCAGGGACCTGTAAGGACAGTGAGTTAATTGTCCTTGTGCTATATTGTGCTGAAAAAAACATTTATTCCAGGGACAGAAAACTCTAGGTAGGGACAGTGTCAGTTTCTTTCACTCTGCAAGTCCTTGTTTCCAGGGACCTGGAAGGACAGTGAGTGAATTGTCCTTTTGCTATATTGTGATTAAAAAAAACATTTATTCTAGGGACAGAAAACTCTAGGTAGGGACAGTGTCAGTTTCTTTCACTCTGCAAGTCCTTGTTTCCAGGGACCTGGAAGGACAGTGAGTGAATTGTCCTTTTGCTATATTGTGATTAAAAAAAACATTTTTTTCTAGGGACAGAAAACTGTAGGTAGGGAGAGTATTTTTTTTCTTTCACTCTGCAAGTCCTTGTTTCCAGGGACCTGTAAGGACAGTGAGTTAATTGTCCTTGTGCTATATTGTGCTGAAAAAAACATTTATTCCAGGGACAGAAAACTCTAGGTAGGGACAGTGTCAGTTTCTTTCACTCTGCAAGTCCTTGTTTCCAGGGACCTGGAAGGACAGTGAGTGAATTGTCCTTTTGCTATATTGTGATTAAAAAAAACATTTTTTTCTAGGGACAGAAAACTGTAGGTAGGGAGAGTGTTTTTTTTCTTTCACTCTGCAAGTCCTTGTTTCCAGGGACCTGTAAGGACAGTGAGTTAATTTTCCTTGTGCTATATTGTGATTAAAAAAAACATTTATTCTAGGGACAGAAAACTCTAGGTAGGGACAGTGTCAGTTTCTTTCACTCTGCAAGTCCTTGTTTCCAGGGACCTGGAAGGACAGTGAGTGAATTGTCCTTTTGCTATATTGTGATTAAAAAAAACATTTATTCTAGGGACAGAAAACTCTAGGTAGGGACAGTGTCAGTTTCTTTCACTCTGCAAGTCCTTGTTTCCAGGGACCTGGAAGGACAGTGAGTGAATTGTCCTTTTGCTATATTGTGATTAAAAAAAACATTTATTCTAGGGACAGAAAACTCTAGGTAGGGACAGTGTCAGTTTCTTTCACTCTGCAAGTCCTTGTTTCCAGGGACCTGGAAGGACAGTGAGTGAATTGTCCTTTTGCTATATTGTGATTAAAAAAAACATTTATTCTAGGGACAGAAAACTCTAGGTAGGGACAGTGTCAGTTTCTTTCACTCTGCAAGTCCTTGTTTCCAGGGACCTGGAAGGACAGTGAGTGAATTGTCCTTTTGCTATATTGTGATTAAAAAAAACATTTATTCTAGGGACAGAAAACTCTAGGTAGGGACAGTGTCAGTTTCTTTCACTCTGCAAGTCCTTGTTTCCAGGGACCTGGAAGGACAGTGAGTGAATTGTCCTTTTGCTATATTGTGATTAAAAAAAACATTTATTCTAGGGACAGAAAACTCTAGGTAGGGACAGTGTCAGTTTCTTTCACTCTGCAAGTCCTTGTTTCCAGGGACCTGGAAGGACAGTGAGTGAATTGTCCTTTTGCTATATTGTGATTAAAAAAAACATTTTTTTCTAGGGACAGAAAACTGTAGGTAGGGAGAGTATTTTTTTTCTTTCACTCTGCAAGTCCTTGTTTCCAGGGACCTGTAAGGACAGTGAGTTAATTGTCCTTGTGCTATATTGTGCTGAAAAAAACATTTATTCCAGGGACAGAAAACTCTAGGTAGGGACAGTGTCAGTTTCTTTCACTCTGCAAGTCCTTGTTTCCAGGGACCTGGAAGGACAGTGAGTGAATTGTCCTTTTGCTATATTGTGATTAAAAAAAACATTTATTCTAGGGACAGAAAACTCTAGGTAGGGACAGTGTCAGTTTCTTTCACTCTGCAAGTCCTTGTTTCCAGGGACCTGGAAGGACAGTGAGTGAATTGTCCTTTTGCTATATTGTGATTAAAAAAAACATTTTTTTCTAGGGACAGAAAACTGTAGGTAGGGAGAGTATTTTTTTTCTTTCACTCTGCAAGTCCTTGTTTCCAGGGACCTGTAAGGACAGTGAGTTAATTGTCCTTGTGCTATATTGTGCTGAAAAAAACATTTATTCCAGGGACAGAAAACTCTAGGTAGGGACAGTGTCAGTTTCTTTCACTCTGCAAGTCCTTGTTTCCAGGGACCTGGAAGGACAGTGAGTGAATTGTCCTTTTGCTATATTGTGATTAAAAAAAACATTTTTTTCTAGGGACAGAAAACTGTAGGTAGGGAGAGTGTTTTTTTTCTTTCACTCTGCAAGTCCTTGTTTCCAGGGACCTGTAAGGACAGTGAGTTAATTTTCCTTGTGCTATATTGTGATTAAAAAAAACATTTATTCTAGGGACAGAAAACTCTAGGTAGGGACAGTGTCAGTTTCTTTCACTCTGCAAGTCCTTGTTTCCAGGGACCTGGAAGGACAGTGAGTGAATTGTCCTTTTGCTATATTGTGATTAAAAAAAACATTTATTCTAGGGACAGAAAACTCTAGGTAGGGACAGTGTCAGTTTCTTTCACTCTGCAAGTCCTTGTTTCCAGGGACCTGGAAGGACAGTGAGTGAATTGTCCTTTTGCTATATTGTGATTAAAAAAAACATTTATTCTAGGGACAGAAAACTCTAGGTAGGGACAGTGTCAGTTTCTTTCACTCTGCAAGTCCTTGTTTCCAGGGACCTGGAAGGACAGTGAGTGAATTGTCCTTTTGCTATATTGTGATTAAAAAAAACATTTATTCTAGGGACAGAAAACTCTAGGTAGGGACAGTGTCAGTTTCTTTCACTCTGCAAGTCCTTGTTTCCAGGGACCTGGAAGGACAGTGAGTGAATTGTCCTTTTGCTATATTGTGATTAAAAAAAACATTTATTCTAGGGACAGAAAACTCTAGGTAGGGACAGTGTCAGTTTCTTTCACTCTGCAAGTCCTTGTTTCCAGGGACCTGGAAGGACAGTGAGTGAATTGTCCTTTTGCTATATTGTGATTAAAAAAAACATTTATTCTAGGGACAGAAAACTCTAGGTAGGGACAGTGTCAGTTTCTTTCACTCTGCAAGTCCTTGTTTCCAGGGACCTGGAAGGACAGTGAGTGAATTGTCCTTTTGCTATATTGTGATTAAAAAAAACATTTTTTTCTAGGGACAGAAAACTGTAGGTAGGGAGAGTATTTTTTTTCTTTCACTCTGCAAGTCCTTGTTTCCAGGGACCTGTAAGGACAGTGAGTTAATTGTCCTTGTGCTATATTGTGCTGAAAAAAACATTTATTCCAGGGACAGAAAACTCTAGGTAGGGACAGTGTCAGTTTCTTTCACTCTGCAAGTCCTTGTTTCCAGGGACCTGGAAGGACAGTGAGTGAATTGTCCTTTTGCTATATTGTGATTAAAAAAAACATTTATTCTAGGGACAGAAAACTCTAGGTAGGGACAGTGTCAGTTTCTTTCACTCTGCAAGTCCTTGTTTCCAGGGACCTGGAAGGACAGTGAGTGAATTGTCCTTTTGCTATATTGTGATTAAAAAAAACATTTTTTTCTAGGGACAGAAAACTGTAGGTAGGGAGAGTATTTTTTTTCTTTCACTCTGCAAGTCCTTGTTTCCAGGGACCTGTAAGGACAGTGAGTTAATTGTCCTTGTGCTATATTGTGCTGAAAAAAACATTTATTCCAGGGACAGAAAACTCTAGGTAGGGACAGTGTCAGTTTCTTTCACTCTGCAAGTCCTTGTTTCCAGGGACCTGGAAGGACAGTGAGTGAATTGTCCTTTTGCTATATTGTGATTAAAAAAAACATTTTTTTCTAGGGACAGAAAACTGTAGGTAGGGAGAGTGTTTTTTTTCTTTCACTCTGCAAGTCCTTGTTTCCAGGGACCTGTAAGGACAGTGAGTTAATTTTCCTTGTGCTATATTGTGATTAAAAAAAACATTTATTCTAGGGACAGAAAACTCTAGGTAGGGACAGTGTCAGTTTCTTTCACTCTGCAAGTCCTTGTTTCCAGGGACCTGGAAGGACAGTGAGTGAATTGTCCTTTTGCTATATTGTGATTAAAAAAAACATTTATTCTAGGGACAGAAAACTCTAGGTAGGGACAGTGTCAGTTTCTTTCACTCTGCAAGTCCTTGTTTCCAGGGACCTGGAAGGACAGTGAGTGAATTGTCCTTTTGCTATATTGTGATTAAAAAAAACATTTATTCTAGGGACAGAAAACTCTAGGTAGGGACAGTGTCAGTTTCTTTCACTCTGCAAGTCCTTGTTTCCAGGGACCTGGAAGGACAGTGAGTGAATTGTCCTTTTGCTATATTGTGATTAAAAAAAACATTTATTCTAGGGACAGAAAACTCTAGGTAGGGACAGTGTCAGTTTCTTTCACTCTGCAAGTCCTTGTTTCCAGGGACCTGGAAGGACAGTGAGTGAATTGTCCTTTTGCTATATTGTGATTAAAAAAAACATTTATTCTAGGGACAGAAAACTCTAGGTAGGGACAGTGTCAGTTTCTTTCACTCTGCAAGTCCTTGTTTCCAGGGACCTGGAAGGACAGTGAGTGAATTGTCCTTTTGCTATATTGTGATTAAAAAAAACATTTATTCTAGGGACAGAAAACTCTAGGTAGGGACAGTGTCAGTTTCTTTCACTCTGCAAGTCCTTGTTTCCAGGGACCTGGAAGGACAGTGAGTGAATTGTCCTTTTGCTATATTGTGATTAAAAAAAACATTTTTTTCTAGGGACAGAAAACTGTAGGTAGGGAGAGTATTTTTTTTCTTTCACTCTGCAAGTCCTTGTTTCCAGGGACCTGTAAGGACAGTGAGTTAATTGTCCTTGTGCTATATTGTGCTGAAAAAAACATTTATTCCAGGGACAGAAAACTCTAGGTAGGGACAGTGTCAGTTTCTTTCACTCTGCAAGTCCTTGTTTCCAGGGACCTGGAAGGACAGTGAGTGAATTGTCCTTTTGCTATATTGTGATTAAAAAAAACATTTATTCTAGGGACAGAAAACTCTAGGTAGGGACAGTGTCAGTTTCTTTCACTCTGCAAGTCCTTGTTTCCAGGGACCTGGAAGGACAGTGAGTGAATTGTCCTTTTGCTATATTGTGATTAAAAAAAACATTTATTCTAGGGACAGAAAACTCTAGGTAGGGACAGTGTCAGTTTCTTTCACTCTGCAAGTCCTTGTTTCCAGGGACCTGGAAGGACAGTGAGTGAATTGTCCTTTTGCTATATTGTGATTAAAAAAAACATTTATTCTAGGGACAGAAAACTCTAGGTAGGGACAGTGTCAGTTTCTTTCACTCTGCAAGTCCTTGTTTCCAGGGACCTGGAAGGACAGTGAGTGAATTGTCCTTTTGCTATATTGTGATTAAAAAAAACATTTATTCTAGGGACAGAAAACTCTAGGTAGGGACAGTGTCAGTTTCTTTCACTCTGCAAGTCCTTGTTTCCAGGGACCTGGAAGGACAGTGAGTGAATTGTCCTTTTGCTATATTGTGATTAAAAAAAACATTTTTTTCTAGGGACAGAAAACTGTAGGTAGGGAGAGTATTTTTTTTCTTTCACTCTGCAAGTCCTTGTTTCCAGGGACCTGTAAGGACAGTGAGTTAATTGTCCTTGTGCTATATTGTGCTGAAAAAAACATTTATTCCAGGGACAGAAAACTCTAGGTAGGGACAGTGTCAGTTTCTTTCACTCTGCAAGTCCTTGTTTCCAGGGACCTGGAAGGACAGTGAGTGAATTGTCCTTTTGCTATATTGTGATTAAAAAAAACATTTTTTTCTAGGGACAGAAAACTGTAGGTAGGGAGAGTGTTTTTTTTCTTTCACTCTGCAAGTCCTTGTTTCCAGGGACCTGTAAGGACAGTGAGTTAATTTTCCTTGTGCTATATTGTGATTAAAAAAAACATTTATTCTAGGGACAGAAAACTCTAGGTAGGGACAGTGTCAGTTTCTTTCACTCTGCAAGTCCTTGTTTCCAGGGACCTGGAAGGACAGTGAGTGAATTGTCCTTTTGCTATATTGTGATTAAAAAAAACATTTATTCTAGGGACAGAAAACTCTAGGTAGGGACAGTGTCAGTTTCTTTCACTCTGCAAGTCCTTGTTTCCAGGGACCTGGAAGGACAGTGAGTGAATTGTCCTTTTGCTATATTGTGATTAAAAAAAACATTTATTCTAGGGACAGAAAACTCTAGGTAGGGACAGTGTCAGTTTCTTTCACTCTGCAAGTCCTTGTTTCCAGGGACCTGGAAGGACAGTGAGTGAATTGTCCTTTTGCTATATTGTGATTAAAAAAAACATTTATTCTAGGGACAGAAAACTCTAGGTAGGGACAGTGTCAGTTTCTTTCACTCTGCAAGTCCTTGTTTCCAGGGACCTGGAAGGACAGTGAGTGAATTGTCCTTTTGCTATATTGTGATTAAAAAAAACATTTTTTTCTAGGGACAGAAAACTGTAGGTAGGGAGAGTGTTTTTTTTCTTTCACTCTGCAAGTCCTTGTTTCCAGGGACCTGTAAGGACAGTGAGTTAATTTTCCTTGTGCTATATTGTGATTAAAAAAAACATTTATTCTAGGGACAGAAAACTCTAGGTAGGGACAGTGTCAGTTTCTTTCACTCTGCAAGTCCTTGTTTCCAGGGACCTGGAAGGACAGTGAGTGAATTGTCCTTTTGCTATATTGTGATTAAAAAAAACATTTATTCTAGGGACAGAAAACTCTAGGTAGGGACAGTGTCAGTTTCTTTCACTCTGCAAGTCCTTGTTTCCAGGGACCTGGAAGGACAGTGAGTGAATTGTCCTTTTGCTATATTGTGATTAAAAAAAACATTTATTCTAGGGACAGAAAACTCTAGGTAGGGACAGTGTCAGTTTCTTTCACTCTGCAAGTCCTTGTTTCCAGGGACCTGGAAGGACAGTGAGTGAATTGTCCTTTTGCTATATTGTGATTAAAAAAAACATTTTTTTCTAGGGACAGAAAACTGTAGGTAGGGAGAGTATTTTTTTTCTTTCACTCTGCAAGTCCTTGTTTCCAGGGACCTGTAAGGACAGTGAGTTAATTGTCCTTGTGCTATATTGTGCTGAAAAAAACATTTATTCCAGGGACAGAAAACTCTAGGTAGGGACAGTGTCAGTTTCTTTCACTCTGCAAGTCCTTGTTTCCAGGGACCTGGAAGGACAGTGAGTGAATTGTCCTTTTGCTATATTGTGATTAAAAAAAACATTTTTTTCTAGGGACAGAAAACTGTAGGTAGGGAGAGTGTTTTTTTTCTTTCACTCTGCAAGTCCTTGTTTCCAGGGACCTGTAAGGACAGTGAGTTAATTTTCCTTGTGCTATATTGTGATTAAAAAAAACCTTTTTTCTAGGGACAGAAAACTGTAGGTAGGGAGAGTGTTTTTTTTCTTTCACTCTGCAAGTCCTTGTTTCCAGGGACAGAGAAGGACACCTGAAGGTAGCCCTTATTGCTTTTTTCCCATCTCCCTGCAGGCCATCTATTAGAATGTCTGGAAGGCAAACAAGGAGAGGCAGACAGTCAGGAGGCAATAAAAGAGGGCAAGCAGGCTCTGTGTCTGGGGGCAACAGTGCTGGTCGTGGACGCGGTGCATTGTCATCAGCACATGGCCATGGGACACGCTTGTCCTTCTTTTCGGCAGCTGGACATGTTGAGCCACATCATGCCGAAGACTTGGTAGAGTGGATGACCAAGCCCTCCTCCTCCTCCTCATCCTCTCTCACCCAGGCTCAGGGTACTGGAAAAGCAGCTGCCAAAGCGTCGTCTTCCCTGGTATCAATGTCAGACAAATCATCAGTCACTCCTTCCCTAGACCCACCATGTCCTCCTCCTGAGGAGTCCCCCGAACTGTTTCAGCACAGTGTTGGGTACATGCTCCAGGAGGATGCCCAGCGTTTCGAAGGGTCTGATGATGAAACCCAGCTAGAGGAAGGCAGTAGCGTGAGAGCAGACAGAGGGGATGCTCAAGAAGGACACCAATCTGGCAGTCATGTTCCAGCAGCTGCAGCATACTGCCAGATTGGCTCCAGTGATGAGGAGGGAGGGGATGATGAGGTCAATGACTCCACGTGGGTGCCTAATAGGAGAGAGGAGGAGGAGGAGGATGAGGAGGAGGCACATCTCCAACGAGGCAGGATGCCCTTTGGTGGCCAGCGTAAGGGCAGTACACCGACGGAATCACACCGCAGAGCTCCGCCTGTGCAGGGCGCTGCCTCTGCCCGTCATTCAAAAAGTTCTTTGGTGTGGGCCTTTTTTGAGGCTAGTGCATCAGATCGCACAGCTGCTGTTTGCAACATATGTCTCAAGCGTATATCGCGTGGCCAAAACATCAGCCGCTTGGGTACCACATGCCTGACCAGACATATGTTGACCTGCCATGCAGCTCGTTGGCAAGCCTACCTCAAAGACCCACACCAAAGAACAAAGCGGACCTCTCCTTGCACCGCATCAGCTGGGATCTCCAACCCCACTATAACTTCAGTCCTCTCTGAAACATGCACTGAGAGGAATGAAGGTGTAGAATTAGGTGTGTCACAGCCAAGTACTTGCGCCCACTCTGCTAGCAGTACACCGACGTCCGATTCTAGCAGGCAAATTTCCCTGCCCCAGCTGCTGGACCGTCGAAAGAAGTTCACTCCCAGCCATCCACATGCCCAGCGGTTGAATGCTAGCTTGGCTAAATTGCTAGCGCTTCAACTGCTGCCTTTTCAGTTGGTAGACTCGGCCCCCTTCCGTGAGTTTGTGCAATGTGCGGTTCCTCAGTGGCAGGTTCCCAAACGCCACTTTTTCTCACGGAAGGCTATTCCGGCTCTCTACCGGCATGTGGAAGGCAATGTCTTGGCCTCGCTGGACAGGGCGGTCAGCGGTAAGGTGCATATTACCGCTGACTCATGGTCCAGCAGGCATGGACAGGGACGTTACCTTTCTTTCACGGCCCATTGGGTCACTCTTTTGGCAGCTGGGAAGGATTCAGGACAAGGTGCAGTAGTGTTGGAGGTTGTCCCACCGCCACGCCTCCAAAATGCTACTACTGGTTGTGACACACCTCTCTCCTCCACCCCCTCCTCTTCTTCTTCCTCCATGGCCTCTTCCTGTGGTTTGTCCTATGAACCAGCGGTGCTCCGTAGCCGTTCACGGGGCTACGCAAGTACGCAGGCAAAAAGATGCCATGCCGTGCTTGCGCTGGTGTGTTTGGGGGACAGAAGCCACACTGGGGCAGAGGTCCTGTCTGCTCTGCAGGGCCAGGCCGAGAGGTGGTTGACGCCACGCCAGCTTAAGCCAGGAATGGTGGTTTGCGACAATGGCACCAACCTCCTCTCCGCCCTCCGACAGGGACAACTGACCCATGTGCCCTGTGTGGCTCACGTCCTTAACCTGGTGGTGCAGCGGTTCTTGGGCAGGTACCCGGGCTTACAGGATGTCCTGAGGCAGGCCAGGAAAGTCTGTGTGCATTTCCGCAGATCTTATAATGCCAGTGCTCGCCTGGCTGAGCTGCAAAAGGAGTTGAACCTGCCCAAGAACCGCCTTATATGTGACATGCCCACCAGGTGGAACTCAACGTTGGCCATGCTGCAGCGGCTGCACACGCAGCAGAGGGCCATCAATGAGTACCTGTGCGACTACGGCACCAGGACAGGGTCAGGGGAGCTTGGTTTTTTTTCTCCACGCCAGTGGGGCATGATCAGGGATGCATGCACTGTCCTGGCACCATTTGAGGAGGCCACGAGGATGGTGAGCAGTGACAGTGCATGCATCAGTGACACTGTACCTCTTGTCCACCTGTTGGAGCACACGCTGCGTGGAATAATGGACAGGGCACTTGAGGCAGAACAGAGGCAGGAAGAGGAGGACTTCCTTGCCTCTCAAGGCCCCCTTTACCCAGACAGTGTTCCTTCTGTCCCACCCATCGCACAGGAAGAGGAGGAGGAGGAGGAGGAGGAGGAGGATTGTGTCAGCATGGAGGTGGAGGCTGGCACTCAGCATCATCAGCAGCAGTCTTTTAGGGATGATTTACAGTCCCAAGAAACCAGTGGACTTGTACGTGGCTGGGAGGAGGTGGCTGCGGATCATGTCGTCCTTAGTGACCCAGAGGACTCCGGAGCGAATGCCTCAGCAAACCTACGCTGCATGGCCTCCCTGATCCTGCAAAGTCTGCGGAAGGATCCTCGTATTCTTCGGATCAAGGAGAGGGACCATTACTGGCTGGCCACTCTCCTTGATCCACGGTACAAGGGTAAGGTTGCGGACCTTATGTTACCGTCGCAGAGGGAGCAGAGGATGAGACAACTCCGGGAGGCCTTGCAGAAAGGTCTGTGCAACGCGTTCCCAGAGACTGGGAGGTTGCAAACTCCTGGTCCTGGACAACGAGTTGCTGAGGCTTCGGCCAGTCAAAGAAGGAGCGGTGGGGAAGGTGGCCGTCTGACCGATGCGTTCAGACAATTCTTTAGTCCGCAGCCCCAAAGTATGATTGGTTCCAGCAACCATCGCCAGCGTCTGATAAACATGGTGCAGGAATATCTAGGGGCAAGGTCAGACTTGGACACCTTCCCCACCGAAAATCCTCTGGCTTACTGGGTCTTGAGGATGGATCACTGGCCAGAGCTTGCACAGTATGCAATTGAGCTACTGGCCTGTCCTGCATCCAGCGTTCTTTCGGAACGCACATTCAGTGCTGCTGGAGGATTTGTCACGGATCACAGGGTGCGCCTGTCCACCGACTCGGTTGATCGACTGACTTTCATCAAGATGAACCAGTCTTGGATCACCACCAGCTACCACACACCTGATGCTGATATAACAGACTAATTGATTTTAAAATGTCACATCCCTTCAAGACTGATGCTGATGCTGAGTGCCTGTGCTGTTATGTTGACTGGCTATTCTCCTCCTCCGAGTCCTCAATGATACGATTGATGATGATAGCTTGGAAGATCATTTTTGTTTATGGGTGCCGCCACCAGTGCCTAACGCCCAATTTTTCAGCCCCTGTTTAACAGGGGCGTGTAATTACAATTTTTGAAGCAATACTTTGCAACAGGGCTCATTGCTGTGCTCCAAGTACAGTATCTGTGAGGAGTTGCAGTGTTGTGCCACCAGTGCCTAAGGCCCAATTTTTCAGCCCCTGTTTAACAGGGGCGTGTCATTACAATTTTTGAAGCAATACTTTGCAACAGGGCTCATTGCTGTGCTCCAAGTACAGTATCTGTGAGGGGTTGCAGTGTTGTGCCACCAGTGCCTAAGGCCCAATTTTTCAGCCCCTGTTCAACAGGGGCATGTAATTACAATTCTTGATCTAATAATTCACAGCAGGGCCCATTGCTGCACCCACCAAGAGTAACTGTCAGGGCTTACAGTGTTGTGGCACCAGCACCACCATCAAAGGCCCAATTTTTACTACCACTGTTCAACAATTATATGTAATTAAAATTCCTGATATAATAGTTGACAGCAGGGCGTTCCAGCACCAACCAAGAGTAACTGTGAGTGCTTACAGTGTTGTGCCAACACCAACAACTAAGGGGCCTATTTCTGCAGAGTATATACGGCAGGTCCCTACTTTCAAACATCCAACTTACAAACGACTCCTACTTGCAAACGCAAGAAGACAACAGGAAGTGAGAGGAAATCTACCACTAGGAAGGAAAATTCTCTCCTGTAAGAATAAATATGGGAGAAAGGTGTCTCCTCTGTACTGATGCTTTATCAGCAATCCTTGTTTCAAGAAAAACACCACATTTCAAAAACAGTTGTCATTGGGACGGAAAGTGAGGTGAAATGTTCTGAACAGGGGCACAGACAGCAAAACAAATGTTACAGGGGTGATAACCCTTACCTATGTTTTCCAAAAAGTTTAAAAATAGATTTTTGGGCTGGAGCTACACTTCAACAATGTACCTGTTCAAAATTACAAACAGATTCTACATAAGAACAAACCTACAGTCCCTGTCTTGTATGCACCGCCTGTATACGGCTGTTCAGAGTATATAGGGCCTTTTTTATTTTATGTGCGGGGTTCCCCTTAATATCCATACAAGACCCAAAGGGGCTGGTAATGGGCTGGGGTAGGGGGGGGGGGGTCATGGGGTAGCTATGCCATTTTTCTTAAAGAATTTCATCCATATTACCGGGACCAGACATTACATTAAAGCCGCAAGCAGTTTTAAATGGCTTTTTTTTCCTTTAGAAGTGTCATTTTGTGCAGGGACAGTTCTAAACACGGGAAACACGTGGCACTTCACAGGCATACTTTAGACACCCCCCAGGTACGATATTTAAAGGAATATTTGACTTTTTTTTTTTCACTTTATGCATCATTAAAATGACTGCTCCCGAAAAACGACCGTTTTTAAAACTTCTTTTTGCATTGATACATGTCCCCTGGTGCAGAACCCGGGTTCCCAAACCCTTTTTAGGACAATAACATGCATAATAGTTGTTATAATTAGCACTTTAGAATTCGAACGTTCGCATCCATTGTATTTAATAGGGTTCTAATGTTCGTTCGAACTTCCGGTCCGTTCGCGGGTTCTGGTGCGAACCGAACCCGGGGGTGTTCGGCTCATCACTACTCAGTAATATGTTTCTCATATTATTTTAATTGATTTTAGTTCTTTTTTTTTTTTATTTCAATGGTTTATTTAAAAGAGACAGCTCCCAAATTCTAAACGACTGTTAAAGTGAAGATTTATTTAAAAAGTAAAGATTTGCTATGTTATAGGGACATGTTAAATTGTGTTTAAGCAGTATAGTGAAAAATCTGACTTTGGTCTGGAATTCCTCCTAAAAATAGCAGAGTACTTCCTTGTGCCTCCAGCTTCATTGCTGTATATTTGCGGTATGAGCCACTGTTGCCCCTGACTGCTAGTCTCGGGCCTCTCTGGGGACCCTGATGTAAGGGGGGCTCTCAGGGGACCCTGATGTAAGTGGGGGGCTCTCTGGGGACCCTGATGCAAGGCTGAGGCTCTCTGGGGACTCTGATGTAAGGAGGGCTCTCTGGGGACCCTGATGTAAGGGGGGGTCTCTGGGAACTCTGATGTAAGGGGGGCTCTCTGAGGACCCTGATGTAAGGGGGAGGCTCTCTGGAGACCTTGATGCACGACTGAGCACTCTGGGGACTCTGATGTAAGGGGGGCTCTCTGGGGACCCTGATGCAAGACTGAGGCTCTCTGGGGACTTTGATGTAAGGGGGGCTCTCTGGGGACCCTGATGTAAGACTAAGGCTCTCTGGGGACTCTGATGTAAAGAGGGGCTCTCTGGGGACCCTGATGTAAGGAGGGACTCTCTGGGGACCCTGATGTAAGGGGGGCTCTCTAGGGACTCTGATGTAAGGGGGAGACTTTTTTTGCCCAATTGCGTATATATTTTTGCGTTTATAAACTGTTTTTGTGCATGTTTGCAAGATTAGAGTGGGCCGGCCTGGATAAAGTCCAGGGACACATTTTTGTCTCAGTCTAGCCCTGTGGTCAGGGAATGTGAAAATGTTGCACCTGGTAATCAGGAACTTTGGAAATGTGTCAGGAGGTGGTCAGGGAGTGTGGACATGCTACACAAGTGTTTACAACTGGGGACATGCTGCATGAAGTGGTTAGCGACTTTGGAAATGTGGCTAGCGGTGGTCATGAACAGCAGGCATACAGTAGCAATGGATACAGCTATTCAGGAAAACATAATCCAGGGCTTTTATGGCATGTCACTCTTCTTTAATTAGGCTGGTTTCACACTGGGGCGGTGGGTGCGGTGGCGGTATAGCGCCTAAATTTTTAGCGGCGCAATACCGTCAGAATTGCAGAGGTATTCCGCCGCTAGCGGTGCAGTTTTAACCCCTGCTAGCGGCCAAAAAAGGGTTAATACCACCCGCAATGCGCCTCTATAGAGGCGCATTGCCGGCGGTATTACCGCAGTTTCCCATTGCTTTCATTTTTAGCGGCGCTATACCGTCAGAATTGCAGAGATATTCCGCCGCTAGCGGTGCAGTTTTAACCCCCGCTAGCGGCCAAAAAAGGGTTAATACCACCCGCAATGCGCCTCTGTAGAGGCGCATTGCCGGCGGTATTACCGTGGTTTCCCATTGCTTTCAATGGGAAGGAGCGGTGTAGGAGCGGTAAACACACCGCTCCTCTCACCGCTCCAAAGATGCGGCTAGCAGGACTTTTTTTCCCGTCCTGTTAGCGCACCACTCCAGTGTGAAAGCCCTCGGGCTTTCACATTGGAGAGACAGCAGCCGCTGTTTAGGCTCGGTTTGCAGGCGCTATTTTTAGCACAATAGAGCCTGCAAACCGCCCCAGTGTGAAAGGGGCCTAAGAGTATAACTAAAGGCAAAACTTTTTTGTTAGTATTGGATAGAGTGGAGAGAGATTAGAACACCTGTGAGGTTTTTATTGCTGTGTCCCATTAGGAAAATTCACCCTCTCTGGCCTGTTTATCGTTAATATTAAAAGTGAAAATAAAGAAAAATCCCAAATTTTGAGTTTTCCTCAGAACAGTAAGGGATGGGAAATCTTCCAATGTGGACAATAGATCTGGTGACCCTGGTGACAACAAAGAATTCCCTCACTTTAAAGGGATTTCCTCTCACTTCCTGCTTTGGCTATGGGACAGGAAGTGAAAGGAAATCTCCCCAAAGGGATGCAGATGGCAGAAAAAAAAAAAACCTGGTAAGGGTTAAAAAACTCCCTTACTCTAGAGAGAATCAGTGTTACAATAGCGAATATTCATTTGCAATTGTCAAACAACTGGGGGGGCTTCAGGCACAATGCTCTGCGCCCCGAGCCCACCCGTTTTTGAAGCCTATTAGAGCCTCTGGCTCTAATCATGTGCTTAAACCCCCCCAATTGCAATCCATGCGTCCAGCACCCTGCATGTAGATCAGGGGGCCGGACATATGGATAGGGGGGGTGGCACCCGTGCGCTCCTAATGGATGGGCCGCCACTGGTCAGATCTCTGGTGAATAAAGGAAATCATCTGAGATTTGTACATTATGTGGGGCGAGAGTGGTATAATTCAGTGGATTTTAGGGTGCACTGACATGGCTGTGGCTGCTGATGGCTGGATGCTGGTACTGGAATTATCTGGGAATAAAACTACTGGGTACTAGAATTAAATTTACGACTTTGGCATTGTGACAGGGGTCACTTGGGGCACAGTGGGAATGAGAACCCCACCATGATCTGGGATAGTCATATTCAATGCGGTATATACATGGTATATATTGTGTGTATATTGTGTGTGGGCTGTTGTGTAATATTTGCTGTGATGGGGTGTGATTGCATTCTATTGTCTATTGTGGCTTGTGGCAATTAAGTCTGCTACTGTGGTGATGTGGATTGGAGCTTGGTAGACCGTCTGGCTGCCTATTATGGGATGTTTAAGTGTCTTTCTGTGAGGAGGGGGGGGGAATCACCCCTCCTGCTAAGACTGTTTACTGAAAGGTAAGTTTGAACACACCTGACCTGTATGACCATTGTCATTGGACTGTTTAACCCGCCCTGTTCCCCAAGGATGGGAGGGAAGGGTTTTGAAGAGAAATGTGTTACCATGTGCCTGTAATAAATTAATTCCCTGTTTTTGGAACTTCAACACAGAGTGTTTGTCTCGTATGTCTGGAAGGATTAATCCTATGGGAAGCGGTCGCCTGACTGTGGAGGATCGGCAGTGGATGTGTGTCTAGAGAGGGAATATCATAAACGGCGTTAACCCCTTTCATACTTGGGCAGCCGTTACATTGGTTGGCAGCAGTGGGATTTTCCCTCCAGTTACTGGGACACTCCAAACCACCACAGTGAATGACCAGCTATGCAGCCTGCAGGAAAGCCACGCTGAAAGACTTACTTGAGAGCCGTGGAGGGACCAGTGGGACAAAGAACAAGGCCACCTTGATCAGGGAGCTAGCCGAGATGGATCAGAGGGATGGTGATGCAGGACCCCGGTCAGTTGTAGACTTGTTTCAGCAACGAGATTGACAGCGGTTGGCATTATATGGTGCTAACCCATCAGAGACCGCCATACAGGAAGCCATTAGAGACATCCAGCTGCAGCATAAACGACAAGAGAAAGAACTAGAGCGACAAGAGAAAGAACTAGAGGGACAAGAGAAAGAACTAGAGCGACAAGAGAGAGAACGAGAGCGACAAGAGAGAGAACTAGAGCGGCAACATGAGCGGAGAATGGCGGAAATACGGCAATCGGAGACAAGTTGCCCTTTCAGGCGTTCAAACTATTTAGGGAAGGAGAGGAGGAAATTGAAGTGTTCCTGCAGGACTTTGAGAGACTATGCCAGATACATGAAGTACTGCCCCAAGATTGGGTCGCCTTACTGGCAAGTAATTTAACGGGCAGAGCGGCGGATGCGTATCGGGCCCTGGAGGATGAGGACGCTAAAGACTATGACCGGGTAAAAGAAGCTCTGCTAGCCCGATTTGCCATTACACCCGAAGCCAGCCGGATTAAGTTTCGAGAATCCCGGAAACAAACCCACATAACATACGTAGCGTGGGCACATCGTCTGCAGCGAAACCTTAAGGGCTGGTTCCAGGGAAGCCACGCTCATACCATAGAGGACATCACCCAGCTAGTACTCTTAGAACAGTTCTTTAACCACACCCCTCCGGTACTACGGGATTGGGTGCGAGATAAGCGACCACGGACTGTACAGCAAGCGGCTACTTTGGCCGATGAATATCTGGACTCTCGAAGGTCAGGCAGAAGCGAGCGCTATCCACTATCTCGGCCCAGTTTATCAGCCTCTAACCCAACTTCAGCACCAACCCCAGCAGCCACTTATCCTCAGCAGCCCAGGTTCAACTCCCAGGACTACGCACAACCCATCAGGTGTTTCGGATGTAAACAGCTAGGGCACAAAAAGCCAGACTGTCCATTGAATTCAGCCAGGCAGTCCCAGTCGTGGAGACAGCCAGCAGGGGGGAACCCACGCACATCCATGCCTGCGGCCCACTGCGTTGAGGAGGAAGAACATTTGGGCGTCTTGCACGAGGCTGATCCCATACAAGCAGCTAACCGGGACAACCGGCAGCAACACAGGCAGACTGTCTGGGTCAATGGAAAGGTAGCCAATGGCCTACGTGATTCTGGTGCCACCATGACCCTACTACAGAAGAAGAACCTACTGGGGAATGTTTTGGCCCCCCTCGTTTCTGCTTATGCCCCGATGGGCCCCGCTGAGGCCAACCCAGTGACTACCTGTGCCCAGACCCATGCTGCTGGAACCGGCCTGATTGCGGCTGAGAACGGGGTAAGATTATCTTCCCCGACATGTACCTTAGATCAGGCACAATATCACAGTCTAAAATTGGAATGTGACAAGTTGGCCAGTGAGAAATCAGAGATGCAACAACACTACGTCATGTATTATGAGATGTCCCATGGCTTGAACATTGAAATGCACAAACAGGCTGAAATTGTCAAAAGGTTAAATGGGATTTGCGCCCAGGTTTTGCCTTACCTTTCCCAAGAGCACCAGCAACAAGTTTTGGGAGCCATTGAGAGAGCAAAGCAAGTGACTGTTCCAGAACTGAATTCCATTATTCGTCCTGCAACCTTACAACTGCACCATCAGCTACTGACCCGGTAAGAAAAATGGCAATGCTGACGGGTTGTCCAGGCATTAGAGGAATGGGAACTATGGACTAACTTCGGAGTCAACCCGTCTGGGGTCTCCTCCTGTGTTAGTCTCCTGCCGAAAGGGGAGATGTGTGACAGGGGTCACTTGGGGCACAGGGGGAATGAGAACCCCACCATGATCTGGGATAGTCATATTCAATGCGGTATATACATGGTATATATTGGATGTATATTGTGTGTGGGCTGTTGTGTAATATTTGCTGTGATGGGGTGTGATTGCATTCTATTGTCTATTGTGGCTTGTGGTAATTAAGTCTGCTACTGTGGTGATGTGGATTGGAGCTTGGTAGACCGTCTGGCTGCTTATTATGGGATGTTTAAGTGTCTTTCTGTGATGGGGGGGGGGAATCACCCCTCCTGCTAAGACTGTTTACTGAAAGGGAAGTTTGAACACACCTGACCTGTATGACCATTGTCTGTGGACAGTTTAACCCGCCCTGTTCCCCAAGGATGGGAGGGAAGGGTTTTGAAGAGAAATGTGTTAGAAATGCTTGTAATAAACTTCAACACAGAGTGTTTGTCTCGTATGTCTGGAAGGATTAATCCTATGGGAAGCGGTCGCCTGACTGTGGAGGATCGGCAGTGGATGTGTGTCCAGAGAGGGAATATCTTAAACAGCGTTAACCCCTTTCATACTTGGGCAGCCGTTACAGGCATAGCATAAGATAACAGGGTTGGAGGTAGATTTGGCTAGGACCATCAAGGACTGGATTTGGGAATTAAATATACAGAAATAACGTTAATTTACACACTGTGCTTAACTCCCCCTGATCTGCAGATCCCGAATCGGTAGATTGGCAGAAAGTTGTCCTCTAAATAAAGACCAAAGGATTAGTTTAAGCTAGAACATGGCTGTCTTCATGTCATAAAGATATTAACTATGACTAAAATATTATTTGTTCTTTTTTTCCCTGTTAATCTTTGAAATAAGAAAGGCAGCATTTATAATTTTCTAAGACATCTCAATTCCCTGACTCGTTTTTAAGAACAATACGGTTCATTGTCACAAAAGATGACAAATCAATGGACAATTCTTTAAAATCCCTGACAGTGAGGAGGCCCTGCCCTCATGGTAGAGACCAGATAAATGTGGAGTGACCAGCTGGTACACTGGGAAAGGGTGGAGAACGCATCTGATAAGACTGTATTTGGACAGAAAATGTCAACATTATTCTTCATGTTCAGGCAAATCTTTCAGGGTTCATATATCACTGAAACGGCACTCTAAACAGAGTTTTTGTATTTCTAATGGGAAAAGGGAGATACTCCTTGGAACAAATCCCTGGGGGTCTCAGAAAGGGGTGGTGCTGTTTCCTTAAGTAGAAGTATAGCAAATATGGCAGCCAAAGGCCTCTCATCACTCTGAAGTTCATCACAAAGTTCCTTCCCTTTTCATGGGCAACACTGGCTACACGAGCAGGCTAACACTTGTGGTCTCTGAGGGTAAGGGCACCAGTCCTGAACACAGTAGCATAAGGTGACCAGATTTTTTAAATGAAATCCGGGGACATATTTTTTTTTCACTAGTAATGGCGGCAATCAGCGACTCTCTGCCTGTCACCGCCCGCCTCACAGCCTGTCAAGTCTTACTCTTCGGGCTACTACTGGGTGGGGAGCGGAGGAAGATCACTCTGCCAGGGAAGGCAAGGAGATAAACAGGCAGGCGGCTGGCCGGGACTTGAGCCAAGGCAGAAGAACATGCGTGCGGAGCTGAATGGGCATGCGCCCAAAACTGAAGAAATATTCCCTCCGCTCCGACCAGCACATGATCATCAGAAAGGGGCACAGATAATGGAAAAAATACACCCCCTAAGCTAGTAGGAGCGGCAGAGTGGGGGTGTGTAATTCAGAATTCTTTTTTTTTTATTCTGCACTGACTGTCTTTAAAATTGCCCCTGCTTCTGTTCAAATCCAATCCGGGGACAAAACCGGGGACAGACTTGATCCGGGGACAGTGTCCTCAATCAGGGGACTGTCCCCTGAAACTGGGGATGTCTGGTCACCTACAGTAGCAGCAACCCTGGAAGCAGGGAGCAGCAGATGTTCTGGGTGCAGATATTCTCTGCAGTATGCTGGGCCTTATAATACTATGATGACATGGGTCTGGACACCACAACTTTAGTGAAAACCCATCAGGATAAGAAATGGGAACCAGTCTTTTAATGACTGTGGTGCTCAGTCCTCCAGCTGTAGCTTGGTGAGTCCCTCCACTTCAGAGCATGGTCCTCTGTGCACACGTTGCCGTCACTGTGGCAGTAGCAGCCACTAAACAGGAGAAGTGGCTTCAGTCTCCCTGCTACAGCACACAGGAGCTTCTGACAACACAGCGCCTTCACAGCGCCACATGAGACTCCCAACAGACTGGGCTTTCCAGTCCTCTTTCCTCCTCCTTAGCAGCCCACTTCTCCTGGGACTTGTAATCCCACGTAGACTTTTTCACAGGCTGCTTCTGGAGGACTACAGCGCCCAGCAGCCCCTGTGTCTGCAGCTCCTGGCTTAATTATGTTTCTTCTCCTATCCAGTATAGCTGTGGGAGCAGGATTCAGCTGTAACTACTGCCAACTGTAAAGCCCCATGAACAGACCTGGTGCACAAGGCTCCAGGTTTAGGGCTGTATTCGCCCAGAGATGAATGCTTGGAATGCAGACCAATTGCATTCTGGGCATTGGTCCCTTGGCGAACACTGCCCTAAACATTTGTTCCACTAGGTGCACCATCCAGCCCCATCAGTCCACAGCAGCTGTCAGACTCTCATATACTGTAGTTTGACAGGCTGCCAGCAGCAAGGCTGGATGGTGCACCTGTGTCCTCTGCCCTCACATAAAGGCCGGAGGCTCATGCACTGACTCTAAACGCACAGTGCGCCTTGGGCCTTAGACAGTTACTGAACAAGAGTCTCTATGGAAGATTTCCCCTCTATTCCTGTTCTATTAGCAACTTAAAGCGGAGGTTCACCCAAAATGGAACCTGCGCTTTTCGGAACCCTCCCCCCCTCTGGTGTCACATTTGGCACCTTTCAGGGGGGAGGGGTGCAGATACCTGTATAAAACAGGTATTTGCACCACTTCCGGGTATAGACTCCCGCGGGAGTTTCGCCCCTTCCCCTTCGCGTCACAACCCCCCCCCCCCCGCTGTGTTCTGGGAAACACATGGCTCCCAGGACACAGCGCATGCACAGTAGGGAACCGGGCAGTGAAGCCGCATCACTTCACTTCCCGATTCCCTCACCGAGGATGGCGGCGGGGGAAGCCGAGAGCTGAGCGGTAGCTCGGCTTCGGCTGCCGACGTCGAGGGGTGCCATGGACAGGTAAGTGTCCATTTTTTAAAAGTCAGCAGCTGCAGTATTTGTAGCTGCTGGCTTTTAAAAAAAAAAAATTCAGGTGAACATCCGCTTTAAAATTGTGGATTAAATCATCCTAATAGGGACAAAGACAGCAATAAACACCTAACAGTGACAGCTCTATCCAAATCTGAAAAAAAAACGTTTTGCCATTAGTTACAGTTTAATTAAGAAAATAAATAAAATGCATTTTAACAACATTGTTGCATTTGTATTATTTTTTTTCCACTGAGGGCCTGTTCACACCAAACGCGGAGTGGGAAACCCATGTTCTGTGTGTGTTTCCTGCACCACATTCAAAACACACTGCAAAGTGTGAGGCCTCGTACACACGACCGATTTTCTCGTCGTAAACAGTCAAGAAAAGTGCCGCGAGAGTTTTTTTGTCTAGAAAAACGTTCGTGTGTATGGTTTTACGACGAGAAACTTGACGAGAATCTCGACGAGAAAATAGAGAACCTGCTCTCTATTTTCTCGTCAGGAGTCCAGATTTCCTTGTCGTGTTTCTCGTCGGCCTGTTTTGTGACGAGAAAATGGTTCGTGTGTATGCTTTTACGACTCTTCCAAAAGTGCGCATGCTCACAAGCAACTATGAGACGGGAGCGCATCTTCTGGTAAAACAAGCCTTCATAATGGAGAGAGCACATTCGTCACGCTCATAAATATTTCATCGTTTAAATGTTCTGCATTGAATTCTTCGTTAGAATGTTACATTAATCAAAACGAGAGACCTTCTTTTGCTGCTGATATTCACACAGAGTTATGCCTTATTTTTAACCTTTTTCATGCTGCTCTTTATAAGATTTATGTGTATTATATCGTGCAAGTTTTTAGGAATAATTTAAATGGTTAGATTTTTCAAAATGATGTTAATTATAATTTCTCAATGTTTTGATAGCGATCTCCCATTTAATTTTCTAATCTATATTTTTAAAATTTCACACCATGTTTTTGAGCTAATCAGATTTAGTTATTCTTTTGGGGGGGTGATATCTGTGCCTTTTATTGTCAGTCAAATGTATCTGCTTACTCCAAAGCTTGTTTTTTTTTATTTAAAAATACACATAGTCAAGTATGAACTTAAACAAAAAACACATTTATTCATGTTTATAAATTAAATAAAGAGAAGGCAGCGCTGGAGAAGCTGCTGCCATTTGTGCATCCCAGGGACCCCAGAGCACACAGCAACCCTGTGTGGACACTAAAATTGGGAGCTTGAGAAGGCCCACATTTCAGAACACAATCTGATGCTGGCCTCCCAGAGGTCAGGAACAGCAGCAGGTGAGATATATGTCCCAAGTGTGTGGTACTACAACAGGCTGCCTTCTGTCCGACCAGTGCGACCACAATGAAGCAAGGCCATCACTTCCTCTTCTTCCTGGCAACCTTCCCTGCAGCCTTTACTGAAGCCTTCCTTCTTCGTTTAGCTGGAGGCTGGCCCACTGGAGGGGTACTCCTGTCAGGAGGAGGAGGTGGAGGTGTAGCAGAAGGGGGTGGGGCAGAAGAAGAAGGTGGAGGTGTAGCAGAAGGGGGTGGGGCAGAAGGTGGAGGTGTAGCAGAAGGGGGTGGGGCAGAAGGTGGAGGTGTAGCAGAAGGGGGTGGGGCAGAAGAAGAAGGTGGAGGTGTAGCAGAAGGGGGTGGGGCAGAAGGTGGAGGGGTAGCAGAAGGGGGTGGGGCAGAAGAGGAAGGTGGAGGTGGAGGTTGAGGTTGGGTCAGTTGGGCCACCTCACATATGGCGGTATTGGGGGTAATTTGCTCCATCACCCCCTTGTTGAGCAAGGTGATGAGCAGGGGTTCGCATAGGAGGCGTTGCTCCATGCTCATCACCTTGAACTTAGCCTCCACTAGGCCGGCAATGGCCTCTTCAGGGGATGTGGGCTCCTTGAGGGTGGCATGGGCCTCTTTAATAAGGGCCATTGCTGCCTCACTGGTGGTCCTGTCCCTCCTGCCTCTTTTGTGAAGCCTGATGGGAGGCACCTGGGATCTGGTGCTTCTCCTTTGCCCTGCCACCTCCTGTCTGCCACTGGGCCCTGCCACCTCCTGTCTGCCACTGGGCCCTGCCACCTCCTGGCTGCCACTGGGCCCTGCCACCTCCTGTCTGCCACTGGGCCCTGCCACCTCCTGGCTGCCACTGGGCCCTGCCACCTCCTGGCTGCCACTGGGCCCTGCCACCTCCTGGCTGCCACTGGGCCCTGCCACCTCCTGGCTGCCACTGGGCCCTTCCTCCTCCTGCCTGACAGTTTCCAGACCCTCCTCCTGGCTGATTTCATCCTGTGTATGAAAAAGAAACATAGTTTAATATGTTGGTTTAATCTTTGCATCAAACTTTGTAATCCTGATGGAAGCAATTAGAATGTAAATGCATAAATCCTTGCTTTAAATTTACCACTACATCAGCTTGACTATTTACCACACAATTAAGTGCAGAATAATGTCTACAGATCATGATTTCACTTGTTGAATACAAAATAATGTATGTTTCTCATCCTGACATATTTGGGAAACATTAATTTTATCCCACTACATTTTCAGTTAATACTATACCTGGCTCCAGATGGCCAAATCAGGATCATCCAGGATGGCTGCCTCCTCTTGCTCCAGAGAAGGCTCAGGTTGGCTGCAGGGAAGTCTGGGGGGAAGAGTGGAGAGTGATGGCCTTGGCTCAATGTGGTCATCCAGGAAGGACATCCTGCTGTAGTACCACAAAACCGGGACATAAACATCATCTGCTGCTGCTCCTGACCTCTGAGAAGCCAGCACCTTAGAGCGTTCAGTCCTGTAGGTACCTCTCAAGCTCCCAATTTTAGTGTCCACTTGTTTTGCTGTGGCTGTGGGCACCTTGGTATGCACAAATGGGAGCAGCTTCTCCAGCGCTGCTTTTCTCACCCCTTTTTTTTTATGGATGGGGTTTTTGGTCTCCCACAGAGCCGGCAGCTCCCTTACCCGGTCAATAAATTCCGCCAGGAACTCTTTGTCGCTAATAAATACATTCATATTGTATCTGCAAGTAAATTAAATTATATTTAAATAATGTGAGGCAAACAGTCTAACCTCCTTCACATCCTAGTCACCATATATATCCTCCAACAATCTCAAGACAGTATAGGCCAACAATTTTAACAAGTCTCACAAAATCACATACCTTCGTTCGCACGTCCGTCACTTGAACTCCTCTCTCCGCACACCGAACGTACTATAGTCACATGTGTGTTTGCTATATACACACCACGCATGCGTCCAAATTCGAACACGTCGCTCCGCACACGTCGCCCGCCCATGACGTTCTAACTAACATCTTTTCCCCGCCCCTTCTCTTTCGGCGCGCAGACAGATATGGCGGAGTTACAGCAGGTGTCTGATAATTCCGCAACTAGCGAGGAGACAAGCCCGGAGACCGAGGACACGTCACGATCAAGGAGGAGATTCAAGGCATCGAATATGTCTTTGGCGGAGATGGCGGAGATGGTGGACATCTTGGTCAAGGCTGATTATGATGGCAAGCATGGGCCGTATAGCAAACCAAATAGAAGGAAGGCCAAAATCCTCACTAAAGTTGTGAAGAGTCTGAGGGCGAAGTTCGGGGTGAAACGCTCAAATGAGCAGCTCAGAAAGAGGTGGTCAGACCTCAAACTGAGGGAGCCAGACCAGTTGAGGAGCATAAAGAGGATGCTCGCTAAAAGTAAGTAAAATGACGACCTTTCTGCTATTAATCTTTTTAGAAACTGACTTTTTTTTTTTTTAAAGCATATTGGACTCCCTTCCAAAATGTATTATTTTGAACTAGGTTGGGCACAGTAATCGTTCGTTACGTTACCGACACTTCGTTCGGCCACTATCCGTGGTTTTGGCTTATTTAAGACCCCCAAAAGTAATTAGACATCTGCCATTTTTGATCAAGTATTGTGGATAATTTTTAAGTCTAGATGATGTGTTTGTAAGGAGAATGAAATGCAAACTTTAATCAGTGTAAAGGAGAGGACACTCAGCAGCTGCTTCCACATCTGTACTTTGGAGCACTATAGTGTGGGCCACCAGACCCGCCTTTTTTGGGTGTCCCACACAGGTGCATCAGAGTTTATTTGTGGTGCCTCCATGTCCAAAAAATTACATCCAAATGTGAATAATAAACATATTTGGGGTCATAAAGAATGCATTTTTCTTTAAATTCCGCACAAACACACACTTGTACCCCACTTCCAAACAATTTAGCCTGTTTTAAGTTTAAAAATGAGATTTTTACAGTGTGATAAATAGACCTTTGGTTTTATTCTCATAGGGGAGAGAAGACTGGGAGGAGGACACTCCAGGGAGCACATGCACCCCACAACTTCCAAGCAACCCCAAACTCCCAAAGATCCACAACCGAAAGATGTGCAGGAAGTTGAGGTGGAGGAAGGAGAAGTGCAGGAAGGAGAGGTGGATGACGTTGTGGATCTGGTCACCACAACAGGTCAGTATCTGACACCACAGCTTAAGGTAAGCGAGGTAGGCCTGCAGAGTTTTATTAATTTTTTTTTATGGTTTTTAGGGGATGGAAATGTTGTGAAGGATAGCACACCGTTCTCTGCTGACAGTGCCCTCCGCCTCATCCAGCAAGTGATGGAATGTAGCACGGAACTGGACCTAATTAAACAAAGAATCCATGTGATGGAACAAACATTTAAAGACATTCTCGATGTTTTGGGGAGAATTCAATAAGCCATCCAAACACATTTGTTTTTACATGTTTGTTTTTATATTTTTACTAATTTTTTGAGTAACAAAGCAGCCAAAAATTGAATATGCACACAGTGTGTGAACATGTGCTATCTGCCATCAGGGGATATCCATGTACGTCTTTTGTGGGTGCAACCCCTTCCTCGTATCAAAAGTCGGTGAACTGAGGAAGGGGATGCACCCCCAAAACACATCCATTGATCACCCCTGATGGCAGATAGCACATGTTGACAATAGGGATCAGGATTGTAAACTTCCTATTTGCAAAAAAGTAAAAATGTGTGCATATTGAATTTTTGGCTGGGCAAGGGGTGGCAGGACCCCATATTAGGACGGGCACATAGAGACATAGTTTGTGTAACTGAATGTCTCAGATTGCTCAGAGGTATCCAATGTTGTCATTTTAGAAATGCAAGTGGTATTTTTGTATTTTCATAAGCCAAAATTTGACGGGTTGTGGTCAGGCCAACCCCAAAGTAAAACAAAAAAAAATGTGCAGAGAGTAAAATATTTGACCACAAACAACGTGTAGCTTCTTTTTATAATACACTCTAAGCTTATTTGGTTCTTTTGTAAGGTAACATAGTGAAATTGGTTGTTATTTACTAAAGTAAAATACACTTGCCACTACAAATGCACAAAGACAAACTAGGAGACAGGAAAGAACAAATAATTAAAGGTTTAAACAAGATTTTTATTGGGATACTTAGACATAGGCTGGCATAGGAATTGCCCCCCTACCCGTGAAATACTCCATGTATTTGTCCCGAACCACACGGGCATTTTGGGGGGGCAAGCCAAGACGGGCAGATTCCAGGCCCGGAAGGGGATTTGCAGGGGAAAGTCCAGCCTCTGGCAAAACTGAGGCCATATATGAATTCGCTTTGCGGCAAAGAAAATTGTGTAGCACACAGCAGCATAACACTACATAGTTTATTTTGTAGTCCGCCAAGTGGATGGAAGTCATAAAAAGGCGGAACCGGCTGGCCATTATGCCGAAGGCATTTTCAACGACTCTTCGGGCCCTGGCCAGCCGGTAATTGAACACACTCTTCTCTGGGGTCAGGGTCCTCTGTGGAAATGGCCTCATAAGATGCCGTCCGAGTCCGAAGGCTTCATCAGCCAAGAAAACAAAGGGGAGTCCTTCAATATTCCCTGCATCCGGTGGCAATGCAAGGTCGTCACTCTGGAGACGGAGGGCAAACTCCGTCTGGATGAAGGATCCCCCATCGGACATCCGGCCATTCTTCCCTACATCAACATAGAGGAATTCATACCGTGCTGACACCACCGCCATCAGCACAATGCTATGAAACCCCTTGTAGTTGTAGTAGTAGGATCCAGAACGGGGTGGCGGCACGATGCGGACGTGCTTCTCGTCTATGGCACCACCGCAGTTGGGGAAGTCCCACCGCGTGGCAAACTCCGATGCCACAGTCTGCCATTCCTGTGGCGTTGAAGGAAGCTGTGGAGTGAAACAAGATGAAATAATATTAGAAAAACAAAGGCATACATTACAAGCAAATTCAAGACCAAAAAATTAGAGACCAACATCAATCTAATTATACGTTTATTAAGGTGTGTAAAAAAAGTATAATGGAAGGCTCATTTATCATATTCATCACCCCCTCTGATGGGCCATTACTAAATTATTTTGGGGGGGGGAGATGTGTTTGGCCACAGGATAGCATTGCAGTGGCGGTGCGTCCAGAGTGGGCGCTGGAGCACTGTCCCCTCTCTCCTGTGCCCATCACTCAGAACAATACATAGGTTCATGCGTTGCATGAACCTATGTATTGTCTATGCCGCACACTATTCAGGTGGATGGCCTCTTGTAAAGCGACCGACATATGATTAATTGCGTCATTTAGGGGGTTAAAATTGCAGAGCAGAAACAGGTATTAAAAAAGTCTTGCAAATTACAACCTGAGGGATGTAATTGGCTTCCTCAAAGAAAAATCGGGGACGCAAGGAGGGGGCATTCCTTGTGTAAACACTGACAGGCAGCTCTGGCAATCATGTTCACCAAGTCTGTTTAATGGTAACATGATTGGCTGATGCAACATGAAGGGAAGGAGAAGACATCAAGGACAGAAGAAGGATGGCGCTGACCACAAGAAGGTAAGTGCAGGGCTGGGGGGAAACTGGCTGCAATAGAGGGGACTAAATGGCTGCATTGGAGGGGACAACTGGGGGCGTTTATTAGGCAACAGAGCAAAAAAGGAGGAAGTTTATTTCCGAAATTGGGGTTGTAACCCCCCAACATTTGGAGCAACAGGCGCCCCTGCTGGAAAAGTTAGTGAGGGGAAATATTTAGGGAGGATAAAAAAGGGGCATTTAAAAACTTCCAGCATGCATGGGGACAAAGGGGACATTCTCAGCATATTACAATCATGGTAATTAGGAAAGGATGAAAGAAATACAATACATTAGCATACATGTAATACATAAAATGTGATGTGAAGGGAGAAAACTTACCCTAATATAGTCCTCCTGCAGGACTTGTATAATAGCAGAACAGGTGTCTGGGATTATGAGGCCCAGAGCCTGGGGGGAGATGCCTGTGGTGAACTTCAAGTCCTGAAGACTTCTCCCTGTCGCCAGGTAACGCAACGTGGCGATGAGCCTCTGCTCAGCACTGATGGCTTCCCGCATAACGGTGTCCTTCCTGGTAATATAGGGGGACACCAAAGCCAACAGTTCCTGAAAAACGGGGTCAGACATCCTCAGAAAATTCCTGTAGTCCTCAGGATTATTCTCGACGATCTCCCGCAGCAGAGGCATGTGGCAGAATTGGTCCCGCTGGAGCAACCAATTCTTGGTCCATGAACTCCTCCTCACACCATTCATGGACTGGTCTTGGTCCAAAACAAGCAGACCAACACCAAGCGCACGCACAGCACGAACTCGACGACGAGAACGTCCAGGCGACATGGCTAGGAAACGGTCGTCTAATCAGAACGTACAGAACAGAACGCACTTTAGAACAGCAAGGCCTATGAATAACGAACTGAAATTCAGAAACGAACAGGCAAGAACGCACTGTAAAACAGATACGACCTGCCTAGACGCCCTGAAAGTCAAGATACGAACCCACAAGCACAAACTGAACGGCAGAAAACGATCTGAAAAGTACGAAGACTGAAAAGCGCGAATCGTCTCTTCCCAAACTTTTACTTCACACGCGGTAACACGAGATCAGCAAAAGCAGCCCAAGGGGTGGCGCCAAGAAAAAAGATCTTCCCCTTTATAGTGCCGTCGTACGTGCTGGACGTGAGCGCAGAGAACCACGAGGAAATTGGGAAATGACAGTGTGTACGCATAGAAAGCTTGACGAGAAAATCGACAAGCTTAACAAGAATCTCGTCGAAAAAAACGACGTGTTTTTTACGACGAGAAAATCGGTCGTGTGTACGAGGCCTTACTGTGTGATTCCTAGTGTGAACTGGCCCTGAATATAATACATAAAAATATCTATCAAAATACATTTATTTTTATTTTTAAAGAAAATATATAAAATATGCACAGCACTAAAAACAAAGTATAATTAGGGTGCAACCATGTAATCATAAAGTCACTTTATCTCCTTTTTCAAAGCAGCCACCACCAGAAAAAACTATAATGCTGCGTACACACGGACGTTTTTAATGTCATTGAAAAAAACAACGTTTTTCTCGACATGATTCTTCTCAAGCCTGCCTTGCCTACACACTATCGTGAAAAAAAATGCTCGAGCAAAGCGCGGTGACGTACAACACGTACGACGACACTATAAATGGGAAGTTCCATTCGGATGGCGCCACCCTTTGGCCTGCTTTTGCTGATCCTTGTGCTAGTAAAGTTTGGTGAGAGCCAATTTGCGCTTTTCAGCCTCGTGCTCTTCAGTCCGTTACAGCGTGACGAATGTGCTATCTCCATTACGAACGCTAGTTTTACCAGAACGAGCGCTCCCGCCTCATACTTGATTCTGAGCATGTGCGTTTTTTTTCCCCTCGTAAAAGCATACACACTACCGTTTTTCACTACGTTAAAAATAACGACGTGAAAAACTACGAGAAAAAATAGAGCACGTTCTCATTTTTTTGAGGCCATTTTTCACGTTGTTAAAAATGCTCTGGAGCCTACACACGATTGTTTTTAATGACCAATTTAAAAAATTGCATTTTTCTCGTCATGAAAAACGGTCGTGTGTACGCGGCATTAGAATAGGCACTTTTCTATTCTTGTGTGACCCATGCTACACCAAGGTCTCCATGTACAGGAAAAGGCTGGCTGAGCATTATTATAGTACTAGGAAAGGGAAGCAATCCCATAGCTGTCATTGTAACTTTGTAATAAACATCCCGAAGCCTTATGTTTTATGGGTTACAAACTTTTAATGCACTCTGAAGGGTTCTAATAGGCTTGGAGATGCTTCTATAATAGGAACAAAAAGGGGCTTTGATGTTAATGCCTTGTTTCCAGATGGTTTACATTCTGATATTCATTTGAACTGTTTAATAAGTAATAATTATTAGGAGTGAGCAAAACAGACTTTTCATTTACCTGAAACTCCAGCAAAACTCAGGACATTTCAGTGAAATTTTGTCATTATGGCCAAATGTCAAGTCAATTGTGAGAGCAAACTTTGGTTGGTTTTTGGTCCTTTTTACGAGTGCAATAGGCTCCCAGGGGGTTTAGGAAGTTCCTATAAACTATCCTGAACAAGTTTTAGTACCAAAAAATGTCCCACAAGCAAAGGATAAATACACAGAAAGGGGGAAAAACACAAATACTAAGCACACTAAAGAAAATAAACAAAAATACACCAAAATCACCCCACTTATGTCCAACAATTAACTTATATTTTAAGCGTGTAATATGTTATTATTTTTATCATTATATATTAATCTGCTAATTTACATTGTGTCAATGAATTTTGGGCTTGTGATGAGCAGCGACTGCATCAGTGATTGTGCACATCATTTTTTGACAGAGCACATTACTGCACATTGTTCTGCAATACATGTCCATCGCGAGATGTGTTGGGGTGCCAAGTAAAATTAATGACACTGCATCGCACCAACACATTTAAAAGTGTTAGAGCGCACAGTAATGTGCACGGTTCTGAAATGTACAACATGGTCACTGATGTGAATGAGCCCTGACATGTGCAATTGACTTGCAGATGACTTTCTTCTGACCTGCATTAGCCCTACTTCCAGCGGGTTTTGCATTGCCATAGACTTGTTTGAGAATACAAAATCCTTTTGAAGGGAACGCAAGCCCTCAAACACATCAATCATATAGCAGTTTTGCTGCTACCAGGCATAACCTCTGTGCCGACAATGTACTGTATATACACGTGATCCGACTCTTCCGGGTAGGGGGCATGCATGTGTGCAGCCAGTGGCTTGCTCCCACTGTGATTACACACAGCGGGAGCCGATCGGCAGGTAGCATGGACTTGATGTCCGCTGGCACCCGCTAATCATCAGACAGAGAGTCAGAGTGGCAGTCTGCCTATGTAAACAAGGCAGATTGCCGCTCTGACAGGAGGGAAGTGATGGCATTTGTGTCCCTGCAATAAATAATGATAATGAATAAATTCCATCTCTTCCCCTAGTAAAAGCAACTCCAACAATATAGTAAAACACTGATTAGGCACACAGTTAACCCTAACGTGGCTCTTCCACCGTAAGCGTTATGTCCAATGGGACTTCGTCAGTGGGACAGGACAAAGTCTGATTGGACGTAACGCGCATGGGGGGGGGAGCCACGTTCGAATGATGTCACTCGTTGCCATCCTGTGTGTTTAAAGTAATATGAAGCTTCGTCCTATGCATATGAGTCTGTTTTACTATGTTTTACATGAGTGCATTTCTAATTTTTTATTAAAGACTTGGCAAGAGAGCACTTACATTTTATTTTCATCTCCATGTACACGGCAAATGCCTGGAGTTTGCTGTCTACATCGTGGGTTTTTACCTTCACCCAATTCAGGGGGACATGTGCGGATGACTTCCTGTTATCTCAGGGGTCCATCATCTAAAGTGAGCAAGCAGGATACCCATTGGTGGAGGGTTTTGATACTCATTCTCTGCCTCTGGATCCCTGCATCTACACGTGGATATTTGTGTTGCTCTCTGGGCTTTGTGGTGCTTTCTAAGAAACTTTGGACTTTTATATTTATATTTGCGTTGCATTTAATTTTTGTATTGTATATTTCTGGAGTTATATGTGAAGATCCTCTTATTCCCTGTACACACTATAAACTTTGACGGAATTCCTCGGAAAAAACTCAGATGGGGCATACACATGGTCGGAATATCCGATGGAAAAAGTCCGTCTGACTTTTTCCATCGGAAATTCCGATCGCGTGTACAAGGCATAAGTGTTCACCTGGCAATTAATTATTTGCATCTCAGTTTGTTTGCACTGATTGTACCTGTTATATAAGTGCATATTTTTTAGCACTGATCCCTGTATTAGTGTCACTGGTCCTCAAAAAGTGTCAAAAAGGTCAGTTAGCGTCCCGACTGTCCGCCACAATATCGCAGTTGCTGATTGCCGCCATTACTAGTAAAAATAAATAAATAAAGGACATACATTTTATTTGGGTAAAGCGTAGCACGACCGCACAATTGTCAGTTAAAGTAACGCACTGCTATATCGCAAAAAATGGCCTGATCATGAAGAGGGGGTAAATTTTCTGGAGGTCAAGTGGTTAAACATGTAAATATATAGCAGTACATGCAGTGAGACTCCTTAATTGAAACGTATATTAGTTCATCTTCCACCACTGCGTTTTAAAATACAACATCTGAAGCAGAGTCATGGAAGTGCCAAATCATCCACCACCACCAAGTTTAAATCAAAGAGAAGAATATGCTAGACAATGTTTTCAAAAAATATTGACAGGTACCTATGTAGAGAACTTTTTTTTTTTGAGGCAAAAGGACTTTCCTGGTACCAACATTACAACATATTAAAACTTTCTTTGGCTGGTATGTATGCATATTGCATACATACAGTATCTCACAAAAGTGAGTACACCCCTCACATTTTTGTAAATATTTTATTATATGTTTTCATGTGACAACACTGAAGAAATGACACTTTGCTACAATGTAAAGTAGTGAGTGTAGAGCTTGTATAACAGTGTCAATTTGCTGTCCCCTCAAAATAACTCAACACACAGCCATTAATGTCTAAACCGCTGGCAACAAAAGTGAGTACACCCCTAAGTGAAAATGTCCAAATTGGGCCAAAAGTGACAATATTTTGTGTGACAACCAATATTTTCCAGCACTGCCTTAACCCTCTTGGGCATGGAGTTTACCAGAGCTTCACAGGTTGCCACTGGAGATCTCTTCCACTCCTCCACGACGACACCATGGAGCTGGTGGGTGTTAGAGACCTTGCGCTCCTCCACCTTCCGTTTGAGGATGCCCCACAGATGCTCAATAGGGTTTAGGTCTAGAGACATGCTTGGCCAGTCCATCACATTTACCCTCAGCTTCTTTAGCAAGGCAGTGGTCATCTTGGAGGTGTGTTTGGGGTCGTTATCATGTTGGAATACTGCCCTGCGGCCCAGTCTCCAAAGGGAGGATATCATGCTCTGCTTCAGTATGTCACAGTACATGTTGGCATTCATGGTTCCCTCAATGAAGTGTAGCTCCCCAGTGCCAGCATCACTTATGCAGCCCATGACCATGACATTCCCATCACCATGCTTGACTGTAGGAAAGACACACTTGTCTTTGTACTCCTCACCTGGTTGTGGCCACACACGCTTGACACCATCTGAACCAAATAAGTTTATCTTGGTCTCGTCAGACATGGTTCCAGTAATCCATGTCCTTAGTCTGCTTGTCTTCAGCAAACTGTTTGCGGGCTTTCTTGTGCATCATCTTTAGAAGAGGCTTCCTTCTGGGATGACAGCCATGCAGACCAATTTGATGCAGTGTGCGGCGTATAGTCTGAGCACTGACAGGCTGACCCCCCAACCACTTCAACCTCTGCAGCAATGCTGGCAGCACTCAAATGTCTATTTCCCAAATATAACCTCTGGATATGACGCTGAGCACGCGCACTCAACTTCTTTGGTCGACCATGGCAAGGCCTGTTCTGAGTGGAACCTGTCCTGTTAAACCGCTGTATGGTCTTGGCCACCATGCTGCAGCTCAGATTCTGGGTCTTGGCAAGGGATGAGCCGAACACCCCCCTGTTCGGTTCGCACCAGAACCTGCGAACAGACAGAATGTTCGTGTGAACTTTAGAACCCTATTAAATACAATGGACTCGAACGTTCAAAATCTAAAATGCTAATTATAAAGGCTTATATGCAAGTTATTGTCATAAAAAGTGTTTGGGGACCTGGGTCCTACCCCAGGGGACATGTATCAATGCAAAAAAAGGTTTAAAAAATAGACGTTTTTACGGGAGCGGTGATTTTAATAATGCTTAAAATGAAAAAATAAAAGTGAAATATTCCTTTAAATTTCGTACCTGGGGGGTGTGTATGATATGCATGTAAAGTGGCGCATGTTTCCCGTGCTTAGAACTGTCCCTGCAAAAAATGTCATTTTTGAAGGAAAAAAAGTCATTTAAAACTCACTCGCGGCTATTAATGAATTGTCGGCTTTTATCAATACATAGAAAAGTCATTGATAAAAAAAAAAAAGCGTGGGGGTTCCCCCAAATTCAATTACCAGGCCCTTTAGGTCTGGAATGGATATTAAGGGGAACCCCGCCGCAAATTTAAAAAAAAATGGCGTGGGGTTCCCCCTAAATATCCATACCAGGCCCTTGAGATCTGGCATGGATTTTAAGGGGAACTCCACCCCAAATTTAAAAAAAAATGGCGTGGAGTCCCCCCAAAAATCCATACCAGACCCTTCCTTATCCGAGCACACAACCTGGCCGGCCGCAGGGGAAGAGGGGGGGACGAGAGAGCGGCCCCCCTCCCTCCTGAACCGTACCAGGTCACATGCCCTCAACATGGGGAGGATGTCCCCATGTTGATGGGGACAAGGGCCTCATCCCCACAACCCTTGCCCGGTGGTTGTGGGGGTCTGCAGGCGGGGGGCTTATCGGAATCTGGAAGACCCCTTTAACAAAGGGGACCCCCAGATCCCGCCCCCCCTATGTGAATTGGTAAGGGGTACATTGTACCCCTACCATTTCACAAAGAAAGTGTCAAAAAATGTAAATAAAAACACACACACACCTTGGAAAAGTCCTTTATTAAAAAATAAAAAAATAATAAAAAAAAAAAAACATTCCAGCGATGAAATCCAGTGTCCCGCGGCGATCCCGATGTCCAGCGCTGTCCATCATTGGTTGTGCCTGTGCGGACCTGATGGGGAACTTCCTCCGCTGTGTTTTAAATGTATAGACCCGCCCCTTCTAAAGTTCCCCATCAGGTCCGCTCAGCGGACCAGATGCGGAACGTGAGAAGGGGCGGGTCTATTCATGTATTACACAGCGAACGAAGTTCCCAATCAGGTCCGCCCCCTCGGTATGTCGGACCCCGCCTACGTCATTGGCCTGAGCGGGAAACTTCCTTCACTGTGTAAATTTAAACTACACAGTGAAGGAAGTTCCCCGCTCAGGCCAATGACGTAGGCGGGTTCTGACATACCAAGGGGGCGGACCTGATGGGGAACTCCCCTCACTGTGTAATACATGAATAGACCCGCCCCTTCTCGCGTTCCGCATCTGGTCCGCCGAGCGGACCTGATGGGGAACTTTAGAAGGGGCGGGTCTATACATTTAAAACACAGCGGAGGAAGTTCCCCATCAGGTCCGCACAGGCACAACCAATGACGGACAGCGCTGGACATCGGGATCGCCGCGGGACACTGGATTTCATCGCTGGAATGTTTTTTTGTTTTTTTTTAATAAAGGACTTTTCAAGGTGTTTGTGTGTTTTTATTTACATTTTTTGACACTTTCTTCGTGAAATGGTAGGGGTACAATGTACCCCTTACCAATTCACATAGGGGGGGCCGGGATCTGGGGGTCCCCTTTGTTAAAGGGGTCCTCCAGATTCCGATAAGCCCCCCGCCCGCAGACCCCCACAACCACCGGGCAAGGGTTGTGGGGATGAGGCCCTTGTCCCCATCAACATGGGGACATCCTCCCCATGTTGAGGGCATGTGGCCTGGTACGGTTCAGGAGGGAGGGGGGGCCGCTCTCTCGTCCCCCCCTCTTCCCCTGCGGCCGGCCAGGTTACGTGCTCGGATAAGGGTCTGGTATGGATTTTTGGGGGGAAGTTCCCCTTAAATAATTGAATTGAATTTGGGGGAACCCCCACGCTTTTTTTTTTTTTTTATCAATGACTTTTCTATGTATTGATAAAAGCCGACAATTCATTAACCACTTAAGCCCCGGACCATTTTGTAGCTAAAGGACCAGAGCTGTTTTCAGAATTTTGCATTGCGCTGCTTTAACTGTAAATTGTGCAGACATGCAATGTTGTACCGAAATGTAATTTGCGTCCTTTTCTTCCCACAAATAGAGCTTTCTTTTAATGGTATTTGATTGCCTCTGCGAATTTTATTTTTTGCGATATAAACGGAAAAAGACCGAAAATTTTCAAAAAAAATGATATTTTCTACTTTTTGTTATAAGAAAAATCGAATAAACTCAATTTTAGTCATACATTTAGGCCAAAATGTATTCAGCCACATGTCTTTAGTAAAAAAAATAAGCGTATATTTATTGGTTTGCGCAAAAGTTATAGCGTCTACAAACTAGGGTACATTTTCTGGAATTTACACAGCTTTTAATTTATGACTGCCTATCTCATTTCTTGAGGTGCTAAAATGGCAGGGCAGTACAAAATGACCCCATTTTGGAAAGTAGACACCCCAAGGAAATTGCTGAGAGGCATGTTGAGCCCATTGAATATTTTTTTTTTGTCTCAAGTGATTGAATAATGACTAAAAAAATAAAAACAAATTACAAAAAGTTGTCACTAAATGATATATTGCTCACACATGCCATGGTTATATGTGGAATTGCACCCCAAAATAAATTTTGCTGCTGCTCCTGAGTACGGGGATACCACATGTGTGGGACTTTTTGGGAGCCTAGCCGCGTACGGGCCCCCGAAAACCAAGCACCGCCTTCAGGATTTCTAGGCACAAATTTTTGATTTGACTCCTCACTACCTATCACAGTTTCGAAGGCCATAAAATGCCAAAATAGCACAAAACCCCCCAAATGACCCCATTTTGGAAAGTAGACACCCCAAGCTATTTGCTGAGAGGCATGGTGAGTATTTTACAGCTCTCATTTGTTTTTGAAAATGAAGAAAGGAAATATATTTTTTTTTTTTTCAATTTTCAAAACTTTGTGACAAAAAGCGAGATCTGCAAAATACTCACCATACCTCTCAGCAAATAGCTTGGGGTGTCTACTTTCCAAAATGGGGTCATTTGGGGGGTTTTGTGCCATCTGGACATTCCATGGCCTCCGAAACTGTGATAGGCAGTGAGAAGTGAAATCAAAAATTTACACCCATAGAAAGCCTGAAAGCGGTGCTTGGTTTTGGGGTCCCGTACGCGGCTAGGCTCCCAAAAAGTCTCACACATGTGGTATCCCCGTACTCAGGAGAAGCAACAGAATGTATTTTGGGGTGTAATTCCACATATGCCCATGACATGTTTGAGCAATATATCATTTAGTGACAACTTTGTGCAAAAAATAAAAAAATAAATTGTCTTTTTTCCGCAACTTGTGTCAACATATAAAATATTCCATGGACTCGACATGCCTCTCAGTATATAGCTTGGGGTGTCTACTTTCCAAAATGGGGTCATTTGGGGGGGTTTTGAACTGTTCTGGCATTTTATACACAACATTAGGAAGCTTACATCCACTCTTCTAACCACTTGAAGACAAAGCCCTTTTTGACACTTTTTGTTTACATGAAAAATTTTTTTTTTTTTGCAAGAAAATTACGTTGAACCCCCAAACATTATATATATTTTTAAAGCAAAGGCCCTACAGATTAAAATGGTGGGTGTTGCATTTTTTTTTTCTACACAGTATTTGCGCAGCGATTTTTCAAATGCATTTTTTGGGGAAAAAATACACTTTTTTTAATTTTAATGCACTAAAACACACTATATTGCCTAAATGTTTGATGAAATAAAAAAGATGATCTTAGGCCGAGTACATAGATACCAAACACGACAAGCTTTAAAATTTCGCACAAACGCGCATTGGCGACAAACTACATACATTTTTAAAAGCCTTTAAAAGCCTTTACAGGTTACGCCGTTAGATTTACAGAGGAGATCTACTGCTAAAATTACTGCCCTCGATCTGACCTTCGCGGTGATACCTCACATGCATGGTGCAATTGCTGTTTACATATGACGCCAGACCGACGCTTGCGTTCGCCATTGGGCAAGAGCAGGGCAGGACAGGGGTGCTTTTTTTATTATTATTAATTTTGCTTTTTTATTTTATTTTTAAACTGTTGCTTCCATATTTATTTATTTTTTATCATTTTTATTATTATCTCAGGGAATGTAAATATCCCCTATGATAGCAATAGGTAGTGACAGGTACTCTTTTTTGAAAAAACTGGGGTCTATTGGACCCTAGATCTTTCCTTTGCCCTCAAAGCATCTGACCACACCAAGATCGGTGTGATAAAATGCTTTCCCAATTTCCCAATGGCGCTTTTTATATCCGGGGGGGGACATTCCCTCCCACTGCTTGTAAAAGCAGTCCAGAGGCTAATTAGCCACTAGGATTGCTTTTACATGAAAGCCGGCCGCTGGCTGAAAAGAATGATACCAAGATGATACCTAAACCCACAGGCATCATTCTGGTATAAACATTCAAAGTCCAGCAACATACCAGTACGTTGCTGGTCCTTGTTGGACATGTATTGTAATCTTTTTTTTCATGCAGCCTGTTGGCTTAACGAAAAAAGAGATTGATCGGTGGGTATGCCCACCATTAGAATACCGCCCTTCATCCACTCACTTCTAATGATGGGCATACATGCACCATTTATATATGCCGAAGCATGGGGGCATCTTCCCGCAAAAGTTATGCCGCGTACACATGGTCAGACTTTTCCACGGGCAAGCCTCCGTCGGAATTTCGACCGTATGTACGCGGCATTAGGAGCAAAATCGCTCCTCCGCCCCTGCTGCCCCAATGCTTCGGCATATATGCTTTTTTTTTTTAACTGTGGTGGTGAAATCACCTCCTACAGCACTGGAGTCGCAGGGATCAGGCCTGTCTCTGCGAACGCTGCAGTTATGTGTGTTGTGTTTTGCAAGTGACAGTGATCGATCGATACTGCACTTGGGTGGCCTGGGCTGGACGGAGGGGCAAAACGCAGGTGCTAGCAGGTATCTGGGCTGATCCCGCTAACACTGCGTTTTTGGGAACCCTAAACTGCTGGGGACGCTAGTATAGATCTGATCAGATCAGATATTGATCTGTTCAGATACTATACCACTAAGGGGGGTGTATGCTTAACGCGTGGGTGTTAGCGCTACTGGCACTAACCTGACGCTGCCTGGGGTGTGACGCAGACCCTCTCTGACGCTAAAACCTAATTGATATCACCCGCCGGGCGATCAGGGGGTTAAACCTTTATTGGGTTATATACGGCGGGTGCCCTGACACTATAAAAAGCAAACTAACTAACCAGCGTCACCCGTAACACTTATATGGTGATTACTGGTGAAAGGGTTAACTAGGGGCAATTAGGGGGTTAAAACCTTTATTAGGTAATATATGGGGGTACCTGACGCTATATAAAAACCTGACGGCGAACCTAAAAAAAAATTACTGGCTACCTATCGGCATCACCGACACTAAGACAACGATCATAAAAACGATCGCTTAGCGACAGTGGTGATAGGGGGTGAAAGGGTTACCTGGGGGGGCGATCAAGGGGGTTAAATCTTGGTGGACTTCCGGCCGGATGTGAACGAGGCAGCAGCACGCGCCCACAGCTCCGCTACTCCGGACCATAATACGCTCATAACGGGACGTTTTACATCCCCACTACACGCATTGCTGAACGGGGGAAGGTCAGCGGAGGCTAAGGATGCCATCCTCATCCGCAAAGAAGGCAGCAAAGGGTCACACGGAGCAGCGGCAGACTCGGGCTGGGAGGGACATGGCGACAGGCCCCGCCCACGCCATGTTGGCTTCTTCACCGCCGCAGCCCCAGCGCGCCAACACAGTGAGAACGGCCAAGATGGCACAGGCTAAAGTGCTGGACGAGGAGGAGCGGATGGTGGAGCAGTCTCCCGCGGTGGATGCGGACGCTATAACACGGCCAATCCTGGAGGCTATCAGTGCCAGCAAGGCAGAGCTGATGGGGAGGATAGATCATCTCTCCTCAGAGTGCAACCTGATCCGGCATGACCTGGACAAGATCCGAGGCCGCCTGACGACAGTAGAAACACGGGTGTCGGAGGTGGAGGACACATCCCACGACCATGGAGCCCAGCTAGCAGAGCTCAGAGACCAGGTGAGGGCCCTGCAACATAGGGCCATAGACGCTGAAGACAGACAAAGGCGCAATAATGTAAGGGTGGTGGGACTCCCAGAGGGAGCTGAAGGTGACAAACCTGCACAATTTGCTGAAGGCTTTTTTAAACACCTGCTTTCTATGCCTGAGATGCCTCCCACGTATGTGGTCGAACGGGCACACAGAGTCCCCACCGGGAATAGGCCACCAGGTGCCTTCCCTCGCCCCTTCTTGTTCCGCTTCCTGAACTTTAGGGACAGGGACATGATCCTAGCCCTGTCCAGGAGAACGCAAGGGCTACGCCATGAAAATGCTAAAATTATGCTGTTTCCAGATTTCTCCGCGGCCACACAGCAAAAGAGAAGATATTTCACAGAGGTCAGACGGCGCTTAAGGGCAAAAGATATTACATACAGCATGCTGTACCCAAGCAAGCTCAGAGTCCAATACAAGGGTACAGTGAAGTTCTTTGAACACCCTGAGGAGGCCTCCTCGTGCAGGTTTATACCCCCCAGAGGTTCCCGCATAGATCCGGATGATTTCAGCCTTCCCGGTTCAGAAGGAGGAACAGCTGGGGCGAACTTGTCCTGATTTTGAACATCACACTGACTCTCCCATTGGGGAGGGACACAGTATACGGGTCTCTGCCATTAATATGACCCACACAGATAGAGGACTTGTTTCCAGCTCTGGGATATCATTAATACCAGCTCCTTTCTTGGCTTGGTTGCCCCACGTTTCCTTTTTTTGAATCCCCCTTCTTTATATATCTCCTTTTGTTTTGTTTTATATATTTTTATATTTTATATTTCTTCTAAGGTTGGTTGCCTCTCATGCACTTTGACCCCTCCTTTCTACGCATGTTTGCTGCACTTTGTCCCCTGAAACTCAGAGTGAACCCCGGTTTTGTTTCTGTAAGGAGCACGTGGAGAGGCGGAGGAGAAAAACAGAGCTGCCGAACTTTAGGTCACGGCGGCAAGAAGCCGCAGAAGATATCTTTTTGTTCTTTGGTTTAGGGAGGAAGCTATATACCGAAGTTGTTGTTGGGGGGGTTGTTGGTATAAAAGCAAGGGTGGGTTCGATTACAGTCACATCTCGACATGGGGAAGTTTGTACGAACTATTTAGTCCAAATAATTATGCTGTGTGTTCTTTTGATGAATGAGCTGAGAAGCCATTGGTGCCGGGAGCTATTCTGCACTAGGAGTATAATCTTCCTGCCTTGGGGGGGTGGGGCACCGGGTCGACGGTCACCGGGGGCGCCATTGCTTCAGGGCGGTATGAGCTATGACTTTCTCAGAATAGATGGCGGATGAGATTAAGATTGTCTCTTGGAATGTTAAGGGCCTGAATCACAAACTAAAAAGAGCATCAATTTTCCAGTACCTTAAACAGACCAGACCACATATCATCTTCCTACAAGAAACGCACTTGGATGGTAGCAGGGTCCTTTCCTAACGGAAACCATGGATCCAAAAAGCCCTGCACTCGACATACTCTACTTTTGCTAGAGGAGTCTCAATCCTGATAAGTAGGTCCATCCCCTGCTCGATAACACAAGTGATTTCTGATCCGGGAGGCAGATATGTGGCGGTGGTGATGGATGTATGTTATAAAAGTATTGTAATGGTGAATGTATATGTGCCCCCCCCATTTCAGATAGAACTGTTGGTCGGTCTGTTGAGTAAACTTGCACCTTATGCTCATTTGCCACTGGTGGTGTTGGGGGATTTCAATGCCGTCCTGGATGCGGCCTTGGACTCCACCAATCTGACTAGAAGGGGATCCTCGGACCTAAATAGTTGGGGATCGGTGGCAAATTTAACTGAACTCTGGAGGTGGAAACATCCAACTGATAAATGTTACTCTCATGTCTCCACAACGCATAGGTCGGCCGCTAGAATCGACTTGGCTTTCGGGAACGGGCTGCTGTTGCCGTGGGTCAAGGAGGTTTCTTACCTGCCGGGAGGCCTGACGGACCACAACCCCCTTGCGGTCACCCTGTCCTTTCGGGTGGGGGCCCGGAGGGGGGGTTGGAGGCTTCAACCAGGCTGGATACAAAACGAAATGGTCTCGGCTCAGGTGACTGAAGCCAGTGGCGTCACTAGGGTTGGTGTCACCTGGTGCGGTAAAATTTGGTGTCACCCCCCCCTCCCCCAGTTCATTGAGCCACCCGGGGCACTGAGCATTCTAGCACATCAGCACAGCTCTCCCCCCGTGTAATCCCCCTAATGGAACCCCTGTGTAATTCCCCTAATGGAACCCCCCCTGTAATCCCCCTAATGTCACGTTCCCCCCCGTACAACCTCCCTAATGTAAGCCCCCTGCAATCCCCCTAATGTAATCCCCCTAATTTAACCCCCCCAATGCAATCCCCTTAATGTAACCCCCTGTTCATTCCCCCTAATGTAACCCCCTGTATTCCCCCTAATGTAACCCCCCCGTGCAATCCCCCTAATGTGACCCCCCGCGCAATCCCCCTAATGTGACCCCCCTGTGCAATCCCCTAATGTAACCCCCCTGTGCAATCCCCTAATGTAATCCCCTTAATGTAACACCCCTGTAATCCCCTTAATGTAACCCCCTGTGCAATCCCCTAATGTAATCCCCTTAATGTAACACCCCTGTATTCCCCCTAATGTAACCCCCCTGTGCAATCCCCTTAATGTAACCCCCCTGTATTCCTCCTAATGTAACCCCCCTGTATTCCCCCTAATGTAACCCCCCCTGTGCAATTCCTCCTAATTTAACCCCCCCCCCCTGTATTCCTCCTAATGTAACCCTCCCTGCAATCTCCCTAATGTAACCCCCCTGTATTCCTCCTAATGTAACCCCCCCCCTGTATTCCTCCTAATGTAACCCCCCCTGTGCAATTCCTCCTAATTTAACCCCCCCTGTATTCCTCCTAATGTAACCCCCCCCCCTGTATTCCTCCTAATGTAACCCCCCCTGCAATCTCCCTAATGTAATCCACCCCCACCTGCAATCTCCCTAATGTAACCCCCCCCCCCTATATCTCCTCTCTCCCTACAGTCACAGACCTCGGATTAGCGCGCTCTGTCCACATGGACGTTCCTCCTCCTGTTGTGAATATACTGTCAGTGTGGAGGAGGAGGAGACTAGGCTCCGTCGGTCTGAGGAATGTATTTGTTGTGAGCCGGCACCTCTCCCCACCTGCCTGAGCGTCAATAGGCGGATTGCAGTGCCGGGCGCTGTGCACTGGACTATGGCACTGTCTGCCTCGAGTCACAACACAATTCCTCCTCCCTCCCCGAACATTGCGGGGAGCGAAGGAGACACTGGAGTGCGCAGGGGAAGTAGGAAAAGGTGCCTCTCTCAATCCAGCGCCGTGATGGTGTCACCCCTCTGGCGGGTGTCATCCGGGTGCGACCCGCACCCCCCGCACCTGCCTTGCAACGCCAGTGACTGAAGCCATGCAAGGGTACTGGTCATCCAACGAGGACACAGCTGACCCCGCGATTGTTTGGGACGCATTCAAGGCAGTGACACGGGGGGAGTACATCTCAGCCATTAAAGTAGTGAGGGAAAACGATGAGGAGGAAACAGAGATGCTGCAGCAGGAAGAAAGAGTGAGGGCCGGGGCGTATGCTGATGCCCCCACGGGGGCCTCGTATGCAGCCTTGCTGGAGGCGAGACGTACATTATCGGTACATTTTACAGGACAGGCCCGTGCAGACCTAGTTAGAAACGCACAAACGACCTTTGTTGAAGGGGACATAAATGGCAAACTATTGGCCATGCTGGTGGCTGATTACCATTCACTCACCTGCATTCCGATAATAAAAGACACGGAAGGGAACTTGATAGACGAGCCGGGGCGCATTATGCACACTTTTGTTCAATTTTACTCCACCCTGTACTCTCCTATTCCTCCTTATGACATGTCGACCTTGGAATCTCTCTTAAATGACTTACCCATACCGAAATTATCTGACACGGACATGCGCACTTTAGATGCTAGAATTACAAAAAAAGAAATTGAAAGGGCCATCTTTACTTTCCCCCTAACAAAGCCCCGGGTCCTGACGGTCTCCCGGCTGACTTTTACAAGGCTAATATAGAAGTGGTGGCGCCTAGGCTAAATGCACTTCTGGAATATTGCCACGAACATGATACCCTGCCCGATTCCATGTTGGACGCCTATATGGTTCTACTATTGAAACCGGCAAAGGACCTGAGGGAATGTGCTTCGTACAGGCCGATAGCTTTACTCAACACGGACCTAAAAATCTTGACCAAGATACTAGCCCTTAGACTCGCGACTGTACTCCCATCCATTGTTAACATTGACCAGACGGGCTTCATGCCGGGTAAGTCAACGGACACGAACCTAAGGAGACTTTTCACGCATCTGCAAATTCCACCAAAACCTGACAGTAAAAGAATTATAGTGTCTATAGACTTCGAGAAAGCCTTCGACTCCGTCAATTGGTCGTATATGTTCAGGGTATTGGAGGTGATGGGGTTTGGACCGCAATACAGGCGGTGGGTGTCTCTGCTCTACAGACGACCGAGAGCAGCTATTCGGCTAGGAACCTCCACCTCGGACTTCTTTGAGGTGGGTAGGGGGACTAGGCAGGGTTGCCCACTGTCCCCGTTTCTGTTCTCCCTTGCCCTCGAACCATTGGCAGTGGCACTTAGGGCTGATCGAGACATTAATTCCATAAGGGTGGGTACGATTGATGAAACCTTGGCATTATATGCGGACGATATGCTGCTGTTCCTGGATGACCCGGGGGAGTCCCTGAAAAAAGCGCTGGTGACAATCGATCGCTTTGCCACCTTCTCGGGTCTGAAAGTGAACTGGGGCAAATCCTCTATCCTGCCGATAGACCCCGGAGCTAGGGACAAGGCTGATCCCAAGTTACCACTACAATTGGTCTCCTCTCTAAAATATCTAGGAGTTCAGGTGACGGCAAATGTGCAGGACTATATCCCTCTTAACATACTTTCCTTAATCACGCGACTGAAGCAGAAGACACAGACCTGGTCCAAGCTCCCACTATCTCTTGTAGGCAGAATAAGTCTCTTAAAGATGAAATTTCTCCCCGTGGTCCTGTACTTCCTGCGCCATGCGCCGGTCTGGATTCCGAAAGCTATCTTTCGGAAGTTTGACAGCGTAGTCTCAACCTTCTTGTGGACCCCCCGGCCCACCAGAATTGGATTAAAAGTACTGCAGGAGCCAGGAGAGCAAGGGGGTCTAGCGGTGCCGGACTGGCAAAAATACTATCTGGCGGGTCAAATGGTTTTTGCCCGCAGGTGGTTGATGGCAGATGATGGCGATGCGGCTACAGTTTTAGAGGCGGCCCACCTGGGATCATATGAAAGCCTGAGGTATGCACTATTTAGAGGCACTAGATCTGGTCTCCCACTGACACTGACGATGAAGGCAAGCATCAAAGCCTGGGAAATGGCGGTGAAAACCGCGTGCCCCAGCTATCGGGGGGTGTCGCCCTCAACCCCCATTTGGATGAACCCAACTCTACCCCAATTCTATAACCTACCAGATCCTATGATCTGGGCGGTTAGAGGAATTAAGACTTTAAAAGACATAACATCTTTTGGAGAAATACAAACCTTTTCACAACTTAAATCTAGACATGACCTCCCCAATCATTACCTGTTTAGATTTTTACAGGTCCGACATGCTTTTCAAGCATAATTTCAGGAAATGACAGTAGAATCTATACCTTCATCCCTGGAAATGATGCTGACAAGAGAGGAGCTGGCAAAGCCTCTCTCAGAAACATACAAGGAATTCTTTAAGGTGACCCCCAAAGCTATCACCAGGTGCCGGGAAACATGGGCCAGGGAGGTCCCAGAGGTACAGGGCGAAGATTGGGAAGACCTCTGGACTCAACCTTTTAAGAATCTCGTGTCGGCCAGGGACAGGTTGATCCAATTCAAATTTTTGCATAGGAGTTACTACACACCGGCTAGACTGGGGAGGATTTTTCCCTCAGCCTCAGCGGAGTGTTGGAGATGTTCTCATTCACCTGCTGACGCTGACCACATTTTCTGGCATTGCCCCATCATCCAGAATTTCTGGAAAGATATCACTACATGTATTACAGATCTCCTGTCTGTCCCGATCCCGATGAATGTAAAAACCTGTCTCCTGGGGCTGGTTGATGATGTGGTGCCCTCAAGAGCAATGCGTACAATGTTGAGTATACTGTTCTTCTATGGCAAGAAGGCTATCCTGCTTGCCTGGAAGAAACCGGTGGCTCCAAGCGTCTCCGCCTGGAAAGGCCTAGTAAATGCAATGTTACCTTATTACAAAGCCACTTATGAGAGTAGGGGATGCATAAAGAAATTTGATAAAGTATGGCACTCATGGCTTAACTCTGATAGTACTGTAGGGTAGGAAATGTTGTGAGGCGCAGGCAATGGAATCTTGACTTGCTCACCCAAATGTGATACGTCTAGACGGCTTAACATGGTACGACCGGGACGGTAGATAAAGACACCAGGAATTCGCATGGATATAATATAAGTGACTGATTTAAGAATCCGTATAATAATCGAGATGTGACTGGGGGGGGTTGGGGAATGTTGGATAGTTGGTCTATGTTAGACGGTTGGCTTAGGCCTATGTATGGATGCTGTCTAGTCGACACATCCACCAATGTATGTTATGCATATAAAACTTTAATAAAAAGATTTGTTAAAAAAAAGGGGGTTAAACCTTTATTAGATAATATATGGGGGTACCCGACGCTATAAAAACCTGCGGCGAACCTAAAAAAAATTACTGGCTATCGATCGGCATCACCAACGCTAAGACAGCGATCAGAAAAACGATCGCTTAGCGACAGTGGTGATAGGGGGTGAAAGGGTTACCTGGGGGGCGATCAAGGGGGTTAAACCTTTATTAGGTAATATATGGGGGTACCTGACGCTATAAAAACCTGCGGCGAACCTAAAAAAAATTACTGGCTACCGATCTGCATCACCGACGCTAAGACAGCGATCAGAAAAATGATCGCTTAGCGACAGTGGTGATAGGGGGTGAAAGGGTTATCTGGGGGGCGATCAAGGGGGTTAAACCTTTATTAGGTAATATATGGGGGTACCTGACGCTATAAAAACCTGCGACGAACCTAAAAAAAATTACTGGCTACCGATCTGCATCACCGACGCTAAGACAGCGATCAGAAAAATGATCGCTTAGCGACGGCGGTGCTAGGGGGTGAAAGGGTTATCTGGGGGCGATCAGGGGGTTAAACCTTTATTGGGGGGGTTAGGGGGCTACACTGGACCTAAAACTAAATGTAGTGACACTTTTACAGTCACAAATGTCACTGATTGCAGTGATCACTAAATAAATGGTCACTGCAATCAGTGACACTGTGACTGGGGGCTGGGGGGTGATCTGGGGTGTCTGGGGGGGCCTGGGGGGGCGATTTATGTACCTATGTGTCCTGGTGTCAGTGTAGTGTTTTGTGCACTAACCTGCATCTTCTCCTGTGCGGCGCTCGGTATATGTGAGCGCCGCAGGAGAGATGACATCACTTCCTCCTGCCTGTGTAAACATTACACAGGCAGGGGAAGGATTCGATTTGCTGGGAGCGATCGAGAGGGGGTGGCCGGAATCGAACGGCTGTCCCCTCATCCCTGATCGCTCCCAAACGAATAACGGCCGCTCACTGTAAAGAAGAGGGGTCCGATCGGACCCCCCAACTATACAAAGGCAGTCACGTAGATATACGTGATTCTGCCTGTCGGTGCCATTCTGCCGACGTATTTTTACAGTGGGCGGTCGTTAAGTGGTTAATAGCCGCGAGTGAGTTTTAAATGACTTTTTTTCCTTCAAAAATGACACTTTGTGCAGGGACAGTTTTAAGCACGGGAAACATGCGCCACTTTACATGCATATCATACACACCCCCCAGGTATGAAATTTAAAGGAATATTTCACTTTTATTTTTTCATTTTAAGCATCATTAAAATCACTGCTCCTAAAAAAACTGCCGTTTTTAAAACTTTTTTTTGCATTGATACATGTCCCCTGGGGCAGGACCCGGGTCCCCAAACACTTTTTAGGACAATATCTTACATATAAGCCTTTATAATTAGCACTTTAGATTTCTCCCATAGACTTTTCGAATTTGCCGCGAACACCCCAAATTGTTCGTTGTTCGGCAAACGGGCGAACAGGCAATGTTCGAGTCGAACATGAGTTTGACTCGAACTCGAAGCTCATCCCTAGTCTTGGCAATCTTCTTATAGCCTAGGCCACCTTTCTGTAGAGCAACAATTCTTTTTTTCAGATCCTCAGAGAGTTCTTTGCCATGACGTGCCATGTTGAACTTCCAGTGACCAGTATGAGAAAGTGAGAGTAATAACACCAAATTGAACAAACCTGAAATCCTACTCACCACGGATGGTGAGTCCATCTGGGAGTGCAGGAGTAGGTAGGTAACAATCTTTGCCATAGCGCCAAAATATATCCAAAAGCCATTGGGACTTAGTGCACTTGGCTTAGTTTTTCTCACATGAATTTGTCCTCCATAAAAAAAAAAAATTGCATTTAATTAAATGAAACCAGATGTATAAGAACAAGAAGTTTTTATTGATAAGATCCACAAGGCCAGAAATTTGGCTTTCAGTGCATGTGTGATGGACTGGAAATTATGCAGTCAGCTCACATAATCTGTAATAAAAACATCTTTGCCAATTTGAAGCTTCCCTCCAACCACTTTGCATATTATTTTATATATACTGTGATTATGTACTTTCCAAATATGCTGCAGAAATCTCCCTTCACTGAGCCTGGCTGCAGCCATTTTAACTGTGGGCAGCTGAAGCTGCTTCCTCTTCACTTCCTGGATTTACCCAGACACACAGAGGCACACCACCAGCTCTACAGCTCTCAATGGCCTTCTTATGACTCTTCCCACTCCCTTCCGGGTAAACTCTCATGAGCGTGAGAGAGAACTGTGCATGATGTCATAAGCCTAGGCCAATTACCAGAAAAGAAACAGGAAGTGGGCTGTATAAGGTATTTACTGGCAGAAAAAAAAATGTTTTACTATCCAAAATTAAAATAACAAGGGCAGAGAATTTAATAGATGGAAAGATGAAAAAATTACTGAAGTTCAGCTTTAAGTTTGAGTTCTGTAAAATATGTTCTGAAAGCAACCTGTAGGTGGGGCATTACACAGTAATGAGGGGGGAAGTGACGTTCTGGCCAACAGTGGAAATAAAGTAGAGAAAAAGCCAGAACATGGCAGAATAAAACTGCTCTCATTTCTCATTATTCTAGGTATGCAGAACAAACGTCACTTCCCCCCTCATTACTGTGTAATGCCCCACCTACCTACTAATGACATAAATTTAGGTAAATGTATATGTAGACTCATAATGGCTCCTCAATGATGGATTTTATGTTAAACACTAGTATAAAATATTATGAGTTTATTAGCAATTGTTTAGTTCAAGATGTAAAAGTACTAAACTTTAAAATTAGTCAAAAGTGTTTGTATAATTGATATTATAGGCCTAAAATATTAGATTCACAACTGGATGTATATATATGCAGTGTATTTGAGCATTATGGTAAATGTAGTTAGAAAACATCTGGGGTGCATCACTGTCCTACGGTATAGAGATGAGCGAAGACCATCTTTCCTTTCAGATTCACCAGGTAAGCCCTAAAACCACCAGAAAGCGCTTCTAAAACCACCAGAAAGCACTTCTTAAAGTGACCCAGCAGCGAATCCGCCACTCGGGGCATTTTTATGAGGAAGACTGGCGCCTGAGGGAAAAAATAATACCGGGGTTATGGCATCTAGCTGCAGCCATAAGCCCGGTATTTAGTCATAACTTCTTTTCCCAGTTAGGTGGTCAGCAAGTGGCGGTAGTAAACTAATTTATTTTTAATAAAAAGTTGGTCTCCCTGCAGTTTTAAGTCATAATGAACTAGTATGCACCGCATACTAGCACATTATGACAGACTTACCTGTAAATGGAGCCCTCCAAGCACTGTGCTATCACAGCTCCCCATAGCCCTCGGCATGTCCCTCTTTTACCAGTGTTTGTTCCAGATTCTCTATCTTTAGCCGCTTGAATAGCCGGGCTGCGATGACAACAATCTGGCACATGCACACAGGTGTCACATCGCCACGGCACACAGAGCAGTCCGTAAATGTAATGTGAGCTGCGCGTGCGGAACTCAGATCACATTATCGCTGACAGGTGGGGGGGATGTTGGGGTGGAGAGCAAAATTGCATGGGGGGCCAAGAAAATGTTTTCCCAGGGTCCAATCAATATTAAATATTAGTCTTTTGCAGACTAACAGGTTTTCTTCTAAGATTGCCATGTATTTAGCTCCATCCATCTTCCCATCAACTCTGACCAGCTTCCCTGTCTTTGCTGAAGAAAAGCATCCCCACAACATGATGCTTCCACCACCATGTTTCACAGTGGGGATGGTGTGTTCAGGGTGATGTGCAGTGTTAGTTTTCTCCCACACATAGTGTTTTGTATTTAGGCCAAAAACTAACATTTTAATCTCATCTGACCAGAGCACCTTCTTCCACATGTTTGCCCCCACATGGATTCCTGCAAACTGCAAAAAGGACTTCTTATGGATTTCTTTCAACAATGGCTTTCTTCTTGCCACTCTTACATAAAGGCCAGATTTGTGGAGAGCACGACTAATAGTTGTCCTGTGGACAGATTCTACCACCTGAGCTGTGGATCTCTGCAGCTCCTCCAGAGTTACCATGGGACTCTTGGCTGCTTCTCTTATTAATGCTCTCCTTGCCCGGCCTGTCAGTTTAGGTGGACGGCCATGTCTTGGTAGGTTTGCAGTTGAGCCATACTCTTTGAATTTTCGGATGAAGGATTGAACAGTGCTCTGTAAGATGTTCAAAGCTTGGGATATTTTTTATAACCTAACTCTGCTTTTAACTTTTCCACAACTTTGAGCCCAGGTTCAGCTGAACTCGCACAATTTCACTCCCGCCTGTCAGTCTCGATTTCGGCCGCGATTACAGAGACATCCGTTTCTGCACGGATGTCAATGTAAATCGCAAAAAGTAGTACAAAAACTTATTTTTGAAATCAGTGCAGCGCCGCAGATGCGGCGTCGCACCGATTAGGACGGTGCCATTGCCGGCAAATGCCGCCGATTTGACATGTCAAATCGCACCAGTGTGAACCAGGGCTTTATCCCTGACCTGTCTGGTGTGTTCCTTGGCCCTTATGATGCTGCTTGTTCACTAAGGTCCTCTAGCAAACCTCTGAGGGCTTCACAGAACAGCTGTATTTATACTGGGATTAAATTACACACAGGTGGACTCTATTTACTAATTAGGAGACTTCTGAAGGCAATTAGTTGCACTAGATTTTAGTTAAGGGAACCAGAGTAAAGGGGGCTGAATAAAAATGCACACCACACTTTTCAGATATTTATTTCTAAAAAAAATGTCAAAATCATTTATAATTTTCCTTCTACTTCACAATCATGTTCCACTTTGTGTTGGTCTATCACATAAAACACAATTACGTTTTTGGTTGTAATATGACAAAATGTGGAAAATTTCAAGGGGTATGAATACTTTTTCAAGGCACTGTATATGTGTTTTTTCTGTATATACAGATATCTCCCTTATCTTATATTGCTCCTATACGTGCCAGGTAAAGATTGACCCTAGGCCCTTGCATGCGCTAGTTCCCATTTGCCTGCCTGGTCCCTTTGGGAAAGCTTTTTCTCCCCATCTCAGTTATGTTGTGTTATGCGTAAAGCATAGGGGAAGATTTACTAAAATCCTTTGAAGCTGTGCATAGTAACCAATTAGCTTCTAACTTCAACTTTTTCAATTAAGCTTTCACAATAAAACCTAGAAGCTGATTGGTTACTATGCACAGCTGCACCAGATTCTGTGTGCACCAGTAGGATATGGTAAATCTCCCCCATATTGTCAGCTTGTTTTGTACAGCATCATTGGTTATTCTTATTATGTTATGCTATACTCATCTTTTTGTAAGAAATTCACTCCCTCCAACACTCCTGAAGAAGCGGATTATCCGTGAAACATGTCAAAGAGAGCTATCTATGTATTTGTTTTCATCGTCCACATCTATATGATGCTTGAAAGTACTCTTGTGAAAACAATTGTCCAGCTGTGAGGGAGTTTTTTCACAATACTCTGTATTAATGTTCTAGGCAATTTTAATGATGATTGTTTTATTTTACTTTTGTTATGTTGTCATGCCTGTGTTGGTACCAGGAAAGTCCATTTGCCATTTGTAGGATTCAATCACCATACAGGATTCTGGAATGGACCTCAGTCATCTCTTTAATCTCCAACACTTTATTAATCCCAAAGGCAAATTGGGAAACTTTAACAATTTCCCTTTGGGATTAATAAAGTATTCTGTATTCTGCTTCACACCACCGGAATCCACAAAGTAGAAAAAATACTCAAATAGTGCAGATCATCCAAGATTGTTTTTGTTCCCCCGAAAACGCATGTTATAAGTTGAATAAATTAATTAATTAAATGGTTACTTAACTAGTTTGTTACATACAGGCATTTTTCAAGAATATTGACTATGCAGGAAAGGAGCCACAGTAGGTAAAAAAAAACTGTGCAGCTTTGAATGTTTGCAGAAAGGCGCATTGCTGTTGTGCTGCAAAGAGTGTGTTAAGGTTTTAGCTACTGTAAAAGTGCGGAGGTACAGTGTTGGCTAGTGCAGAAATCAACAGAGGTGCACCGTTGGTGAATGAAAAAATGTGCACTGTGGCAGTGTTGACAAATGCAGAAGTCCATGTAGGATGTATACGAGAGTGCATGTTGGCCTGTGCCTGATAGGCGTAGCTGTTGGTAAGTGCAGAACAGCGCATTGTTACTGGGGGAGAATTATTAAAACTGGTGTTCTCAGAATCTGGTGCAGCTGTGCATAGTAGCCAATCAGCTTCTAACTTCAGCTTGTTTAGTTAACTTCCCTGGCGGTATGATTCTGTCAGATTTTAGGTGCTGAAAGCGGTAACATTATTCTGCATGGAAATTTGGTGTTTTATATTGCAGGCCTGTAGTTCTTAGGAATAACTCACTTAAATCTGTCCAAACCAGAGTCTAGTAGACATCCCGGGTATGATAAAGTTCAAAAAACAAAATCATAAACTATAATAAAATAAATAACTATAAAATAGTTATAACAAATAATAATATAATAATAATAAATGTGTTTTTCAGTGTTTGATGACGAATTTCCCCACAAATCGCTATCGCTTAATTCTGCGAGTGATTCTAATTTATTATCGCTGTTTTCTAGCTGGTCTAAAACCACTTTTGACATAAAGGGACACTTTTTGGTTGCTATAGACAATCACCAGTTTCCAGGCAGAAAGAACAGTTTTTATTATATAAAAGTGCATGCAGGGCACTGGACAGACCACTAGGGACAATGGGGGTGTGTAATTATTTGATACAGTACTGTAATCTGTAAGATTACAGTATACTGTATGTGTACTGTGTTTTAACTTTTTTAAATTTGGCGCCGATCTCCGCCCCGTGCGTCGTGACGTCGCAGGGAATGGAGCTCGGCGGCACTCGGGCACTGTGTGAATCGAGCGAGGAGACAGCTCGATCACGCAGCGGGGAGGCATCGCAGGATCCAGGGGACAAGGTAAGTAATTCTGCCTGGATCACTGCGATGCAATCCCGAGTCTGGCTCGGTGTTACCGCTTTTGGTGCTGAAACTTCACCCCGAGCCAGACTCGGGAATACCGCTAGGAAGGTTAAGCTTTGGCAATAAAACCTGGAAGCTGATTTGTATGCAGAGTTGCACTAGATTTTGCACTCTCCAGTTTTAGTAAATAACACCCACTGTGTTGGTAAGTGCAGAAGTTCACATCATTGTGATATTAGTGAATGAAAAAGAGCACATCAGTGCAGTGTCAGCAAGAACACCCTGGTGCTGTATTGGCAAGTACAAACATGCATATAGCTGCCGTGTCAGGTAGTACAGAAGTATGTGAATGGGTGAATGGGTGGTGTTAGCGAAAGTCATTGTGGTACTGGTCAGTGCAAAAGTGCTTGTCATTGCTGTGTTGGTAGGTGCAATGGTGTGCATCATTAAGGTGATGTCAAATGAAATGTAAAAGTGTGCCTTTGTAAGTGCAGAAGTGCACTTGGTGCAATATTAAGAATGCAGAAAAGTGTGTTGTTGCCTTGTTGGAGAGTGCAAAATTGCATTAGATGCAATGTCAGCTAGTACAGAGGTGTTGTGGCAGCTTGTACTGAAATGTGTGGAGATGCGATGTTGGTAAATGCAGAAGTGTTTGGAGGTGTGGTGTGCAAAAGTGGGCACAGGTGTGTCGTTTACGAGAACAAATGTGTGCACAGTGTGTTGTTAGTGAGTGTAGAAATGGGCGCACTGTTAACTAATGCAGAGCTGCAATATGGTGTCAGGGCTGCAAGCAGGGTCTTGCACAAGAGTGCAGTGGTGGAGGCCGGGGTCCTGCCAAAAGTGTGTACTAAGCCAGGTAATTCAATACACATAAACATTTAGTAAAGCAATCACCTGTAGATAAATACCGTATATACTCGAGTATAAGCCGACCCGAGTATAAGCCGAGGTACCTAATGTTACCACAAAAACCTGGGAAAACTTACTGACTCGAGTATAAGCCAAGGGTCAACAACGCCCACCCATTGCAACTTCACTAAGCCCATTGCCACTTACTGTTCCCATCCTCACTGTTCCCATCCTCACTGTTCCCATCCTCACCTGTGCCCACCCTCACTTGTGCCCACCCTCATTGTGCCCACCCCCACCCTCACTGTTTCCCTAGAATTGTAATTGAACATTATAAAATTGTACCTGAAGGCTGCAGCGTCCATCGTTTAAAACTCGCGGTCTCTTCCTGGTCTCTTCCGTGATAGGCGGAACTGCCTGCTGAGAATCGCCTATCACGAACGTTCTCTCATCTTCACCCATCCCAGCAGAGACTGTGTTCTGTTTCCGCCAATCACGGACGTCTGCTGGGAAACTGAGGATGAGAGAACGTTCATGATAGGCAATTCTCATCACACACAGTTCCGCCTATCACGGAAGGGACCAGGAAGAGCCCGCGGGTTTTAAACGATGGACGCCGCAGCCTTCAGGTACATTTTACAATTTAAAATTTTGCTGACTCGAGTATAAGCCGAGGAGGGGACTTTCAGCCCAAAAAAAAGTGCTGAAAATCTCGGCTTATACTCGAGTATATACAGTACTTTAATAAATGTAAATCCGCATTGAGCCATATGGCTAGATGCATATTGTAAGGTCTAGCTTACATTTGTAGCAGCCCGTACCGTCCCTCTGGAAAGCAATCCACAGTGGATTGCCTTCAGTAGGCTGTTGACAAGAGGCTGGAAGGCGATATATTTCAACAGCCCCCCCCCCCTCAGCATCAAATTACAGGGATGATGACACAGCAACCAATGATGCTGTGTGGCCTGACTGACAGTGCCCTAGTAACCAAACAAACTGTGCATCATGGGTTGCTGGGATGATGTCGGCTGGGCCACACAGCCTCATTGGTTGCTAGGATGCAGGTGGCTGGGCAGTACAGCCTCATTGGTTGTTATGGTGCTGGCACCCCAGGGGCTGAACGTATGTGCCCAACTGCCAGGGCCCTAGCAACCAGCTCAGTAATGTTGCCATGTGTAAACAGAGCAACATTACTGAGCCTCAGTGAGGACACCCCAGCCTCTGTGCCGCCCCCCACTAAGTGTCACCTCATTGGCAACAAAGCCCTGTCTCTAAGATTTATAAAACAAACTTTTATGTCCAACTACCCATGCAACCCAGATCCCAGCTTTCTGTCCAGGTGTTCTAAGCTTCTTTCTGATTGGCTGCTGTAGACTCCTGCATGCCACAGGATTTCCAATCACATCGCTGACAATAAAGAAAACAAAATACTATTACAAATACTCATAGAAGAATTACCATTGCTTTGTAAATAAATCATTTTGCATGAGAATCTTAAATTGGCACTGACAAGTTGTATATAAACACTTCTAATTGCTTCCTTCCAGCAGATTACCAAAACATCTTCCTTCCTCGTCTCTTCATTGCTATTTCTCAGTGTAGGTTTTATGTAGAGAAGGGCCTCCATCTGCTGGCCAAATGACTACAACTGCAGATCAGTCTAGAGAAAGAAAACGACTTAACCAGCAAGGATTACTCCTGAACAGAAGACAGGATGGTGATCATTTGATAAAATTCTAGTTATACTTTGGATCATAAAGGAACTTTTATCAATATAGTCATTAAATGTCTGATGCATCTGATTTCAGGTTCTCTTTGGACATGTTTCAGTATTAGTTTGCTTGGCTTTGGAACCAATAAAACATTTGGAATGCATTGTAATGAGAAATTGATTATTATAACTCCCCTTTCTCCTGTAGCGCAGACCTGCTTACCGGTCCCATTGTTTAACCACTTGACCCCCACAAATAGAACTTTCTTTTGGTGGTATTTGATCACCTCTGCGTGTTTTAATTTTTGTGCTATAAACAAAAAAGGCAGACAATTAAAAAAAAAGAAAAACATTTTTTTTTCTACTGTCTGCTATAAAACAGATCCAATAAAAATTTTAAAAAAATGAATACATATAATTGATTGGTTAGAACCAATAGGAAAATTATAGTGTCTACAAACTATGGTATATATTTACTGTATGGAATTGTATTTATTTTAATACTAGAAAATGGTGGGGATCAGCGACTTATAGTGGGACTGCGATATTGTGGTGGAAAAATCAGTCACTAACTGACACTTTTAACACTTTGAAGCAACCCATGACACTAATACAGTTACATAGTTACACAGTTAGTCAGGTTGAAAAAAGACACGAGTCTATCTAGTTCCACCAATTAAAAAAAAAAACGAAAAAAAAAAACGCACAATCCCAAATACACAATCCTTCACCCACAATTCATCCAGAGGAAGGCAAAAAAAAACAAAAAAGCATGATCCAATTTGCTCCATCAGGGGAAAAAATCCTTCCTGATCAATCACATTTTCCCTGGATCAACTTTACCTATAAATGTACCTATAAATGTACCTATAAATTACCTATAATTACCTATAAACCCAGTTATATTATGTACATTTAGGAAAGAATCAAGGCCTTTTTTAAAGCAATCTACTGAACTTGCCAAAACAACCTCTGGAGGGAGTCTATTCCACATTTTCACAGCTCTTACTGTGAAGAAGCCTTTCCATATTTAAAGATTACATTTTGCCTTTTCATTGATTCCAATACATTTCACAAAACTCTCCTGATTTTGAATGAAAAGTTGTAGGAAGGAGGGCAAATGGACAAAAAAAATTCTCTTCCGAAGGATATTGCACAGGAGTTTGGGGAATTCTATTAATCTTTGTACAACCTCTCATCTTCTCCTCCGTCCCCTTCTGCTATCGAAGAATACCTCTTCTTGGCGCACCTCTCGTCTCCCATCCCCCGTCCGTCGCGACTTAGAGACTCCCTTAAAGCCTCGTACACGCGCTTTGATTTTCAGATGACAGAACGTCCGATTTTTGTGGCATGCTAGTCTCATGTCGAAAGTGAAGAGGTTACTAACAATACGAGACTTTTTGTTTGACAGAATACAACGTCAGAAGCGACGTAGCGTGTTGAATAGTTTTGAATGTATTCTTTCATTTCTGAGCATGCATAGTTTTGCTCTTACAATTTTTTTTGTATGAAAACCATACTAATAAAACGAAAATCAGACATTGAGTTCACATCCGACAAAAATGTTATAGTTTGCACATCCAGCTTTTGTCTGACACACAAGTGAAATTGGTTGTCGAAAGCACCCTACTAAACGGTAAGATTTGCAGACGATCTGTCGTCGTAACACAATTGACAAAAATCAAAGTGTGTGTACGGGCTTTTACGATTTAGGAGCTACAGACAGCTGTAAAGACTGCCAAAACCGGGAAAGTGCCGGGCCCAGGTGGCTTTACCATTCATTTTTACAAGACTCTATTGCCCTTAGAGCCCTTGGGTCCTCATATGCTCAAGGTTTTCAATGCTTTGGGTCAGTCCACCTCTTTTCATCCGGCCACCCTTTTGGCCCATATGGAAGGTAAGGACCCCTCTGCTGGGACAGTTACCGACCAATTTCATTGCTTAACGTGGATCTGAAGCTTTTTACCAAGCTTCTGGCCTCCCGTCTTCAATCCCAGTTGCCCCAGTTGTTCCACTTAGATAAAGTAGACTTTATTCCTGCACGAGAGGTGAAAGACCATACCATTGAAGTACTTAATTTGGTTCACTTAGCTAACCACAACGGCTCCCCATGCGTTTATCTAAGTACTGATGCTGAGAAGGCCTTTGACAAGGTGAATTGGGCTTTTATGTTTGCAGTCTTGAGACATATGGGTTTTGGTGACCAGCTGCTTCGGTGGATCTCCAGTGTGTGTACTCCGGCCCACAAGCCTCTGTCAAGGCGAATGTGGTGTTTTCAAAGTTGTTTACCATTTCGAACGGCACCCAGCAGGGTTACTCCCTATCGCCCTTGCTATTTGCCCTTTCATTGGAACCCTTCCTGAACAAAGTTAGACAAAACAACATCTCGGGACCCCAGGTGGGAGATCTCAACCTTAAAATCTCAGCTTATGCGGATGGTCTGCTCTTTTCCTTGTCTAGCTCGCATATCTCTCTACCCAATCTTATGGAGGAATTTAATCGTTACGGAGCTCTATCAAATTTAAAGATACATTTTGCCAAGTCTGAAGTGCTACCCCCTCCTTTGCTATGGACCATGCAACTTAACTTTAACTTTAAATGGGCGTCCTTTGATAATGTCTTTGCTTTAAATTTCCCGCCCTTGCTCAGCAAAGTTTGCGTGCCATTAGATAAGTGGCATCAAGGCCTGCATTCATGGTTTGGCCGCTGTAACATCATTACAATGAGTATTTTGCCAAAGTTTCTGTATCCTTTCCAGACATTACCTATCCATATTCCCTCTGCCTTTTTTAGTCAAATTAATGCCCTTTTTTAAAAGTTTATTTGGGCCCAAAAAATTACCCAGGCTGTGTAGACGCCTTATAACATTGCCACAATGCCATGGAGGCATTGCGGTTCCAGACGCACTTAAATATTACCAAGCTGCTCACCTTGGAAGGATGATAGACTGGTCTAGACATGGAGACCTTAAACTCTGGACAACCATCGAGCAGCAGTATAGTCCTGTTCCCTTGTGTGTTATGCTGCCCTACCGACGTTTCTTAAATAGGCCCCACGCTCCCCATTGGCTGTCTGGCCTGCCGGAATCCGGAGCTTTCCTCCAGTACATTGCCATTATTTCCCATTTTGGGGAACCCTAGCTTCCTTCCGGGCATGGAGCCTGGTCCGTTTCGTGGTCTTCTTGAGAGAGGTTGCTTTTAAGCTTCTCATTTTTTGAGCTCTGATGCTTGGCCCTCGTTCTCCACATTGATGCAGTCGGGTGGAAGGTTCAGGTTAAACCTCTGGCAAGCACTGCAATTGTTCCATTATCTCCGAACCTTGGGTCCCCTGGTGAACTTCTGACGTCGGCTGATGATGTTTGAATCTTACTGCGAGGATAATGACCCCCTTCCCCATTATCTTCCTAAGATGTACGTGCTATTTATCTCTGGGTCTAAGCAAATGGGAGAGGGATCAATAGATCCTTCGCACCTGCCCAACGCCAGAGCATCATACGCCTTGCCCTGAAATCCTCCATTTGCAGACGTGTGCAAGAAACTAAATTACAAATTATTAACACGCTGGTACTTCACTCCATCAGTTCTGTGTAAATACGTTCCTGCAGCTTCGGATCATTGCTGGAGCTGCCATGAAGAACAGGGAACCTTGCTACACATTTTCTGGATTTGTCCAAGACTTAAACAGTACTGTTTGGAGGTTTTGGATATCTTTTTATATACTTTTCCATCTTTGTAAAGTTTCATTACTTTGTTACACAGGTCTTTTGACTGTTGTTTTCTACCTCCTCATGGCTCAGTAAATGGAGGTAAAAGTAGGTGTGGCGCTGTTCTACTGTATTCTCAAAATTCCTATGTAAAGTGCAAATATACCTGTGCAAAATAAGCTGTGAAAGTGCTCCTAGTGAATATCCAAAACACAGAGCCTGTTGTGCTCTGAGGCAATAAATTAATCCAAAAAATAAAAATATATGTGCAAATTAGCAAAAGTGCTTCAGGTGTTCAATAAACCAATGCAAAATATATAAATGTAGAAATAAAAGAGTTAAGCCTCGTACACACGGCCGAGAATCCCGTCGTAAAAAAAAACGTTGGTTTTCTCAACGAGATTCTTATCAAGCTTGACGGGATTCTTGTCAAGCTTTCCTTGCAAACACACTGTCAATTAAAAATCTCGTCGTTGTAAAGCGCGTGACGTACAACACGTACGACGGCAGTATAAAGGGGAAGTTAGATTCCAATGGCGCCACCCCTTGGGCTGCTTTTGCTGATCTCGTGTTACCGCGTGATATTAAAAGTTTGGGGAGAGACGATTCGCGCTTTTCAGTCTTCGTGCTTTCAGTTCGTTACAGCGTGACGAATGTGCTATCTCCATTACGAATGCTAGTTTTACCAGAAGTAGCACTCCCGTCTCATACTTGATTCTGAGCATGCGTGGTTTTTTAAGACTCGGAAAAGCATACACACGACCGACAAGAATCCCGACGAGAAAAACGAGAATCCTGATGAGAAAATAGAGAGCAGGTTCTCTATTTTTCTCGTTGAGATTCTCGGCAGTTTTCTCGACAAGAAAGCATACACACGAACGGTTTTCTCGGCAAGAAAGCTCTCCCAGCAGTTTTCTTGTTGTTTCTTGCCGAGAAAACTGGTCGTGTGTACGAGGCTTAATAAAAAATATATATATAAAAAATGTATAAAAAACTTATGAACAACTTGTGCAAGTCCTTAATAATCCATTGTGGAAAATTATAGACAATAAAGTGCATAAATAAAGTATTTTCCTTAATTGCAGGTGCTTAGTAATTAAATTTGCGCTTGGTGCCAAGTGAAAAGCTGTTGCTCTATTCCAATAGGTGCTCACAGCAATCGTGGCTTATCCATGCTCTTATAAAGGCCGCACTCACCAGATATTCCTCCCCCTCTTGGGGTATGAGGCGTTCACAGTGTTTGCACTCTGGAGATTGACCCATCCCCACAGCGATGATGGTAATGCTTCAATTGTATCCCATATGAAGGAGAAAAGAGCGCCCAATAGTGTTTTATTGTTTTTTTAAAACTATTTATTGCTTAAAACTGTAAAAAAGGTACTCACATTTGGACAAAAATGTAAAAGCATATAGTGTTGACACTAAGTCCGCCGACCAGGAAGTGATGTGTCGTCTGCTCACTCCGCTCTACCGGTTTCGTCATGCTGACGTCATCTGGAGCACCAGTGTCTAGCCTGCTTAGTGCATCCATGTGAGAGTTAACAAACTCATTGACTATTTATACACAGACACTAATTGTGATTTAAAAAGCCACAAATGTGGGAAATTAACCTTTATTTGCCATTTTAACCTGTGTGTGTCACCTTCTGTGTCTGTACCAAGGCCAAACATTCCAGGATATGTAAACTTTTGATCAGGGTCATTTGGGTGGTTTCTGTTGTTGTCATTATGATTTAAAAAGAGTAAACACAGTTGATTGATAATAAATGCCTTCAGCCAAACACTAACCATGAGTGAAAGAACTTTTTTTGTTATCATTCATATTCTCTGAAAAATGGCCAATAAATCATAAATTCTGCCAGGGTATGTAAACTTATGAGCACAACTGTAGGTGTCTGACATTAATTTTATTTATTAGGTAAAGACAAACAAGAAGTCTTTCCTGCTAAGAGTATGGGCCTTTTCACTGTACCATTGAAAGGGTTGGTGTAACCTCTAGGTAAGCTTTGATCCCAGCTAAATGCCAATCTATAGCGATAGCAGAACTTACACTGCTAAGGGGCCCAGAAGCATGGGGGCTAAATAGTTCATGCAGGTGGTAATATCACTTACCAAAAACATTCGCATAGAGTGATAAAGTGAATATTTACACCGTTTTGGAACCTCTATGCAATCACTGTGAAAACAATTAGTACTTTACATAGCTAGAGCAGTTGCCTTTAAGATGAAAGAAACAGTGCCCCCAAAGAGGTTGCACCAGAAAATAGTCTCCAGTTCTGCCATGTGGCATTGTACAGTGACAGGGCTGCTGATAGGGCAGTATAACAGGCCCTGTTGTACCGGGCCCGGGCTCCATCAGCTCCACAGTGGGGGCCTGTGCGCTGTGTGTATGTGGACACAAACTGAACAGGTATGAATGTCAAAACACTGACATCTGCTCAATTCAGCTCCAATTCAGCAGGGAATGCGCCCACGGATCCCCTGCTGAGCAGAGCAGCTTTGTTTGAAAGAACTCTAATGATGGAAAGGCAGCAGAGGGGATTTTAAATATTCCACAACTGCAATGCATTTACTCTTTCATTCATGGACTGACACAGCTTCCTATTGACAAGTGGGTATTATCCTATCTTTAGGAGTGACTAGGCAGAAAAAACTTGTAAAAAGTGTTACATCACACCTTCTACAGCACCGCCCAGGGGGGTGGACCCTCTGGGTATAATCCCTCTCTCTGCACCTCGCAGATCAGTTTTTTACTGTCTAGCAAGGAGAAGGACATGGCTCCCTTTGGACCCACTGGTCCTGGGGACTAAAAAAATTATACGTTTGTTTTTTTGTTTCCTGCGATCTTCGATCAACTGCCGACTGGGTGATAGGCTGGATCCTCGATCCTTGTAGTCCCCCCAGTTTCGGCCATCGAGCGTGTGCCGACCCTAACTACGCGCTGGGTTTTCCACAACATGCCCGTCGCTCTACGGGTGGCCGGTGAGCCTACGCTCCAGGGAATGCATCAGACCGCTCAGCTTCGGCTGACCTTACGGCCGAGTCGGAGTAGCCTGTCCGGTGAGCTTGCACTCCAGGGCATGCATACGATCGTTCCCTAGGGTTCAATCACAGCATGCCTGGCCGACAGTCACCTCCGTGCACGGATGATGATCTGTCCGGAATGTCTTTCAGCATGATCCACGCAGGAAAGGTAAGTAGCTCCCCTGCTTCGGCAGGGTGACTTGGCTGGACATTCCTGGAGAGATCAAGTAAGTGGTCGTGGACCCTTTCTTTCCTCTCTCCCTGCCTTCCCTCCTCCCTGGGCTCTGAGCTAAGGTTGCTGGGTGCTGGGGGTCACCTGGGGGGCTCCATCTGGAGCGGGGCTGCGCTGTAGTTGTCGTTTTAAAAAATTAAATTTTTGCTTACCTGTGTGTGTGCCTTCTCCCTCCATGCTGTCGGCGGCCATTTTTTGGTGGTCCACGCCTATTTGGCCTCTGGTGACTGTCTGGCGGCCATTTTCTTGTGGTTCGCGCCAATATGTATATATCGGCACTCGGCTGCCATTTTCTTGTGGTTCGCACCCGCTTGGCCTCTATCGACTGCTCGGCGGCCATGTTTCTTAGGATTCACGCCTGTATGTATATACCGCCGAGCCATATTTTTGTGGCCCACGGCCGCTTTTGCCTCTACTGACGGCTCGGCGGCCATTTTCTTACAGCCCACATTGTTTTCAATACAGCCGCTTGGTGGCCATTTTCCGGTAGTCTCCGGCCGCTAGGGTGCATTTCACTGGCGCAAATTCACACAGGGAACGCTGATGAGAATCTGACTGACACAGGCAGCGGTGGGATAGCATCACCGGCGGAGCACACGGCAGCAATAGCAGTACCGTTCCAAGGGTGGTGAGTCCTCTGGGAGATCTGCATCTCTGTAGCAGCTAGGAGGGTGGCCTATTGATACCTTGCCTGGAGTCCCTGTGGGTGACAGCGCGTGGGTCAGCATGGCGTCTGGAGCAGACGTTTTTTCCCCTGAAACACCTGAGTTGGCAGCTGGTGCCCCTGGAGGCTTTGTTGCCAAGGTAGTAGCAGCGCATGGGAACACAGGGGGTGGAAATCGCCCCCATCCCCCGCCATCTTCTGGGGATAATTCTGATGAAGAACCAGGCCCGGCTGTGGCTCATGGCCCGGATTCTGATGCATCAGAGACTGCAGACCGTGACCGGTTGGACAGTGAGAATGACTCCAAGTCCAGGTCAGCACGCAAAAAAGGCTTTGGTATCTGACCTTATCACGGCAATGCGGGATACGCTAAAATAAGAGAATGCTGCTAAAGCAGCGGAGACACCGGTCCCCATTGGGTTCCGTAAACCGGCCCGCACTGCTAAAGGGTTTCCTTATGTGTCTTATCTTGATAAGCTCTTGTACAAGGAGTGGGAAGACCCACTGAGGTTTTTTTTGCAGCCCCAAAAATTTTGGGGCAGTTCGGTACCCCTTGAGGAGAGTTCCTGAAAAAATGGACCTCTCCCCCGATAGTGGACCCCCTGTGTCCAGACTTAACAAATTACCACGATTCCAGTGGAAGGGGCTCCTGTCTTCAGGGACACTCGCTACCTATACACAGTGGGGGGCTCAGCGGTATGTCCAGCATTAGCTGTTTTTTTTCTGATGGCTCAGACACTGACTGAGTACGCAAAAAGGCTACTCCAGGGGTTAAAGACACGGGAGACTCCTCCTAACGAGGTAGCTCTGGCCGACCAGTTGGTACAGGGCCTTGAGTCTGTCTGCGAGTCAGACATGGATACTATTCCCTTGCTGTCTTGAGCCTCCGTTTATGCGGTGACGTTACGCCGCCTGATCTGGCTAAGGTGCTGGTCTGCGGACCAATCTTCCTAGAAGGCCCTGTTGGATCTGCCCTTTTAGGGCGACAGACTTTTGGGGCCTCTCTGGATGACATCTTTTAAGATGCCACAGGAGGTAAGAGCACATTGCTTCTGCAATCCAGAGAAGGTAAGGAGCCACGCCATAGGCTAGGGCCCTCCTTCACCGCGCACAAGCGGTTCTTTCGTCCACCTAGTGTGGCAAGTTCCCCCAAAAATCCATACCAGACCCTTTATCCGAGCACGCAACCTGGCAGACCGCAGGAAAAGAGGGGGGGACGAGAGCGCCCCCCCTCCTGAACCGTACCAGGCCACATGCCCTCAACATTGGGAAGATGCTTTGGGGGTCTGTGACCCCTCAAAGCACCATGTCCCCATGTTGATGGGGACAAGGGCCTTATCCCCACAACCCTTGCCCGGTGGTTGTGGAGGTCTGCGGGCGGGGGGCTTATCGGAATCTGGAAGACCCCTTTAACAAAGGGGACCCACAGATCCCGCCCCCCCCCCCATGTGAATTGGTAATGGGGTACATTGTACTCCTACCATTTCACAAAGAAAGTGTAACAAATTGTAAAAAAAAAACAGACACCATTGAGAAAGTCCTTTATTAAAAATAAAAAAAATTTAAAAAACATTCCAGCGATGAAATCCAGTGTCCGGCGGTGATCCGATGTCCAGCGATGTCCACACGAAACGTCATTGGCTGAGCCTGAGCGGACCTGATGGGGAACTTTCTCCGCAGTGTAATAAATGAATAGACCCACCCCTTCTAAAGTTCCCCATCAGGTCCGCTCAGCCAATGACGTAGGTGTAAGGCTAAGCGGACCAGATGCGGAACGTGAGAAGGGGCGGGTCTATTTATTTATTACACTGCAGAGGAAGTTCCCCATCAGGTCCGCCCCCTTGTATGTCAGACCCATCATTGGCTGAGTGGACCTGATGGGGAACTTCAGAAGGGGCGGGTTTAAGTTTATGTGTTTTAAGTTTGTACTGCTTTTTGATGAACTGATCTGCGAGGTGCAGAGAGAGGGATTATACCCAGAGGGTCTGCCCCCTGGGCGTGGGCGGTGCTGTAGAAGGTGTGATGTAACACTTTTTACAATTTTTTTCTGCCTAGTCATTCCTAAAGATAGGATATTATCCACTTGTCAATAGGAAGCTGTGTCAGTCCATGAACTCAGGGAAAAGGATTTTACGGTGAGTAAAAAATCGTATTTATCCCCACTGTCACCACCCACAATGTTGTCTGCTCAACGAAATGCCATTCAACTGCAGTCAGGATTTTTAAGTGTTTAAAACAGGTGGTTAAGAGGTGATACAACGCCTCATCACCACCAGCCACCTACTCTCTGAAGGGCAATCCAAATGTAGATCGCTTTTCAGAGAACAATGCTAGTGTGAATTGGTTTGAAAAGATTTTAAATAATTATTGGAGTGCATGCTGCCTTCAGCTGATTTAAACACTTAACAGATGTACCTTATGGCTTAGGGAAAATTGAGGCCTTAAAGTTAGCTGCAGTATTCTCATTAGCAGGGATGGGCTGAGGCATGTTTAGATCCAAGTCTAATCAAATTTATAACAGGCTACAAAAAGATAAAAATAATTTGAAGACAAAGCTGCATTTTTTCTTTTAAGGCAGGTGGGTGGGGTCAGTGGCAAGGTCGTGGGGCCCCATCAGGTAGGCTGAACGGGGCCCCATGATTTCTAACAGTGGCCCTGATGACGGTGCATCCCAGCTCCCCACACAAATTCTGATTATGCAATCATTGTGTCTATCTAGTGGTGTGTGTGCTTAGTGCAGACTGACTGATGGAAAGTATAATCACAGCCTGAGCGGTGTAATAAGAAAGCACTGCAGTCATTGGATATAATGGGAAGTATTTATGTTGGTGTCTCACAATACCTGTCAGTTAGAAGCAGAAAGCCCTCGATTGTCTGGGAAATGATATGGCTGAGCTGAGTCACTCCTTGAATCACAGACATTCCTTCATCAATCCTCTGGTACTGGAGATGGCTGTGCTAGAGAGTAGGGATGAGCTTCGTGTTCGAGTCGAACATACGTTCGACTCGAACATTGGCTGTTCGATCGTTCGACGAAGATCGAACGATTTGGGCCGTTCGCGCCAAATTCGAGTGACGCGAACGGCCCACAATGCACTACGCCATCGCAGTGTCATCCAGGCGCTGTGATTGGCCAAGCATGCACTGTGACCCCGCATGCTTGGCCAATCACAGCGCCGGCAGCGAGGAGAGCAATGATTGGCCACAGGCAGGATGCCTGTGGCCAATTATTGCTGAGGGTGTTTAGTACACGCCCCACACTATAAAAGGCCGCCAGCACGGCGGCCTAGTGTAGTGTGTTCCGGAGCAGGGATAGAGTAGCATAGGCAGGGACAGTGACTGTTATTTCTTTCTTGCTTAACCTGGATTCCTTTAGTTTAGGGAAAGAGAAGGATAGGTAGGGAGAGTGTCAGTGTGTTTTGTGCTTCTGCTATAGTGTGCTTAAAAAAAACATTTATTCTAGGGACAGAAAACTCTAGGTAGGGACAGTGTCAGTTTCTTTCACTCTGCAAGTCCTTGTTTCCAGGGACCTGTAAGGACAGTGAGTTAATTGTCCTTGTGCTATATTGTGCTTAAAAAAAACATTTATTCTAGGGACAGAAAACTCTAGGTAGGGACAGTGTCAGTTTCTTTCACTCTGCAAGTCCTTGTTTCCAGGGACCTGTAAGGACAGTGAGTTAATTTTCCTTGTGCTATATTGTGATTAAAAAAAACATTTATTCTAGGGACAGAAAACTCTAGCTAGGGACAGTGTCAGTTTCTTTCACTCTGCAAGTCCTTGTTTCCAGGGACCTGTAAGGACAGTGAGTTAATTTTCCTTGTGCTATATTGTGATTAAAAAAAACATTTTTTCTAGGGACAGAAAACTGTAGGTAGGGAGAGTGTTTTTTTTCTTTCACTCTGCAAGTCCTTGTTTCCAGGGACCTGTAAGGACAGTGAGTTAATTTTCCTTGTGCTATATTGTGCTTAAAAAAAACATTTTTTCTAGGGACAGAAAACTGTAGGTAGGGAGAGTGTTTTTTTTCTTTCACTCTGCAAGTCCTTGTTTCCAGGGACCTGTAAGGACAGTGAGTTAATTGTCCTTGTGCTATATTGTGCTTAAAAAAACATTTATTCTAGGGACAGAAAACTCTAGGTAGGGACAGTGTCAGTTTCTTTCACTCTGCAAGTCCTTGTTTCCAGGGACCTGTAAGGACAGTGAGTTAATTTTCCTTGTGCTATATTGTGATTAAAAAAAACATTTTTTCTAGGGACAGAAAACTGTAGGTAGGGAGAGTGTTTTTTTTCTTTCACTCTGCAAGTCCTTGTTTCCAGGGACCTGTAAGGACAGTGAGTTAATTTTCCTTGTGCTATATTGTGATTAAAAAAAACATTTTTTCTAGGGACAGAAAACTGTAGGTAGGGAGAGTGTTTTTTTCTTTCACTCTGCAAGTCCTTGTTTCCAGGGACCTGTAAGGACAGTGAGTTAATTGTCCTTGTGCTATATTGTGCTTAAAAAAAACATTTTTTCTAGGGACAGAAAACTCTAGGTAGGGAGAGTGTTTTTTTTTTTTCACTCTGCAAGTCCTTGTTTCCAGGGACCTGTAAGGACAGTGAGTTAATTGTCCTTGTGCTATATTGTGCTTAAAAAAAACATTTATTCTAGGGACAGAAAACTCTAGGTAGGGACAGTGTCAGTTTCTTTCACTCTGCAAGTCCTTGTTTCCAGGGACCTGTAAGGACAGTGAGTTAATTTTCCTTGTGCTATATTGTGATTAAAAAAAACATTTATTCTAGGGACAGAAAACTCTAGGTAGGGACAGTGTCAGTTTCTTTCACTCTGCAAGTCCTTGTTTCCAGGGACCTGTAAGGACAGTGAGTTAATTTTCCTTGTGCTATATTGTGATTAAAAAAAACATTTTTTCTAGGGACAGAAAACTGTAGGTAGGGAGAGTGTTTTTTTTCTTTCACTCTGCAAGTCCTTGTTTCCAGGGACCTGTAAGGACAGTGAGTTAATTTTCCTTGTGCTATATTGTGCTTAAAAAAAACATTTTTTCTAGGGACAGAAAACTGTAGGTAGGGAGAGTGTTTTTTTTCTTTCACTCTGCAAGTCCTTGTTTCCAGGGACCTGTAAGGACAGTGAGTTAATTGTCCTTGTGCTATATTGTGCTTAAAAAAAACATTTTTTCTAGGGACAGAAAACTCTAGGTAGGGAGAGTGTTTTTTTTTTTTCACTCTGCAAGTCCTTGTTTCCAGGGACCTGTAAGGACAGTGAGTTAATTGTCCTTGTGCTATATTGTGCTTAAAAAAAACATTTTTTCTAGGGACAGAAAACTCTAGGTAGGGAGAGTGTTTTTTTTTTTTCACTCTGCAAGTCCTTGTTTCCAGGGACCTGTAAGGACAGTGAGTTAATTGTCCTTGTGCTATATTGTGCTTAAAAAAAACATTTATTCTAGGGACAGAAAACTCTAGGTAGGGACAGTGTCAGTTTCTTTCACTCTGCAAGTCCTTGTTTCCAGGGACCTGTAAGGACAGTGAGTTAATTTTCCTTGTGCTATATTGTGATTAAAAAAAACATTTATTCTAGGGACAGAAAACTCTAGGTAGGGACAGTGTCAGTTTCTTTCACTCTGCAAGTCCTTGTTTCCAGGGACCTGTAAGGACAGTGAGTTAATTTTCCTTGTGCTATATTGTGATTAAAAAAAACATTTTTTCTAGGGACAGAAAACTGTAGGTAGGGAGAGTGTTTTTTTTCTTTCACTCTGCAAGTCCTTGTTTCCAGGGACCTGTAAGGACAGTGAGTTAATTTTCCTTGTGCTATATTGTGCTTAAAAAAAACATTTTTTCTAGGGACAGAAAACTGTAGGTAGGGAGAGTGTTTTTTTTCTTTCACTCTGCAAGTCCTTGTTTCCAGGGACCTGTAAGGACAGTGAGTTAATTGTCCTTGTGCTATATTGTGCTTAAAAAAAACATTTTTTCTAGGGACAGAAAACTCTAGGTAGGGAGAGTGTTTTTTTTTTTTCACTCTGCAAGTCCTTGTTTCCAGGGACCTGTAAGGACAGTGAGTTAATTGTCCTTGTGCTATATTGTGCTTAAAAAAAACATTTATTCTAGGGACAGAAAACTCTAGGTAGGGACAGTGTCAGTTTCTTTCACTCTGCAAGTCCTTGTTTCCAGGGACCTGTAAGGACAGTGAGTTAATTTTCCTTGTGCTATATTGTGATTAAAAAAAACATTTATTCTAGGGACAGAAAACTCTAGGTAGGGACAGTGTCAGTTTCTTTCACTCTGCAAGTCCTTGTTTCCAGGGACCTGTAAGGACAGTGAGTTAATTTTCCTTGTGCTATATTGTGATTAAAAAAAATTTTTTTCTAGGGACAGAAAACTGTAGGTAGGGAGAGTGTTTTTTTTCTTTCACTCTGCAAGTCCTTGTTTCCAGGGACCTGTAAGGACAGTGAGTTAATTTTCCTTGTGCTATATTGTGCTTAAAAAAAACATTTTTTCTAGGGACAGAAAACTGTAGGTAGGGAGAGTGTTTTTTTTCTTTCACTCTGCAAGTCCTTGTTTCCAGGGACCTGTAAGGACAGTGAGTTAATTGTCCTTGTGCTATATTGTGCTTAAAAAAAACATTTTTTCTAGGGACAGAAAACTCTAGGTAGGGAGAGTGTTTTTTTTTTTTCACTCTGCAAGTCCTTGTTTCCAGGGACCTGTAAGGACAGTGAGTTAATTGTCCTTGTGCTATATTGTGCTTAAAAAAAACATTTATTCTAGGGACAGAAAACTCTAGGTAGGGACAGTGTCAGTTTCTTTCACTCTGCAAGTCCTTGTTTCCAGGGACCTGTAAGGACAGTGAGTTAATTTTCCTTGTGCTATATTGTGCTTAAAAAAAACATTTATTCTAGGGACAGAAAACTCTAGGTAGGGACAGTGTCAGTTTCTTTCACTCTGCAAGTCCTTGTTTCCAGGGACCTGTAAGGACAGTGAGTTAATTGTCCTTGTGCTATATTGTGCTTAAAAAAAACATTTATTCTAGGGACAGAAAACTCTAGGTAGGGACAGTGTCAGTTTCTTTCACTCTGCAAGTCCTTGTTTCCAGGGACCTGTAAGGACAGTGAGTTAATTTTCCTTGTGCTATATTGTGATTAAAAAAAACATTTTTTCTAGGGACAGAAAACTGTAGGTAGGGAGAGTGTTTTTTTTCTTTCACTCTGCAAGTCCTTGTTTCCAGGGACCTGTAAGGACAGTGAGTTAATTTTCCTTGTGCTATATTGTGCTTAAAAAAAACATTTTTTCTAGGGACAGAAAACTGTAGGTAGGGAGAGTGTTTTTTTTCTTTCACTCTGCAAGTCCTTGTTTCCAGGGACCTGTAAGGACAGTGAGTTAATTGTCCTTGTGCTATATTGTGCTTAAAAAAAACATTTTTTCTAGGGACAGAAAACTGTAGGTAGGGAGAGTGTTTTTTTTTTTTCACTCTGCAAGTCCTTGTTTCCAGGGACCTGTAAGGACAGTGAGTTAATTTTCCTTGTGCTATATTGTGCTTAAAAAAAACATTTATTCTAGGGACAGAAAACTCTAGGTAGGGACAGTGTCAGTTTCTTTCACTCTGCAAGTCCTTGTTTCCAGGGACCTGGAGAGACATTGAGTGAATTGTCCTTGTGCTATATTGTGATTAAAAAAAACATTTATTCTAGGGACAGAAAACTCTAGGTAGGGACAGTGTCAGTTTCTTTCACTGTGAAAGTCCTTGTTTCAAGGGACAGAGAAGGACACCTGAAGGTAGCCCTTATTGCTTTTTTCCCATCTCCCTGCAGGCCATCTATTAGAATGTCTGGAAGGCAAACAAGGAGAGGCAGACAGTCAGGAGGCAATAAAAGAGGGCAAGCAGGCTCTGTGTCTGGGGGCAACAGTGCTGGTCGTGGACGCGGTGCATTGTCATCAGCACATGGCCATGGGACACGCTTGTCCTTCTTTTCGGCAGCTGGACATGTTGAGCCACATCATGCCGAAGACTTGGTAGAGTGGATGACCAAGCCCTCCTCCTCCTCCTCATCCTCTCTCACCCAGGCTCAGGGTACTGGAAAAGCAGCTGCCAAAGCGTCGTCTTCCCTGGTATCAATGTCAGACAAATCATCAGTCACTCCTTCCCTAGACCCACCATGTCCTCCTCCTGAGGAGTCCCCCGAACTGTTTCAGCACAGTGTTGGGTACATGCTCCAGGAGGATGCCCAGCGTTTCGAAGGGTCTGATGATGAAACCCAGCTAGAGGAAGGCAGTAGCGTGAGAGCAGACAGAGGGGATGCTCAAGAAGGACACCAATCTGGCAGTCATGTTCCAGCAGCTGCAGCATACTGCCAGATTGGCTCCAGTGATGAGGAGGGAGGGGATGATGAGGTCAATGACTCCACGTGGGTGCCTAATAGGAGAGAGGAGGAGGAGGAGGATGAGGAGGAGGAACATCTCCAACGAGGCAGGATGCCCTTTGGTGGCCAGCGTAAGGGCAGTACACCGACGGAATCACACCGCAGAGCTCCGCCTGTGCAGGGCGCTGCCTCTGCCCGTCATTCAAAAAGTTCTTTGGTGTGGGCCTTTTTTGAGGCTAGTGCATCAGATCGCACAGCTGCTGTTTGCAACATATGTCTCAAGCGTATATCGCGTGGCCAAAACATCAGCCGCTTGGGTACCACATGCCTGACCAGACATATGTTGACCTGCCATGCAGCTCGTTGGCAAGCCTACCTCAAAGACCCACACCAAAGAACAAAGCGGACCTCTCCTTGCACCGCATCAGCTGGGATCTCCAACCCCACTATAACTTCAGTCCTCTCTGAAACATGCACTGAGAGGAATGAAGGTGTAGAATTAGGTGTGTCACAGCCAAGTACTTGCGCCCACTCTGCTAGCAGTACACCGACGTCCGATTCTAGCAGGCAAATTTCCCTGCCCCAGCTGCTGGACCGTCGAAAGAAGTTCACTCCCAGCCATCCACATGCCCAGCGGTTGAATGCTAGCTTGGCTAAATTGCTAGCGCTTCAACTGCTGCCTTTTCAGTTGGTAGACTCGGCCCCCTTCCGTGAGTTTGTGCAATGTGCGGTTCCTCAGTGGCAGGTTCCCAAACGCCACTTTTTCTCACGGAAGGCTATTCCGGCTCTCTACCGGCATGTGGAAGGCAATGTCTTGGCCTCGCTGGACAGGGCGGTCAGCGGTAAGGTGCATATTACCGCTGACTCATGGTCCAGCAGGCATGGACAGGGACGTTACCTTTCTTTCACGGCCCATTGGGTCACTCTTTTGGCAGCTGGGAAGGATTCAGGACAAGGTGCAGTAGTGTTGGAGGTTGTCCCACCGCCACGCCTCCAAAATGCTACTACTGGTTGTGACACACCTCTCTCCTCCACCCCCTCCTCTTCTTCTTCCTCCATGGCCTCTTCCTGTGGTTTGTCCTATGAACCAGCGGTGCTCCGTAGCCGTTCACGGGGCTACGCAAGTACGCAGGCAAAAAGATGCCATGCCGTGCTTGCGCTGGTGTGTTTGGGGGACAGAAGCCACACTGGGGCAGAGGTCCTGTCTGCTCTGCAGGGCCAGGCCGAGAGGTGGTTGACGCCACGCCAGCTTAAGCCAGGAATGGTGGTTTGCGACAATGGCACCAACCTCCTCTCCGCCCTCCGACAGGGACAACTGACCCATGTGCCCTGTGTGGCTCACGTCCTTAACCTGGTGGTGCAGCGCTTCTTGGGCAGGTACCCGGGCTTACAGGATGTCCTGAGGCAGGCCAGGAAAGTCTGTGTGCATTTCCGCAGATCTTATAATGCCAGTGCTCGCCTGGCTGAGCTGCAAAAGGAGTTGAACCTGCCCAAGAACCGCCTTATATGTGACATGCCCACCAGGTGGAACTCAACGTTGGCCATGCTGCAGCGGCTGCACACGCAGCAGAGGGCCATCAATGAGTACCTGTGCGACTACGGCACCAGGACAGGGTCAGGGGAGCTTGGTTTTTTTTCTCCACGCCAGTGGGGCATGATCAGGGATGCATGCACTGTCCTGGCACCATTTGAGGAGGCCACGAGGATGGTGAGCAGTGACAGTGCATGCATCAGTGACACTGTACCTCTTGTCCACCTGTTGGAGCACACGCTGCGTGGAATAATGGACAGGGCACTTGAGGCAGAACAGAGGCAGGAAGAGGAGGACTTCCTTGCCTCTCAAGGCCCCCTTTACCCAGACAGTGTTCCTTCTGTCCCACCCATCGCACAGGAAGAGGAGGAGGAGGAGGAGGAGGAGGAGGAGGATTGTGTCAGCATGGAGGTGGAGGCTGGCACTCAGCATCATCAGCAGCAGTCTTTTAGGGATGATTTACAGTCCCAAGAAACCAGTGGACTTGTACGTGGCTGGGAGGAGGTGGCTGCGGATCATGTCGTCCTTAGTGACCCAGAGGACTCCGGAGCGAATGCCTCAGCAAACCTACGCTGCATGGCCTCCCTGATCCTGCAAAGTCTGCGGAAGGATTCTCGTATTCTTCGGATCAAGGAGAGGGACCATTACTGGCTGGCCACTCTCCTTGATCCACGGTACAAGGGTAAGGTTGCGGACCTTATGTTACCGTCGCAGAGGGAGCAGAGGATGAGACAACTCCGGGAGGCCTTGCAGAAAGGTCTGTGCAACGCGTTCCCAGAGACTGGGAGGTTGCAAACTCCTGGTCCTGGACAACGAGTTGCTGAGGCTTCGGCCAGTCAAAGAAGGAGCGGTGGGGAAGGTGGCCGTCTGACCGATGCGTTCAGACAATTCTTTAGTCCGCAGCCCCAAAGTATGATCGGTTCCAGCAACCATCGCCAGCGTCTGATAAACATGGTGCAGGAATATCTAGGGGCAAGGTCAGACTTGGACACCTTCCCCACCGAAAATCCTCTGGCTTACTGGGTCTTGAGGATGGATCACTGGCCAGAGCTTGCACAGTATGCAATTGAGCTACTGGCCTGTCCTGCATCCAGCGTTCTTTCGGAACGCACATTCAGTGCTGCTGGAGGATTTGTCACGGATCACAGGGTGCGCCTGTCCACCGACTCGGTTGATCGACTGACTTTCATCAAGATGAACCAGTCTTGGATCACCACCAGCTACCACACACCTGATGCTGATATAACAGACTAATTGATTTTAAAATGTCACATCCCTTCAAGACTGATGCTGATGCTGAGTGCCTGTGCTGTTATGTTGACTGGCTATCCTCCTCCTCCGAGTCCTCAATGATACGATTGATGATGATAGCTTGGAAGATCATTTTTGTTTATGGGTGCCGCCACCAGTGCCTAACGCCCAATTTTTCAGCCCCTGTTTAACAGGGGCGTGTAATTACAATTTTTGAAGCAATACTTTGCAACAGGGCTCATTGCTGTGCTCCAAGTACAGTATCTGTGAGGAGTTGCAGTGTTGTGCCACCAGTGCCTAAGGCCCAATTTTTCAGCCCCTGTTTAACAGGGGCGTGTCATTACAATTTTTGAAGCAATACTTTGCAACAGGGCTCATTGCTGTGCTCCAAGTACAGTATCTGTGAAGGGTTGCAGTGTTGTGCCACCAGTGCCTAAGGCCCAATTTTTCAGCCCCTGTTCAACAGGGGCATGTAATTACAATTCTTGATCTAATAATTCACAGCAGGGCCCATTGCTGCACCCACCAAGAGTAACTGTCAGGGCTTACAGTGTTGTGGCACCAGCACCACCATCAAAGGCCCAATTTTTACTACCACTGTTCAACAATTATATGTAATTAAAATTCCTGATATAATAGTTGACAGCAGGGCGTTCCAGCACCAACCAAGAGTAACTGTGAGTGCTTACAGTGTTGTGCCAACACCAACAACTAAGGGGCCTATTTCTGCAGAGTATATACGGCAGGTCCCTACTTTCAAACATCCAACTTACAAACGACTCCTACTTGCAAACGCAAGAAGACAACAGGAAGTGAGAGGAAATCTACCACTAGGAAGGAAAATTCTCTCCTGTAAGAATAAATATGGGAGAAAGGTGTCTCCTCTGTACTGATGCTTTATCAGCAATCCTTGTTTCAAGAAAAACACCACATTTCAAAAACAGTTGTCATTAGGACGGAAAGTGAGGTGAAATGTTCTGAACAGGGGCACAGACAGCAAAACAAATGTTACAGGGGTGATAACCCTTACCTATGTTTTCCAAAAAGTTTAAAAATAGATTTTTGGTCTGGAGCTACACTTCAACAATGTACCTGTTCAAAATTACAAACAGATTCTACATAAGAACAAACCTACAGTCCCTGTCTTGTATGCACCGCCTGTATACGGCTGTTCAGAGTATATAGGGCCTTTTTTATTTTATGTGCGGGGTTCCCCTTAATATCCATACAAGACCCAAAGGGGCTGGTAATGGGCTGGGGTAGGGGGGGGGGGGTCATGGGGTAGCTATGCCATTTTTCTTAAAGATTTTCATCCATATTACCGGGACCAGACATTACATTAAAGCCGCAAGCAGTTTTAAATGGCTTTTTTTTCCTTTAGAAGTGTCATTTTGTGCAGGGACAGTTCTAAACACGGGAAACACGTGGCACTTCACAGGCATACTTTAGACACCCCCCAGGTACGATATTTAAAGGAATATTTGACTTTTTTTTTTTCACTTTATGCATCATTAAAATGACTGCTCCCGGAAAACGACCGTTTTTAAAACTTATTTTTGCATTGATACATGTCCCCTGGTGCAGAACCCGGGTTCCCAAACCCTTTTTAGGACAATAACATGCATAATAGTTGTTATAATTAGCACTTTAGAATTCGAACGTTCGCATCCATTGTATTTAATAGGGTTCTAATGTTCGTTCGAACTTTCGGTCCGTTCGCGGGTTCTGGTGCGAACCGAACCCGGGGGTGTTCGGCTCATCACTACTAGAGAGGATGGGAGAGTCTGGGGAAAAGCAGAGGTGTCCTCACATAAACCTGTCTGCTAAAGAATGAGAAATTAAGTGTATATATATATATATATGTAGCGCTACCCCCAGTTAAGAGAGCCGCTTGGTTTGATTTCGGGCCCTGTATACAGTACCGCCAACCCCCGGCAATCTTACTCGACCCACTCTGACACAGCTAGTCTAGGGGTTATATTTGTATCACATTCAAATATAATTGCAAGGAATAATCTCTTAGCAGTAAGACAACACACTGAGGCGAGAGATTAAATATAACAGTTTACTCTTATCTCAAAGGTAGCATAGGCAGAACACAACACATGCAATTGGCTTGCAGAGCCCTGCAGAAATCAATACAGCACACAATAATGGCGCTGCGCGGTACTCCACCACGCGTAGCCATTATGGTATGCGCGCCCTATGGCGCACCAAACAATATCTTAACTCCCCACCCCGGTCAGGCCTGACATGGAGTAAATCTCAGTCACCTCCTATAGGGATTTCTTCGCATGCCAGCTTTCGGTGGTGCACTTGATGAATAGTACTTTGTAATCCACAACCAGGCAATAAATTGGAACACTATACTGGGGGGGGGGGACACTTCAACTCTGTCCTGCTACCGGTCCCCCCGGGGAACAGTAGATGAATGAAACTGTGGGCCTATGCAGTCTATAGGCCTGAACACGGCACAGTCTATTGGTTTGGGCAGGTGCCCGCTCACCACTCCGGACGCGATCCCAGTCCGGGACTTCCACCTGCTGTGATTCCGCACACAGCGTCTGCAACGATCGGGTCCCCGATCCAACTGATGTCCTCACTCGACAAGTCAGATGCCACCCAGGCTCTGCAGTAGGGGTGGAAGGCTCTTCGGAAGTTATGCAAGGCCCCAGGCTTCAGGCCTTGCACCGCAGTAGATCCACATAGGAAGAAACTGTTGCTTGCAGCGCGGTGTCCCAAAGAGAGCGAGCTCCGCCTCGCCTCCTCCTTAAATAACCCCTCCCATGAGTCTCTGCGGTGGCTAACTGCACTCTGGGTGCCAAACGGGGTTCTGGGTAAAGTAGTCCCGGGGCCTTAAAGGAGACCCCGCTACATATATATATATATATATATATATATATATATATATATATATATATATATGTGTTCTGCTTCGCGTTATTGAACTGTTGTATAACACTAGTCAGACAGCTTAACAATAATTCAGAAGTCAAGAAACGGGAGACATCAAATCTGTATGTATTCTTTTTCTGAATAACTTTGTAAAACTACAACATAAGCATAAACAAACATATGTGTCAGTACATTAAAACATTATAGAGCAGCCTCACTCTACCAGTGAAAGTACTCACAGACAATTCCACCATTAGTCCAAGAATAGACAGGAGCTCTTCTACATGCAGTCTACTTGGATCAGAGAGCAGACATGAAAAGAAGGAAATACAGTTCCAGGTTAAAGGTTACTGCCTTAACTGTGAAGGAATTCCTTTTCCTGTGACAAAATAATAACTAACTCTGGCCACTAGATGGCAACAATGTCAAACCAACATTGCAGTATAATCTGTAACAGCACATAGCACATATTACTATGACAATATGGGCAGAACACTCCCTGCCTGGCATAATTTATTATGTCATTACATAAATACCACTGCTATGCAGAAAAACATATAAACAAGAAAATGGAATCCTAGCTAGTCCGAGATCAAAACTATAATGTCAGTTACAGGTCTGAGATAAATTCTGGTGATCTCATTTTTCACAATCTTGACCTCCACCTTTCTGACCTTGCCATCTCTGCTTGGTAGAGCATTGACAATAAGTCCTACGGGCCACTCATTTCTGCTCTCTTGGTTGTCCTTTAACAGAACAACATCACCCACTTTTACATTTGGCCGATCCTCAGTCCATTTCCTGCGGCGTTGCAAATTTGACAGATACTCCCTCTTCCATCTTTTCCAAAAGGTGTCTGCCAAGCATTGTACTTGTTTCCATTGTTTTGCATGAACTTGTGTTGTACTCATGGTTCCAGATGGGGCAGACAAAGAGTTCACCTTTTGAGTCAACAACATTGCTGGGGTAAGGACCATAGGAGTATCTGGGTCTGAAGACACAGGAACTATAGGCCTGGCATTCATAATAGCTGAAACCTCTGCCATAAAGGTGCTTAAAGTCTCATGGGTCAAGTGAGCAGGTTTGGTTTGTAGCAACATAGCATCCAAGATTTGTCTAGCAATACCTATAAGTCTCTCCCAGACACCACCCATATGTGAGGAGTGTGGAGGATTAAAGACCCATGTACATCCTCTGTCTTGGAGAAAGTCTTGCAATTGTGATTCACTGTCACAAATGTTAAGTTCTTTGCAGGCTCCCACAAAGTTTGTTCCTCTGTCAGAACGGAGCAGTTTTGCTGGGCCACGAATTGAGAAGAATCTCCTCAAAGCGTTAATAAAGCTTGATGTTGACATGGCTTCAAGTAGCTCTATGTGTACAGCTCGGGTAGACAAACAAGTAAAAAGGACTGCCCATCGTTTACTGTCTGCACTGCCTCCTCTAGTGCGACTGGTTAAAACAGACCATGGACCAAATACATCTAAGCCCACATTGGTGAAAGGTGGTTGAGCAATTACTCTGTCCTCTGGTAGCTCTGCCATCCTTTGATTTTGTAATCTTCCCCGCAGCTTGCGACAGATGACACATTTGTATATAGCAGCTGATACCAAGCGTTTGCCACCAAGAATCCAGAAACCTGCGGATCTAATTGCACCTTCTGTGATGTGTCGCCCTTGGTGAACTACTTGTTCGTGATAGTACCTAACAAGCAGTGCTGCAATGTGGTGATCATAAGGTATGATGACAGGCTGTTTCTCTTCCTCTGAAATTTCAGCAAGAGACAAACGTCCACCTACTCTCAACAACCCATTCTTGTCTAGAAAAGGACTAAGCTTCCTAAGACGGCTTTGTTTTGGGAACGTCTTTTGTTTTTTGATGCTGTCAATTTCCTTCTGGAAATGTTTGTTTTGAACAGAAGAAATTATAACAGACTTTGCCTGAGCCAGCTCTACTAGATTGACCTGTTCATGGAAACTTTCCCACCTTCTGACTTGATCGCTGTTGGTTTCTATCTGGAAAGTTTTAGCGACATGGATGAGTCTGGCTAGGGTCTTAACTAGTATCTTCCAGCAAGAAAACCTATCAAAGCAATGCGGGTAAGTGTGGCTTCAGAAGCTTTGGTGCTGAAACTCGTAATTTCCGATCTGATTTCGGGGTCAGCTTCGGGCTCTATGAGTGGATAAGCATTAGCAGTGTCTATTTGCTCACAGTGTGGTTGGTACAGGAAGGATGGGCCTGAGAACCATATAGAGTTCTGAAGGCATGCTGCTTGAGTAGGTCTAGTGGCATAATCTGCAGGGTTTTGCTCTGTAGATACATAGAACCACTGGTCTGGGTGTGAAGATTGCCTGATTCTATTCACCCTATTGGAGACATACAGATGGAACCTCCTAGTGGTGCTGCAAATGTATCCTAGGACGGTCTTGCTATCAGTGAAGAATTTTACAGCATCAAAGTCAGTGTCTAGTTCATCTGTGATTAGCTCAGACATTCCAACTGCTAGCACAGCAGCACACAACTCTAAACGAGGGATAGTGTGGGCTGGTTTGGGGCTTAATTTGGACTTTCCCATGACGAATCCAACATGACACACACTTTCTGCATCAATTAATTTCAAGTAGGCTACTGCACCTATAGCTGTGGTAGATGTGTCTGAGAAGATGCACAGTTCTTTCCTGCAAGCTGATGATAAAGACTTTGGCACATAGCATCGGTCTATCTTTAGGTGCTCTAATGCTTGCAAGGATTCTGTCCATTGAACCCACTCACTTAGTCTCTCTTGTGGAAGCAATGCATCCCATTCACTTTTTCCAGATGACAGTTCTCGAACTAAGACCTTGCCTCTTATTGTCACAGGTGATACAAATCCTAGGGGATCATAAAGGCTATTTACGGTGGATAGAATGCCTCTACGTGTAAAAGGCTTTTCTCCTGAGGAAACTCTGAAAACGAAACTATCCGTTTCTAGATCCCAACTTAGGCCTAGGCTTTTCTGCAGGGGAAGGGTGTCTGTACTCAAGCAAAGATCTTTAAGGTCTTTAGCCCTGTCTGCTACAGGGAAGGCTTCCATTACTTTTTGGCTGTTGGAAGCGATTTTATGAAGACGCAGGTTGGATTATGCCAGCATTTGCTTTGCTTTACTAAGGATAGAAATTGCCTCTTCAGGTGTGCTAGTAGAAGCGAGTCCATCATCTACATAAAAATGTCTCAATACAAAATGTTTGGCCTCTTGTCCATAGCACTCTGCATTTTTCTGAGCAGCCTTTTGCATGCAGTATATAGCGACCGCAGGAGAAGGGCTATTACCAAATACGTGTACTTTCATTCTGTACTCGACAATTTCTTTGTCTATGTCATGGTCTTTGTACCAGAGAAAACGTAGAAAGTCTCTGTGATCTTCTCTTACAAGAAAGCAATAAAACATTTGTTGCACATCTGCTGTGAAGGCAACGGGCTCTTTTCTGAAACGCATGAGGACACCTAGCAAAGTATTGTTTAGGTCAGGGCCACTCAACAGTACATCATTTAAAGAGACTCCTTTATACTCTGCACTGGAATCAAAAACTATTTTTATTTGGTTGAGTTTGTGTGGATGGTAAGCACCGAACATTGGTAGATACCAGTGTTCCCTGTCTGCTTCAAGTGGTCCTGCCACTTCAGCGTGATTGTTGTCTAGCATCCCTTTAATGAATTCAGTGAAATCTCTTTTCACTTCTGGCCTTCTCTGCAGAGTTTTGCTGAGTGAATGCAGACGCTTCATGGCTTGCTCCCTGTTACTAGGCAAAACACATCTTGGTGTGCGAAAGGGAAGAGGGGCTACCCAACTGTGATTGTCATCTTGGTAAGCCTCTTTATCCATAATCTGCAAGAAGGTCTGATCCTCTATAGAGAGGGCCTGTTTATCGTCATCTTTAGTTTTCTGGAACACTGTAATCCCTAGATTGTCTGTCTCAATGTTGGAATTGACTTCTTCTTCACCACATAGTGTAAGAGAGTCCAAGAGTTGTGTTGACCTATCAAAGCTTTCCTTGACAACAAAGCTGTTGTGACAGGGACTGAGAAGAGATGTGCGTCCATTTGTTAACACAGACATCTTCAAAGTGCTGATATTGTCAGGCTGGTGCACTGTTCCCAGGCAAACTTCTCCTACAATGACCCACCCCAGGTCCAGTCTCTGTGCATAGGGGGCATTATAAGGTCCATTGATTTTCTGCCGCACCTTGTGTACCTGAAGGATGTCTCTCCCAAGAAGTAGTAGAATTGAAACATCTGGCTCAACAGCTGGGATAAGGTGAGCAATTGAGCGGAGGTGAGGGTGGTGTTGGGCTACTTCTGGAGAGGGAATCTCAGTTTTGTCGTCAGGTATCATGCCACACTCTATTAGGGTAGGAAGTAGGAGCTGTACTTTCTTATTGCAGGATTCAATGGTAAAGTCAGAAGCTCTTCTCCCTGTGGTATCAATTGTCCCCGCACATGTCCTTAGAGTGTATGGAACCGCACTTGCTTTAAGATTAAAGATATCAAAGAATTCTGGCTTTGCAAGGAATCTGTTGCTCTGTTCATCTAGCACTGCATACATTTTCACTGCCCTTTCTCTCTTGCCAGTGGGATACACAGTCACTAAACAGATTTTCGAGCATGAACGTGCACTCTTGCCTTGTCCACATACTTTAGTGCAATTAGACATCACTGAGGAGAGTGGGGTCTCTTGTTGCTCCCTGCCCTGATCTTTCCCGGGTTCTACAGTCTCTAGTGAGTCGTGAGCAGGACCTGGGTGTAGATCTGCTATATGTCTCTCACTGCCACATTCTGTACATTCTACTTGTATTTTGCAGTCTTTGGCAATGTGATAAGTGGATCCGCAACACTTGAAACAGATGCCGTTCTGTTTAAGGAAGGACATCCGCTCTGCAATGGGTTTGCTTCTAAAGCCTTTGCATTTCTTTAGTGGATGTGGTTTTTTGTGTATCGGGCAATGTCTATCAGGGTTCTCTATGGTGTGTACCTTGTGGATGCTTTGATAGTCTGTGACTTCTGAAGGTACAGTTGTTTTGTGTGTGGATACAGAAGTCCTACCGTGAGGTCTGTGAGGTTTCTCAGGTCTGTGCGATTGATTGCTGAAGGCGAAACTAGGATCACTTCGGATTTTCGCTTGCTGTCGGACAAATCTAGAAAACACAGAGAAAGGGGGGAAAGCAACACCATAATCTTTGAATTTACCTCCCACAGACATCCACTTGTCTTGCAGATTTGAGGGTAGTTTCTCTACTATGGGATTGGTGCCTCTAGCTGTATCTAGATATGAAAGTCCTGGCAAGTAGCCATCCTCTTTGGCATATTCTATCTCTAATAGAAGATCACTTAGTTCTTGTAGACTCACATTGTCTCTGTAGCCCACCTTGGGAAAGACTTCAAGTTTTTTCAACAGTGCTCCTTCTATTACCTCAGGGGATCCATACGTTTCTTCTAGTCTTTTCCAGGTCATATTGAGTCCTGCTGCAGGGTTGAACAGGTTTGCTCTTCTCATCCTCTTAGCATGCTCTGCTGACTCGGTACCGAGCCATTTTATCATCAAATTAAGTATGTCTGCTGATGAAAAGTTCAGACCTTCAGTTGCATTCAGAAAGGAGGATTTCCATGCCCAATAGTTTTCAGGACAGTCATCAAATTGGAGAAAGCCTGAGCTAACCATTTCTTTGCGGATGAGATATTTGGTGACATCCACTGCACATTGTTGTTCGCCCATGTAATCTATATGTTGAGGTGATGGGAACACTTGTTTTTTGTTCTTAGGGGTTTCTGGTGCTTCCCTCTTGATTTGCTGGCAGCCGCTGACCTCATATGGTCGATTGGGCCTGCTCAGGGGGCATGTTGATCTCGGCCTGAATTCCTTTGCTTCAGGTTTAAGAGGCTGTTCCTTCGCATGTGCATCAGTAAGGTTCTGGATGTACTTACTTGTACGATCTGTAGAGGATAGAGGTTTTTCTGGAACCTCTGGGTCTTTATACGATTTTTCACTTCCTGACCGACTAGTTCCCATGTAGGCAGCGGCCTCAGCTTCAGCAGCTGCAGCAGCGGTCTGTCGCTTCAGGATGAGCAATTTTGCTTCTTCTTGTGCTATGGTAGCTTTCTTTTCTGCTAACTCCTGCATCATCATGGCTTCTTTTTCTGTACTGTAGCTGGATGCGGGCAGCTTCTGCCTTGGCACGAGCTTTAACTCCTGAGGAACTTGCTGAGGACATCTTGCTAGCCCGTGAAGATCTGGACACATGCGATTGTGCATCCTCTTGCTGGGCACTGGGAATGTTCACCCTGTCTTGCTGTGTTGGCGATAGCGTGTCATCAGCCTGGTACTTTGTTCCTGATCTTAGACTCATGCTGTACTGATGGCGTCTCAGTTTATTCCAGACTGCCACGTGGTTGTCTTTTTACTGTTCTGCTTCGCGTTATTGAACTGTTGTATAACACTAGTCAGACAGCTTAACAATAATTCAGAAGTCAAGAAACGGGAGACATCAAATCTGTATGTATTCTTTTTCCGAATAACTTTGTAAAAAGACAATTCCACCATTAGTCCAAGAATAGACAGGAGCTCTTCTACATGCAGTCTACTTGGATCAGAGAGTAGACATGAAATGAAGGAAATACAGTTCCAGGTTAAAGGTTACTGCCTTAACTGTGAAGGAATTCCTTTTCCTGTGACAAAATAATAACTAACTCTGGCCACTAGATGGCAACAATGTCAAACCAACATTGCAGTATAATCTGTAACAGCACATAGCACATATTACTATGACAATATGGGCAGAACAATATATATATGTAGCGCTACCCCCAGTTAAGAGAGCCGCTGAGTTTTGTTTCGGGCTCTGTATACAGCACCACCAACCCCCGGCAATCTACTCAGCCCACACTGGCACAGTTAGTCTAGGGATTGTTACCTTGTAACGGTCTATACCTGATTATACACAATCTGGCAGCATGGATAGATAACTACTATCTGCAAAGATGACACTAATACCAATGTGATCAAATATAACTGGATTTACTTTGATGTAAAGATTCAAGTTAAACACATCACATAATATACATGCAGAGCCCTGCAGCAATAAACATATACCTCAGTGATAGTGCATAGTGATCACCCGCCACGTGCAACTATCTTCTTTCCCTATGCGCAATATGGCGCAGCAACAAAGTTTTAACCCCCACCCTGGTCAGGCCTGACCCAGATTAAAACTCAGTCCCTTATGAGAATAATTTCTTCGCATGCAACTTGAACGGTGGTGCACTTTCAGGAAACAATATTTGTAATCCAACGGTAGTAAATTAACAAGATGGGCCAAGGCAGTCACTAGGCCTAACAAAGTAAAAGGGTAACGAAGTGAGCAAGTGCTCGCTCACCACTCCGGACGCGATCCCAGTCCGGGCTTCCACCACTGTGTATCCGCACACAGTGTCTCCAACGGCCGGGTCTCCGGTCCAGCTGATGTCCGCAAACTCGAACAGAAACAGGTGCCACCCAGGCTCCGCAGTGGGGTGGAAGGCTCTTTGGCCTGTATGCAAGGCCCAGGCTTCAGGCTTTACACAGCAGCAGATCCGCACAGGGAGTCCTATTGCTTGCAGCGCGGTGTCCAAAGAGGCCGAGCCTAGCCTCGCCCTCTTCTTATATAGCCCCACCCATGAGTCTCTGCGGTGGCCCAATGCACTCTGGGTAACGTAGTCCAGGGGCCTTAAAGGAGACCCCGCTACATATATATATATATATATACATGTAGCGGGTATGTACTTTCCCGGGTGTAATTCAAACTGGCAGAGACACCAGCGATGTACAGTTCCTTGCGGTCCAGCGGGTGGCGCTGTCGCCTTGGGCTGGGGTTGAACCATTGTTGTGTGCTGTGCCTCCTTTTTGTCCTCCCTCGGCAGCGGTATGGTGGGGCGGGGAACCCGCCGTGCTTGCTGGGAGAGGGTATAAAGGGGCCGGCCATCTTTGTCACGGGGTCGAGTCCCAGGCACCTTCAGCCTGAGGGCGGTGGTTCGGGTGGGTCCTCTAGGCGGCCTAGGCCTAGAGGATGTCCGGAGGTCGTGTTCCATCCCAGGCACCTTTAGCCTGGGGTGAGGTACTCGGATGGAGGTCTGGAGCTCAGTGCCCAACACTGAGTTCCGCGAGGGAAGGAGGTCCTAGGGAGAAGGTAGAGAAGGAACTTTGCTTACACCGCACGGACACATGTGGTGAAGGCTTGGCGTGGTGACCCCGCTCTCTCCCCTCTAAGATACCCCTAGACAAGAAGAAAGACGAGCTGTTGCAAAGAGGGGAGTGAGGAGGCCGCTACACGTGGGGGCTCGGGTCCGGTATAGTGTTCGTGTACTACGGAATTGAACGTGTCTGCCCGGAGGAGTTACGAGTAGGCAGGCCTTCATTGGCCGAAGTGCATCCCTGCTTAAAGTCGTGGACATGACCCAATGAAGGGAAAGGCCCGCGCAGAGGAGAGCGAGAAAAGGGGGAAGCTCAGCCGTGTGAAGGACTACACGTGGGGGCTTCCATTTGCACTGCACCACCAGGCACATCCCCACCGCTTAGTTCGTGGGCGTGACTCAGAAGGAAAAAAGAAGAAAAGCCCTTGCAAAGGGGAGGAGTCCAATACGTGTGAAGGACTACACGTGGGACGTTGGAGCAAAAACTTGGCAGTGTGCGATGGATCAGCAACAGGCCACCCGGACTCGATAGTTTTGCCTGGCGAAGGGGACAGAGCTACTCTGCCTCCTTTGGCCAGACTACAACGCCTATTTGGCCAGAAGGTTGCTGCGGAGTACGGATGGGAGTATCCATACTTGTCCAAGGAGCTGCTATATGAGGTGGAAGTGTGCCGGGAGCGCTGGTACAATGACTTTGTGTGGACTCACCTTCAGATTCCACACGCCCGCAGGTACCTGGCATGCTCTCCCAAGGCCTCTCAACGTTTTAAGGACTGCAAGGCAGAGTGGATGTTGGGACGGCACATCCATGCAGACAAAGTGCTGATCCGGCGCAAGGAAGGAGAAGATGTAGAATATCATCTGGAGACCATGGACCAGCACTTGAAGCCACTTGTTCTGCCGCATCCCCGCTTCTACCTGTAGGAGAAAAAGACTCCGTTCTTGTTGTATGCTGCTGAACTTTCTCGGGCCCGTTGTCCTTGTACCCAGAGGAATGAAGGACTGTTCCTGTTTTGTTCTTCACTTTCCAGCAAGAGATCATGGACTCTGGGTTAGATAGGGCTCAAGAGAAGAGGAAAAGTTCCACGAGTGCAATTACCGCGACGCTGTCACCAGGTGGCAGTGTTGCGCAACGTTAAACACTTTTCACACACTCACTCTTTGGAGAAAAGGGATTTCTTCCCGGAGAAGTTTATTTTCTCTCACACGAATATATGTGTCAGGGTTTATGTGTGATCATTTTCTTTCTTTTCCCTCTGCAGGAGAGCATCCCATCAAGACCACTGAGTATGGGGTGGGTCTTAGTCAGGATGGGTGGAAAAAAACATAATGTGAATATGTGAAAAAAAAAAAAGTTATGGTTACATGTTGTTGTTTTTTTTTATATATATAGGGCTCAGACACAATTGCTTTAGTTGATCAAGTTTTTTCAAAAAGTTTTATATTTTTGTACAATTGTTAGTTGGTCTCTGGATTGGATTATGCCAGCCCTTGAGGGTATGATTTGTTACAGACACTGGGGACCAGTGTCAAATTACCAGGGGGAGAGTGTAGCGGATATGTACTTTCCCGGGTGTATTTCAAACTGGCAGAGACACCAGCGATGTACAGTTCCTTGCGGTCCAGTGGGTGGCGCTGTCGCCTTGGGCTGGGGTTGAACCATTGTTGTGTGCTGTGCCTCCTTTTTGTCCTCCCTCGGCAGCGGTATGGTGGGGCGGGGAACCCGCCGTGCTTGCTGGGAGAGGGTATAAAGGGGCGGCCATCTTTGTCACGGGGTCGAGTCCCAGGCACCTTCAGCCTGAGGGCGGTGGTACGGGTGGGTCCTCTAGGCGACCTAGGCCTAGAGGACGTCCGGAGGTCGTGTTCCATCCCAGGCACCTGTAGCCTGGGTGAGGTCCTCGGATGGAGGTCTGGAGCTCAGTGCCCAACACTGAGTTCCGCGAGGGAAGGAGGTCCTAGAGAACCCAGGGATTGGGTACCCGAATCCGGAAGGCGTAATGGACCGGGGGGAGCTACTCACTTGAAGGCCGGGTGCAGCAGATTGCCAGTGACAGGTGAGCCTCCCATCAGAGACCGCCAGGAAGGAAAATCCCCCCTCGCTAGGAGACCTCAGCCCACTTTCAGGAAGAAAAGTGGAGAGTTCATTGTGTCTGGGCCTACTCGCATCCACACCTTCTTGTTTGTTCTGTTCTTTAAGGGAGTCTAACTGATTGTGCTGTTCACTCGAGAAGAATAAAGGAGTGTTGGACTTTAATGGTGTGGGACTCTTTTCTGGTGGACATTGCTCAACGTAACTCCAGGTGCACAACACTGACCCGAAGGTAGAGAAGGAACTTTGCTTACACCGCACGGACACATGTGGTGAAGGCTTGGAGTGGTGACCCCGCTCTCTCCCCTCTAAGATACCCCTAGACAAGAAGAAAGACGAGCTGTTGCAAAGAGGGGAGTGAGGAGGCCGCTACATACACATACATACATACAATATTTTAGCTGTACCGGGACCTGACCTGACCTTAAGAGCCAGAGGAGTCCTGGGCAATTTCATGTGCAATATATTCATACTACCTAGCAGTGACCTACCTAGGGTATTTGACACTCAGGGTAGAACATTTGTTTAGTACCTACTCTATGAATCAAAATTATTCTAAGTAATATATTAATAATATATATGTAGCGCACCAACCCCAGACTTTACCTGCTTTTCTTCTGCTTGGCTCCTTAGCAGGAAAAGAATGAGGCACACCGCACCACAAGCCGTACCCTCCTGAATAGGGAGGTTGAACGGTGTTATTTTCTCGGGCCTGCTTGCGACTGGTGTAAAAAGGCCTCCAGTGCTGACCTCGTTTCTGCAGTAATCAGAACAAGTCTTTAACTTTCCCCAGTAAGCAACTGTCCACACCAACTGAAAGGTCCAACACTTTTTTATTCCTTCTTGCACAATAAACAGTCTCTTTTAGAGCAGACGGGTTGAGACAAACACGGGTCAGATAAGGTGGGAGGAGGTCCAGGCACAAGCTTAGATTTGGGTTTCTCCTGTTCTGAATAGCACTAACAGGCTTGGCGCACGGTCGCTACCACCGACCATGAGGGGTCTCTGCCACAGACCAGTTGAATAGGGCCTCTGCCACAGGCCCGGTTTTTAGGTCTCTGCCACCAACCGAATTCACGATGGGTCTCTGCCACAGACCATGAGAACGTGGATTACCTTCTAAAAGTATTGACCCCTGTCAGGGAAAGGACATCCATCCAGTTACCAGAAGCCCCACCGTCACCAGCGATACCGCGCCGGGTCTTCGGGAAGGGTCACCTCCCTGGCCTCCTCGTCCTAGATTCGGGAACCCACTTCCAGGGGGCACCCTAGGAGCCCTCGATCCCTTGTGGGACCCAGTCGAAGGTACTGGGCCCTGGGCCTCTCTCGAAGTACCTCACCCCAGACTAAAGGTGTCTGAGATGGAACAGCAGCTCCGTCTCTGGGCCTAGAGCACCCAGAGACTACCCGACAGGCCTCCAGGCCTAGGGCACCCGGAGGCGACACAACCACACCCAGGCTTAAGGTGCCTGAGCACGGAACCAACGACCCCTCTGGAAGATGGCCGCCCCCTTTTATATCCTCTTCCGACAGGCACAGCAGGTTCCCCGCCGCACTACTGCCGAGAGGGGACAAAAAGGACACAACCTCGTACTGCAGTTCAACCCAGGACCCACGGCAACAGCGCCACCTCTAGGCCCCAGTGAACTTAACCACCAGTACTATCTCCCAGGGATAGAAATGCTCAATGAGACCTAACAATTGGCACATCTGAGCCTGGCTACCACTTAGATGCTTCCCCCTAAATGTAACCACCCGCTACATATATATATACATGTAGCGCACAGACCCCTTTCTTTACCTGCATTAACTTTGGCTCCTCGCAGGAAGAGAGAGGCACACCGCACCACAAGCCCATACCCTCCTGTGTGAAGAGGTTGAGCGGTGTTATTGATGGGTCTCCCACAGTCAGACAGACAGAGAATGTCTCTCACCTAGGGATGAGCTTCGTGTTCGAGTCGAACATACGTTCGACTCGAACATCGGCTGTTCGATCGTTCGACGAAGATCGAACGATTTGGGCCATTCGCGCCAAATTCGAGTGACGCGAACGGCCCACAATGCACTATGCCATCGCAGTGTCATCCAGGTGCTGTGATTGGCCAAGCATGCACTGTGACCCCGCATGCTTGGCCAATCACAGCGCCGGCAGCGAGGAGAGCAATGATTGGCCACAGGCAGGATGCCTGTGGCCAATTATTGCTGAGGGGGTTTAGTACACGCCCCACACTATAAAAGGCCGCCAGCGCGGCGGCCTTGTGTAGTGTGTTCCGGAGCAGGGAAAGAGAAGCATAGGCAGGGACAGTGATATTTTTTTTCCTTTACTAATCCTGGATTCCTTGTGTTTAGGGACAAATAAGGATAGGTAGGGAGCGTGTCAGTGTGTTATTCTGTGCTAAACCTTGTTTGTAGGGACAGAGAGGTACAGTGAGGGAAAGTGTCAGTGTGCTATTCTGTTCTAAACCAATCTTGCTGAACCATATTTGAAATCCTTGAGTTTAGGGACAGAGAGGTACAGTGAGGGAAAGTGTCAGTGTGCTATTCTGTGCTAAATCTTGTTTGTAGGGACAGAGAGGTACAGTGAGTGAAACTGACAGTGTGTTATTCTGTTCTAAACCAATCTTGCTGAACCATATTTGAAATCCTTGAGTTTAGGGACAGAGAGGTACAGTGAGGGAAAGTGTCAGTGTGCTATTCTGTGCTAAATCTTGTTTGTAGGGACAGAGTAGGACAGTGAGTGAAACTGACAGTGTGCTATTCTGTTCTAAACCAATCTTGCTGAACCATATTTGAAATCCTTGAGTTTAGGGACAGAGAGGTACAGTGAGGGAAAGTGTCAGTGTGCTATTCTGTGCTAAATCTTGTTTGTAGGGACAGAGTAGGACAGTGAGTGAAGCTGACAGTGTGCTATTCTGTTCTAAACCAATCTTGCTGAACCATATTTGAAATCCGTGAGTTTAGGGACAGAGAGGTACAGTGAGGGAAAGTGTCAGTGTGCTATTCTGTGCTAAATCTTGTTTGTAGGGACAGAGTAGGACAGTGAGTGAAACTGACAGTGTGCTATTCTGTTCTAAACCAATCTTGCTGAACCATATTTGAAATCCTTGAGTTTAGGGACAGAGAGGTACAGTGAGCGAAAGTGTCAGTGTGCTATTCTGTGCTAAATCTTGTTTGTAGGGACAGAGTAGGACAGTGAGTGAAACTGACAGTGTGCTATTCTGTTCTAAACCAATCTTGCTGAACCATATTTGAAATCCTTGAGTTTAGGGACAGAGAAGGACACTCGTGGAAACTATCAGTGTGCTATTCTGTGCTAAATCTTGTTTGTAGGGACAGAGTAGGACAGTGAGTGAAACTGACAGTGTGCTATTCTGTTCTAAACCAATCTTGCTGAACCATATTTGAAATCCTTGAGTTTAGGGACAGAGGGGTACAGTGAGGGAAAGTGTCAGTGTGCTATTCTGTGCTAAATCTTGTTTGTAGGGACAGAGTAGGACAGTGAGTGAAACTGACAGTGTGCTATTCTGTTCTAAACCAATCTTGCTGAACCATATTTGAAATCCTTGAGTTTAGGGACAGAGAAGGACACTCGTGGAAACTATCAGTGTGCTATTCTGTGCTAAATCTTGTTTGTAGGGACAGAGTAGGACAGTGAGTGAAACTGACAGTGTGCTATTCTGTTCTAAACCAATCTTGCTGAACCATATTTGAAATCCTTGAGTTTAGGGACAGAGAAGGACACTCGTGGAAACTATCAGTGTGCTATTCTGTGCTAAATCTTGTTTGTAGGGACAGAGTAGGACAGTGAGTGAAACTGACAGTGTGCTATTCTGTTCTAAACCAATCTTGCTGAACCATATTTGAAATCCTTGAGTTTAGGGACAGAGGGGTACAGTGAGGGAAAGTGTCAGTGTGCTATTCTGTGCTAAATCTTGTTTGTAGGGACAGAGTAGGACAGTGAGTGAAACTGACAGTGTGCTATTCTGTTCTAAACCAATCTTGCTGAACCATATTTGAAATCCTTGAGTTTAGGGACAGAGAAGGACACTCGTGGAAACTATCAGTGTGCTATTCTGTGCTAAATCTTGTTTGTAGGGACAGAGTAGGACAGTGAGTGAAACTGACAGTGTGCTATTCTGTTCTAAACCAATCTTGCTGAACCATATTTGAAATCCTTGAGTTTAGGGACAGAGAAGGACACTCGTGGAAACTATCAGTGTGCTATTCTGTGCTAAATCTTGTTTGTAGGGACAGAGTAGGACAGTGAGTGAAACTGACAGTGTGCTATTCTGTTCTAAACCAATCTTGCTGAACCATATTTGAAATCCTTGAGTTTAGGGACAGAGAGGTACAGTGAGGGAAAGTGTCAGTGTGCTATTCTGTGCTAAATCTTGTTTGTAGGGACAGAGTAGGACAGTGAGTGAAATTGACAGTAAGCTATTCTGTTCTAAACCAATCTTGCTGAACCATATTTGAAATCCTTGAGTTTAGGGACAGAGAAGGACACTCGTGGAAACTATCAGTGTGCTATTCTGTGCTAAATCTTGTTTGTAGGGACAGAGTAGGACAGTGAGTGAAACTGACAGTGTGCTATTCTGTTCTAAACCAATCTTGCTGAACCATATTTGAAATCCTTGAGTTTAGGGACAGAGAGGTACAGTGAGGGAAAGTGTCAGTGTGCTATTCTGTGCTAAATCTTGTTTGTAGGGACAGAGTAGGACAGTGAGTGAAACTGACAGTGTGCTATTCTGTTCTAAACCAATCTTGCTGAACCATATTTGAAATCCTTGAGTTTAGGGACAGAGAGGTACAGTGAGGGAAAGTGTCAGTGTGCTATTCTGTGCTAAATCTTGTTTGTAGGGACAGAGTAGGACAGTGAGTGAAACTGACAGTGTGCTATTCTGTTCTAAACCAATCTTGCTGAACCATATTTAAAATCCTTGAGTTTAGGGACAGAGAGGTACAGTGAGGGAAAGTGTCAGTGTGCTATTCTGTCCTAAATCTTGTTTGTAGGGACAGGGTAGGACAGTGAGTGAAACTGACAGTGTGCTATTCTGTTCTAAACCAATCTTGCTGAACCATATTTGAAATCCTTGAGTTTAGGGACAGAGAAGGACACTGAGGGAAAGTGTCAGTGTGCTATTCTGTGCTAAATCTTGTTTGTAGGGACAGAGTAGGACAGTGAGTGAAACTGACAGTGTGCTATTCTGTTCTAAACCAATCTTGCTGAACCATATTTGAAATCCTTGAGTTTAGGGACAGAGAGGTACAGTGAGGGAAAGTGTCAGTGTGCTATTCTGTGCTAAATCTTGTTTGTAGGGACAGAGTAGGACAGTGAGTGAAACTGGCAGTGTGCTATTCTGTTCTAAACCAATCTTGCTGAACCATATTTGAAATCCTTGAGTTTAGGGACAGAGAGGTACAGTGAGGGAAAGTGTCAGTGTGCTATTCTGTGCTAAATCTTGTTTGTAGGGACAGAGTAGGACAGTGAGTGAAACTGACAGTGTGCTATTCTGTTCTAAACCAATCTTGCTGAACCATATTTGAAATCCTTGAGTTTAGGGACAGAGAGGTACAGTGAGGGAAAGTGTCAGTGTGCTATTCTGTGCTAAATCTTGTTTGTAGGGACAGAGTAGGACAGTGAGTGAAACTGACAGTGTGCTATTCTGTTCTAAACCAATCTTGCTGAACCATATTTGAAATCCTTGAGTTTAGGGACAGAGAAGGACAGTGAGGGAAAGTGTCAGTGTGCTATTCTGTGCTAAATCTTGTTTGTAGGGACAGAGTAGGACAGTGAGTGAAACTGACAGTGTGCTATTCTGTTCTAAACCAATCTTGCTGAACCATATTTGAAATCCTTGAGTTTAGGGACAGAGAGGTACAGTGAGGGAAAGTGTCAGTGTGCTATTCTGTGCTAAATCTTGTTTGTAGGGACAGAGTAGGACAGTGAGTGAAACTGACAGTGTGCTATTCTGTTCTAAACCAATCTTGCTGAACCATATTTGAAATCCTTGAGTTTAGGGACAGAGAGGTACAGTGAGGGAAAGTGTCAGTGTGCTATTCTGTGCTAAATCTTGTTTGTAGGGACAGAGTAGGACAGTGAGTGAAACTGACAGTGTGCTATTCTGTTCTAAACCAATCTTGCTGAACCATATTTGAAATCCTTGAGTTTAGGGACAGAGAAGGACACTCGTGGAAACTATCAGTGTGCTATTCTGTGCTAAATCTTGTTTGTAGGGACAGAGTAGGACAGTGAGTGAAACTGACAGTGTGCTATTCTGTTCTAAACCAATCTTGCTGAACCATATTTGAAATCCTTGAGTTTAGGGACAGAGAGGTACAGTGGGGGAAAGTGTCAGTGTGCTATTCTGTGCTAAATCTTGTTTGTAGGGACAGAGTAGGACAGTGAGTGAAACTGACAGTGTGCTATTCTGTTCTAAACCAATCTTGCTGAACCATATTTGAAATCCTTGAGTTTAGGGACAGAGAAGGACACTCGTGGAAACTATCAGTGTGCTATTCTGTGCTAAATCTTGTTTGTAGGGACAGAGTAGGACAGTGAGTGAAACTGACAGTGTGCTATTCTGTTCTAAACCAATCTTGCTGAACCATATTTGAAATCCTTGAGTTTAGGGACAGATAAGGACACTCGTGGAAACTATCAGTGTGCTATTCTGTGCTAAATCTTGTTTGTAGGGACAGAGTAGGACAGTGAGTGAAACTGACAGTGTGCTATTCTGTTCTAAACCAATCTTGCTGAACCATATTTGAAATCCTTGAGTTTAGGGACAGAGAGGTACAGTGAGGGAAAGTGTCAGTGTGCTATTCTGTGCTAAATCTTGTTTGTAGGGACAGAGTAGGACAGTGAGTGAAACTGACAGTGTGCTATTCTTTTCTAAACCAATCTTGCTGAACCATATTTGAAATCCTTGAGTTTAGGGACAGAGAAGGACACTCGTGGAAACTATCAGTGTGCTATTCTGTGCTAAATCTTGTTTGTAGGGACAGAGTAGGACAGTGAGTGAAACTGACAGTGTGCTATTCTGTTCTAAACCAATCTTGCTGAACCACATTTGAAATCCTTGAGTTTAGGGACAGAGAGGTACAGTGAGGGAAAGTGTCAGTGTGCTATTCTGTGCTAAATCTTGTTTGTAGGGACAGAGTAGGACAGTGAGTGAAACTGACAGTGTGCTATTCTGTTCTAAACCAATCTTGCTGAACCATATTTGAAATCCTTGAGTTTAGGGACAGAGAGGTACAGTGAGGGAAAGTGTCAGTGTGCTATTCTGTGCTAAATCTTGTTTGTAGGGACAGAGTAGGACAGTGAGTGAAATTGACAGTGTGCTATTCTGTTCTAAACCAATCTTGCTGAACCATATTTGAAATCCTTGAGTTTAGGGACAGAGAAGTACAGTGAGGGAAAGTGTCAGTGTGCTATTCTGTGCTAAATCTTGTTTGTAGGGACAGAGTAGGACAGTGAGTGAAACTGACAGTGTGCTATTCTGTTCTAAACCAATCTTGCTGAACCATATTTGAAATCCTTGAGTTTAGGGACAGAGAAGGACACTTGTGGAAACTATCAGTGTGCTATTCTGTGCTAAATCTTGTTTGTAGGGACAGAGTAGGACAGTGAGTGAAACTGACAGTGTGCTATTCTGTTCTAAACCAATCTTGCTGAACCATATTTGAAATCCTTGAGTTTAGGGACAGAGAGGTACAGTGAGGGAAAGTGTCAGTGTGCTATTCTGTGCTAAATCTTGTTTGTAGGGACAGAGTAGGACAGTGAGTGAAACTGACAGTGTGCTATTCTGTTCTAAACCAATCTTGCTGAACCATATTTGAAATCCTTGAGTTTAGGGACAGAGAGGTACAGTGAGGGAAAGTGTCAGTGTGCTATTCTGTGCTAAATCTTGTTTGTAGGGACAGAGTAGGACAGTGAGTGAAACTGACAGTGTGCTATTCTTTTCTAAACCAATCTTGCTGAACCATATTTGAAATCCTTGAGTTTAGGGACAGAGAAGGACACTCGTGGAAACTATCAGTGTGCTATTCTGTGCTAAATCTTGTTTGTAGGGACAGAGTAGGACAGTGAGTGAAACTGACAGTGTGCTATTCTGTTCTAAACCAATCTTGCTGAACCACATTTGAAATCCTTGAGTTTAGGGACAGAGAGGTACAGTGAGGGAAAGTGTCAGTGTGCTATTCTGTGCTAAATCTTGTTTGTAGGGACAGAGTAGGACAGTGAGTGAAACTGACAGTGTGCTATTCTGTTCTAAACCAATCTTGCTGAACCATATTTGAAATCCTTGAGTTTAGGGACAGAGAGGTACAGTGAGGGAAAGTGTCAGTGTGCTATTCTGTGCTAAATCTTGTTTGTAGGGACAGAGTAGGACAGTGAGTGAAATTGACAGTGGGCTATTCTGTTCTAAACCAATCTTGCTGAACCATATTTGAAATCCTTGAGTTTAGGGACAGAGAAGTACAGTGAGGGAAAGTGTCAGTGTGCTATTCTGTGCTAAATCTTGTTTGTAGGGACAGAGTAGGACAGTGAGTGAAACTGACAGTGTGCTATTCTGTTCTAAACCAATCTTGCTGAACCATATTTGAAATCCTTGAGTTTAGGGACAGAGAAGGACACTTGTGGAAACTATCAGTGTGCTATTCTGTGCTAAATCTTGTTTGTAGGGACAGAGTAGGACAGTGAGTGAAACTGACAGTGTGCTATTCTGTTCTAAACCAATCTTGCTGAACCATATTTGAAATCCTTGAGTTTAGGGACAGAGAGGTACAGTGAGGGAAAGTGTCAGTGTGCTATTCTGTGCTAAATCTTGTTTGTAGGGACAGAGTAGGACAGTGAGTGAAACTGACAGTGTGCTATTCTGTTCTAAACCAATCTTGCTGAACCATATTTGAAATCCTTGAGTTTAGGGACAGAGAGGTACAGTGAGGGAAAGTGTCAGTGTGCTATTCTGTGCTAAATCTTGTTTGTAGGGACAGAGTAGGACAGTGAGTGAAACTGGCAGTGTGCTATTCTGTTCTAAACCAATCTTGCTGAACCATATTTGAAATCCTTGAGTTTAGGGACAGAGAGGTACAGTGAGGGAAAGTGTCAGTGTGCTATTCTGTGCTAAATCTTGTTTGTAGGGACAGAGTAGGACAGTGAGTGAAACTGACAGTGTGCTATTCTGTTCTAAACCAATCTTGCTGAACCATATTTGAAATCCTTGAGTTTAGGGACAGAGAGGTACAGTGAGGGAAAGTGTCAGTGTGCTATTCTGTGCTAAATCTTGTTTGTAGGGACAGAGTAGGACAGTGAGTGAAACTGACAGTGTGCTATTCTGTTCTAAACCAATCTTGCTGAACCATATTTGAAATCCTTGAGTTTAGGGACAGAGAAGGACAGTGAGGGAAAGTGTCAGTGTGCTATTCTGTGCTAAATCTTGTTTGTAGGGACAGAGTAGGACAGTGAGTGAAACTGACAGTGTGCTATTCTGTTCTAAACCAATCTTGCTGAACCATATTTGAAATCCTTGAGTTTAGGGACAGAGAGGTACAGTGAGGGAAAGTGTCAGTGTGCTATTCTGTGCTAAATCTTGTTTGTAGGGACAGAGTAGGACAGTGAGTGAAACTGACAGTATGCTATTCTGTTCTAAACCAATCTTGCTGAACCATATTTGAAATCCTTGAGTTTAGGGACAGAGAGGTACAGTGAGGGAAAGTGTCAGTGTGCTATTCTGTGCTAAATCTTGTTTGTAGGGACAGAGTAGGACAGTGAGTGAAACTGACAGTGTGCTATTCTGTTCTAAACCAATCTTGCTGAACCATATTTGAAATCCTTGAGTTTAGGGACAGAGAAGGACACTCGTGGAAACTATCAGTGTGCTATTCTGTGCTAAATCTTGTTTGTAGGGACAGAGTAGGACAGTGAGTGAAACTGACAGTGTGCTATTCTGTTCTAAACCAATCTTGCTGAACCATATTTGAAATCCTTGAGTTTAGGGACAGAGAGGTACAGTGGGGGAAAGTGTCAGTGTGCTATTCTGTGCTAAATCTTGTTTGTAGGGACAGAGTAGGACAGTGAGTGAAACTGACAGTGTGCTATTCTGTTCTAAACCAATCTTGCTGAACCATATTTGAAATCCTTGAGTTTAGGGACAGAGAAGGACACTCGTGGAAACTATCAGTGTGCTATTCTGTGCTAAATCTTGTTTGTAGGGACAGAGTAGGACAGTGAGTGAAACTGACAGTGTGCTATTCTGTTCTAAACCAATCTTGCTGAACCATATTTGAAATCCTTGAGTTTAGGGACAGATAAGGACACTCGTGGAAACTATCAGTGTGCTATTCTGTGCTAAATCTTGTTTGTAGGGACAGAGTAGGACAGTGAGTGAAACTGACAGTGTGCTATTCTGTTCTAAACCAATCTTGCTGAACCATATTTGAAATCCTTGAGTTTAGGGACAGAGAGGTACAGTGAGGGAAAGTGTCAGTGTGCTATTCTGTGCTAAATCTTGTTTGTAGGGACAGAGTAGGACAGTGAGTGAAACTGACAGTGTGCTATTCTTTTCTAAACCAATCTTGCTGAACCATATTTGAAATCCTTGAGTTTAGGGACAGAGAAGGACACTCGTGGAAACTATCAGTGTGCTATTCTGTGCTAAATCTTGTTTGTAGGGACAGAGTAGGACAGTGAGTGAAACTGACAGTGTGCTATTCTGTTCTAAACCAATCTTGCTGAACCACATTTGAAATCCTTGAGTTTAGGGACAGAGAGGTACAGTGAGGGAAAGTGTCAGTGTGCTATTCTGTGCTAAATCTTGTTTGTAGGGACAGAGTAGGACAGTGAGTGAAACTGACAGTGTGCTATTCTGTTCTAAACCAATCTTGCTGAACCATATTTGAAATCCTTGAGTTTAGGGACAGAGAGGTACAGTGAGGGAAAGTGTCAGTGTGCTATTCTGTGCTAAATCTTGTTTGTAGGGACAGAGTAGGACAGTGAGTGAAATTGACAGTGTGCTATTCTGTTCTAAACCAATCTTGCTGAACCATATTTGAAATCCTTGAGTTTAGGGACAGAGAAGTACAGTGAGGGAAAGTGTCAGTGTGCTATTCTGTGCTAAATCTTGTTTGTAGGGACAGAGTAGGACAGTGAGTGAAACTGACAGTGTGCTATTCTGTTCTAAACCAATCTTGCTGAACCATATTTGAAATCCTTGAGTTTAGGGACAGAGAAGGACACTTGTGGAAACTATCAGTGTGCTATTCTGTGCTAAATCTTGTTTGTAGGGACAGAGTAGGACAGTGAGTGAAACTGACAGTGTGCTATTCTGTTCTAAACCAATCTTGCTGAACCATATTTGAAATCCTTGAGTTTAGGGACAGAGAGGTACAGTGAGGGAAAGTGTCAGTGTGCTATTCTGTGCTAAATCTTGTTTGTAGGGACAGAGTAGGACAGTGAGTGAAACTGACAGTGTGCTATTCTGTTCTAAACCAATCTTGCTGAACCATATTTGAAATCCTTGAGTTTAGGGACAGAGAAGTACAGTGAGGGAAAGTGTCAGTGTGCTATTCTGTGCTAAATCTTGTTTGTAGGGACAGAGTAGGACAGTGAGTGAAACTGACAGTGTGCTATTCTGTTCTAAACCAATCTTGCTGAACCATATTTGAAATCCTTGAGTTTAGGGACAGAGAGGTACAGTGAGGGAAAGTGTCAGTGTGCTATTCTGTGCTAAATCTTGTTTGTAGGGACAGAGTAGGACAGTGAGTGAAACTGACAGTGTGCTATTCTGTTCTAAACCAATCTTGCTGAACCATATTTGAAATCCTTGAGTTTAGGGACAGAGAAGGACAGTGAGGGAAAGTGTCAGTGTGCTATTCTGTGCTAAATCTTGTTTGTAGGGACAGAGTAGGACAGTGAGTGAAACTGACAGTGTGCTATTCTGTTCTAAACCAATCTTGCTGAACCATATTTGAAATCCTTGAGTTTAGGGACAGAGAGGTACAGTGAGGGAAAGTGTCAGTGTGCTATTCTGTGCTAAATCTTGTTTGTAGGGACAGAGTAGGACAGTGAGTGAAACTGACAGTATGCTATTCTGTTCTAAACCAATCTTGCTGAACCATATTTGAAATCCTTGAGTTTAGGGACAGAGAGGTACAGTGAGGGAAAGTGTCAGTGTGCTATTCTGTGCTAAATCTTGTTTGTAGGGACAGAGTAGGACAGTGAGTGAAACTGACAGTGTGCTATTCTGTTCTAAACCAATCTTGCTGAACCATATTTGAAATCCTTGAGTTTAGGGACAGAGAAGGACACTCGTGGAAACTATCAGTGTGCTATTCTGTGCTAAATCTTGTTTGTAGGGACAGAGTAGGACAGTGAGTGAAACTGACAGTGTGCTATTCTGTTCTAAACCAATCTTGCTGAACCATATTTGAAATCCTTGAGTTTAGGGACAGATAAGGACACTCGTGGAAACTATCAGTGTGCTATTCTGTGCTAAATCTTGTTTGTAGGGACAGAGTAGGACAGTGAGTGAAACTGACAGTGTGCTATTCTGTTCTAAACCAATCTTGCTGAACCATATTTGAAATCCTTGAGTTTAGGGACAGAGAGGTACAGTGAGGGAAAGTGTCAGTGTGCTATTCTGTGCTAAATCTTGTTTGTAGGGACAGAGTAGGACAGTGAGTGAAACTGACAGTGTGCTATTCTTTTCTAAACCAATCTTGCTGAACCATATTTGAAATCCTTGAGTTTAGGGACAGAGAAGGACACTCGTGGAAACTATCAGTGTGCTATTCTGTGCTAAATCTTGTTTGTAGGGACAGAGTAGGACAGTGAGTGAAACTGACAGTGTGCTATTCTGTTCTAAACCAATCTTGCTGAACCACATTTGAAATCCTTGAGTTTAGGGACAGAGAGGTACAGTGAGGGAAAGTGTCAGTGTGCTATTCTGTGCTAAATCTTGTTTGTAGGGACAGAGTAGGACAGTGAGTGAAACTGACAGTGTGCTATTCTGTTCTAAACCAATCTTGCTGAACCATATTTGAAATCCTTGAGTTTAGGGACAGAGAGGTACAGTGAGGGAAAGTGTCAGTGTGCTATTCTGTGCTAAATCTTGTTTGTAGGGACAGAGTAGGACAGTGAGTGAAACTGACAGTGTGCTATTCTGTTCTAAACCAATCTTGCTGAACCATATTTGAAATCCTTGAGTTTAGGGACAGAGAGGTACAGTGAGGGAAAGTGTCAGTGTGCTATTCTGTGCTAAATCTTGTTTGTAGGGACAGAGTAGGACAGCGAGTGAAACTGACAGTGTGCTATTCTGTTCTAAACCAATCTTGCTGAACCATATTTGAAATCCTTGAGTTTAGGGACAGAGAGGTACAGTGAGGGAAAGTGTCAGTGTGCTATTCTGTGCTAAATCTTGTTTGTAGGGACAGAGTAGGACAGTGAGTGAAACTGACAGTGTGCTATTCTGTTCTAAACCAATCTTGCTGAACCATATTTGAAATCCTTGAGTTTAGGGACAGAGAGGTACAGTGAGGGAAAGTGTCAGTGTGCTATTCTGTGCTAAATCTTGTTTGTAGGGACAGAGTAGGACAGTGAGTGAAACTGACAGTGTGCTATTCTGTTCTAAACCAATCTTGCTGAACCATATTTGAAATACTTGAGTTTAGGGACAGAGAAGGACAGTGAGGGAAAGTGTCAGTGTGCTATTCTGTGCTAAATCTTGTTTGTAGGGACAGAGTAGGACAGTGAGTGAAACTGACAGTGTGCTATTCTGTTCTAAACCAATCTTGCTGAACCATATTTGAAATCCTTGAGTTTAGGGACAGAGAGGTACAGTGAGGGAAAGTGTCAGTGTGCTATTCTGTGCTAAATCTTGTTTGTAGGGACAGAGTAGGACAGTGAGTGAAACTGACAGTATGCTATTCTGTTCTAAACCAATCTTGCTGAACCATATTTGAAATCCTTGAGTTTAGGGACAGAGAGGTACAGTGAGGGAAAGTGTCAGTGTGCTATTCTCTGCTAAATCTTGTTTGTAGGGACAGAGTAGGACAGTGAGTGAAACTGACAGTGTGCTATTCTGTTCTAAACCAATCTTGCTGAACCATATTTGAAATCCTTGAGTTTAGGGACAGAGAAGGACACTCGTGGAAACTATCAGTGTGCTATTCTGTGCTAAATCTTGTTTGTAGGGACAGAGTAGGACAGTGAGTGAAACTGACAGTGTGCTATTCTGTTCTAAACCAATCTTGCTGAACCATATTTGAAATCCTTGAGTTTAGGGACAGAGAGGTACAGTGGGGGAAAGTGTCAGTGTGCTATTCTGTGCTAAATCTTGTTTGTAGGGACAGAGTAGGACAGTGAGTGAAACTGACAGTGTGCTATTCTGTTCTAAACCAATCTTGCTGAACCATATTTGAAATCCTTGAGTTTAGGGACAGAGAAGGACACTCGTGGAAACTATCAGTGTGCTATTCTGTGCTAAATCTTGTTTGTAGGGACAGAGTAGGACAGTGAGTGAAACTGACAGTGTGCTATTCTGTTCTAAACCAATCTTGCTGAACCATATTTGAAATCCTTGAGTTTAGGGACAGATAAGGACACTCGTGGAAACTATCAGTGTGCTATTCTGTGCTAAATCTTGTTTGTAGGGACAGAGTAGGACAGTGAGTGAAACTGACAGTGTGCTATTCTGTTCTAAACCAATCTTGCTGAACCATATTTGAAATCCTTGAGTTTAGGGACAGAGAGGTACAGTGAGGGAAAGTGTCAGTGTGCTATTCTGTGCTAAATCTTGTTTGTAGGGACAGAGTAGGACAGTGAGTGAAACTGACAGTGTGCTATTCTGTTCTAAACCAATCTTGCTGAACCATATTTGAAATCCTTGAGTTTAGGGACAGAGAGGTACAGTGAGGGAAAGTGTCAGTGTGCTATTCTGTGCTAAATCTTGTTTGTAGGGACAGAGTAGGACAGTGAGTGAAACTGACAGTGTGCTATTCTGTTCTAAACCAATCTTGCTGAACCATATTTAAAATCCTTGAGTTTAGGGACAGAGAGGTACAGTGAGGGAAAGTGTCAGTGTGCTATTCTGTCCTAAATCTTGTTTGTAGGGACAGGGTAGGACAGTGAGTGAAACTGACAGTGTGCTATTCTGTTCTAAACCAATCTTGCTGAACCATATTTGAAATCCTTGAGTTTAGGGACAGAGAGGTACAGTGGGGGAAAGTGTCAGTGTGCTATTCTGTGCTAAATCTTGTTTGTAGGGACAGAGTAGGACAGTGAGTGAAACTGACAGTGTGCTATTCTGTTCTAAACCAATCTTGCTGAACCATATTTGAAATCCTTGAGTTTAGGGACAGAGAAGGACACTCGTGGAAACTATCAGTGTGCTATTCTGTGCTAAATCTTGTTTGTAGGGACAGAGTAGGACAGTGAGTGAAACTGACAGTGTGCTATTCTGTTCTAAACCAATCTTGCTGAACCATATTTGAAATCCTTGAGTTTAGGGACAGATAAGGACACTCGTGGAAACTATCAGTGTGCTATTCTGTGCTAAATCTTGTTTGTAGGGACAGAGTAGGACAGTGAGTGAAACTGACAGTGTGCTATTCTGTTCTAAACCAATCTTGCTGAACCATATTTGAAATCCTTGAGTTTAGGGACAGAGAGGTACAGTGAGGGAAAGTGTCAGTGTGCTATTCTGTGCTAAATCTTGTTTGTAGGGACAGAGTAGGACAGTGAGTGAAACTGACAGTGTGCTATTCTTTTCTAAACCAATCTTGCTGAACCATATTTGAAATCCTTGAGTTTAGGGACAGAGAAGGACACTCGTGGAAACTATCAGTGTGCTATTCTGTGCTAAATCTTGTTTGTAGGGACAGAGTAGGACAGTGAGTGAAACTGACAGTGTGCTATTCTGTTCTAAACCAATCTTGCTGAACCACATTTGAAATCCTTGAGTTTAGGGACAGAGAGGTACAGTGAGGGAAAGTGTCAGTGTGCTATTCTGTGCTAAATCTTGTTTGTAGGGACAGAGTAGGACAGTGAGTGAAACTGACAGTGTGCTATTCTGTTCTAAACCAATCTTGCTGAACCATATTTGAAATCCTTGAGTTTAGGGACAGAGAGGTACAGTGAGGGAAAGTGTCAGTGTGCTATTCTGTGCTAAATCTTGTTTGTAGGGACAGAGTAGGACAGTGAGTGAAATTGACAGTGTGCTATTCTGTTCTAAACCAATCTTGCTGAACCATATTTGAAATCCTTGAGTTTAGGGACAGAGAAGTACAGTGAGGGAAAGTGTCAGTGTGCTATTCTGTGCTAAATCTTGTTTGTAGGGACAGAGTAGGACAGTGAGTGAAACTGACAGTGTGCTATTCTGTTCTAAACCAATCTTGCTGAACCATATTTGAAATCCTTGAGTTTAGGGACAGAGAAGGACACTTGTGGAAACTATCAGTGTGCTATTCTGTGCTAAATCTTGTTTGTAGGGACAGAGTAGGACAGTGAGTGAAACTGACAGTGTGCTATTCTGTTCTAAACCAATCTTGCTGAACCATATTTGAAATCCTTGAGTTTAGGGACAGAGAGGTACAGTGAGGGAAAGTGTCAGTGTGCTATTCTGTGCTAAATCTTGTTTGTAGGGACAGAGTAGGACAGTGAGTGAAACTGACAGTGTGCTATTCTGTTCTAAACCAATCTTGCTGAACCATATTTGAAATCCTTGAGTTTAGGGACAGAGAGGTACAGTGAGGGAAAGTGTCAGTGTGCTATTCTGTGCTAAATCTTGTTTGTAGGGACAGAGTAGGACAGTGAGTGAAACTGACAGTGTGCTATTCTGTTCTAAACCAATCTTGCTGAACCATATTTGAAATCCTTGAGTTTAGGGACAGAGAGGTACAGTGAGGGAAAGTGTCAGTGTGCTATTCTGTGCTAAATCTTGTTTTTAGGGACAGAGTAGGACAGTGAGTGAAACTGACAGTGTGCTATTCTGTTCTAAACCAATCTTGCTGAACCATATTTGAAATCCTTGAGTTTAGGGACAGAGAAGGACAGTGAGGGAAAGTGTCAGTGTGCTATTCTGTGCTAAATCTTGTTTGTAGGGACAGAGTAGGACAGTGAGTGAAACTGACAGTGTGCTATTCTGTTCTAAACCAATCTTGCTGAACCATATTTGAAATCCTTGAGTTTAGGGACAGAGAGGTACAGTGAGGGAAAGTGTCAGTGTGCTATTCTGTGCTAAATCTTGTTTGTAGGGACAGAGTAGGACAGTGAGTGAAACTGACAGTATGCTATTCTGTTCTAAACCAATCTTGCTGAACCATATTTGAAATCCTTGAGTTTAGGGACAGAGAGGTACAGTGAGGGAAAGTGTCAGTGTGCTATTCTGTGCTAAATCTTGTTTGTAGGGACAGAGTAGGACAGTGAGTGAAACTGACAGTGTGCTATTCTGTTCTAAACCAATCTTGCTGAACCATATTTGAAATCCTTGAGTTTAGGGACAGAGAAGGACACTCGTGGAAACTATCAGTGTGCTATTCTGTGCTAAATCTTGTTTGTAGGGACAGAGTAGGACAGTGAGTGAAACTGACAGTGTGCTATTCTGTTCTAAACCAATCTTGCTGAACCATATTTGAAATCCTTGAGTTTAGGGACAGATAAGGACACTCGTGGAAACTATCAGTGTGCTATTCTGTGCTAAATCTTGTTTGTAGGGACAGAGTAGGACAGTGAGTGAAACTGACAGTGTGCTATTCTGTTCTAAACCAATCTTGCTGAACCATATTTGAAATCCTTGAGTTTAGGGACAGAGAGGTACAGTGAGGGAAAGTGTCAGTGTGCTATTCTGTGCTAAATCTTGTTTGTAGGGACAGAGTAGGACAGTGAGTGAAACTGACAGTGTGCTATTCTTTTCTAAACCAATCTTGCTGAACCATATTTGAAATCCTTGAGTTTAGGGACAGAGAAGGACACTCGTGGAAACTATCAGTGTGCTATTCTGTGCTAAATCTTGTTTGTAGGGACAGAGTAGGACAGTGAGTGAAACTGACAGTGTGCTATTCTGTTCTAAACCAATCTTGCTGAACCACATTTGAAATCCTTGAGTTTAGGGACAGAGAGGTACAGTGAGGGAAAGTGTCAGTGTGCTATTCTGTGCTAAATCTTGTTTGTAGGGACAGAGTAGGACAGTGAGTGAAACTGACAGTGTGCTATTCTGTTCTAAACCAATCTTGCTGAACCATATTTGAAATCCTTGAGTTTAGGGACAGAGAGGTACAGTGAGGGAAAGTGTCAGTGTGCTATTCTGTGCTAAATCTTGTTTGTAGGGACAGAGTAGGACAGTGAGTGAAACTGACAGTGTGCTATTCTGTTCTAAACCAATCTTGCTGAACCATATTTGAAATCCTTGAGTTTAGGGACAGAGAGGTACAGTGAGGGAAAGTGTCAGTGTGCTATTCTGTGCTAAATCTTGTTTGTAGGGACAGAGTAGGACAGCGAGTGAAACTGACAGTGTGCTATTCTGTTCTAAACCAATCTTGCTGAACCATATTTGAAATCCTTGAGTTTAGGGACAGAGAGGTACAGTGAGGGAAAGTGTCAGTGTGCTATTCTGTGCTAAATCTTGTTTGTAGGGACAGAGTAGGACAGTGAGTGAAACTGACAGTGTGCTATTCTGTTCTAAACCAATCTTGCTGAACCATATTTGAAATCCTTGAGTTTAGGGACAGAGAGGTACAGTGAGGGAAAGTGTCAGTGTGCTATTCTGTGCTAAATCTTGTTTGTAGGGACAGAGTAGGACAGTGAGTGAAACTGACAGTGTGCTATTCTGTTCTAAACCAATCTTGCTGAACCATATTTGAAATACTTGAGTTTAGGGACAGAGAAGGACAGTGAGGGAAAGTGTCAGTGTGCTATTCTGTGCTAAATCTTGTTTGTAGGGACAGAGTAGGACAGTGAGTGAAACTGACAGTGTGCTATTCTGTTCTAAACCAATCTTGCTGAACCATATTTGAAATCCTTGAGTTTAGGGACAGAGAGGTACAGTGAGGGAAAGTGTCAGTGTGCTATTCTGTGCTAAATCTTGTTTGTAGGGACAGAGTAGGACAGTGAGTGAAACTGACAGTATGCTATTCTGTTCTAAACCAATCTTGCTGAACCATATTTGAAATCCTTGAGTTTAGGGACAGAGAGGTACAGTGAGGGAAAGTGTCAGTGTGCTATTCTCTGCTAAATCTTGTTTGTAGGGACAGAGTAGGACAGTGAGTGAAACTGACAGTGTGCTATTCTGTTCTAAACCAATCTTGCTGAACCATATTTGAAATCCTTGAGTTTAGGGACAGAGAAGGACACTCGTGGAAACTATCAGTGTGCTATTCTGTGCTAAATCTTGTTTGTAGGGACAGAGTAGGACAGTGAGTGAAACTGACAGTGTGCTATTCTGTTCTAAACCAATCTTGCTGAACCATATTTGAAATCCTTGAGTTTAGGGACAGAGAGGTACAGTGGGGGAAAGTGTCAGTGTGCTATTCTGTGCTAAATCTTGTTTGTAGGGACAGAGTAGGACAGTGAGTGAAACTGACAGTGTGCTATTCTGTTCTAAACCAATCTTGCTGAACCATATTTGAAATCCTTGAGTTTAGGGACAGAGAAGGACACTCGTGGAAACTATCAGTGTGCTATTCTGTGCTAAATCTTGTTTGTAGGGACAGAGTAGGACAGTGAGTGAAACTGACAGTGTGCTATTCTGTTCTAAACCAATCTTGCTGAACCATATTTGAAATCCTTGAGTTTAGGGACAGATAAGGACACTCGTGGAAACTATCAGTGTGCTATTCTGTGCTAAATCTTGTTTGTAGGGACAGAGTAGGACAGTGAGTGAAACTGACAGTGTGCTATTCTGTTCTAAACCAATCTTGCTGAACCATATTTGAAATCCTTGAGTTTAGGGACAGAGAGGTACAGTGAGGGAAAGTGTCAGTGTGCTATTCTGTGCTAAATCTTGTTTGTAGGGACAGAGTAGGACAGTGAGTGAAACTGACAGTGTGCTATTCTTTTCTAAACCAATCTTGCTGAACCATATTTGAAATCCTTGAGTTTAGGGACAGAGAAGGACACTCGTGGAAACTATCAGTGTGCTATTCTGTGCTAAATCTTGTTTGTAGGGACAGAGTAGGACAGTGAGTGAAACTGACAGTGTGCTATTCTGTTCTAAACCAATCTTGCTGAACCACATTTGAAATCCTTGAGTTTAGGGACAGAGAGGTACAGTGAGGGAAAGTGTCAGTGTGCTATTCTGTGCTAAATCTTGTTTGTAGGGACAGAGTAGGACAGTGAGTGAAACTGACAGTGTGCTATTCTGTTCTAAACCAATCTTGCTGAACCATATTTGAAATCCTTGAGTTTAGGGACAGAGAGGTACAGTGAGGGAAAGTGTCAGTGTGCTATTCTGTGCTAAATCTTGTTTGTAGGGACAGAGTAGGACAGTGAGTGAAACTGACAGTGTGCTATTCTGTTCTAAACCAATCTTGCTGAACCATATTTGAAATCCTTGAGTTTAGGGACAGAGAGGTACAGTGAGGGAAAGTGTCAGTGTGCTATTCTGTGCTAAATCTTGTTTGTAGGGACAGAGTAGGACAGCGAGTGAAACTGACAGTGTGCTATTCTGTTCTAAACCAATCTTGCTGAACCATATTTGAAATCCTTGAGTTTAGGGACAGAGAGGTACAGTGAGGGAAAGTGTCAGTGTGCTATTCTGTGCTAAATCTTGTTTGTAGGGACAGAGTAGGACAGTGAGTGAAACTGACAGTGTGCTATTCTGTTCTAAACCAATCTTGCTGAACCATATTTGAAATCCTTGAGTTTAGGGACAGAGAAGGACACTCGTGGAAACTATCAGTGTGCTATTCTGTGCTAAATCTTGTTTGTAGGGACAGAGTAGGACAGTGAGTGAAACTGACAGTGTGCTATTCTGTTCTAAACCAATCTTGCTGAACCATATTTGAAATCCTTGAGTTTAGGGACAGAGAAGGACACTCGTGGAAACTATCAGTGTGCTATTCTGTGCTAAATATTGTTTGTAGGGACACAGTAGGACAGTGAGTGAAACTGACAGTGTGCTATTCTGTTCTAAACCAATCTGTCAGGGTCACCTGTGGCCAGGTGACAGATGCACACCGTAGGGGGACAGGAGTGCACCGCGAGGTAGTGAACCCTATGGCTGGCTTCTGTGGATAGGAAACTGGGTGGTTGTGGAAAGCGGGACCAGAGGAGCACAACCGGGATCCCAACGGAAGCGAGAGCCAAGATTCCCCAGGGCGCGGAGTCTAAGACCCAGCTGGTCTTCTCCAGGGCCTCTAGTGGTGAGGATGTTACGCTGCAGGCTGGGACCAGGTCGCGGCCCCTGGAGTTTCCTAGCTCACACCCCGTAGGATAAGGGGAAGCAGCAGCACACGATAGAGAGAACCGAATAACAAGCCGAAGGTCAGGGGCCACAAGCAGACAAGGATAACGAAGAACGAGCCGAAGGTCAAGGGTCACGAGCAGACAGGGATGGTCGGGGACAAGCCAATAACGTAACAGAGAGACAGACGTAGCACACGGCAGGCAGGAACCCAAACACACAATGCCTAACAAACACGTTGATCAGCAAAGCAGGCTTGCAGTGCACAGGTTAATATAGTGTTCAGTGATAGGGCCTGGGGTGGAGTCAGGCTGGGAGGAGATTATAAAGGAAGCCAGGTGAAGGAGGTCTGGTCTCTAGATGAACACATGAGGAGGAAGGTAAGATGGCAGACAAACACTACTGCATATCCATGACAGTACCCTCCCTCTTATGGGCCCTCCCCCGCCTGGACCCAGGCTTAAAGGGAAATCTCTGATGAAACCTTCTCAACAGATGAGGTGCAGCGACATCAGATGCAGCGATCCAAGACGCCTCCTCAGGACCAAAACCTCTCCAATGCACAAGGTACTGAAGAATGCCTCTGCAGAGCCGAGAATCCAGAACTTGTCTAACCTCGTACTTAAGATTATCCTCAGAGACTGAAAACGAGGTAGGGAGATGACAAGAAGATCTATTGAGGACCAAAGGCTCTCTAGGAATAAGCAAGGGCATGAGACGATCAACAGGAATCTGAGGAGGGTCCCCTAGACCCTTAAAGGGGAACTGGTCATCTTGCACAGGACCATCAGACTGGGCAGATGTCAGTGGAACCCTGAAGTCAGGTTGGTTAGAAGGTGACATGTCGCCGGAGTCAAGCTGAATAGCTGAAGGACAAGCAGAATGTCCCGAACAAGAAAAAGTGAGAGGCTCACTGGGCATGGGCTGGACTGGCATAACTAGTACAGAGGCAGAGTGAATAGCTGAGTCAGGTGTAGCGACTACCTGAATCGCATCGCAAGACGTAGCGACTGCAGGACTTGTAGACAAGCTAGCCTGGCTGTGCGTCCAAGGGTGGTTAGGGACAGAGAAATGTAAATGGTTATGCAACCTGGAATGAATGACCGGCTCAGATTCACAGGGGGCAACCTTGGGTAGGCAGGACGAGGAACAGGAGGGACCCCAAGCCAGGATCTGTCCAGTAGTCCAGTCCACATGAGGAGAATGGAGCTGTAACCATGGGAGACCCAAAATTATAGGCGTTGAGGCCTTGGGTAAGATAAGGAAGGATATCCACTCCTGGTGGAGTGTACCCACCGACATCTTAACAGGGAGGGTCTGGAAGCGGATAGGTCCCCCTGGGAGAACAGTACCATCAATCGCCAAGACCACCAATGGCGTGGTGAGGGGCAAAAGAGTAAGTCTCATGGACGATGCGATTTCCCAGTCCATGAAATTACCAGCGGCTCCGGAATCCAGATATGCTGAGACCGAATGAGAAGAAGCACCAACATGAAGGAACACAGAAAGCAGAAGACGAGAAGGGGAAGGTGATATTTCTGGGTCCAATACTCCACTTTCCAGATGAAGTGGACCCGGACGTTTTTCTGGACAAAGAGAGCAAGTGTCACGAAAATGACCTTTGCCCCCACAGTAAAGACACAGACCAAGAGTTCTGCGCCTAGCACGTTCCTCGGGGGATAGCCTGGTCCGACCCAGCTGCATGGGTTCCTCAGCTGGTAGGAGATGCTCTACGGGTAGAAGAGAGGGGAGCTCAGGCTGACTAAGAACCAAGGAGTGCTGGCGTTGCTTTTCTAAGGTCCTCTCCTGAAAGCGAATATCGATCTGGTTACACAAGGAGATAACGCCGGCCAGATCAGTGGGGATGGTTCTTCCTGCTAATTCATCCTTCACTCTATCAGACAGGCCATGCAAAAAGGTTGCGACTAAGGCCTCATTGTTCCAGCTCAACTCAGCCGACAGTATGCGGAAATGAAGGGCATACTGTCCCACAGAAGCAGACTCTTGGCGGAGACGTAAAAGGGTGCTGGCCGCTGAAGAGACACGAGCCGGTTCTTCGAAGATATTCCGAAAAAGTTTCAAGAAGCCAGACAGGCTAGAAACCACTGGATCATTCAGTTCCCACAGAGGGGCTGCCCAGGCTAAAGCTTCACCAGAGAGGAGGGAAATGATATAGGCTACCTTAGCCCGATCAGACAGGAAGTTTTGGGGCTGGAGCTCAAAATGAATTGTGCATTGACTAAGGAACCCCCTGCAAGCCTTGGAGTCCCCAGAGAAACGGGACGGAGCTGGCAGTTGTAGTGAGTGTGTGGCTGCGACTGGTGCAATAGGTGCAGCCGCTGGTTGTATTTGAGGTTGCGGATTCAGGGTTCCCAAGGAGGCCTGAAGCTGCTCAAAGCGAGAAGCCAGATCCTGGAGGAATCGCATCACCTGAGTCTGATTCGATTCCTGGGTTTCAAGTCTGCAAACTATGCCCTGCAACGGATCATCCACGGGTAACGGGATGTCAGCCGGGTTCATGGCTGATCAAACTGTCAGGGTCACCTGTGGCCAGGTGACAGATGCACACCGTAGGGGGACAGGAGTGCACCGCGAGGTAGTGAACCCTATGGCTGGCTTCTGTGGATAGGAAACTGGGTGGTTGTGGAAAGCGGGACCAGAGGAGCACAACCGGGATCCCAACGGAAGCGAGAGCCAAGATTCCCCAGGGCGCGGAGTCTAAGACCCAGCTGGTCTTCTCCAGGGCCTCTAGTGGTGAGGATGTTACGCTGCAGGCTGGGACCAGGTCGCGGCCCCTGGAGTTTCCTAGCTCACGCCCCGTAGGATAAGGGGAAGCAGCAGCACACGATAGAGAGAACCGAATAACAAGCCGAAGGTCAGGGGCCACAAGCAGACAAGGATAACGAAGAACGAGCCGAAGGTCAAGGGTCACGAGCAGACAGGGATGGTCGGGGACAAGCCAATAACGTAACAGAGAGACAGACGTAGCACACGGCAGGCAGGAACCCAAACACACAATGCCTAACAAACACGTTGATCAGCAAAGCAGGCTTGCAGTGCACAGGTTAATATAGTGTTCAGTGATAGGGCCTGGGGTGGAGTCAGGCTGGGAGGAGATTATAAAGGAAGCCAGGTGAAGGAGGTCTGGTCTCTAGATGAACACATGAGGAGGAAGGTAAGATGGCAGACAAACACTACTGCATATCCATGACACAATCTTGCTGAACCATATTTGAAATCCTTGAGTTTAGGGACAGAGAAGGACACTCGTGGAAACTATTAGTGTGCTATTCTGTGCTAAATCTTGTTTGTAGGGACAGAGAAGGACAGTGAGGGAAACTGACAGTGTGCTATTCTGTGCTAAACCAATCTTGCTGAAGCATATTGCAAATCCTTGTGTTTAGGGACAGAGAAGGATAGGCAGGGGACAGTGTCAGTGTCATTGTTGCTAAGCCTCCTGCACAGTATACACCTGAAGGTAGCCCTTATTGCTGTTTTTCCCATCTCCCTGCAGGCCATCCATTAAAATGTCTGGAAGGCAAACAAGGAGAGGCAGACAGTCAGGAGGCAAAAAAAGAGGGCAAGCAGGCTCTGTGTCTGGGGGCAACAGTGCTGGTCGTGGACGCGGTGCATTGTCATCAGCACATGGCCATGGGACACGCTTGTCCTTCTTTTCGGCAGCTGGACATGTTGAGCCACATCATGCCGAAGACTTGGTAGAGTGGATGACCAAGCCCACCTCATCCTCCTCATCCTCTCTCACCCAGGCACAGGGTACGGCCAAAGCAGCTGCCAAAGCGTCCTCTTCTCTGGTATCATTATCTTCATTAGTCAATCCTTCCCTAGACCCACCATGTCCTCCTCCTGAGGAGTCCCCCGAACTGTTTGAGCACAGTGTTGGGTACATGCTCCAGGAGGATGCCCAGCGTTTCGAAGGATCTGATGATGATACCCAGCTAGAGGAAGGCAGTAGCATGAGAGCAGAGAGAGGGGATGCTCAAGAAGGACACCAATCTGGCAGTCATGCTCCAGCAGCTGCAGCATACTGCCAGATTAGCTCCAGTGATGAGGAGGGAGGGGATGATGAGGTCACTGACTCCACGTGGGTGCCTAATAGGAGAGAGGAGGAGGAGGAGGATGAGGAGGAGGCACATCTCCAACGAGGCAGGATGCCCTTGAGTGGCCAGCGTATGGGCAGCACACCGACGGAATCACACCGCAGAGCTCCGCCTGTGCAGGGCGCTGCCTCTGCCCATCATTCAAAAAGTTCTTTGGTGTGGGCCTTTTTTGAGGCGAGTGCATCAGATCGCACAGCTGCTGTTTGCAACATATGTCTCAAGCGTATATCGCGTGGCCAAAACATCAGCCGCTTGGGCACCACATGCTTGATCAGACATATGTTGACCTGCCATGCAGCTCGTTGGCAAGCCTACCTTAAAGACCCACACCAAAGAACAAAGCGGACCTCTCCTTGCACCGCATCAGCTGGGATCTCAAAACCCACTATACCTTCAGTCCTCTCTGAAACCTGCACTGAGAGGAATGAAGGTGTAGAATTAGGTGTGTCACAGCCCAGTACTTGCGGCCACTCTGCTAGCAGTACACCGACGTCCGATTCTAGCAGGCAAATTTCCCTGCCCCAGCTGCTGGACCGTCGAAAGAAGTTCACTCCCAGCCATCCACATGCCCAGCGGTTGAATGCTAGCTTGGCTAAATTGCTAGCGCTTCAACTGCTGCCTTTTCAGTTGGTAGACTCGGCCCCCTTCCGTGAGTTTGTGCAATGTGCGGTTCCTCAGTGGCAGGTTCCCAAACACCACTTTTTCTCACGGAAGGCGATTCCGGCTCTCTACAGGCATGTGGAAGGCAATGTCTTGGCCTCGCTGGACAGGGCGGTCAGCGGTAAGGTGCATATTACCGCTGACTCATGGTCCAGCAGGCATCGACAGGGACGTTACCTTTCTTTCACGGCCCATTGGGTCACTCTTTTGGCAGCTGGGAAGGATGCAGGACAAGGTGCAGTAGTGTTGGAGGTTGTTCCACCGCCACGCCTCCAAAATGCTACTACTGGTTGTGACACACCTCTCTCCTCCACCCCCTCCTCTTCTTCTTCCTCCATGGCCTCTTCCTGTGGTTTGTCCTCGGAACCAGCGGTGCTCCGTAGGCGTTCAAGGGGCTACGCAAGTACGCAGGCAAAAAGATGCCATGCCGTGCTTGCGCTGGTGTGTTTGGGGGACAGGAGCCACACTGGGGCAGAGGTCCTGTCTGCTCTGCAGGGGCAGGCCAAGAGGTGGTTGACGCCACGCCAGCTTAAGCCAGGAATGGTGGTTTGCGACAATGGCACCAACCTCCTCTCCGCCCTCCGACAGGGACAACTGACCCATGTGCCCTGTATGGCTCACGTCCTTAACCTGGTGGTGCAGCGGTTCTTGGGCAGGTACCCGGGCTTACAGGATGTCCTGAGGCAGGCCAGAAAAGTCTGTGTTCATTTCTGCAGATCTTATAATGCCAGTGCTCGCCTGGCTGAGCTGCAAAAGGAGTTGAACCTGCCCAAGAACCGCCTTATATGTGACATGCCCACCAGGTGGAACTCAACGTTGGCCATGCTGCAGCGGCTGCACACGCAGCAGAGGGCCATCAATGAGTACCTGTGCGACTACGGCACCAGGACAGGGTCAGGGGAGCTCGGGTTTTTTTCACCACGCCAGTGGGGCATGATCAGGGATGCATGCACTGTCCTGGCACCATTTGAGGAGGCCACGAGGATGGTGAGCAGTGACAGTGCATGCATCAGTGACACTGTACCTCTTGTCCACCTGTTGGAGCACACGCTGCGTGGAATAATGGTCAGGGCACTTGAGGCAGAACAGAGGCAGGAAGAGGAGGACTTCCTTGCCTCTCAAGGCCCCCTTTACCCAGACAGTGTTCCTTCTGTCCCACCCATCGCACAGGAAGAGGAGGAGGAGGAGGAGGAGGATTGTGTCAGCATGGAGGTGGAGGCTGGCACTCAGCATCATCAGCAGCAGTCTTTTAGGGATGATTTACAGTCCCAAGAAACCAGTGGACTTGTACGTGGCTGGGAGGAGGTGGCTGCAGATCATGTCGTCCTTAGTGACCCAGAGGACTCCAGACTGAATGCCTCGGCTAACCTACGCTGCATGGCCTCCCTGATCCTGCAAAGTCTGCAGAAGGATCCTCGTATTCTTCGGATCAAGGAGAGGGACCATTACTGGCTGGCCACTCTCCTTGATCCACGGTACAAGGGTAAGGTTGCGGACCTTATGTTACCGTCGCAGAGGGAGCAGAGGATGAGACAACTCCGGGAGGCCTTGCAGAAAGGTCTGTGCAACGCGTTCCCAGAGACTGGGAGGTTACAAACTCCTGGTCCTGGACAACGAGTTGCTGAGGCTTCGGGCAGTCAAAGAAGGAGCGGTGGGGAAGGTGGCCGTCTGACCGATGCGTTCAGACAATTCTTTAGTCCGCAGCCCCAAAGTATGATCGTTTCCAGCAACCATCGCCAGCGTCTGATATACATGGTGCAGGAATACCTAGGGGCAAGGTCAGACTTGGACACCTTCCCCACCGAAAATCCTCTGGCTTACTGGGTCTTGAGGATGGATCACTGGCCAGAGCTTGCACAGTATGCAATTGAGCTACTGGCCTGTCCTGCATCCAGCGTTCTTTCAGAACGCACATTCAGTGCTGCTGGAGGATTTGTCACGGATCACAGGGTGCGCCTGTCCACCGACTCGGTTGATCGACTGACTTTCATCAAGATGAACCAGTCTTGGATCACCACCAGCTACCACACACCTGATGCTGATATAACAGACTAATTGATTTTAAAATGTCACATCCCTTCAAGACTGATGCTGATGCTGAGTTCCTGTGCTGTTATGTTGACTAGCTATCCTCCTCCTCCTCCTCAATGATCCGATTAATGATGATAGCTTGGAAGATCATTTTGGTTTATGGGTGCCGCCACCAGTGGCTAAGGCCCAATTTTTCAGCCCCTGTTTAACAGGGGCGTGTAATTACAATTTTTGATGCAATACTTTGCAACAGGCCTCATTGCTGTGCTCCAAGTACAGTATCTGTGAGGGGTTGCAGTGTTGTGCCACCAGTGCCTAAGGCCCAATTTTTCAGCCCCTGTTCAACAGGGGCATGCAATTATAATTATTGATCTAATAATTCACAGCAGGGCCCATTGCTGCGCCCACCAAGAGTAACTGTCAGGCCTTACAGTGTTGTGTCAACACCACCACCACCACCACCACCACCAAAGGCCCAAATTTTAAGCCCCTGTTCAACAGGGGCATGCAATTATAATTATTGATCTAATAATTCACAGCAGGGCCCATTGCTGCGCCCACCAAGAGTAACTGTCAGGCCTTACAGTGTTGTGTCAACACAACCACCACCAAAGGCCAAATTTTTCAGCCCCTGTTCAACAGGGGCATGCAATTATAATTATTGATCTAATAATTCACAGCAGGGCCCATTGCTGCGCCCACCAAGAGTAACTGTCAGGCCTTACAGTGTTGTGTCAACACCACCACCACCACCACCACCACCAAAGGCCAAATTTTTCAGCCCCTGTTCAACAGGGGCATGCAATTATAATTATTGATCTAATAATTCACAGCAGGGCCCATTGCTGCGCCCACCAAGAGTAACTGTCAGGCCTTACAGTGTTGTGTCAACACCACCACCACCACCACCACCACCAAAGGCCAAATTTTTCAGCCCCTGTTCAACAGGGGCATGCAATTATAATTATTGATCTAATAATTCACAGCAGGGCCCATTGCTGCGCCCACCAAGAGTAACTGTCAGGCCTTACAGTGTTGTGTCAACACCACCACCACCACCACCAAAGGCCCAATTTTTCAGCCCCTGTTCAACAGGGGCATGCAATTATAATTATTGATCTAATAATTCACAGCAGGGCCCATTGCTGCGCCCACCAAGAGTAACTGTCATGCCTTACAGTGTTGTGACACCAGCACCACCATCAAAGGCCCAATTTTTACTACCACTGTTCAACAATTATATGTTATTACAATTCCTGATATAATAGTTGACAGCAGGGCGTTCCAGCACCCACCAACAGTAACTGTGAGTGCTTACAGTGTTGTGCCAACACCAACACCTAAGGGGCCAATTTCTGCAGAGTATATACCGCAGGTCCCTACTTTCAAACATCCAACTTACAAACGACTACTACTTGCAAACGGAAGAAGACAACAGGAAGTGAGAGGAAATCTACCCCTTGGAAGGAAAATTCTCTCCTGTAAGAATTAATATGGGAGAAAGGTGTCTCCTCTCTACTGATGCTTTATCACCAATCCTTGTTTCAATAAAAACACCACATTTCAAAATCAGTTGTCATTGGGACGCAAAGTGAGGTGAAATGTTCTGAACAGGGGCACAGACAGCAAAACAAATGTTACAGGGGTGATAACCCTTCCCTATGTTTTCCAAAAAGCTTAAAAATAGGTATTTGGGCTGGAGCTACACTTAAACAATGTAGCTGTTCAAAATTACAAACAGATTCTACATAAGAACAAACCTACAGTCCCTGTCTTGTATGCACCGCCTGTATACGGCTGTTCAGAGTATATAGGGCCTTTTTTATTTTGTGTGCGGGGTTCCCCTTAATATCCATACAAGACCCAAAGGGGCTGGTAATGGGCTGGGGTAGGGGGGGGGGGGGTGATGGGGTAGCTATGCCATTTTTCTTAAAGATTTTCATCCATATTACCGGGACCAGACATTACATTAAAGCCGCAAGCAGTTTTAAATGGCTTTTTTTTTCTTTAGAAATGTAATTTTGTGCAGGGACAGTTCTAAACACGGGAAACACGTGGCACTTCACAGGCATACTTTAGACACCCCCCAGGTACAATATTTAAAGGAATATTTGACTTTTTTTTGTTTCACTTTATGCATCATTAAAATGACTGCTCCCGGAAAACGTCCGTTTTTAAAACTTATTTTTGCATTGATACATGTCCCCTGGTGCAGAACCCGGGTTCCCAAACTCTGTTTAGGACAATAACATGGATAATAGTCGTTATAATTAGCACTTTAGAATCCGAACGTTCGCATCCATTGTATTTAATAGGGTTCTAATGTTCGTGCGAACTTTCGGTCCGTTCGCAGGTTCTGGTGCGAACCGAACCCGGGGGTGTTCGGCTCATCACTACTCTCACCTCTATATTGAATAAAGACAAGTCCTTGTATCCCCACAAGTAACTTGAATGTCCACACCAGCTGCACTCCAACGTAGAGATTTATTTCCTTATAAAACACAAACTCTGTGTTCAGCAGAGTTTGCACCGGCGTCTCGTGTGCATGGGGCCTGACAGGAAAGGTTGGAGGGAGAACAGGACAGCTCAAGGTGTGGAAGAGGTCCAGGCACAAATGTTACACAATTCACTGCTCCGATTCTCAAGCAGACTCAGCCCATTCGGATAATCTCCCTAGTTTAGGACTAGCAGCCAAAATGATGCTCGAACTATACACTTGGTCTCTGCCACAGACCTGGTGAACTTGGTCTCTGTTCAAGGAGAGTTACCGGGACCCTTCCTTCACTGTGACTTCCACACCAGTCCGTCGGAACGGTTCCTCCACCGGCCTCCTCATCTAGGATATGAGTCCCCTCGCAAGGCGGCACCCTGAGATTCCTCGATCCCCGGTGGGCTCCAGCCGAAGGTGCTGGGCTCAGAACTTTGTTGCAGTCCCAGGGCTAAAGGTGCCTGGGACTGACAGGAACCACACACTCCCTTGGGGTAGGACCCCCGACAACGAACCGCAGACCCGCCCCTGGGCTAAAGGTGCCCAGGGCGGACAGGAACAAGAACCACAAACAGGCAGCGTCTGCCCCTTTTATATCCTCTCCCAGCATGCCCAGCAGGTAGACCACACCCACTGTATGGCTGCCGAGAGGGGACACACAAGGCACAGCACTGTATCAGTGGTTCAACCCTGGCCTACCATGGCAGCGCCACCTGCAGGCCACAGGGAACTGTACACCAATACGCTACCTGTGTACAAAAATGGTTGCAAGAACTCTAACAATTAGGGTGTTTGGGCACAACTACCACCCAAACACTTCCCCTAAATTTAGCACCCCGCTACATACATATGTATATGTAGCGCACTCACCCCCTTCACCTGCCTTTGGCTCCTCGCAGGGAGAGAGGGCACACCACGCCACAAGCCCGTACCCTCCTGTGTGAAAAGGTTGAGCGGTGTTATTGGCGGGTCTCCACAACCAGAAAGTCAGAATCCTCCAGAGAATGGTTCTCACCTCTATAGTTAACAGAGATAAGTCCTTGTTTCCCCCCAGTAACTTGAATGTCCACACCAGCTGTAACTCCAACGTAGAGTTTATTTCTCGTAAATAACAGTCTCTGAATAGAAAAGGTTGGAGAGAGAGGACAGGACAGCACAAGGTGTGGGAGAGGTCCAGGCACAAACGTAATCACTTCACTGCTTGGCTTCTCAAACAGACTCAGCCCATATGGATAGTCTCCCTAGGTAGGGACTAGCAGCCAAATGGTACTCTAACTTAACCGCACAGTCTCTGCCACAGACTGGGTGAACTTGGTCTCTGCCACAGACCTGGTGAACTTTATGTTTCAAAGCTTGACCTCTTTGTAAAGCCCCGTACACACGGTCAGACTTTTGGCCAACAAACTTAATTTTGAGCAAGTTGGACCAACAATCCGACCGTGTGTACTCTCCATCGGACAATCTTTTTTTGTTTTTTTTTTTTGTTTTCATCGGACAAATGTTGGGTCTGCAAACGGACAAACTTTTGCCCAACAAAAGTCCGATGGAGCAAAGTCCGACCGTGTGTACAGAAAACCATCGGACAAAAATTTGTCCGATGGAAAAAACAAATAATGTTATGTAGCGGGGTCTCTAAATTTAGGTAGGACACTCAGGTATGTAAGTATGGGAATAATGGACCATTTGTGTTCGTGGAGGATTGGACGGTGTGATAATCTCCTTGGCCTCTGCGTGGCGGGGCACCTGGAGGCTCAGGGTAGATTGGCTGTTACAGTGCTAGCCTTTTTGTCCCTTCCCGGAGATGGTACGGTGAGGGCGGGGAACCTGCCGTGGGGTCGATGGGAGGAGATAAAAGGGGGAGACGCCCTCACCACGAGGTCTTCTGGAGGATCTTCTTCACGCGCCCAGGCACCTTAGGCCTGGGTGCGGGCGGTTCCAGATTCTGGCTCAGGCGCCCTAGGCCTGACCAGGATGGCGTTGGAGTGCATCCCAGGCACCTTCAGCTTTGGGTGAGGTACTAGGTCAGGAGGCCTGGGGCCCAGTAACTTCGACTGGGTCCTGCGAGGGTGGAGAAGTCCGAGGGTCCCTGAGGTGGATGGGGCCCATGTCTGAGGTGAGGAGGCCAGGGAGGTTACCCAATCGGAGAGTCTGGAGCAGCATCAAGCCGGTGACGGATGGGCCTCTGGTAACTCCCTTGGAGGGACATCTTCCCCTGATAGGGGCCGCAGCGCAGCAGAGGTACTCCTATCTATGTTCTCTTGAGTCGCTGGTAGAGACTCTCAAGTTCTAAGTCCGTCCGAGCTAATGCTATAGTAACCGCTGGCGAGATTGCAGTGGTTTAGCTGATAACCAGGATAGTGCCTCGACCTGCTCATTCCCTGTATCGAAATGTTATCAAGTTGCAACCAGTTGGCTACTGAAGCACTGTTTATTGTGAGATATGCAATAAAACAAGAGTTGGACTGTGATCGGTGTGTGGAACTCTGGTTAATGGGAGCAGAGGGAAGTGTTGGCACAGCGAGACTTGATTCTAGACAAAAGCACATAGGCCCGAGGAAATATCTGGTGCTGGCCTTCACCTCACCCACAGTTATGGGGAGGACATGGGCCGTAGCGCATCTCACCAGGTCGTATGACATACCCCTAGACAAAGGAGATGGGGTGAGGCCGCTACAGTTACAATCAACCAACAATAGCAGAAGTTGACCAAAGGGTGGCGGTAAAGAGCAGAACAGAGCAAAAAAAAACATGTGATGTTGGAAAAAGTTTTGGGAAAGTTTGCAGAAAAGTCAGAGCGTGTGTATGCTATGGGTGTTCCCGACCAACTCCGTTCGGACAAAAAACCACGGAAAAGTCAGATGGAAGTCCGACCGTGTGTACGGGGCTTTAGGAGAAGACATCCCTCTAGAGAGTTACCGGGCCCCTTCCTTCACCGTGACTTCTCACCGGTCCCTCGGGAACGGTTCCTCCCCCGGCCTCCTCGTCTAAGATGCGGGTCCCCTCGCAAGGCGGGACCCTGGGATTCCTCGATCCTTGATGGGCCTCAGCCGAAGGTGCTGGGCCCCAGGTCTTTGCTGCAGTCCCAGGGCTAAAGGTGCCTGGGACTGATTCACCGACCTCCGCCCCTTGGCCAAAGGTGCCCAGGGCGGACAGGAACACATTCCCTGGGGTAGGACCCCCGACCACGACAGACCGAACGAACCCCGAACAGGCAGCGTCTGCCCCTTTTATATCCTCTCCCAGCATGCACAGCAGGCCTGCCAAACCCACCGTACGACTGCTCAGAGGGGACACACAAGGCACAGCACTGTATCAGCGGTTCAACCCTGGCCTACCATGGCAGCGCCACCTGCAGGCCACAGGGAACTATACACCGATACTCTCCCTGCGGACAAAAATGGTTGACAGAGTCCTGACAATATAACTAAAGTCCATCGGACTGTTTTCATCGGTAAAACCGATCGTGTGTACAGGGCTTTACACTTTAATTAGCAAATAGCAAATTTGTTTCATAGCACAGAGCACTTTTGTAGAAGCATAAATAATCATTGGTTATTTGTTTCTTATTCATTGTGTATGATTGGACAGTGCACCATTTGTTATGCAATTGTCTCACCCAAAGCATTAGCTTTTAAAAGTAAAACTCTGAAACAGAGGAATCTCTCTTAGCCCTGGTTCACACTGGCGCGATTTGACATGTCAAATCGCATGTCAAATCGGCGAAATTTGCCGCAAATTGCGGGCAATGGCACCGTCCTAATCGGTGCGACGCCGCTTCTGCGGCGCTGCACCGATTACAAAAAGTCGTTTCTGTTTACTTTTTGCGATTTTCAGCCGCAATTTACATTGACATCGGTTTCAGATGTCTTTGAAATCGTGGCTGAAATCGGGACCGCCAGCGGGAGTGAAATCGCGCGAGTTCAGCTGAACTCGCACGGCTTCACTCCCGCAGCCCCAGTGTGAACCTGGGCTAATTGAGCAGAATCTTTCTACTATAGGAGCTTTTGTCTCCCTTTTTCCTGATACTTCAGTTCAAATGTTAATATGTATGGCAATGATCACCCTGCCAGCATCTTTCCATTGCTAAGCTTCTACCATACAATTACCCCCCACCCCCCCCCCCCAACTGAAAAGCACCCACAGCCACCTTCAGTACAATGAGCAGTTATAAAAGCACCCTTGACTTCCTCCTCCTTGTCTAATGGCCAACCACAACTCCCCTCAGATGCTACCATCCAACCCCAAAACTCTGCTTTGTATTTTCAATTTAAAGTGATTGTAAACGATCACCTTATAAAACAACCCATTCAGTTTGAAATAGAAATGAAAGGCAAACATTTTTTGTATAGATATAAAAAAACATTATAAATACATTTTTTCCCTTTTTATATAAGTGATCACATTCCCTCTTTTCCCAGTTGCTTAAGAGTTGGGGGAGGAGACACAGCAGCACACTGATCTTGGGGGGGCATGTCAGGACAAGTCTGATCATTGGAGGAGAGCAGGCTGAGTTCCCAGCATAGCTAGAGAAGTGACCATGATGTGCTCTCCTGCTTAGTGTGATCAGTTTCTAATAAGGAAACTGGCAGGAACACCAGGGATTTCACATAAAGGAAGCGATACAAAGAGAACAGGATACTTTCTCATACAAGTACATGGTACAGCAGGCACATATCAGGAATATGATGTGTTGGGGTAACAAACACTTTAATGCCGCGTACACACGATCGGAAATTCCGACGACAAATGTTCGATGTGAGCTTTTGGTCGGAAATTCCGACCGTGTGTAGGCTCCATCGGACATTTGCTATCGGAATTTCCGAGCACAAAAATTTGAGAGTTGGTTCTCAGATTTTCTGACAACAAAAGTTCTTGTCGGAAATTCCGATCGTCTGTATGCAATTCCGACGCACAAAAATCCAGGCATGCTCGGAATCAAGCAGATCATTGCCTATTGAACTTCATTTTTCTCGGCTCGTCTTACGTGTTGTACGTCACCGCGTTCTCGACGGTCGGAATTTCCGACAACATTTGTGTGACCGTGTGTATGCAACACAAGTTTAAGCCAGCATTCCATCGGAAAAAAATCCACGGTTTTGTTGTCAGAATTTCCGATCGTGTGTACGCGGCATAAGAATTTAGCCAATAAAAGGAATAGATCTCTACATCTAAAATGTCTTCTTTCATCAATAGTAGCACATCACACCGATGCCACTAAATGTAATCAATCATACAATACATTAATATTATTTTTTTTTTAAAACATCTGCACACATTTTATCCCCAATTACAGTATATAAGTGGCCATTAGATGGTGCCAGGAGGCTCTCATGAAGTAAGAGAAGTCACCATTGAGATTGTGTCATTCAGGAATTCAGCAGCATTACTTCTCTCATCCTGCAATCTAATTATTTCCATTCCATGAGGGTGACTGGGTATTACATTGTCATTATTTACAATTTTTTTTAACTTGCTATTAAAGCAATACTGTACAAAACAGGACAGGCTGATGATGTTTGTCGGAGGGATATCATTTATGGTATGAGGAATGCAGGGATTACAGTTGAAGCAGACATGTAGTGTGGTTACTCATAGGTGTCATATAGCTGGCTGACGGTAAAAAAAACATTTTTACCGTAATGACCCTGTGTCATTCCATGACTGCTTGTAATGAGAATTTATTTAGTAACTTGTTTTTTTTTCTCTGTGCTGACATGATTAGGATGTTACAGACCATAGAAAAAATAATAAGAAGAAATTTATAATTTTTATAAGTGTAGCGGGTATTTAAATTTGGGGGGGAGCATCTGGGTTATTTAACTCAGATGTACTAATTGTTAGGGAATCTGAGAATCCCTTTTGTGGTTCTTGGATGACTCTGGTGGTGCAAGGTTCCCTGTGGCCTGCAGGTGGCGTTGTCGCCCTGGGTCGGAGTTGAACCTGCACCGCAAGACTGTACCTTTTTGTCCTTTCCTGGCGCCGGTACAGTGGGGCGGGGAACCCGCTGTGACGCAAAGGGAGAGGAGATAAAAGGGGCGGACGCCCTGACCTTGGGGTTTCAAAGTTGGAGGACGCGGCCGCGCCCAGGCCCTTGACCTGGCCGGAGCGAGGGATGGAGTCCACCCCTGGCACCTTAAGCCTGGGGTGAGGTACTATGGCCAAGGCCTGGAGCCTAGTAACTTCGACTTGGTTCCGCGAGGGTGGAGGAGTCCGAGGGGCCCTAAGGTGTTGGGACCCGTATCTGAGGCGAGGAGGCCGGGGAGTGTAACCCTTCCGAATAGCCTGGTACAGCATTAATCCGGTGACGGCGGGGCCTCTGGTAACTCCCTTTGGAGGGATGTCTTCCCCCTGACAGCGGCTGCAACGTAGCGAAGGTAACTCCAGTTCCTGTTCACTAGAGTCGCTGGAAGAGACTCTGTACCAAAAGTCCATTTAACAGCCACTGTGCTTAGCAACCGTTGGTGAAACCTCAACGGTTTAGTTTCTTTGAGGATTGTGCCTTGACCTACTCCCCACCAATACTGAACTGTTCTATGGGTCTCAAACTGTCTGCTCGCAAAGGACTATTTGTTTGCCGTTATGGAATAAATACGTGTTGGACCTTTTTCAGTGTGTGGTACTCCAATTACTGGGAGCAAAGGGGGTTATCAGCAGAACAGACTTGGCTCTGAACGTATACACAGCCCGGGTGTAATCTGATTCTGGCCTTCACCTCTACACGCAGTAATCTAGAGGACATGGGCCGTGGCGCACCTCGCTCTCCCCTCCAAGGTACCCCTAGACCAGAGCCAGAGTAACCGATAAAGAAGAGAGAGAGGGTGAGGCCGCTACATAAGTGTGTGTAAACCCGGAGGCCATTCATTCTTAATGGCACCCCAACGCACCTTGCCAACTCCTGTGCATTGCAGCTCATCACAACGCATGGTAACATTCTACCATGTGTTAAGGCTACTTTCACACTGAGGCGGTTTTCACAGGCTTTAGCGCTAGAAAAGTCTCTGAAAAGCGCCTCCCATTCAGTGCAGTGTGTCTTTTCACACAGGGGCGGTGCACTTGTGGGACGTTACGAAAAGTCCTACAAGCAGCATCTTTGGGGCGGTTTGGGAGCACTGTAAATAGCTCTCCCAAAATGGCCTGCCCATTGCAATGAATGGGCAGCGCTTCCAAAGCGCTGCAAAATGGGAGTTAAAAAAAAAAAAAATTGGGGTAAGTGGCTAGTGGCCAAAAAGCACCGCAAAAACAGCGCTAAAGCACCGCAAAAACAGAGTTAAAGCGCCACAAAAATGAGCGGCGCTTTAGCGCTAACAGCCAGGCGCTACCAGTGTGAAAGGGGTCTTAAAGTTAATTTAGTTGTATAGACACCTGGTACCTGAAACATAGCAGGTTCCCCTATATGATTTTATGTACTAAACTGAAAATGTCCCTAATAGAGGTGTAGCGGGCTGTTCCTCCCCTCTCACCGTCCCCTCTATTAAAGTTCTGCTCGCAATGTCTCTGGTCTAGGGGTATGATAGGGGAGGGAGAGGGTGCGCTACGCCTGGCTTCCACCAAAGATGTAGAAGTGGTATCAGCAATGCCTTTCTTTACCTTCGGGCCTGTGTTGTGCATCGGATCCTCCCTCCAAGAGTCTCAGAGAACCTCGTCTGCCAGGAACTTAAGCCACACCCCGTTAAAGCCAACACTCCTTTATTTAGAACATAACATGGACTCCCTTGGCTATAGAACAGAAAAGGAGGTGTGTGTACGAATAGGCCCAGACACAAGTTCGATCCTCCACTCTCCTCCAAAGAGTGGGTTATGGTCTCCGCACGAGGGAAATTCACCTTCCGGACGGTCTCCGACAAGAGGCTCACCCGTCACCGGCAGTATGCTGCACCGGGTCTTCAGATGAGGAGCTCTTCCCGGTCCATTACGTCCACCTCGGATTCAGGCATCCATCTCCGGAGTACCTTAGGATCCTTCCCTCGCGGAACTCAGTGTTGGGCACTGAGCTCCGGACCGTCGTCCGAGTACCTCACCCCAGGCTAAAGGTGCCTGAGGTGGAACACGATCTCCGGTGGTCCTCTAGGCCTGGTCGGCCTAGAGGACAAAACACGAACTCCGTCCGCAGGCTAAAGGTGCCAGGGACCAACAACCCCGTGACCAAGATGGCCGGCCCTTTTATCCCCTCTCCCAGCAAGCACGGCGGGTTCCCCGCCCCACCATACCGCTGCCCAGAGAGGACAAAAGTAGGCTCAGCACACAGCGGTATCCGTCCGTCGACCCATAGTGACAGCGCCACCCAGTGGACCGCCGGAGACACACCACTGGTGTCACCGAAAAATTTCAAAACTTACTGCGGGAAAGTAAGTACCCGCTACAGAGGTTTTAGACAATCATCCCTCAACAAAGGGGCTACTCTTGTCACCTTCTGGGAAATTACTCAATATATAACCCTGGAGTCCAGGAACTGGAATTGTAGAGAGTCTCCAATACTAGTGGAGCCTGGTCATACTAAAGTGTAGATCCTTCACACTTATCCTTTAGGCCTTTCATCAAAGAACATTTCCTATTTTACAGGGCGTAGTATAGCCATTCCCAAATTGTGGTTTCAGGGCACATGAATAGAACTACCTTAATCCATATGGTCAAAATATACAGGCGAAACTCCAAAAATTTGAATATTGTGCAAAAGTTCATTTATTTCACTAATGCAACTTAAAAGGTGAAACTAATATATGAGAGACTCATTACATGCAAAGCAAGATACTTCAAGCCGTGATTTGTCATAATTGTGATGATTATGGCTTACAGCTCATGAAAACCCCAAATCCACAATCTCAGAAAATGTGAATATTGTGAAAAGGTGCAATACAGTATTCTAGGCTCAAAGTGTCCCACTCTAATCAGCTAATTAAGCCATAACACCTGCAAAGGGTTCCTGAGCCTTTAAATTGTCTCAGTCTGGTTCAGTAGGAATCACAATCATGGGAAAGACTGCTGACCTGACAGTTGTGCAGAAAACCATCATTGACACCCTCCATAAAGGAGGGAAAGCCTCAAAAAGGAAATTGCAATGGAAGTTGGATGTTCCCAAAGTGCTGTATCAAAGCACATTAATAGAAAGTTATGTGGAAGGGAAAAGTGTGGAAGAAAAAGCTGCACAAGCAGCAGGGATGACCGCAGCCTGGAGAGGATTGTCAGGAAAAAGCCATTCAAAAGTGTTGGGGACTTTCACAAGGAGTGGACTGAGGCTGGAGACGGATCCTGGACATGGGCTTCAAATGTCGTATTCCTCTTGTCAAGCCACTCCTGAACAACAAACAATGTCAGAAGCGTCTTACCTGAGCTAAAGAAAAACAGACCTGGTCTGTTGCTCAGTGGTCCAAAGTCCTCTTTTCTGATGAGAGCAAATTTTGCATCTCATTTGGAAACCAAGGACCCAGAGTATGGAGGAAGAATGGAGAGGCACACACTGCAAGATGCTTGAAGTCCAGTGTGAAGTTTTCACAGTCTGTGTTGATTTGGGGAGACATGTCATCTGCTGGCGTTGGTCCACTGTGCTTCATTAAGTCCAGGGTCACCGCAGCCGTCTACCAGGAGATTTTGGAGCACTTCATGCTTTCTTCCGCAGACGAGCTCTATGGGGATGCTAACTTCATTTTCCAGCAGGACTTGGCACCTGCCCACACTGCCAAAAGCACCAAAACCTGGTGGGATTACTGTGCTTGATTGGCCAGCATACTCGCCTGACCTGAATAGTGATGAGCCGAACACCCCCGGGTTCGGTTCGCACCAGAACCCGCGAACGGACCGAAAGTTCGCACGAACATTAGAACCCTATTAAATACAATGGATGCGAACGTTCGGATTCTAAAGTGCTAATTATAACGACTATTATCCATGTTATTGTCCTAAACAGAGTTTGGGAACCCGGGTTCTGCACCAGGGGACATGTATCAATGCAAAAAGAAGTTTTAAAAACGGACGTTTTCCGGGAGCAGTCATTTTAATGATGCATAAAGTGAAAAAAAAAAGTCAAATATTCCTTTAAATATTGTACCTGGGGGGTGTCTAAAGTATGCCTGTGAAGTGCCACGTGTTTCCCGTGTTTAGAACTGTCCCTGCACAAAATTACATTTCCAAAAGAAAAAAAAGCCATTTAAAACTGCTTGCGGCTTTAATGTAATGTCTGGTCCCGGTAATATGGATGAAAATCTTTAAGAAAAATGGCATAGCTACTCCATCACACACCCCCCCCCCTACCCCAGACCATTACCAGCCCTTTTGGGTCTTGTATGGATATAAAGGGGAACCCCGCACACAAAATAAAAAAGGCCCTATATACTCTGAACAGCCGTATACAGGCGGTGCATACAAGACAGGGACTGTAGGTTTGTTCTTATGTAGAATCTGTTTGTAATTTTGAACAGCTACATTGTTTAAGTGTAGCTCCAGCCCAAATACCTATTTTTAAGCTTTTTGGAAAACATAGGGAAGGGTTATCACTAGGGATGAGCTCGGTGTTCGAGTCGAACATACGTTCGACTCGAACATCGGCTGTTCGATCGTTCGACGAAGATCGAACGATTTGGGCCGTTCGCGCCTAATTCGAGTGACGCGAACGGCCCACAATGCACTACGCCATCGCAGTGTCATCCAGGCGCTGTGATTGGCCAAGCATGCACTGTGACCCCGCATGCTTGGCCAATCACAGCGCCGGCAGCGAGGAGAGCAATGATTGGCCACAGGCAGGATGCCTGTGGCCAATTATTGCTGAGGGTGTTTAGTACACGCCCCACACTATAAAAGGCCGCCAGCACGGCGGCCTAGTGTAGTGTGTTCCGGAGCAGGGAAAGAGAAGCATAGGCAGGGACAGTGACATTTATTTTTTCTTGCTTAACCTGGATTCCTTTAGTTTAGGGAAAGAGAAGGATAGGTAGGGAGAGTGTCAGTGTGTTTTACTGTGCGAATCCTTGTTTCTAGGGACAGGGAAGGACAGTGAGGGAAATTCTCCTTGTGCTATAGTGTGCTTTAAAAAAACATTTTTTCTAGGGACAGAAAACTATAGGTAGGAAGAGTGTCAGTTTCTTTCACTGTGATAATCCTTGTTTCTAGGGACAGGGAAGGACAGTGAGGGAAATTCTCCTTGTGCTATAGTGTGCTTTAAAAAAACATTTTTTCTAGGGACAGAAAACTATAGGTAGGAAGAGTGTCAGTTTCTTTCACTGTGATAATCCTTGTTTCTAGGGACAGGGAAGGACAGTGAGGGAAATTCTCCTTGTGCTATAGTGTGCTTTAAAAAAACATTTTTTCTAGGGACAGAAAACTATAGGTAGGAAGAGTGTCAGTTTCTTTCACTGTGATAATCCTTGTTTCTAGGGACAGGGAAGGACAGTGAGGGAAATTCTCCTTGTGCTATAGTGTGCTTTAAAAAAACATTTTTTCTAGGGACAGAAAACTATAGGTAGGAAGAGTGTCAGTTTCTTTCACTGTGATAATCCTTGTTTCTAGGGACAGGGAAGGACAGTGAGGGAAATTCTCCTTGTGCTATAGTGTGCTTTAAAAAAACATTTTTTCTAGGGACAGAAAACTATAGGTAGGAAGAGTGTCAGTTTCTTTCACTGTGATAATCCTTGTTTCTAGGGACAGGGAAGGACAGTGAGGGAAATTCTCCTTGTGCTATAGTGTGCTTTAAAAAAACATTTTTTCTAGGGACAGAAAACTATAGGTAGGAAGAGTGTCAGTTTCTTTCACTGTGATAATCCTTGTTTCTAGGGACAGGGAAGGACAGTGAGGGAAATTCTCCTTGTGCTATAGTGTGCTTTAAAAAAACATTTTTTCTAGGGACAGAAAACTATAGGTAGGAAGAGTGTCAGTTTCTTTCACTGTGATAATCCTTGTTTCTAGGGACAGGGAAGGACAGTGAGGGAAATTCTCCTTGTGCTATAGTGTGCTTTAAAAAAACATTTTTTCTAGGGACAGAAAACTATAGGTAGGAAGAGTGTCAGTTTCTTTCACTGTGATAATCCTTGTTTCTAGGGACAGGGAAGGACAGTGAGGGAAATTCTCCTTGTGCTATAGTGTGCTTTAAAAAAACATTTTTTCTAGGGACAGAAAACTATAGGTAGGAAGAGTGTCAGTTTCTTTCACTGTGATAATCCTTGTTTCTAGGGACAGGGAAGGACAGTGAGGGAAATTCTCCTTGTGCTATAGTGTGCTTTAAAAAAACATTTTTTCTAGGGACAGAAAACTATAGGTAGGAAGAGTGTCAGTTTCTTTCACTGTGATAATCCTTGTTTCTAGGGACAGGGAAGGACAGTGAGGGAAATTCTCCTTGTGCTATAGTGTGCTTTAAAAAAACATTTTTTCTAGGGACAGAAAACTATAGGTAGGAAGAGTGTCAGTTTCTTTCACTGTGATAATCCTTGTTTCTAGGGACAGGGAAGGACAGTGAGGGAAATTCTCCTTGTGCTATAGTGTGCTTTAAAAAAACATTTTTTCTAGGGACAGAAAACTATAGGTAGGAAGAGTGTCAGTTTCTTTCACTGTGATAATCCTTGTTTCTAGGGACAGGGAAGGACAGTGAGGGAAATTCTCCTTGTGCTATAGTGTGCTTTAAAAAAACATTTTTTCTAGGGACAGAAAACTATAGGTAGGAAGAGTGTCAGTTGCTTTCACTGTGATAATCCTTGTTTCTAGGGACAGGGAAGGACAGTGAGGGAAATTCTCCTTGTGCTATAGTGTGCTTTAAAAAAACATTTTTTCTAGGGACAGAAAACTATAGGTAGGGAGAGTGTCAGTGTGTTTTGCTGTGCGAATCCTTGTTTCTAGGGACAGGGAAGGACAGTGAGGGAAATTCTCCTTGTGCTATAGTGTGCTTTAAAAAAACAGTGTTATTACCTGTTAACTACTTTTTCCAGGAATCTTCCAGGACGGCTTACAGAGAGATAGGCTCCTCCCACCTAGAACAGGAAACACATGATCCACATCATAAAAGCCTTACTCATGCATTAGCCCCTCAGTATTTAACAAATAACCGAAGGCCTCAGAATCATTAAACCTGGATCAGCGTAGCTCTATCCTTATATATGCTTTACATTGCTACTCACCTCATAAAAAGGGAGGGAACTGACGCCGTCCTGGAAGATTCCTGGAAAAAGTAGTTAACAGGTAATAACACTGTTTTTCCAAGTCATCTTCCAGGACGGCTTACAGAGAGGACAATATAGTACTACCTGATCAGGGCGGGACCACAGCCTGCAGCACTTTCCTGCCGAAAGACTGGTCCTGGCTGGCAAGCAGGTCCAGTCTGTAATGCTTCACAAAAGTCTGGAAACTGGACCAGGTTGCGGCCTTGCAGATCTGGAGGGGAGATGCTCCTGCCCTTTCAGCCCAAGAAGTAGAAACCGCTCTTGTGGAGTGAGCATTTATACCTAATGGAGGTGTGCGGGAGACTGCCTTGTATGCCTCCGCAATGGCCGACTTCATCCACCTGGCGATGGTACCTTTGGATGCCTCTTTCCCCTTGTTAGGACCTGCGAATAAAACAAACAAGCTGGTGGAGCGTCGCCACTCCTTGGTGTGCTCTATGTAGGCAATCAGGCATCTCCTGACGTCTATTTTATTAAATCCTGCTTCCTTATCATTCTTTGGATTTCCGCAGAATGATGGTATCACGATTTCTTCTGACCTATGGAAGTTAGACGATACCTTGGGGAGAAAAGCTGGGTCCAGCGAGAGGATAATTTTGTCTTGTAAAATGGTGCAGAAAGGCTCGATCACTGAAAGTGCCTGGATCTCACTGACTCTCCTAGCCGAGACTAGGGCCACCAAAACTACTGTCTTCAGGGTTAACAGTTTTATGGGTAGTTCATCTATAGGTTCAAATGGTGCCCTACCGAGACCCTGTAATACTGTTGATAAGTCCCAGGGAGGGAACCTCCTTGCTTTGGGGACTCGTTTCTGGCTGATGGACACAAGAAATCTTTTGATCAGTGGTTCTTCTGACAGCCTTTGATTTAAAAAGTTGGACAGGGCGGCCACCTGAACCTTAAGAGTACTAACTGCAAGGTTTAGATCTGCTCCGGCTTGGAGGAAATCTAGAACCGCCGGGACCATGGCACCTGACACTCTGTTGTTGAGTCTGCGCCAGTCCCCAAATCTCTTCCAAATTTTATTATAAATTGTGTTAGTGGACGGCTTTCGGCTGCTAAGAATGGTATCGATTACCTTGGCCGATAACCCTCTCAGCTCTAACAGTTCCCTTTCAGAAGCCAAGCCGTCAGAGAAAGAGAGCTCAGTTCTGGATGATTCGCTTCTCCCTGGTATAAGAGGTCCGACCTGTAAGGTAGTCTCCAAGGTTCTGCAATGCTGAGTCTTAGAAGACCCGAGAACCAAGACCTCCTCGGCCAAAATGGCGCGATCAGGATGACCTTTGTGTTGGACCCTCTTATCTTCCGGATAATCCTCGGAATGAGGGCAAACGGTGGAAATGCGTATACCAGATCTGCCTCCCAAGACTGGGATAGGGCATCTAGGCCCCGACTGAGAAGATCTCTCTGTAGGGAATAGAACTGTTTCACCTGCCTGTTGTGTCTTGTAGCAAAAAGGTCTATCTGTGGGTCTCCCCACTTCTGCACTATTTCTTCGAACACTGTTCGATTCAAGCACCATTCTGTCGAAGACAGCGTCTCTCTGCTTAGGGCATCTGCCAGGGAATTTAATTCCCCTTTTAGGTGAATGGAAGATAGGGATAACAGGTTTTCTTCTGCCCATTGAAGGATCTCTCTTGCTATCCTCATCAGACCTGGGACTCTCGTACCCCCTTGCTTGTTGAGGTAACAAACCGTGGTAATGTTGTCCGAAAGGACCTGCACATGTCTTCCCCTTAGGGATGGGCAAAAGGCTACTAGGGCCTTTAGAACCGCCTTCATCTCCCTCGCATTGGAGGAGAGGCCGGCTTCCTGCCGGTTCCAGAGCCCCTGGGCTATCAGAGTGCCTGAATGGGCCCCCCAGCCCTGCCCGCTGGCGTCCGTGGTGACTGCCAGAGGACAGTGTTGGGACCAGAGTCGGCCAGCCGAGAGGTTTGCAGGGATCAACCACCATTCTATTGAGAGCTTTACTTCCTGCGGAATTTCCGTCTGTCTCTGAAGTGAATTTGTTTGTCCATCCCAGAGAGAAAGCATGAACGCCTGAAGCGCTCGAGTATGGAACTGAGCCCACTGGACTCCTGGGATGGCCGCTGTCATTAACCCAAGGACCCTCATTATACTCTGAATTGAGGTCCTTGAACAAGTGCAGAGGTTCCTCACCTCTGTCAAAATTGTCTCTACCTTTTCCTTTGTCAGGAATATCTTGGACTTCCTTGAGTCTATCAGGTATCCTAGGTATACAATGCTCTGAGTAGGTACTAATTGTGACTTCTCCTGATTTACCAGCCACCCTAGTTGCTGAAGGTGTCTAGTAGTTCTGCTCAGGTTCCGTCTGACTTCGTCTGCTGAGTCTGCAAAAATCAGTAGGTCGTCCAGATAGGGGATAATCTGAATTCCCTCTGATCTCAGAGTCCCTAGCGCTTCTGCCAGTATCTTCGTAAAAATGCGTGGAGCTGACGCTAGTCCGAAGGGCAGAGCATTGAATTGAAAATAGAGGGTTCTGAACCCTTTTCTTACTGCAAATCTGAGGAATTGTTGGGACTCCTCTCGAATAGGGACGTGAAGATAGGCGTCCCTTAGGTCTAATGAGACCATGAAGACCCCAGGGGTTAACAGCTCTCTGGTGGAGTAGATTGATTCCATCTTGAAACGTCTGTACTTCACGTACATGTTTACTTGTCTCAGATTTAGAATCAGTCGAAATTTTCCTGATGATTTCTTTATCAGAAAAACTTGAGAGTAGAATCCTTCTTTTCTTAGAGATGGGGGGATGAAGCTTATCACCTTCTCTTCTAGCATACTCTGTAGGAGGGAAGACATAGCTGTGGCCTTTTCCACGTCTCTTGGGAGACTTGTTATGAAAAATTTTTGAGGGGGGCAGCCTAAAAGTTCTATCCTGTACCCTGATGCGATCAGATCTAGGATAAAACGGCTGCTGGAGATGGTCTGCCACTGTGGAAGGAATGACCCCAATCTCCCCCCCACAGGCCCGACTGAGTCACTGGGAAGTGTTCTTAGGCTGGGAGGGTCTAAAGAGGAAACCTCCTCTGCCCCTTCCCCTCCTGTATTGCCAACCCCCTTTCTGATCTTGGGCTCTGTTATTCCGTCTCCTATCCCCCTGGTGAGAGTTCCTTTCACTTGACACCTGAAAGGGACGAAAACTCCTCTTTTGTTGTTGTTGTTGCTGCTGCTGTTGCCTCTTGGGAAAAGGGAACCCCTTCTTTTTATCGGCCGACCTCTCTAGGACGGATTCCAGCTCCTTTCCAAAGAGCAGATCTCCATCGAATGGGAGGGAACAGAGTCTTGTCTTTGAGACAGAGTCTCCTCCCCAGGTCTTTAGCCAGATAGCCCTCCTGGCTTCATTAACCAAGGCTGTGGCTCTGGCCGAGAATGTGACCGACTCCGTGGATGCATCCGCTATATAGGCCACTGCCTTGCTTAGCGTGGGTAAAGCATCCAGGATTTCTTCCCTGGGAGTGTCTGACTCCAGAAGAGTGCGGAGCTGTTTAAGCCATAAGTCAAGTGTACGCGCCACGCCTGTGGTGGCTAGTGCGGGTCTAAAGTTGGCGGAGCAAGCTTCCCACGCCTTCTTTAAATAGCCCTCCGCCTTCCTGTCCATTGGGTCCTTCAGGATACCTGTATCCTCAAAGGAAAGTTCTGAAGCTCTAGAGACCTTGGCTATGGAAGCGTCCAGTCTGGGACATCTATCCCACAGCTTTGTATCCTCCTCCTTAAAGGGGAACCTTCTCTTTAAATTTTTAGGGAAGAATACTGCTTTCTCCGGCTTCCTCCATTCATGAAGTATGGTCTCCCTTAGGGATCCATGCACCGGAAAGGTTCTGCCCTGTCTAGTCTGAAGGCTTTCATATAGGAGGTCATGCACTGACAACTCCTGGTTCTCTGGGGACTCCAGTTCCAGGGTGTCGTAGATTGCTTTCAGGAGCTCCTCTGTCTCCTCTGAAGGAAAAAGGAATTTTTGTATCTTTTCTGGCCCTTCCTCGCTCGGGTCTATCTCCTCAGGCTCTGAGGCTGAGCCTGAGTTGTTCTCCCCGTCCTCCAGGACTCGATGCTGGTGGACTGCCCGTACCTGGGCCCTAACTTCTGGCCTCACGGTAGTACTGGTGCCTGAAGTACCTGGGCTGGGTTCAGCAAGTGTCTCTTGCTGTGTGGGCTTAAAGGACTGAAACGTCTGTTTCATCCCTGACTTTAATGAGTCCATAAAGCCTTTGAGAACAGGGCCTGTTTCTTCTTTGACAAGTCTGTCTATGCAGTCCTGACAAGCATTCTTTTTCCACCCAATCTGCATCTTCCTGGTACATATTGGGCATCTTTTTCTAGGTGTTTCTTTCTTATCTCTGGGCTCGTGGGTCTTGTCCTGTAATACAGTAAATGACAAGCCCCTGCATATTACTTACACTGAAGTAAACACCCAAACCAGAAACACCACGTGGACTCTCTTATTCTAGTCTAAGAATTATGAGAAGTACCCACCACCAGAGCCTATGTTAGAATATGTGACGTCTGCCACCATCAGCATAGGAGAAAACAGACGGTCTCTGGAATAAAACAGACTCCCCCTGTGCCGCCCCCACAGGGGGGTAAGAAAAGGAAAGAAGCGGTCTGCCCCCTATTTTCTTACCTTAGGGCCTGATGCGACCGATGGCGCCTCCAGATCTGCGTCTCTGGATCCTTCCATGTTGCGCGGCGCCATCTTTAGGTCCGGGTCCCTTAAATATGAGAGGAGTGGAGGTCCGGGGCGGCGCTGTGGATCCGACGCCGCCCCACGGCACAGCACGCCTGTTATCTTTAACTAGGCTTCCAAATGGGTGTCCCAAGATGGCCGCCGCGAGACTTCCTGTCGTGTCACTTCCTGTTTTCTGCGCCGGAAGTGACACTCTAGCTGTGCGCCCAGCGCCACGCTGTTCTGGAGCTAGAGACTCCCCTCTAGAGATCTGTCTGCCCGGGAAGGATACCGGCTCCGAGCCTCCGCCAGGAGGATACCCTGCTGTGCCGCGGCTGGACCCACTGGATCACCTCCTCCACCCTCACAGGTAACCTCGCTGAGGATACACCCGACTTGGGAGGTGGGGTCCCATACCATCACCCATGACCCCTGTTTCAGGTCTCCTGGGTGGCCCCAAACTGACTCATACCCCAGGGGAACTACCCCTGTTGACTGGGTATGGCCGTCGGGGGGGCCCCTGCCGCCTGGCACGAAGGCCCAAAAAAAAAATTAAAAAAATAACAAACATCCCTTGGATGGTGCCTGTCTAGCCTGAGGAAACACAAATACTGAGGGGCTAATGCATGAGTAAGGCTTTTATGATGTGGATCATGTGTTTCCTGTTCTAGGTGGGAGGAGCCTATCTCTCTGTAAGCCGTCCTGGAAGATGACTTGGAAAAACATTTTTTCTAGGGACAGAAAACTATAGGTAGGAAGAGTGTCAGTTTCTTTCACTGTGATAATCCTTGTTTCTAGGGACAGGGAAGGACAGTGAGGGAAATTCTCCTTGTGCTATAGTGTGCTTTAAAAAAACATTTTTTCTAGGGACAGAAAACTATAGGTAGGAAGAGTGTCAGTTTCTTTCACTGTGATAATCCTTGTTTCTAGGGACAGGGAAGGACAGTGAGGGAAATTCTCCTTGTGCTATAGTGTGCTTTAAAAAAACATTTTTTCTAGGGACAGAAAACTATAGGTAGGAAGAGTGTCAGTTTCTTTCACTGTGATAATCCTTGTTTCTAGGGACAGGGAAGGACAGTGAGGGAAATTCTCCTTGTGCTATAGTGTGCTTTAAAAAAACATTTTTTCTAGGGACAGAAAACTATAGGTAGGAAGAGTGTCAGTTGCTTTCACTGTGATAATCCTTGTTTCTAGGGACAGGGAAGGACAGTGAGGGAAATTCTCCTTGTGCTATAGTGTGCTTTAAAAAAACATTTTTTCTAGGGACAGAAAACTATAGGTAGGAAGAGTGTCAGTTGCTTTCACTGTGATAATCCTTGTTTCTAGGGACAGGGAAGGACAGTGAGGGAAATTCTCCTTGTGCTATAGTGTGCTTTAAAAAAACATTTTTTCTAGGGACAGAAAACTATAGGTAGGGAGAGTGTCAGTGTGTTTTACTGTGCGAATCCTTGTTTCTAGGGACAGGGAAGGACAGTGAGGGAAATTCTCCTTGTGCTATAGTGTGCTTTAAAAAAACATTTTTTCTAGGGACAGAAAACTATAGGTAGGAAGAGTGTCAGTTGCTTTCACTGTGATAATCCTTGTTTCTAGGGACAGGGAAGGACAGTGAGGGAAATTCTCCTTGTGCTATAGTGTGCTAAAGCATTCCTCATCAACCATCTTTGAAATCCTTGTTTTTTGGACAGTCAGGGAAATTGTCGTGCTATTCTGTGCAAAAGCAATCATCCTCAACCATATTTAGAAATCCTTAAGTAAAGGGACAGAGAAGGACACCTGAAGGTAGCCCTTATTGCTTTTTTCCCATCTCCCTGCAGGCCATCTATTAGAATGTCTGGAAGGCAAACAAGGAGAGGCAGACAGTCAGGAGGCAATAAAAGAGGGCAAGCAGGCTCTGTGTCTGGGGGCAACAGTGCTGGTCGTGGACGCGGTGCATTGTCATCAGCACATGGCCATGGGGCACGCTTGTCCTTCTTTTCGGCAGCTGGACATGTTGAGCCACATCATGCCGAAGACTTGGTAGAGTGGATGACCAAGCCCTCCTCCTCATCCTCTCTCACCCAGGCTCAGGGTACTGGCAAAGCAGCTGCCAAAGCGTCCTCTTCCCTGGTATCAATGTCAGACTCATCATCAGTCACTCCTTCCCTAGACCCACCATGTCCTCCTCCTGAGGAGTCCCCCGAACTGTTTGAGCACAGTGTTGGGTACATGCTCCAGGAGGATGCCCAGCGTTTCGAAGGGTCTGATGATGAAACCCAGCTACAGGAAGGCAGTAGCGTGAGAGCAGACAGAGGGGATGCTCAAGAAGGACACCAATCTGGCAGTCATGTTCCAGCAGCTGCAGCATACTGCCAGATTGGCTCCAGTGATGAGGAGGGAGGGGATGATGAGGTCACTGACTCCACGTGGGTGCCTAATAGGAGAGAGGAGGAGGAGGAGGATGAGGAGGAGGCACATCTCCAACGAGGCAGGATGCCCTTTGTTGGCCAGCGTAAGGGCAGTACACCGACGGAATCACACCGCAGAGCTCCGCCTGTGCAGGGCGCTGCCTCTGCCCGTCATTCAAAAAGTTCTTTGGTGTGGGCCTTTTTTGAGGCTAGTGCATCAGATCGCACAGCTGCTGTTTGCAACATATGTCTCAAGCGTATATCGCGTGGCCAAAACATCAGCCGCTTGGGTACCACATGCCTGACCAGACATATGTTGACCTGCCATGCAGCTCGTTGGCAAGCCTACCTCAAAGACCCACACCAAAGAACAAAGCGGACCTCTCCTTGCACCGCATCAGCTGGGATCTCCAACCCCACTATAACTTCAGTCCTCTCTGAAACATGCACTGAGAGGAATGAAGGTGTAGAATTAGGTGTGTCACAGCCAAGTACTTGCGGCCACTCTGCTAGCAGTACACCGACGTCCGATTCTAGCAGGCAAATTTCCCTGCCCCAGCTGCTGGACCGTCGAAAGAAGTTCACTCCCAGCCATCCACATGCCCAGCGGTTGAATGCTAGCTTGGCTAAATTGCTAGCGCTTCAACTGCTGCCTTTTCAGTTGGTAGACTCGGCCCCCTTCCGTGAGTTTGTGCAATGTGCGGTTCCTCAGTGGCAGGTTCCCAAACGCCACTTTTTCTCACGGAAGGCTATTCCGGCTCTCTACCGGCATGTGGAAGGCAATGTCTTGGCCTCGCTGGACAGGGCGGTCAGCGGTAAGGTGCATATTACCGCTGACTCATGGTCCAGCAGGCATGGACAGGGACGTTACCTTTCTTTCACGGCCCATTGGGTCACTCTTTTGGCAGCTGGGAAGGATGCAGGACAAGGTGCAGTAGTGTTGGAGGTTGTTCCACCGCCACGCCTCCAAAATGCTACTACTGGTTGTGACACACCTCTCTCCTCCACCCCCTCCTCTTCTTCTTCCTCCATGGCCTCTTCCTGTGGTTTGTCCTCGGAACCAGCGGTGCTCCGTAGGCGTTCAAGGGGCTACGCAAGTACGCAGGCAAAAAGATGCCATGCCGTGCTTGCGCTGGTGTGTTTGGGGGACAGAAGCCACACTGGGGCAGAGGTCCTGTCTGCTCTGCAGGGCCAGGCCAAGAGGTGGTTGACGCCACGCCAGCTTAAGCCAGGAATGGTGGTTTGCGACAATGGCACCAACCTCCTCTCCGCCCTCCGACAGGGACATTTGACCCATGTGCCCTGTGTGGCTCACGTCCTTAACCTGGTGGTGCAGCGGTTCTTGGGCAGGTACCCGGGCTTACAGGATGTCCTGAGGCAGGCCAGGAAAGTCTGTGTGCATTTCCGCAGATCTTATAATGCCAGTGCTCGCCTGGCTGAGCTGCAAAAGGAGTTGAACCTGCCCAAGAACCGCCTTATATGTGACATGCCCACCAGGTGGAACTCAACGTTGGCCATGCTGCAGCGGCTGCACACGCAGCAGAGGGCCATCAATAAGTACCTGTGCGACTACGGCACCAGGACAGGGTCAGGGGAGCTTGGTTTTTTTCTCCACGCCAGTGGGGCATGATCAGGGATGCATGCACTGTCCTGGCACCATTTGAGGAGGCCACGAGGATGGTGAGCAGTGACAGTGCATGCATCAGTGACACTGTACCTCTTGTCCACCTGTTGGAGCACACGCTGCGTGGAATAATGGACAGGGCACTTGAGGCAGAACAGAGGCAGGAAGAGGAGGACTTCCTTGCCTCTCAAGGCCCCCTTTACCCAGACAGTGTTCCTTCTGTCCCACCCATCGCACAGGAAGAGGAGGAGGAGGAGGAGGAGGAGGAGGAGGAGGATTGTGTCAGCATGGAGGTGGAGGCTGGCACTCAGCATCATCAGCAGCAGTCTTTTAGGGATGATTTACAGTCCCAAGAAACCAGTGGACTTGTACGTGGCTGGGAGGAGGTGGCTGCGGATCATTTCGTCCTTAGTGACCCAGAGGACTCCGGAGCGAATGCCTCAGCAAACCTACGCTGCATGGCCTCCCTGATCCTGCAAAGTCTGCGGAAGGATCCTCGTATTCTTCGGATCAAGGAGAGGGACCATTACTGGCTGGCCACTCTCCTTGATCCACGGTACAAGGGTAAGGTTGCGGACCTTATGTTACCGTCGCAGAGGGAGCAGAGGATGAGACAACTCCGGGAGGCCTTGCAGAAAGGTCTGTGCAACGCGTTCCCAGAGACTGGGAGGTTACAAACTCCTGGTCCTGGACAACGAGTTGCTGAGGCTTCGGCCAGTCAAAGAAGGAGCGGTGGGGAAGGTGGCCGTCTGACCCATGCGTTCAGACAATTCTTTAGTCCGCAGCCCCAAAGTATGATCGGTTCCAGCAACCATCGCCAGCGTCTGATAAACATGGTGCAGGAATATCTAGGGGCAAGGTCAGACTTGGACACCTTCCCCACCGAAAATCCTCTGGCTTACTGGGTCTTGAGGATGGATCACTGGCCAGAGCTTGCACAGTATGCAATTGAGCTACTGGCCTGTCCTGCATCCAGCGTTCTTTCGGAACGCACATTCAGTGCTGCTGGAGGATTTGTCACGGATCACAGGGTGCGCCTGTCCACCGACTCGGTTGATCGACTGACTTTCATCAAGATGAACCAGTCTTGGATCACCACCAGCTACCACACACCTGATGCTAATATAACAGACTAATTGATTTTAACATGTCACATCCCTTCAAGACTGATGCTGATGCTGAGTGCCTGTGCTGTTATGTTGACTGGCTATCCTCCTCCTCCGAGTCCTCAATGATACGATTGATGATGATAGCTTGGAAGATCATTTTTGTTTATGGGTGCCGCCACCAGTGGCTAAGGCCCAATTTTTCAGCCCCTGTTTTACAGGGGCGTGTAATTACAATTTTTTTAGCAATAATTTGCCATAGGGCTCATTGCTGTGCCCCAAGTACAGTATCTGTGAGGGGTTGGAGTGTTGTGGCACCAGTGCCTAAGGCCCAATTTTTCAGCCCCTGTTTAACAGGGGCGTGTCATTACAATTTTTGAAGCAATACTTTGCAACAGGGCTCATTGCTGTGCTCCAAGTACAGTATCTGTGAGGGGTTGTAGTGTTGTGCCACCAGTGCCTAAGGCCCAATTTTTCAGCCCCTGTTCAACAGGGGCATGTAATTACAATTCTTGATCTAATAATTCACAGCAGGGCCCATTCCTGCACCCACCAATAGTAACTCTGAGGGCTTACAGTGTTGTGGCAACGCCACCACCACCACCACCACGAAAGGCCCAATTTTTCAGCCCCTGTTCAAAAGGGGCATGTAATTACAATTCTTGATCTAATAATTCACAGCAGGGCCCATTCCTGCACCCACCAAGAGTAACTCTGAGGGCTTACAGTGTTGTGGCAACACCACCACCACCACCACGAAAGGCCCAATTTTTCAGCCCCTGTTCAACAGGGGCATGCAATTACAATTCTTGATCTAATAATTCACAGCAGGGCCCATTGCTGCACCCACCAAGAGTAACTGTCAGGGCTTACAGTGTTGTGGCACCAGCACCACCATCAAAGGCCCAATTTTTACTACCACTGTTCAACAATTATATGTAATTAAAATTCCTGATATAATAGTTGACAGCAGGGCGTTCCAGCACCAACCAAGAGTAACTGTGAGTGCTTACAGTGTTGTGCCAACACCAACAACTAAGGGGCCTATTTCTGCAGAGTATATACGGCAGGTCCCTACTTTCAAACATCCAACTTACAAACGACTCCTACTTGCAAACGCAAGAAGACAACAGGAAGTGAGAGGAAATCTACCCCTTGGAAGGAAAATTCTCTCCTGTAAGAATTAATATGGGAGAAAGGTGTCTCCTCTGTACTGATGCTTTATCACCAATCCTTGTTTCAAGAAAAACACCACATTTCAAAAACAGTTGTCATTGGGACGGAAAGTGAGGTGAAATGTTCTGAACAGGGGCACAGACAGCAAAACAAATGTTACAGGGGTGATAACCCTTACCTATGTTTTCCAAAAAGTTTAAAAATAGATTTTTGGGCTGGAGCTACACTTAAACAATGTACCTGTTCAAAATTACAAACAGATTCTACATAAGAACAAACCTACAGTCCCTGTCTTGTATGCACCGCCTGTATACGGCTGTTCAGAGTATATAGGGCCTTTTTTATTTTATGTGCGGGGTTCCCCTTAATATCCATACAAGACCCAAAGGGGCTGGTAATGGGCTGGGGTGGGGAAGGGGGGTCATGGGGTAGCTATGCCATTTTTCTTAAAGATTTTCATCCATATTACCGGGACCAGACATTACATTAAAGCCGCAAGCAGTTTTAAATGGCTTTTTTTTCCTTTAGAAGTGTCATTTTGTGCAGGGACAGTTCTAAACACGGGAAACACGTGGCACTTCACAGGCATACTTTAGACACCCCCCAGGTACGATATTTAAAGGAATATTTGACTTTTTTTTTCACTTTATGCATCATTAAAATGACTGCTCCCGAAAAACGACCGTTTTTAAAACTTCTTTTTGCATTGATACATGTCCCCTGGTACACAACCCGGGTTCCCAAACCCTTTTTAGGACAATAACATGCATAATAGTTGTTATAATTAGCACTTTAGAATTCGAACGTTCGCATCCATTGTATTTAATAGGGTTCTAATGTTCGTACGAACTTTCGGTACGTTCGCGGGTTCTGGTGCGAACCGAACCCGGGGGTGTTCGGCTCATCACTAGTTATCACCCCTGTAACATTTGTTTTGCTGTCTGTGCCCCTGTTCAGAACATTTCACCTCACTTTGCGTCCCAATGACAACTGTTTTTGAAATGTGGTGTTTTTATTGAAACAAGGATTGGTGATAAAGCATCAGTAGAGAGGAGACACCTTTCTCCCATATTAATTCTTACAGGAGAGAATTTTCCTTCCAAGGGGTAGATTTCCTCTCACTTCCTGTTGTCTTCTTCCGTTTGCAAGTAGTAGTCGTTTGTAAGTTGGATGTTTGAAAGTAGGGACCTGCCATATATACTCTGCAGAAATTGGCCCCTTAGGTGTTGGTGTTGGCACAACACTGTAAGCACTCACAGTTACTCTTGGTGGGTGCTGGAACGCCCTGCTGTCAACTATTATATCAGGAATTGTAATAACATATAATTGTTGAACAGTGGTAGTAAAAATTGGGCCTTTGATGGTGGTGCTGGTGCCACAACACTGTAAGGCCTGACAGTTACTCTTGGTGGGCGCAGCAATGGGCCCTGCTGTGAATTATTAGACCAATAATTATAATTGCATGCCCCTGTTGAACAGGGGCTGAAAAATTGGGCCTTTGGTGGTGGTGGTGGTGGTGGTGGTGGTGGTGGTGTTGACACAACACTGTAAGGCCTGACAGTTACTCTTGGTGGGCGCAGCAATGGGCCCTGCTGTGAATTATTAGATCAATAATTATAATTGCATGCCCCTGTTGAACAGGGGCTGAAAAATTGGGCCTTAGGCACTGGTGGCACAACACTGCAACCTCTCACAGATACTGTACTTGGAGCACAGCAATGAGCCCTGTTGCAAAGTATTGCATCAAAAATTGTAATTACACGCCCCTGTTAAACAGGGGCTGAAAAATTGGTCCTTAGCCACTGGTGGCACAACACTGCAACCCCTCACAGATACTGTACTTGGAGCACAGCAATGAGCCCTGTTGCAAAGTATTGCATCAAAAATTGTAATTACACGCCCCTGTTAAACAGGGGCTGAAAAATTGGGCCTTAGCCACTGGTGGCACAACACTGCAACCCCTCACAGATACTGTACTTGGAGCACAGCAATGAGCCCTGTTGCAAAGTATTGCATCAAAAATTGTAATTACACGCCCCTGTTAAACAGGGGCTGAAAAATTGGTCCTTAGCCACTGGTGGCACAACACTGCAACCCCTCACAGATACTGTACTTGGAGCACAGCAATGAGCCCTGTTGCAAAGTATTGCATCAAAAATTGTAATTACACGCCCGTGTTAAACAGGGGCTGAAAAATTGGGCCTTAGCCACTGGTGGCACAACACTGCAACCCCTCACAGATACTGTACTTGGAGCACAGCAATGAGCCCTGTTGCAAAGTATTGCATCAAAAATTGTAATTACACGCCCCTGTTAAACAGGGGCTGAAAAATTGGGCCTTAGCCACTGGTGGCGGCACCCATAAACCAAAATGATCTTCCAAGCTATCATCATTAATCGGATCATTGAGGAGGAGGAGGAGGATAGCCAGTCAACATAACAGCACAGGCACTCAGCATCAGCATCAGTCTTGAAGGGATGTGACATTTTAAAATCAATTAGTCTGTTATATCAGCATCAGGTGTGTGGTAGCTGGTGGTGATCCAAGACTGGTTCATCTTGATGAAAGTCAGTCGATCAACCGAGTCGGTGGACAGGCGCACCCTGTGATCCGTGACAAATCCTCCAGCAGCACTGAATGTGCGTTCTGAAAGAACGCTGGATGCAGGACAGGCCAGTAGCTCAATTGCATACTGTGCAAGCTCTGGCCAGTGATCCATCCTCAAGACCCAGTAAGCCAGAGGATTTTCGGTGGGGAAGGTTTCCAAGTCTGACCTTGCCCCTAGGTATTCCTGCACCATGTATATCAGACGCTGGCGATGGTTGCTGGAAACGATCATACTTTGGGGCTGCGGACTAAAGAATTGTCTGAACGCATCGGTCAGACGGCCACCTTCCCCACCGCTCCTTCTTTGACTGCCCGAAGCCTCAGCAACTCGTTGTCCAGGACCAGGAGTTTGTAACCTCCCAGTCTCTGGGAACGCGTTGCACAGACCTTTCTGCAAGGCCTCCCGGAGTTGTCTCATCCTCTGCTCCCTCTGCGACGGTAACATAAGGTCCGCAACCTTACCCTTGTACCGTGGATCAAGGAGAGTGGCCAGCCAGTAATGGTCCCTCTCCTTGATCCGAAGAATACGAGGATCCTTCCACAGACTTTGCAGGATCAGGGAGGCCATGCAGCGTAGGTTAGCCGAGGCATTCAGTCCGGAGTCCTCTGGGTCACTAAGGACGACATGATCTGCAGCCACCTCCTCCCAGCCACGTACAAGTCCACTGGTTTCTTGGGACTGTAAATCATCCCTAAAAGACTGCTGCTGATGATGCTGAGTGCCAGCCTCCACCTCCATGCTGACACAATCCTCCTCCTCCTCCTCCTCCTCCTCCTCTTCCTGTGCGATGGGTGGGACAGAAGGAACACTGTCTGGGTAAAGGGGGCCTTGAGAGGCAAGGAAGTCCTCCTCTTCCTGCCTCTGTTCTGCCTCAAGTGCCCTGTCCATTATTCCACGCAGCGTGTGCTCCAACAGGTGGACAAGAGGTACAGTGTCACTGATGCATGCACTGTCACTGCTCACCATCCTCGTGGCCTCCTCAAATGGTGCCAGGACAGTGCATGCATCCCTGATCATGCCCCACTGGCGTGGTGAAAAAAACCCAAGCTCGCCTGACCCTGTCCTGGTGCACAGGTACTCATTGATGGCCCTCTGCTGCGTGTGCAGCCGCTGCAGCATGGCCAACGTTGAGTTCCACCTGGTGGGCATGTCACATATAAGGCGGTTCTTGGGCAGGTTCAACTCCTTTTGCAGCTCAGCCAGGCGAGCACTGGCATTATAAGATCTGCGGAAATGCATACAGACTTTCCTGGCCTGCCTCAGGACATCCTGTAAGCCCAGGTACCTGCCCAAGAACCGCTGCACCACCAGGTTAAGGACGTGAGCCACACAGGGCACATGGGTCAGTTGTCCCTGTCGGAGGGCGGAGAGGAGGTTGGTGCCATTGTCGCAAACCACCATTCCTGCCTTAAGCTGGCGTGGCGTCAACCACCTCTTGGCCTGCCCCTGCAGAGCAGACAGGACCTCTGCCCCAGTGTGGCTCCTGTCCCCCAAACACACCAGCGCAAGCACGGCATGGCATCTTTTTGCCTGCGTACTTGCGTAGCCCCTTGAACGCCTACGGAGCACCGCTGGTTCCGAGGACAAACCACAGGAAGAGGCCATGGAGGAAGAAGAAGAGGAGGGGGTGGAGGAGAGAGGTGTGTCACAACCAGTAGTAGCATTTTGGAGGCGTGGCGGTGGAACAACCTCCAACACTACTGCACCTTGTCCTGCATCCTTCCCAGCTGCCAAAAGAGTGACCCAATGGGCCGTGAAAGAAAGGTAACGTCCCTGTCCATGCCTGCTGGACCATGAGTCAGCGGTAATATGCACCTTACCGCTGACCGCCCTGTCCAGCGAGGCCAAGACATTGCCTTCCACATGCCTGTAGAGAGACGGAATCGCCTTCCGTGAGAAAAAGTGGCGTTTGGGAACCTGCCACTGAGGAACCGCACATTGCACAAACTCACGGAAGGGGGCCGAGTCTACCAACTGAAAAGGCAGCAGTTGAAGCGCTAGCAATTTAGCCAAGCTAGCATTCAACCGCTGGGCATGTGGATGGCTGGGAGTGAACTTCTTTCGACGGTCCAGCAGCTGGGGCAGGGAAATTTGCCTGCTAGAATCGGACGTTGGTGTACTGCTAGCAGAGTGGCCACAAGTACTTGGCTGTGACACACCTAATTCTACACCTTCATTCCTCTCAGTGCAGGTTTCAGAGAGGACTGATGGTATAGTGGGGTTGGAGATCCCAGCTGATGCGGTGCAAGGAGAGGTCTGCTTTGTTCTTTGGTGTGGGTCTTTAAGGTAGGCTTGCCAACGAGCTGCATGGCAGGTCAACATATGTCTGATCAAGCATGTGGTGCCCAAGCGGCTGATGTTTTGGCCACGCGATATACGCTTGAGACATATGTTGCAAACAGCAGCTGTGCGATCTGATGCACTCGCCTCAAAAAAGGCCCACACCAAAGAACTTTTTGAATGACGGGCAGAGGCAGCGCCCTGCACAGGCGGAGCTCTGCGGTGTGATTCCGTCGGTGTGCTGCCCATACGCTGGCCACCCAAGGGCATCCTGCCTCGTTGGAGATGTGCCTCCTCCTCATCCTCCTCCTCCTCCTCTCTCCTATTAGGCACCCACGTGGAGTCAGTGACCTCATCATCCCCTCCCTTCTCATCACTGGAGCCAATCTGGCAGTATGCTGCAGCTGCTGGAGCATGACTGCCAGATTGGTGTCCTTCTTGAGCATCCCCTCTCTCTGCTCTCACGCTACTGCCTTCCTCTAGCTGGGTATCATCATCAGATCCTTCGAAACGCTGGGCATCCTCCTGGAGCATGTACCCAACACTGTGCTCAAACAGTTCGGGGGACTCCTCAGGAGGAGGACATGGTGGGTCTAGGGAAGGAGTGACTAATGATGACATTGATACCAGAGAAGAGGACGCTTTGGCAGCTGCTTTGCCAGTACCCTGAGCCTGGGTAAGAGAGGATGAGGAGGATGAGGTGGGCTTGGTCATCCACTCTACCAAGTCTTCGGCATGATGTGGCTCAACATGTCCAGCTGCCGAAAAGAAGGACAAGCGTGTCCCATGGCCATGTGCTGATGACAATGCACCGCGTCCACGACCAGCACTGTTGCCCCCAGACACAGAGCCTGCTTGCCCTCTTTTTTTGCCTCCTGACTGTCTGCCTCTCCTTGTTTGCCTTCCAGACATTTTAATGGATGGCCTGCAGGGAGATGGGAAAAACAGCAATAAGGGCTACCTTCAGGTGTATACTGTGCAGGAGGCTTAGCAACAAAGACACTGACACTGTCCCCTGCCTATCCTTCTCTGTCCCTAAACACAAGGATTTGCAATATGCTTCAGCAAGATTGGTTTAGCACAGAATAGCACACTGATAGTTTCCCTCACTGTCCTTCTCTGTCCCTACAAACAAGATTTAGCACAGAATAGCACACTGATAGTTTCCACGAGTGTCCTTCTCTGTCCCTAAACTCAAGGATTTCAAATATGGTTCAGCAAGATTGCTTTAGAACAGAATAGCACACTGACAGTTTCCCCGAGTGTCCTTCTCTGTCCATAAACGCAAGGATTTCAAATATGGTTCAGCAAGATTGGTTTAGGACAGAATAGCACACTGACACTTTCCCTCACTGTCCTTCTCTGTCCCTACAAACAAGATTTAGCACAGAATAGCACACTGATAGTTTCCACGAGTGTCCTTCTCTGTCCCTAAACTCAAGGATTTCAAATATGGTTCAGCAAGATTGGTTTAGAACAGAATAGCACACTGACAGTTTCCCCGAGTGTCCTTCTCTGTCCCTAAACTCAAGGATTTCAAATATGGTTCAGCAAGATTGGTTTAGGACAGAATAGCACACTGACACTTTCCCTCACTGTCCTTCTCTGTCCCTACAAACAAGATTTAGCACAGAATAGCACACTGATAGTTTCCACGAGTGTCCTTCTCTGTCCCTAAACTCAAGGATTTCAAATATGGTTCAGCAAGATTGGTTTAGAACAGAATAGCACACTGACAGTTTCCCTCACTGTCCTTATCTGTCCCTACAAACAAGATTTAGCACAGAATAGCACACTGATAGTTTCCACGAGTGTCCTTCTCTGTCCCTAAACTCAAGGATTTCAAATATGGTTCAGCAAGATTGGTTTAGAACAGAATAGCACACTGATAGTTTCCACAAGTGTCCTTCTCTGTCCCTAAACTCAAGGATTTCAAATATGGTTCAGCAAGATTGGTTTAGGACAGAATAGCACACTGACACTTTCCCTCACTGTCCTTCTCTGTCCCTACAAACAAGATTTAGCACAGAATAGCACACTGATAGTTTCCACAAGTGTCCTTCTCTGTCCCTAAACTCAAGGATTTCAAATATGGTTCAGCAAGTTTGGTTTAGAACAGAATAGCACACTGACAGTTTCCCCGAGTGTCCTTCTCTGTCCCTACAAACAAGATTTAGCACAGAATAGCACACTGATAGTTTCCCTCACTGTCCTTCTCTGTCCCTACAAACAAGATTTAGCACAGAATAGCACACTGATAGTTTCCACGAGTGTCCTTCTCTGTCCCTAAACTCAAGGATTTCAAATACGGTTCAGCAAGATTGGTTTAGAACAGAATAGCACACTGACAGTTTCCGTCACTGTCCTTCTCTGTCCCTACAAACAAGGATTAGCACAGAATAGCACACTGACACTTTCCCTACCTATCCTTCTCTGTCCCTAAACACAAGGAATCCAGGATTAGTAAAGGAAAAAAATGACACTGTCCCTGCCTATGCTTCTCTTTCCCTGCTCCGGAACACACTACACAAGGCCGCCGTGCTGGCGGCCTTTTATAGTGTGGGGCGTGTACTAAACCCCCTCAGCAATAATTGGCCACAGGCATCCTGCCTGTGGCCAATCATTGCTCTCCTCACTGCCGGCGCAGTGATTGGCCAAGCATGTGGGGTCACAGTGCATGCTTGGCCAATCACAGCGCCTGGATGACACTGCAATGGCGTAGTGCATTGTGGGCCGTTCGCGTCACTCGAATTTGGCACGAACGGCCCAAATCGTTCGATCTTCGTCGAACGATCTAACAGCCGATGTTCGAGTCGAACGTATGTTCGACTCGAACACGAAGCTCATCCCTAGACCTGAACCCCATAGAGAATCTATGGGGCATTGCCAAGAAAAAGATGAGACATGAGACCCAACAATGCAGAAGAGCTGAAGGCCGCTATTGAAGCATCCTGGTCTTCCATAACACCTCAGCAGTGCCACAGGCTGATCTCCTCCATGCCACGCCGCATTGAGGCAGTAATTGCTGCAAAAGGGGCCCAAACCAAGTACTGAGTACATATGCATGCTTCTACTTTTCAGAGGTCCGATATTGTTCTATGTACAATCCTTGTTTTATTGATTGCATGTAATATTCCAATTTTTTGAGATTTGGGGTTTTCATGAGCTGTAAGCTATAATCATCACAATTATGACAAATCACGGCTTGAACTATCTTGCTTTGCATGTAATGAGTCTCTCATATATATCAGTGTAGCGCACCCCCCCCTTCATTTAGGGGGCGCTATGTTCAAATTTAGGGGTTGGTCTGAGCCAATAGTTGGGCTCAGACTGTTAATTTCCTAAAAAACTTGCTTCTGCTCTGGTGTGATATTGACTGGCTGCAGTGTTCCCTGTTGCCTGTAGGTGGCATTGTCATCTCCGGCTCAGGTAAAACCACAGGGGGTATCGCAACACCATTGGGGGTCCTCTCTCGGCAGCCGCGCAGTGGGCGTGGTCGACCCGCTGTGCATGCTGGGAGGGGATACTTAAGGGGCAGACACGATTAGGCGTGAGGAGATTTCCAGGGGAGCAGTTCACGCCTCCCGGCCCTCCAGGCCAGGGGTGCGTGAGTGTGCTTAAGGTCTCGGGCACCTTTAGCCCGAGGCTGCATCGCTGCAGGTAGGCCCGGCACCTTTGGCTGGGGCCTACGCAAGAAAAGGAGTCCCAGGGTACCCAAGTGAGGGGTGACCCACTCTAAAGGAGAGGAAGCCAGGGGAGGATCAGTCCCAAGGGTATTAGTGAAGAAGTCACTGTCTCGGGAGAGGCCTGGTTACCTATCAGAGGGAAGGATTCCTATCCGCCAAAAGCCTGGTAATGTGCCCCATTGGCACCTAAGGACTAACTATTACTAGGCCAGGAAGTTCGGGACTTAAGGATTCTGTGGCAGAGGATCCCCTGATCGTATCCCAGGGAAATCACGAGTAGTTGTTTCGTGCTCCACCCTGGCTGCTAGGACCGCTCTTAAAGGGACTATCCGGGTGAGCAAGGCCCACTCAGGCTTGAGTGGCGACGAGTGTTGCTTAAGTGTTGCATGCCTGAACCTTCCCCATTCTTGTCATTTCTACTCTCTCTTTCATCCGAGTTTTGTCTCAAGAAAAGAATAAAACCTTGCTGCTTAGGTTTTTACACCTGTGTGGACATTGGCTTTATTACAAGAGGGACTTCCACCTAGACAACAGAGACCAGGGATCCACTCTGAGGAGGTAATTCGCCGCAAGGCCCAAAAAAATCTAACACCGCTCGCCTCTCCATATCTGGAGTTGGATAACGGGCAAGTAGCAGGTGTGCCTCTCTGCTAAGAAGGATGCTGTGTGCTACATTAGTTTCACCTTTTAAGTTGCATTCGTGAAATAAATGAACTTTTGCATGATATTCAAACTTTTAGAGTTTCACATGTATTTTACAGTATCAATAGTTCACTTTCCTTAATTGTATTTATTGTACTTTCATCTCCATCCATTAATTATCCACTTCCAGTTCTTGGTATTGTAAACCTCCTATTGTACCCTCATGGTTAATGCATCATTATTTAGCTGTCCAACATTATTAGATTTTATTGAAGTAACCACTGCATTCATAGGAAGGCCATCCCTAGTTCAAGCAGGGTGGTTCCATCTATGTACATTTTATTTAAATCTATTTTAACTTTGTTCATTTAAATTAATTTCTTAGCATTGTGTCTACCCTTCCTTTTTATTATTCAATTACAGATATCCGTGTTCTCGATTTTAGTCAATAGCAAATAGTATATTGTAGGGCTGTTACTGATTAAAAATTTAGTGTTCGATTAATCGTGTTTTTATTTTTTATTTTTTTTAATCGACTAATTTTGATTAATTATAACGCACATACAGATCCAACTACTTTTAGCTGATCTCCTTGCAGGCTGATTCCCAGTGCAACTACCAACCACTGGAAAAATGAATAGCAGGATACAAAAAACACACAAAGGCAGCGCTTGATGGGAATAGCATTAAAATTGTTATAGTCTTCAAGTAGGTAACAAAATAAATATTGCACTGGAGATAAAATCGATGTAGCTACATAAACTGTAAAAATTGTGCGAGTAATACCAAACGGTAGCAAAAGCAGTCATATTAAAAACATGTAGCTAAGTATGATACTGGTATAAAAATGTGTACAACGATACCACAGCTGAATCCAGATGAGGAGGGGCTAACATCAGTCCGTCGGCATGTAGATGTCCTGTGAAGGGAACTATCACAACTCCCAGTGGATGGCTGTAGAATCCCAGGTTGATAGATGGAAGTGATAGAGGGAAGTGTAACAGCCCTTGCGTCTGGCAGATAGTAACCACTTGTCCCCCGCCCACTGTCAATTGACGGCAGGCGGAGGATACTCTCGTTCTGGGAGGACGTCATATGACGTCCTCCCTTTAAAACGAGCTAGGAGGCGCGCACGCGCCGCCGTCGGCGCGCGCGTGCGCCCGCCGCGTTCACAAGGCCCCAGGGCGCGTGCCCGGCGGCCGCGATTGCCGCCGGGCACCCGCGATTGCCCGGGAAACGAGCAGGAAAGTGGATCTCTGTGTGTAAACACAGAGATCCACGTCCTGTGAGGGAGAGGGGACCGATGGTGTGTCCCTTGTACATAGGGACAACCATCGGTCACCTCCCCCAGTCAGTCCCCTCCCCCCACAGTAAGAACACTTTGAGGGAACATATTTAACCCCTTCCCGCCCCCTAGTGGTTAACCCCTTCCCTGCCAATCACATTTATACAGTAATCAATGCATTTTTATAGCAGGGATCGCTGTATAAATGTGAATGGTCCCAAAAATGTGTCAAAAGTGTCCGATGTGTCCGCCGCAATATCGCAGTCACAATTAAAAATCGCAGATCGCCGCCATTACTAATAAAAAAATAAAAAAATAAAAATGCTATAAATCTATCCCCTATTTTGTACACGCTATAACTTTTGCGCAAACCAATCAATACGCGCTTATTGCGATTTTTTTTTGACCAAAAATATGTAGAAGAATACGTATCGGCCTAAACTGAGGAAAATTTTATTTTAAAAAAAAATGGGTATTTATTATAGCAAAAAGTAAAAAATAGTGTTTTTTTTCCAAACTGGACGCTCTTCTTTTGTTTATAGCGCAAAAAATAAAAACCGCAGAGGTGATCAAATACCACCAAAAGAAAGCTCTATTTGTGGGAAAAAAAGGACACAAATTTCGTTTGGGAGCCACGTCGCATGACTGCGCAATTGTCATTCAAAGTGTGACAGTGCTGAAAGCTGAAAAATGGCTTGGGCAGGAAGGGGGTTTTCGTGCACAGTAGAGAAGTGGTTAAGGTCCCGCTAGCATGCAGATATGAAGGCACAGCAAAGGAGCCCTTCAGATGGACACGGCAAGCCCCGCCAGTGTCCGTGACGTCACCAGATCTCCGACGGAACTCCCTGAAGACCCGGAAGCCGGCGGAGAGATGAGTACCGATCAAAAGAATTTTGATCTATTAAAAAAATTATTCGATTAATCGAGGAATTAATAGTTAATTTCCACAGCCCTAGTATATTGTTATTTTATCGTTACATTCGTTTAAATACATTAAATTATTTTCATTATCTAGCAGAGGGCGTTTCCCCCCTTTGCTAGCATTTGTTGGCTTTACATGCACAGTGGTCGCCCTGGGTTGGCATGGGTGGTCCCCTTTCATGCTGTTTCCTGCTGCATCAAAGCTGATTGGTCACTGACATTGAATGGATAGCCCTTTTACCGTTTTACTTGAGGAGGGTTTTAATACATTTGTTTTACCCCTGACTTTTTTGGGGGTCCGGAGCCCCCAACATACTATTTCATTAATCTATAATTAGGTGGCAATTAGGGTTTTTGTAAGGGATAGTCCTCTGAGGTTGTTACCTATCCCAGGGCCGGGCTGAGTAAAGCTTGTGGTGAGCTTTTTAGCCTTATACTTTCATCTTCCACCAGTCTGGTCTGAACATGAGGGGTGACCACCTGTTTACCAATTTTAGTGCTATCCTTTTAATTAATTCAGTTTAAGTTTTCATACTACTTCTAGGAAATTAGTAAACAAGATTTTTCTGATGTTGCCTCAAAGTAGCCATTTTATTTATTTATTATTAGTTTATCATATTTCCATAGTTGTGTTTCCCATACAGTCATTATTTTTTAACCACTTGAGGACCAGCCGCCCAGTTATATTGCGGCAGGTTGGCTCCTCTGGCCATCGTAGCTGTAAGTCAGCAGCTTTAAGAGCCCTTGGGGACGTGCACCCGCGGTGCGATGACGGAGCCAATGCACGTGCCCGGCGGCCACGATGTCTGCCGGGCACCCGCGATCGCTCCTGAGAGAGGCAGAACGGAGGTCTGTCAATGTAAATAGACAGATCTCCGTTCTATCAGAGGTGAAGAGACTGGTCTGTTGTTCGTAATGCTTAGGAACAATGATTGGTCTCCTCCCCCAGTCAGTCCTATCCCCCCACAGTTAGAATCATTCCCTAGGCAAAACACTTAACCCCTTGATCGCCCCCTAATGTTAACCCCTTCCCTGCCAGTGACATTTATACAGTAATCAGTGTCTATTTTTAGCTCTGATCGCTGTATAAATGTCAATGGTTCCAAATAAGCAACCCCCCACCCTATGTGAATGAGTATGCGGTACATCGTACCCCTACCCATTCACCTAAAACAAAAAGTGTCAAAAATAAACACAGTACACAGGTTTTTAAAGTATTTTATTAAGGCAGCTCCGGCGTCTCTTCCGATTTTTTTTCTCCCGTCTCTTCTTCCTCTTCTGGCGACGTCTTCTTCCTCTGCCAGTTCTCCTCCCTCTCCGGTTCTCTTTCCTCTGTCCGCTGTCTTCTCCCTCTTCTGCTGTGTCCCCCTCTCTATTTTTTCGGCGTGGTTTCCCCTAAAATCTATGCCAGACCGAAGGACCTGGTATGGTCTTGGAGGGGGAACCCATGCGTTTTTTTTTTTTTCATTTTTGCATGGGGTTCCCCTTCAAGTTTAACAGAGCACAAGTCACATGCCAAAGTCGCATCAATTAAGATGGCGATCTGACTTTGATCCAACTTCAGTGATATTCAATGGGCTGAAGTGCCAAAGTCGGACCAAAGTAGTGCAGGGAGCATTTTTAATGTCAGACCGACTTGTGTCGGACCAGTTAAGACGGCTTTCATAGGGAAACATTGATTTTCACACGTCATGCGACACAAGCTCCCAATGTCGGAGCGTTTGTCGTACCAGTGTGAACCCGGCCTCACGGCTAGCACCAAAAAGAGTATTGGTTGCAGCTGAGAAGGTATTTTAACAGGGTGGAGGAGTAGGAGGTAATGTCATTGTAAGAAAATTGGATAAGTCTTTACACTGCATGAATATCCAGAGCTTTGCTACTCAGCTGAAGGCTGTAGTTAAATAGGCCATTAATATAGTCCCAATCATCATGCAAAACGACATGCCATCATCCTTCTTTTGCAATTTAAAGGAGACCCTTCAGCTGAGTGTAGAACTAAGGTAAATTAGATAATTACACTGAAAGCAATTTATAGTAACATTTTATAAATGGAAAGTAATCTGCGCATCTCATAAATAAATTCAGGAGTACATTAGAGCTCTTTCTATCAATTATTTTTTTAATTCATTAACGCCCTAAAATCAATTCTGATGATGCCTGCTTTATCTGAGTGCTGATTGAAGTCAGTGAAGGGTAGGGATGAGCTCGGCGAACAACGAACGATTTGGGCCGTTCGCGCCAAATTCGAGTGACGCGAACGGCCCACAATACACTGCACCATCGCAGTGTAATCCCGGCGCTGTGATTGGCCAAGCATGCACTCTGACCCTGCATGCTTGGCCAATCACAGCGCCGGCAGCGAGGAGAGCGATGATTGGCCACAGGCAGGATGCCTGTGGCCAATTATTGCTGAGGGGGTTTAGTACACGCCCCACACTATAAAAGGCCGCCAGCGCGGCGGCCTCGTGTAGTGTGTTCCGGCGCAGGGAAAGAGTTACATAGGCAGGGACAGTGTCAGTGCTATTTGTACCTCAAACTTGTGTGTAGGGACAGAGAAGGATAGGTAGGGAGAGTGTCAGTGTCATATTCTTTGCTAAACCTTGTGTGTAGGGACAGACAAGGATCGGCAGGGAGAGTGTCAGTGTCATATTCTTTGCTAAACCTTGTGTGTAGGGACAGACAAGGATCGGCAGGGAGAGTGTCAGTGTCATATTCTTTGCTAAACCTTGTGTGTAGGGACAGACAAGGATCGGCAGGGAGAGTGTCAGTGTCATATTCTTTGCTAAACCTTGTGTGCTGAATCATATTGCTAAACCTTGTGTGTAGGGACAGACAAGGATAGGTAGGCAGAGTGTCAGTGTCATATTCTTTGCTAAACCTTGTGTGTAGGGACAGACAAGGATAGGTGGGCAGAGTGTCAGTGTCATATTCTTTGCTAAACCTTGTTTGTAGGGACAGACAAGGATAGGTAGGCAGAGTGTCAGTGTCATATTCTTTGCTAAACCTTGTTTGTAGGGACAGACAAGGATAGGTAGGCAGAGTGTCAGTGTCATATTCTTTGCTAAACCTTGTTTGTAGGGACAGACAAGGATAGGCAGGGAGAGTGTCAGTGTCATATTCTTTGCTAAACCTTGTGTGCTGAACCATATTGCTAAACCTTGTGTGTAGGGACAGACAAGGATAGGTAGGCAGAGTGTCAGTGTCATATTCTTTGCTAAACCTTGTGTGTAGGGACAGACAAGGATAGGTGGGCAGAGTGTCAGTGTCATATTCTTTGCTAAACCTTGTTTGTAGGGACAGACAAGGATAGGTAGGCAGAGTGTCAGTGTCATATTCTTTGCTAAACCTTGTTTGTAGGGACAGACAAGGATAGGTAGGCAGAGTGTCAGTGTCATATTCTTTGCTAAACCTTGTTTGTAGGGACAGACAAGGATAGGCAGGGAGAGTGTCAGTGTCATATTCTTTGCTAAACCTTGTGTGCTGAACCATATTGCTAAACCTTGTGTGTAGGGACAGACAAGGATCGGCAGGGAGAGTGTCAGTGTCATATTCTTTGCTAAACCTTGTGTGCTGAACCATATTGCTAAACCTTGTGTGTAGGGACAGACAAGGATAGGTAGGCAGAGTGTCAGTGTCATATTCTTTGCTAAACCTTGTTTGTAGGGACAGACAAGGATCGGCAGGGAGAGTGTCAGTGTCATATTATTTGCTAAACCTTGTGTGCTGAACCATATTGCTAAACCTTGTGTGTAGGGACAGACAAGGATAGGTAGGCAGAGTGTCAGTGTCATATTCTTTGCTAAACCTTGTTTGTAGGGACAGACAAGGATAGGCAGGGAGAGTGTCAGTGTCATATTCTTTGCTAAACCTAGTGTGCTGAACCATATTGCTAAACCTTGTGTGTAGGGACAGACAAGGATAGGCAGTCGACAGTGTCAGTGTCCTATTCTTTGCTAAACCTTATGTGCAGGGAGAGAGAAGGATAGGCAGGGGACAGTGTCAGTGTCATTGTTGCTAAGCCTCCTGCACAGTATACACCTGAAGCTACCCCTTATTGCTGGTTTTCCCATCTCCCTGCAGGCCATTAGAATGTCTGGAAGGCAAACAAGGAGAGGCAGACAGTCAGGAGCCAATAAAAGAGGGCAAGCAGGCTCTGTGTCTGGGGGCAACAGTGCTGGTCGTGGACGCGGTGCATTGTCATCAGCACATGGCCATGGGACACGCTTGTCCTTCTTTTCGGCAGCTAGACATGTTGAGTCACATCATGCTGAAGACTTGGTAGAGTGGATGACCAAGCCCTCCTCATCCTCCTCATCCTCTCTCACCCAGGCTCAGGGTACTGGCAAAGCAGCTGCCAAAGCGTCCTCTTCCCTGGTATCAATGTCATCATCAGTCACTCCTTCCCTAGACCCACCATGTCCTCCTCCTGAGGAGTCCCCCGAGCACAATGTTGGGTACATGCTCCAGGAGGATGCCCAGCGTTTCGAAGGGTCTGATGATGATACCCAGCTAGAGGAAGGCAGTAGCGTGAGAGCAGAGAGAGGGGATGCTCAAGAAGGACACCAATCTGGCAGTCATGTTCCAGCAGCTGCAGCATACTGCCAGATTGGCTCCAGTGATGAGGAGGGAGGGGATGATGAGGTCACTGACTCCACGTGGGTGCCTAATAGGAGAGAGGAGGAGGAGGAGGATGAGGAGGAGGCACATCTCCAACCAGGCAGGATGCCCTTGGGTGGCCAGCGTAAGGGCAGCACACCGACGGAATCACACCGCAGAGCTCCGCCTGTGCAGGGCGCTGCCTATGCCCGTTATTCAAAAAGTTCTTTGGTGTGGGCCTTTTTTGAGGCGAGTGCATCAGATCGCACAGCTGCTGTTTGCAACATATGTCTCAAGCGTATATCGCGTGGCCAAAACATCAGCCGCTTGGGCACCACATGCTTGACCAGACATATGTTGACCTGCCATGCAGCTCGTTGGCAAGCCTACCTTAAAGACCCACACCAAAGAACAAAGCGTACCTCTCCTTGCACCGCATCAGCTGGGATCTCCAACCCCACTATACCTTCAGTCCTCTCTGAAACCTGCACTGAGAGGAATGAAGGTGTAGAATTAGGTGTGTCACAGCCAAGTACTTGCGGCCACTCTGCTAGCAGTACACCGACGTCCGATTCTAGCAGGCAAATTTCCCTGCCCCAGCTGCTGGACCGTCGAAAGAAGTTCACTCCCAGCCATCCACATGCCCAGCGGTTGAATGCTAGCTTGGCTAAATTGCTAGCGCTTCAACTGCTGCCTTTTCAGTTGGTAGACTCGGCCCCCTTCCGTGAGTTTGTGCAATGTGCGGTTCCTCAGTGGCAGGTTCCCAAACGCCACTTTTTCTCACGGAAGGCGATTCCGGCTCTCTACCGGCATGTGGAAGGCAATGTCTTGGCCTCGCTGGACAGGGCGGTCAGCGGTAAGGTGCATATTACTGCTGACTCATGGTCCAGCAGGCATGGACAGGGACGTTACCTTTCTTTCACGGCCCATTGGGTCACTCTTTTGGCAGCTGGGAAGGATGCAGGACAAGGTGCAGTAGTGTTGGAGGTTGTTCCACCGCCACGCCTCCAAAATGCTACTACTGGTTGTGACACACCTCTGTCCTCCACCCCCTCCTCTTCTTCTTCCTCCGTGGCCTCTTCCTGTGCTTTGTCCTCGGAACCAGCGGTGCTCCGTAGGCGTTCAAGGGGCTACGCAAGTACGCAGGCAAAAAGATGCCATGCCGTGCTTGCGCTGGTGTGTTTGGGGGACAGGAGCCACACTGGGGCAGAGGTTCTGTCTGCTCTGCAGGGGCAGGCCGAGAGGTGGTTGACGCCACGCCAGCTTAAGCCAGGAATGGTAGTTTGCGACAATGGCACCAACCTCCTCTCCGCTCTCCGACAGGGACAACTGACCCATGTGCCCTGTGTGGCTCACGTCCTTAACCTGGTGGTGCAGCGGTTCTTGGGCAGGTACCCGGGCTTACAGGATGTCCTGAGGCAGGCCAGAAAAGTCTGTGTGCATTTCGGCAGATCTTATAATGCCAGTGCTCGCCTGGCTGAGCTGCAAAAGGAGTTGAACCTGCCCAAGAACCGCCTTATATGTGACATGCCCACCAGGTGGAACTCAACGTTGGCCATGCTGCAGCGGCTGCACATGCAGCAGAGGGCCATCAATGAGTACCTGTGGGACTACGGCACCAGGACAGGGTCAGGGGAGCTCGGGTTTTTTTCACCACGCCAGTGGGGCATGATCAGGGATGCATGCACTGTCCTGACACCATTTGAGGAGGCCACGAGGATGGTGAGCAGTGACAGTGCATGCATCAGTGACACTGTACCTCTTGTCCACCTGTTGGAACATACGCTGCGTGGAATAATGGACAGGGCACTTGAGGCAGAACAGAGGCAGGAAGAGGAGGACTTCCTTGCCTCTCAAGGCCCCCTTTACCCAGACAGTGTTCCTTCTGTCCCACCCATCGCACAGGAAGAAGAGGAGGAGGAGGAGGAGGAGGATTGTGTCAGCATGGAGGTGGAGCCTGGCACTCAGCATCATCAGCAGCAGTCTTTTAGGGATGATTTACAGTCCCAAGAAACCAGTGGACTTGTACGTGGCTGGGAGGAGGTGGCTGCAGATCATGTCGTCCTTAGTGACCCAGAGGACTCCAGACTGAATGCCTCAGCTAACCTACGCTGCATGGCCTCCCTGATCCTGCAAAGTCTGCGGAAGGATCCTCGTATTCTTCGGATCAAGGAGAGGGACCATTACTGGCTTGCCACTCTCCTTGATCCACGGTACAAGGGTAAGGTTGCGGACCTTATCTTACCGTTGCAGAGGGAGCAGAGGATGAGACAACTCCGGGAGGCCTTGCAGAAAGGTCTGTGCAACGCGTTCCCAGAGACTGGGAGGTTACAAACTCCTGGTCTTGGACAACGAGATGCTGAGGCTTCGGTCAGTCAAAGAAGGAGCGGTGGGGAAGGTGGCCGTCTGACCGAAGCGTTCAGACAATTCTTTAGTCCGCAGCCCCAAGGTATGATCGGTTCCAGCAACCATCGCCAGCGTCTGATATACATGGTGCAGGAATACCTAGGGGCAAGGTCAGACTTGGACACCTTCCCCACCGAAAATCCTCTGGCTTACTGGGTCTTGAGGATGGATCACTGGCCAGAGCTTGCACAGTATGCAATTGAGCTACTGGCCTGTCCTGCATCCAGCGTTCTTTCAGAACGCACATTCAGTGCTGCTGGAGGATTTGTCACGGATCACAGGGTGCGCCTGTCCACCGACTCTGTTGATCGACTGACCTTCATAAAGATGAACCAGTCTTGGATCACCACCAGCTACCAAACACCTGAAGCTGATATAACAGACTAATTTATTTTCAAATGTCACATCCCTTCAAGACAGATGCTGATGCTGAGAGTTTGTCCTGTTATGTTGACTGACTATCCTCCTCCTCCTCAATGATCTGATTGACGATGATAGCCTGGAAGAACATTTTTGTTTCTGGGTGCCGCCACCAGTGGCTAAGGCCCAATTTTTCAGCCCCTGTTTAACAGGGGTGTGTTATTACAATTGTTTATGCAATGCTTTGCAGCAGGGCTCATTCCTGCACTCCAAGTAGAGTATCTGGGAGCGGTTGCAGTGTCGTGGCACCAGCACCAGTGGCTAAGGCCCAATTTTTCAGCCCCTGTTTAACAGGGGCGTGTAATTACAATTTTTGATGCAATACTTTGCAACAGGGCTCATTGCTGTGCTCCAAGTACAGTATCTGTGAGGGGTTGCAGTGTTGTGGCACCAGTGCCTAAGGCTCAATTTTTCTGCCCCTGTTTAACAGGGGCATGTAATTACAATTCTTGATCTAATAATTCACAGCAGGGCCCATTCCTGCGCCCACCAAGACTAACTGTGAGGCCTTACAGTGTTGTGTCAACACCACCACCACCACCAAAAGCCCAATTTTTCAGCCCCTGTTCAACAGGGGCATGCAATTACAATTCTTGATCTAATAATTCACAGCAGGGCCCATTCATGCGCCCACCAAGAGTAACTGTGACGGCTCACAGTGTTGTGGCAACACCAAGGGGCAAATTTCAGCTGAGTATATACGGCAGGCCCCTACTTTCAAACATCCAACTTACAAACGACTCCTCCTTGCAAACAGAAGGATACAACAGGAAGTGAGAGGAAATCTACCCCTAGGAAGGCAAATTCTCTCCTGTAAGAGTTAATATGGGAAAAAAAGTGTCTCCTCTACACTGATTCTTTATCACCAATTCTTGTTTCAATAAAAACCCCAAATTTTCAAAAAACATTTGTCATTAGGACAGAAAGTGAGGTGAACTGTTCTGAATAGGTGCACACTGCACAGACAGCAAAACAAATGTTACAGGGGTGATAACCCTTCCCTATGTTTTCCAAAAAGCTTAAAAATATATTTTTTGGCTGGAGCTACACTTAAACAATGTACCTGTTCAAAATTACAAACAGATTATACATAAGAACAAACCTACAGTCCCTGTCTTGTATGCACCGCCTGTATACGGCTGTTCAGAGTATATAGGGCCTTTTATATTTTGTGTGCGGGGTTCCCCTTAATATCCATACAAGACCCAAAGGGGCTGGTAATGGGCTGGGGTAAGGGGGGGGGGGGTGTGATGGGGTAGCTATGTAATTTTTCTTAAAGATTTTCATCCATATTACCGGGACCAGACATTACATTAAAGCCGCAAGCAGTTTTAAATGGCTTTTTTTCCTTTAGAAATGTAATTTTGTGCAGGGACAGTTCTAAACACGGGAAACACGTGGCACTTCACAGGCATACTTTAGACACCCCCCAGGTACGATATTTTAAGTAATATTTGACTTTTTTTTTTCACTTTATGCATCATTGAAATGACTGCTCCAGAAAAACGGCCGTTTTTAAAACTTCTTTTTGCATTGATACATGTCCCCTGGTGCAGAACCCGGGTTCCCAAACCCTTTTTAGGACAATAACATGCATAATAGTCGTTATAATTAGCACTTTAGATTTCGAACGTTCGCATCCATTGTATTTAATAGGGTTCTAAAGTTCGTGCGAACTTTCGGTCCGTTCGCGGGTTCTGGTGTGAACCGAACCCGGGGGTGTTCGGCTCATCACTAGTGAAGGGAAGTGTTCTTTTGTACACTGTCTGCAGGGTTGTTTACATTTATGCCTGGTACTTACCATAGAGTTCTTGTTACAAACAGATTTTTCCTGCCCCTGCTTAAGGGTCAGGAAGCCCCTCAAGGCTATATATGTGGATGTCTTACAGGAAGTGAAAGGAGAGAGTGGCCAGACACAAGCCAGGAGTGCTGGAGGCTGATTTTGGTGTTGTATTCATCCTTCCAAGATGAAAAGGGACAATAGGCAAGTGTTACTGTCCCTTTTTTAAATCTGAACGCCAGGCAGATATAAAAGATGCTAATTAATTTAGCACTTTTTAAATGGAAGCAGTGTAAGTACCTCAATTTGAGTCGTTTCAGCCCTTTTGCAGTTCCTGTACAGCACTCAAACAGCAGGAAGAAGATGCAACAAAATAAGCCAATCAGTTGTGTTTCAGTGCAAACAGCATGCTGATAGAAGAAAAGAGCACAGTGACAGAGAGATAAGCGTATCATTCTGCTGCTTCTCTTTTCAATGTCCAGTCACAAGTTGAGCATGGAGAAGAGACCTGAAAGTGTTTCTGAACTTCAGCAGAGAAAATCAAGTCTCCTCCCCTGCCAGCCAGAGCTGCACTGTGTGGATGGATTTCTCATGGGCAAAAATACAAATACAAATCCTTGGCAGGTAAACCAGCTCCCTTACATGTTGTTCATCTTCGTATTTAGCTGTTTGTCCTGAGTTGGGGTTTAATAAAAATTACAGTTAAACTCCCTCTACCCAAAGTGATATGGACTCATGCACAGGCAATGATTAAATGACCTCTAAAGCCCCCTTTATAAAGTCCTATTCCTGGAGACTAGGGGGACTTCCATGCCAAGACGCAAATGCCTTTTCTAAAGTGAAGGGGGGAATCATTACATATTCACTTTAACACACAATTACAGCTTCTGAAGCACCACTGGGAGCTTCTGTACTATACAAATAATGAAAGTAAATTGACAGCGCTTGCTGCTCCTAGTTGTTATTTTGTTCTAATATTAAATAACCTGGAAATTTAAGATATGACCTGATACTAAATATTAAAGGAGTAAATACTTATACTAACTTATTAGTTGTGTACCAAATAGATTAATATAAATAATAAGATGACAATATTACATCCTATTTTACAGTGCATTTGTTGATAAACAAATGTTAGAAATTAGCCACTTCCTTACTGGGCACTAAAACCCCTCCTAAAGCCCAGACCAATTTTCAGCTTTCAGCGCTGACGCACTTTGAATGACAATTGCGCATACAATGCTGTACCCATCATTTTTTTCACACAAATAGAGCTTTCTTTTGGTGGTATTTAATCACCACTGGTGTTTTTATTTTTTGTTAAACAAACAAAAAAAACGGAAAATTTTGAAAAAAAATAAAATAATGTTTCATAGTTTGTTTTCAAATTTTGCAAACAGGTAATTTTTCTCCTTCGTTGATATGCGCTGATGAGGCGGCACTGATGGGCACTGATAGGCTGCACTTGTGGGCACTGATAGGCTGCACTTGTGGGCACTGATGGGCACAGATAGGCACAGATAAGGCAGCACTGATGGGGACAGATAAGATGGCACGGGTGGCACTGATAGGTGTTACTGATGAGCTTTCTCTACTCATCTGGAACCTTTCCCTACCGCTAGCACTGTCCCGTTCTACACTACCCACATGTAGAATGTGCCTAATCCAGGAGACAGGTTCTAAAATAGACTCTGCCACATCTAAGATGGCCCCAAGTGTCACATGGGCGACCAGCATCCAACTGGATTTCTGCCCCAGTGACCCAGGAAACCATAGAGGAACCATGTTCCACTCTCCTTTCTCTCCCTCTGCAATTCCACTGTGGTTGAGCACCGCTTGCAGTAGAGAAAGTGGACTGCACTTACCTACAAGGTAATTCATGTTCACGTTACCAGTCAATGGTCAGAATGTTATGGCTGATCTATGTAAGCATTTAGTAATGTCAATAAACCACTAGTAAAATGCATGATAATTTTTTTTGTTCTTACCACAGGTGTAAGGTTCAAGCATGCTAGCCATCTGCCACCTCCCACAGATTTATTTTGGTCAGTGGGGCAGCCTATCATATAGAGAGAGTAATAGGAATGAGTAGGGGGTGAGATGAGAGGGCAATATTTGACACAATAAAGAAGCCTAGGATTCTTATTGGTCAGTACAGCCTAGGATTTGGCAGTAGCAGGAGCACATCTAGATGCCTGCACATTTTACCTGTCATTTGTGTCTGTGTCTCTGCAGTAAGTGCATCACCTCCAGCTACAGGCCTCACAATCCAGTCTGTGTCTCTGCAGTGTGTGTATCACCTCCAGCCACAGATGGCGGCGCAGTTAGATGCGTCGGCTACTCCAGGTCCGAAAGAAGAAACTTTTATGTATTTTAATGTTGTCTCTTTGTCTTCAAATAGTCTTACCTTACCACAAAGTCATCTGGAAACTACTTTAAAACATAACTATGATTGCCAAAGTCTTTTGGATATCAGCAGTATATACAAACATCAACTTTCGCGAGTGGCTATCAAGAAGCTTCGAGACCTCTGTTGGCTGAAACCTGACCCCGAGACTTCTGATTTTGCCTACTGAAGCTACCCGTACAAGGCGGCAATGCAAGCGGCGTGAGAGGAGATGGAAACTGAGTAAGCGTGGAGGTACAGTATCTCACAAAAGTGAGTACACCCCTTACATTTTTGTAAATATTTTATTATATCTTTTTATCTGACAACACTGAAGAAAGGACACTTTGCTACAATGTAAAGTAGTGAGCGTACAGCTTGTATAACAGTGTAAATTTGCTGTCCCCTCAAAATACCTCAACACAAAGCCATTAATGTCTAAACCGCTGGCAACCCTAAGATCCGGTTCACACAGGGGCGACTTTTCAGGCAACTCAGCAGCCTGACAAGTCGCGCTCCGCTCTATTCAATAGAACCGTTCTAATAGGAGCGACGCAAGTCGCTCCGACTTAGAAAAAGGTTCTTGTACGACTTTGGGGGCGACTTGCATTGACTTCAATACAGAAGTCATTTTGCAAGTCGCCTCTCAAGTCGTCTTGAGATCGCCTTGCCGAGTCACCCCCAAAGTCGTGCTGCCCCTGTGTGAACCGGCTCTAAGTGAAAATGTCCAAATTGGGCCCAATTAGCCATTTTCCTTCCTTGGTGTCATGTGACTCGTTAGTGTTACAAGGTCTCAAGTGTGAATTATACAGACTTACAAGAGTACACTAAATTATACAGACTTACAAGAGTACACTAAATTATACAGACTTACAAGAGTACACTAAAACAGTGACTGCTTACATCAAAAATGCATAGATGATGTGACAGTCACCAAGATTATCACCACACATGCCAACCAGAAGCCATGGATGACAGCAGAGGTTCGTGGGCTGCTAAAGACCAGAGATGAGGTATTCAGATCAGGAGATAAACAGCTCTCAGAACAGCAAGAGCCAACCTGTCTCATGGCATCAAGAAGGCAAAACAACAATATGCTCAAAAACCAATAAACATTTTAGCAACAGCAAAGATACAGAGGCCCTGTGGCAAGCCGTCCAGACCATCACTGACTACACGCCCCTGCCACAGGCCAGTGACAATGATACTTCCCTACCGGATGCACTTAACCACTTTTATGCAGTTTGAGATGCAGAACCAAACACCTTCACAAAAACTACCCACATCCCGAAACGACCTGTTTAACCTCTTGCCGACGAGCCGCCGTCATTATACTGTGACCTGTCAGCTCTCCTTCACAAACCGCCGTAGGTGTACGTCGGTCTGTGCAGGGAGGCTAGCAGGCGCGTGTGTGCCACCGGCGGCACACGCCCAGCGCATGCCCTGAGTCCCGCGGACACGGTGTCTGCGGGCGACCCGCAATCACGGTGTACAGAGGCAGAACGGAGAACTGCCTCGTGACATGTCAGAGATTTTCTGTTCCCAGTCACCAGGAACAGCAATCTCTGTCATGTTCTAGGTAGCCTGTCCCCCTTACAGTTAGAACACACCCAGGAAACACAGTTAACCCCTTGATTGTCTCCTAGTGCTAACCCCTTTCCTTTCAGTGACATTTATACAGTAATCAGTGGCTATTTTTAGCTCTGATCGATGTATAAATGTCACTGGTCCCAAAAAAGTGTCAAAAGTGTCCGATCTGTCTGTCGCAATCTCACTAAAAATCGCAGATCACCGCCATTACTAGTAAAAAAAAAATAATTATAATAAAAATGCCATAAATATATCCCCTATTTCTTAGATGCTATAACGTTTGCGCAAACCAATCAATATACGATTATTGTGATTTTTTTTTTTTTTACCAAAAATATGTAGAAGAATACATATTGGAGTAAACTGATGAAGAAATTTGTTTTTTTTTTTCAACATTTTTGAGGATATTTATTATAGCAAAAAGTAAAAAATATTGTTTTTTTTCTTTAAAATTGTTGGTCTTTTTTTGTTTAGAGCGCAAAAATTAAAAATTGCAGAGATGATCAAATACTGTACCACCAAAAGAAAACTCTTTGTGGGAAAAAAAAAAGGACATAAATTTTAGTTTGGGTACAGCGTCGCATGATCGCGCAATTGTCAATTAAAGCGACGCAGTGCCGTATCGCAAAAAAGGGCCTGGTCATTAAGGGGGCAAATCCTGAAGTGGATAAATAGTATGTAGCACCATGGTCCTGTCAGATACGACATTTCGTTCTACCGTATGTCCTCACTTGTAGTAGAATGACAATAAAGCTTGACTTGACTTGATTTTTTTTTTTTAGTTAAAGGGACAGGGTCCCTTTAAAACATTAATACCCATTAATAGGGTTATTTACATAAGGCTTACATTAACGTATAGATCTAAAGAGAAGTTAAAAGGACAAAAATGTGCTGTTCAATTAGAAAAGAACTTTACATTACACATCACATTAAAACAACTTGCTATGCATAAAATACTTTATCTAATTTTATCCAGATTATGCAACTTGTTCTGCCAAACGCCCACATTCAGCCGTATGTATATTTGTAAGCTGTTTTCTGCCTCAGTAAATTATCTGTGCCTATAATTCCGAGCCGCCTCTTTGATGTAGAACAGCGTGCCCCACTGCGTGCACAATCAGACTCTGAATATTTCTTTAAAGGGCCAATTGTTTCTGGAAAGACCTTTGTTATGCGTTAATGAATGTGGAACTCTGTGCTGGTGAACGTGACTTCAAGAATGGATGGGGCTCCCATCTCCACAGCCATGACTTAGGGCATTGGCGTGAGCGTAGGTGACTCCGCACATACAGAATGAGAGTAGAGGGTGACATATGAAATATTCTTTACGTCATTGTACAGGGCAGTGGTGGGCACATGGCATTTAAAGCTCAACTGCAGCAATTAGCTAAGTTGCCGATTTGATAACTGTATTAACTGCCAATGGACTTTCAATTCTGTCCAGCAACTTTTGCGATTTATACACTTCTGCCCGACAGCACAGCTATTATCATTGCACTTATTGAACGGATATAACAAAACACTATTAATGGTATATTAAAGAGACCAAAATAAGAGAAAATAAGAGAATTTCTATGTTAGGCTAGGCTGACATTGTTGAATTGTCCTCCCCATGTTAACATGCATTGCGTTATGGCAGCCTTTTCATTTCTACAACCTACAGTACAATTGCATGTGCTATTTTTTTTTATGTGGCACACTGCAGGGCACAGTAGTGCATTAGGGTGCAAAGCTGGGTATGTCCCTTAGCAGGGTGCATTGGGGTGCCTTTGAGAATGAATGACACCGCAGGACATCAATATGCAAAACATGCATTTTCAGCTGAGCCTTATGCCTCGTACACACGGTCAAATTTTCTAGTCGGAATAAACTCTGACGGGTTTTTCCGGCGGAATTCCATTCAAGCTGTCTTGCATACACACTGTCACACCAAATTCCGACCGCCAAGAACGCGGTGACGTACAACACTACGACAAGCCGAGAAAAATTAAGTTCAATGCTTCCAAGCATGCGTCGACTGGATTCTGAGCATGCATAGTTTTTAGTCCGTCGGAATTGCATCCAGACGAACGGAAATTACGATAGAAATTTGTTTCAGTCGAAAAAAAAGAGAACATGTTCTCTTTCTAAGTCCGTCGGAATTTCCGAAGGAAAAAGTCCAATGGGGCATACACACGTTCAGAATATCTGATGATAACATTTCCGCCTGACTTTTTCTATCGGAAATTCCGAACGTGTGTACGCGGCATCAGAGTTTACAAATCATTATGGTTTATACCCACTGTGGACTTTTATGATTCCACAAGGAAAAAAACACACCAAAAAAATTCAGGGGAAATACTATCCCATTTACAATTTTTTAATACAGATGATTAACACTAGACATAAGCCCGACTACAATATTGTGACATAAAAGAAAAGAAATGGCATCCCCACCATACAGTAACTGTATACCAAGGGTCTCCAAACTTTCTAAACAAAGGCCAGTTTATTGTCCTTCAGACTTAAGGGAGGGTCGGACTGTGGCCATTGGTAGTAGAAGAAGATCCAATGTCAGTGGGGATAAACAATGCCCCATCTTTGGTGTCATTGTAAGGATTTCTGCCCCATTGTTGGTGTCATTGGGAGGAATTCTGTCCCTTCATTGGTGTCAGTAGAGGGAATTATGCCCCACTGTTAATATCCATGGATGAAAATAGTGCACCAGGGCCTGAATAAAAGCAAGCAAAGGGCCGCATCTGGCCCCCGGGCTGTAGTTTGGAGACCACTGCTGTATACCATAACTGTATACCATGCACATGTATAATAAAGAATTTGTTTCTAACACGTGGTAGTAAATCGCCTCAATAAATGTAACATCCACTTTGGTTATAAGTGTTGTTCCTCAACATATTCCACAAGAATCAATGCCTGCTTCCTCATGAGGAAGGTAGGTGGGCGAGCCACTCTCAAGTTTTTCAATAAAATATAGTCACTCTACACTGGATGCAGTTCCAAGTGACAAGGCCAAGTACCCTCAGTGAAGAAGCCAAAGCACTGAGACGGTTGGAGGCAGGTGGCCCCCATGCCTCCAATATACAAAAAAAATCCTCCCACTGTGCAGGCTCCCCCAGTGTGTTCTTTGGAGAGTCCCCAGAAAATCCATGACACAGCAGATGCTGTATTACTATTTTTATCTCCCCCCTTGTTACGGCTGGCCATTTTCCGGGTCCCTGTATGCTCCCCGCGTCTGCACGTGGGGGATACCTGTCTCCAACCATCTCTGGTCTAGATAGTCTAAAAAATGTATTATTTAAAGCAAACTCACCCATCCCCCCCATGTGCCCAGGCTTTATTTTATTGAGAAATCACTTTCTGTCCGTGGCCATCTTGAGTAAGGGCAGATGATTTAAAGGGGTTGTAAAGGTTCGTTTTTTATTTTCTAAATAGGTTCCTTTAAGCTAGTGCATTGTTGGTTAACTTACCTTTTCCTTCGATTTACCTTCTAAATATTTTTTTTCTTTGTTTTCTTTGTCTGAATTTCTCACTTCCTGTTCCTCCTCAGTAAGCTGTTCAGTAAGCTGTTCTGGCTGACTAAACACCACTCGGATGATGGTGTGAAGTTTAGTGAGGAGAAACAGGAAGTGAGAAATTCAGACAAAGAAAAAAAACATTTAGAAGGTAAATCAAAGGAAAAGGTAAGTGAACCAACAATACACTAGCTTAAAGGAACCTATTTAGAAAATAAAAAACGAACCTTTAAAACCCCTTTAAGTATCATTTACATCCTGGAATCAATCTTCCCTTAGTTCAGGCATGCATGCAGGAGAGTGTGCTTAGCTGAGAAAACCCCTCCTCCTTTCCTCCCCTCCTGAAGACTACTGGGATGTATGACATCATTTGCCTAAGCAAGAAACCAGGAAATAACTTGAGAAATGTGAAAAAACAAAGTTTAAAACAAGGTAATATGATACACCTTCCTATGTATTTACTAATGCTAGCAGCATGAGGATTAAATATGTTGATTGGGAGAGTGAAGTTCCACTTTAAGTTCCAGATGGCAGACTGCACTTCCCAGGCACTCGTACCCCTGTTTTGCCCACATACCCCATGCCTCATTATCCAGGAGTGCTGGGAGAGGCCACCCTCGTTATTCCAAGTTCCTCAACAAGGGTCTAAAAGACAATAAGTATTAGACAACAATTTTCATTTTCTTCATCAAAACTTTAGCAAAGTTTGAAGCTTAACAAAACGTTTTTTCTATTCCTATAATCATTTTTATGGCTCAGTCATCACTTCACTTATTATTGTCTGGTAGCAGTAATAATGGTTGCACAACCGGCCTCTAAATGGCATTGTGTCTAGAAAATGGACCTTGTCAGGGAAAACTGAAAATTTATTACCAAATACTTACCGTAATTTTCCTTTCCTGATAGACTCCATGGCAGACTACGTGTGGTTAACCCCGCCTCCTCTCCACAGCTATAGGACCCCCTACCCATAAATTTGAGCTCACCTCCACAGACAGGTGTTCCGTAACTAGCCGACTCAAATTTCAACTCTCATGTTTTTATTCATGGGTGGGAACTCCGTCTGCCATGGAGTCTATCAGGAAAATAAAATTACGGTAAGTATTTGGTAATAAATGTTCAGCTTTCCTGACAGACTCCATGGCAGACTATGTGTGGGAAATAACCAGCCAATCCACACGGGAGGGTATGCTGAACAAAAAATATTTTAATCTTTCCCGTCAACTGACAGGATTTTTCGACCAAAATTAACAGAGGAAAGGGAACCAGGCTCAATACAATAATGAGACATAAATGTATTAATAGAGGACCACGAAGCTGCCTTGAATATCACTTCAGGAGCCACGTGTCGAGCTGCTGCCCATGAGGCTGCCATGCCTCTGGTGGAATGAGCCATCACCGCCTCTGGAGGAGCCAAGCCCTTTGCCCTGTAGGCCTGTTGAATTGATTGAACGATCCAGGCTGCTATCGTTCTGGAGGAAGCTCTCTTTCCTTTGTTGCTACCAGTGTGTAACAAGAACAGGTAGTTCGAGCTTCTAAAAGATGAAGTGACTCGCAAATATTCTTTCAGAGTCTCGCCCACATCCAAGGGATGAGCATCTGCTGATTCCGGAGAATTAAAAGTAGGAAGGACTATTTCCTGGTTCTCGTGGAAAACTGACGTGACTTTGGGCTTAGACCCAAGCATGGGAATAAGGACCACTCGGTCTGGGAAGAAAGTCAAAAAGGGTTCTTGACAACCCAGGAAGCTTATTTCTGAAACCCTTTTGGCTGAAGTAATGGCCACTGGAAAGGCCAGTTTGATTGATAAGTCCTTAATGGAAAGATCCTTGTTGTTGAGTGCTGAAAGAGCATCAAGGACGAGCGGAAGATCCCATTTGGGGAATCTAGGTTTCCTCTGAGGCCTGATTCTCGAGGCCCCCCGAAAGAACTGTTGAACCAGGGGATGAGTTGCCCATGATGTTCCTGAAAATGCCGATAAGGCTGAAACTTGTACCCTGAGGGAACTAATCGATAGAGGAAGATCCAAGCCTGATTGGAGAAAACTCAAAATGTCTTTAACACTTGGATTTCTAGATGATTTTCCTGCAGAAGTCGTGAAGCTGACAAATCTGGCCCAGATTCTATTGTAAGTTTTGTTTGTGTTAGGCTTTCTGGAGTTCATAAGGGTAGAGATTACCCCTGAAGCACACCCAAGAGACTCTAGCCTCTCCCTCTCAAGAACCAGACCATCAGTCTCAGTATCGCTGGACAGGGGTGCAGGGTCGCCCCCTGAGAAAGAAGGTCTGGCCTGAGAGGAAGAGGCAATGGGTCCCTGAAGCTCATCAGATTCAGGAGAGGTAACCATGGCCTGCTTGGCCAGTATGGTGCTTTGTTACCACCTCGACTTTCTCCAACTGGAGCCGCTGCAGGAATTTTAGCATGATCGGAGGTGGAGGGAAGGCATATGCCTTGTTGAATTTCCATTGGCTCGTTAATGCATCTACTCCGAAAGCTTGACTGCACCGACCTCGAGTGTAGTATCTGTCTACTTTGTAATTGCAGGGGGATGCAAACAGATCCACCTCGGGATCGATTCCCAACGATAGGATCCACTTGAATGTTTGTGGATGCAGTGACCATTCGTTGTTGTCTAGATTGCTGCGTGATAGGAAGTCTGCTTGAATGTTCTGCTCCCCTGGAATGAAGACTGCTGTCAAGTTGAGCAGATTCCTCTGAGCCCAGGTCATGATGGGCTCGACCTCTTGGAGAAGGGCGGAGCTCCGAGTGCCCCCTCGCCTCTTCACATATGCCACCGCAGTGGTGTTGTCCATTTTGAGTAGGACCGACTTCCCTTTCAGGAGGTGGGAAAAGGCTTGAAGGGCACACCATGCCGCACGTAGCTCCAGAATGTTCGAACCTGGAGTGTGGAGACGGGCATCCCATTTGCCCTGAGCCAGTTCTGCCCCACAATGGGCCCCCCAGCCCGCATTGCTGGCATCGGATGTAACAGTCAATCAATGGATGGGAGCAAGGGAGTGGCATGTTAACAAGTTCTTGTGTTGAAGCCACCAGAGGAGACTGTTGTTCATTGACTGAGTTATCCGGATCAGCTGATTGAGATCATCTGACCTCCACTGCTGGAGGAATCCTGATTGAAAAGGACAAAGCCTCCACATCGCCCATTTGACCATGGGGGATGTGGCCACCATTGTGCCGATTATCTTCAGGCACTCAAATAAAAAAGTGTTCGAGGGAGGCACGCTCCTATAAACCCGGACGGGATTTTAGGAGAATCTGGAACTGGAATAGGCAGACATCTTTCCAAAAGTCTGGCAAGAAACAGACGCCCGGTGGGCGTGAACCAACCAAGTCCTTTTGAGATGGGGCCCGCCCAGGCGGGTCGGGTAGGGGCTCGCCTACATCTCTTCCGGCACGTCTGGGTGGCCTCGATCTCAGATTATTGGACCATCAAAACGGTCTCAACAGGCCACACATGGTCCTTCACCAAGTACCCTCCATGCAGACCAATGCAAACGTCACTTCCTCAATCAGAAGAAAAACAACAAGTTCTTCTTTCATATGTCCCTTTCTATATGATTTATACTTTCATCCGTTTCTCATATTATGACTATATCTGGAAGGTGCTATCCTTATCTTCAGGCACTGTGACGCCCTTAGGTGTGAGGAGTCTAGGGCTAAGGAGATTCTTTCCCGAATGATCTGTATTTTTTCTTCCGGAAGAGAGATGGTATTCTCTATGGTGTCGAACTGGGCTCCTAGATAGACTAAGCGCTGGGTCGGTTCTAGCTGACTCTTCTCCTGGTTTAGGAGCCATCCGAACTCCAACAGTGTAGAGATCACCTGATCTTTGTGGATCAGCAGCTGCTGCCTGTCTTGGGACAGAACTAGTAAATCGTCCAGATAATGATACAGACGCACACCCTGTATTCTGATAAGGGACACAACTGCTAACAGCACCTTGGAAAAGACTCTTGGAGAAGTCGTTAGCCCGAATGGAAGACAAATAAATTGTAAGTGCTCTTGTTCGACCTGGAACCGAAGGTATTTGTGAAAATCTTCCGCCACGGGAACATGAAAGTACGTTTCCTTTAGATCTATTGAGATCAACCAGTCGCCTGGTTGAACTACTTTTTGGATAGTTGAGAGTGACTCCATCTTGAACTTCTCGTGCTTTATATATCTGTTTAGAAAGGTGAGGTCTATAACTGGGCGTCAAGAGCCGTTTTTCTTCTGTACTAGAAAGAGGGGGGAGTATACCCCCTGGAATTCCTCGTCCTTTGGCACGGGCACCACTGCTCCTTGATCTTTCAGGACATTCACATATGAAAGAAGAACTTCTTGTTTTTCTTCTGATTGAGGAAGTGACGTTTGCATTGGTCTGCATGGAGGGTACTTGGTGAAGGACCATGTGTGGCCTGTTGAGACCGTTTTGATGGTCCAATAATCTGAGATCGAGGCCACCCAGACGTGCCGGAAGAGACGTAGGTGAGCCCCTACCCGACCCGCCTGGGCGGGCCCAATCTCAAAAGGACTTGGTTGGTTCACGCCCACCGGGCGTCTGTTTCTTACCAGACTTTTGGAAAGATGTCTGCCTATTCCAGTTCCAAATTCTCCTAAAATCCCGTCCGGGTTTATAGGAGCGTGCCTCCCTCGAACGCTCTGTACTGCGTCTCCGTTGAGGTTTTCTTTGGTTAAACGGGCGCCTGTCCTGGGGAAGAAAACCCGACCTTCCGCCTGTAGCTTTTGAAATGGCGTTATCAAGTTTGTTCCCAAACAATGAAGTCCCTTCAAAGGGAATTTTGCACCACGCCTGCTTGGAGGCTGGGTCAGCAAGCCAGGGGCGTAACCACAGTGCTCGTTTGGCCGTGACCGAGGACAACATTGATCTGGCCAGTAAACGGATGAGGTCAATTGATGCTTCCCCCAAAAAGGCGACTGCCATTTTAAGTTCTTGCACTGCTGAACTTTGAGCCAGTTCCTCCGAGACACTTTTCAGAACGGAGTCTACATTTTCCACCCAGGCCTCCATTGCTTTGGAGGTCACTGCAAGGGCTAAAGCTGGTTTGCAGGCCGTTCCGGTCAGGCTATATACTCTCTTGAGGTCTTGGTCAATCTTTCGATCCAGACCATCTTTAAATGATACAGTGTCATCTAGCGGGAGGGTGACATGCTTCGCTAGGCGCATTACTGCTGCATCTACGAGGGGAGCATTTTCCAAATGCTTAATGTCCTCAGATTTAAAGGGATACAGTCTAGAGGTTTTGCTTAGCATAGAAACCTTCTTATCTCCCTTGCTCCATTCTTCCTCAAACACTCCTTTCAGCTCAGGGGGAAGTGGGAAATTGGAGCGTTCTTTCCCCAGTTGCTTAAACAGTTTTCTTTGTTTCTATGGGGGGGGCAGTGGTATCCTCCAGCTTTAAAGTTTCCTTCACTGCCTTGATTAGTGGAGAGACTAAAGCGTAGTCGAATCCCACCGTAGAATCATTTCCCTCCAGCTCGTCTTGCGAGGAATCATGGGAGGAATCATGGGGCTGGAATTTGCCGGGATCCTCCTGGGCCTCGTCAGCCAAGGAGCCAGACAAGGTGGTGGACTGGCTCCTCGTGTGGGGGGCAACTATTTCTTTCATAGATTGCTGTACCACACGTTTCACAAGAGACTCAAGATTTAGTTTTTCGGTCTCTTTCTCACCGACCGCTCGGGCATAACATGGGTCGCATAGCGATTTGCCCTCCGGGATTCTGGTGTTACATCCCCAACAGGCTCTGTGGTCAGAGCGATCATCGCGGTGGTGGTGGCGGTAACTTAAGGAGGAATGGGAACGTCTCCTATGTCTAGAGGGGGAATGTGAACGTCCCCTATGATGATGGGTCCTAGACGTAGTTCCGCGTCTGGACCTGGAGGATGAATGATGATGCTGATGCCGCCTGGCAAGGTCCCTGTCTTGTGATGGATGATCTGATCTAGCCGGGCTGTAAAAAGAAAATACACACAGGGGAAGGGGAAGAAAAGCAACCAAGTAACCGTTAGCAACTGGCTGTAAAATACACACTAGCAGCATCCCCTTACCCCCTCCGCACATACCTTGTGCGGGAGGGCTGGCCACACGGCGGTGAAGATGAGTCCATGGTGATGACAGAAAAACAAATCAATCACTCCAAGTACAACCAGGGCTAGGAAGGCATAAGGAAAAACATACCATTCATCTACTATGGACATGTTCATTAAATGCATGTAAAAACAAACACAAGCAAAAGGCTTGTTTTTTTTAAAACCTTCCCTCTCAGGGTCAGGAGTCCAGTATGCTCAGCCTACCTTGCCCACAGAAGTACCGCTCTCCGGGATGCTGCCGCACGAACGCCCACAGGTATCCCACCTGTATGGGGCTCCCAGCGGTTTAAATTCCCCACTGGAATGACGTCACGGCCGGTCTCCGTCACGCGCCTGCGCCAAGGAGACCCATCCTACTGCGCTTGTGCGGCCTCGGGCCCCTCCGCCGCACTGCGCATGCGCGAAAACCAAGCCTCGGTTTCACCGCGGCTAGTGCATGTGCAGACGAGCGACGGCCGGAGACCCGGAAGGAATGCCGCTCCTCTGGAATGCAGAAGCGTTCCACATGTCGGGGAGACACAGGCATGAATAGAAAACATACAAGGGGACAACAAGCACATACAAAAACTTGTCTGCCATGTTTAAGAAAAATAAGGATCTTCAGACCTTGCCAGCCGGGATTCCTGCGACATCCGATCCGGTACTCTGGGCCACATCCCTTCCACCATAGGGGTATTTCCAGCCCTGTAACCACTCACCCGCTCATAGCTGGGCCCTGGATGCACCGCATATACAGTACCAAGCAATCCACATCTCCTGGGCATCGCACAGAAATCGCATGATGAAGGTCCATGTGAGGAGGACAAAAAAGGAACACCTGTCTGTGGAGGTGAGCTCAAATTTATGGGCAGGGGGTTCTATAGCTGTGGAGAGGAGGTGGGGTTAACCACACGTAGTCTGCCATGGAGTCTGTCAGGAAAAATCTTTTTCTTGTTCATACATCACGGGACACAGAGCAGCATAGTCATTACTATGTGGGTTATATAGAATTACCTTCAGGTGCTGGCACTGGCAACTTCCAAAACAGGAAGTACCCTCCCCTATATAAGCCCCTCCCATCCGGGAGTACCTCAGTTTTTTTGCCAGTGTCTAAGGTGTTGGCCAAGGTTAACATGTATTCATCTGGGCTTGTGTACAGGTTCTCTGGGCCTTAGCAAGCTATTCCGGATCCGACCAAAAAAGCTTCATAGCTAAACGGTCGGTACCCGGGCCTTGCAGAGAAGAGCAGGGTTTTGCCTGTAATGCCTCTGTTAGGAGGGCTGGACCCTGGGATCCAGAGCTCTGGTCATACCCAAAACCAAGAGGCTATCTGTGCAGGGTGCTATACAGGTCCAGGGGAGTGGAATCCTTGGGAACCCGGTCCCTGAAGGTCTAGTACAATGCCTGCCGTGAGAGGTGAAGTTTGGGCTTCTGTGGACCAAACAAAGTCCTGCGGCGGGGAAAAGGTAAGTGGGGGCCCCTCAGGAACTTGGTTCTATTGAGGGGACCCCCAAGCCTAATATGTCTTTCTGCCTGTTACCTAAAGGGTATTCCCGCTAATAGCTGTATATGCCTAAGAAATCCTAGAAATGTTTTTTCATAAGGGAAGTTTTAAAAAAACTGTAAACCTGGAAATGTTTTTCATAAAGGAGGTTTTAAAAAAAAAAAAAAAAAAAAAGACAAAAGTGCGTTACCTGTGTTTGTCCACTAGAGGCCGCTGTGGAACGTCTTTTTTCTTGGGACTATTCCTTTCATGGTGAAAGTCCAGGCAGATGAGTGAGCTCTCTATCAGGGAAGCTGCATTCCTCTGTCATGCTGCCAAGTAGTTTCCTTCCATCCCCGAGTCCTGGTGAAACAGGGACCCTGGCTCCTCTCCCTACATGGCGCCAAGAGCGCACACGTGCACGCGCGCGCGCACACATGCTTTCTTTTTATAAGGTTTAGCTTCAAAAAAGGGGGCGGAGCCTGGCGGATGACGCGCTCTGTGCGCCCAGCGCTTCTGCGCATGTGCGGGCGTCCCAGCAAGATAAAAGGACTCAGTCCACGCTGCTTGCTATGGACACAGAGCATGGAAAGGAGCTGGTAGCATGGTATAGGGGCTTACAGCGGGCGGTTGATACAGGCATCCCCAGAAAGACGCATTAGTAGACACCCACTGATGTACATAGCAGCAAATTGCATTAGACTATTTCAGTAAGGGGTGTATTGCGGCTGGAATACCTCAGCTTTGAACTAAGGAATATGCCGCCTAAAAAACTCCGAGATATACCTCTCAGGAAGTGTAGGGGGTCTCCATCGGGCTCTGAGGATCTGGAGCAGTCATCTGCACCCTCCTCCCCTGAGAAATCAGAGGTTAATACCCATAAGGAACCCCCGGGAGTGCCAGGTACTGCGGCTGTCCTCAGTCCACCTGCTCCTGCATATATAACAGAGGAGGTTTTTTCCTCAACTCTGGAGGGATTGGAGCAGAGATTGGCTGCATTGATCGCTTCTTCTCTACAGGAAAGAAAGCGCGCCAGATCTCCATCACCTCCATTAGAGTGCCTGTTGGCAGAGCAACAGTCCCAGGAAGGGACCGACCTACCTGAAGGGGATCAGGAGGAGGTTAGCTCTGTTTTTGAGGAATCGACAGTAGATGAACCATTTTCAGCATCACAGACTGAAAGATTGTGGGTCCAGACCCTAACTGACATGGTTCGATCTGCATTTAAAATGCCTCTTGTTGAACCATCAACTACTGCTGTCTCCTCATTGGGGTCGCTAAAGGCTCCCCAGGTTAATTGCTCCTTTCCAATACATCCATTATTGGAAGGACTTATATACCAGGACTGGGAACATCCTGATAAACTATTTGTTCCGCCTAAAAGGTTTCCGGTGATCTATCCCATGGAGGAAAAGTTCACCCAGAGATGGAATGTTCCTACGGTGGATGCAGCCATCTCTTCTGTGAACAAATCACTGACATGTCCAGTAGATAATGTTCAAATGTTCAAAGATCCAGTGGATAAAAAATTGGAATCTTTATTAAAATCTGCTTTTTCCACAGCAGGGGCTGTTACACAGCCAGCAGTGGCAGCTATTGGAGTCTGCCAAGCTTTAAAGGATCAAATGAAAATGGTCCTGAGGGATTTGCCAGACCAACAGGCCCAGGCTCTGGCTGATCTGCCTAGAGCATTATGCTTTGCGGTTGACGCCATCAAGGATTCTATCCATCAGGCCTCCCGCCTCACGCTGTCTTTGGTACATATGCGTAGGCTTCTGTGGCTCAAAAACTGGTCTGCTGAAGCTCCCTGTAAGAAGCTCTTAGTTAGCTTCCCATTTCATGGGGAACGCCTTTTTGGCGAAGACCTGGATAAGTATATCCAGAAGATTTCCAGTGGTAAAAGTACTCTCTTACCGAGTAGGAAGAGGTCTAGGGGTCCATCTTTTAAGAGGACTACCTCTCCTATCCCTGCGACGTCTGCTACTAAGCAGTTCCGACGGCCTCCTCGGTCAAACTCAGGAGGTAAAAATCAGGGACAGCCACAGGGTAATAAAAAGCCCTGGATCTGAAGAGGTACTAAACCAGCCTCCAAGTCAAGCCTATGAAGGGCTGCCCCCACTCAAACGGGTGGGGGGAAGACTTCAGTTGTTCGCAGAGACCTGGCGGGAGACGATCAAAGACAGATGGGTGCTCTCCGCAGTAACTCTGGGATACAAGTTGGAGTTAAAAGAGTCTCCTCCGTCCCATTTTATGTGGTCAGTAGTGATGAGCCGAACACCCCCGGGTTCGGTTCGCACCAGAACCCGCGAACGGACCGAAAGTTCGTACGAACATTAGAACCCTATTAAATACAATGGATGCGAACGTTCGAATTCTAAAGTGCTAATTATAACAACTATTATGCATGTTATTGTCCTAAAAAGGGTTTGGGAACCCGGGTTCTGCACCAGGGGACATGTATCAATGCAAAAAGAAGTTTTAAAAACGGTCGTTTTTCGGGAGCAGTCATTTTAATGATGCATAAAGTGAAAAAAAAAAGTCAAATATTCCTTTAAATATCGTACCTGGGGGGTGTCTAAAGTATGCCTGTGAAGTGCCACGTGTTTCCCGTGTTTAGAACTGTCCCTGCACAAAATGACACTTCTAAAGGAAAAAAAAGCCATTTAAAACTTCTTGCGGCTTTAATGTAATGTCTGGTCCCGGTAATATGGATGAAAATCTTTAAGAAAAATGGCATAGCTACCCCATGACCCCCCCCCCTACCCCAGCCCATTACCAGCCCCTTTGGGTCTTGTATGGATATTAAGGGGAACCCCGCACATAAAATAAAAAAGGCCCTATATACTCTGAACAGCCGTATACAGGCGGTGCATACAAGACAGGGACTGTAGGTTTGTTCTTATGTAGAATGTGTTTGTAATTTTGAACAGGTACATTGTTGAAGTGTAGCTCCAGCCCAAAAATCTATTTTTAAACTTTTTGGGAAACATAGGTAAGGGTTATCACCCCTGTAACATTTGTTTTGCTGTCTGTGCCCCTGTTCAGAACATTTCACCTCACTTTCCGTCCCAATGACAACTGTTTTTGAAATGTGGTGTTTTTCTTGAAACAAGGATTGGTGATAAAGCATCAGTACAGAGGAGACACCTTTCTCCCATATTTATTCTTACAGGAGAGAATTTTCCTTCCTAGGGGTAGATTTCCTCTCACTTCCTGTTGTCTTCTTTCGTTTGCAAGTAGGAGTCGTTTGTAAGTTGGATGTTTGAAAGTAGGGACCTGCCGTATATACTCTGCAGAAATAGGCCCCTTAGTTGTTGGTGTTGGCACAACACTGTAAGCACTCACAGTTACTCTTGGTTGGTGCTGGAACGCCCTGCTGTCAACTATTATATCAGGAATTTTAATTACATATAATTGTTGAACAGTGGTAGTAGAAATTGGGGCTTTGATGGTGGTGCTGGTGCCACAACACTGTAAGCCCTGACAGTTACTCTTGGTGGGTGCAGCAATGGGCCCTGCTGTGAATTATTAGATCAAGAATTGTAATTGCATGCCCCTGTTGAACAGGGGCTGAAAAATTGGGCTTTTCGTGGTGGTGGTGGTGGTGGTGGTGTTGCCACAACACTGTAAGCCCTCAGAGTTACTCTTGGTGGGTGCAGGAATGGGCCCTGCTGTGAATTATTAGATCAAGAATTGTAATTACATGCCCCTTTTGAACAGTGGCTGAAAAATTGGGCCTTTCGTGGTGGTGGTGGTGGTGGCGTTGCCACAACACTGTAAGCCCTCAGACTTACTCTTGGTGGGTGCAGGAATGGGCCCTGCTGTGAATTATTACATCAAGAATTGTAATTGCATGCCCCTGTTGAACAGGGGCTGAAAAATTGGGCCTTAGGCACTGGTGGCACAACACTACAACCCCTCACAGATACTGTACTTGGAGCACAGCAATGAGCCCTGTTGCAAAGTATTGCTTCAAAAATTGTAATGACACGCCCCTGTTAAACAGGGGCTGAAAAATTGGGCCTTAGGCACTGGTGGCACAACACTACAACCCCTCACAGATACTGTACTTGGAGCACAGCAATGAGCCCTATGGCAAATTATTGCTAAAAAAATTGTAAGTACATGCCCCTGTAAAACAGGGGCTGAAAAATTGGGCCTTAGCCACTGGTGGCGGCACCCATAAACAAAAATGATCTTCCAAGCTATCATCATCAATCGTATCATTGAGGACTCGGAGGAGGAGGATAGCCAGTCAACATAACAGCACAGGCACTCAGCATCAGCATCAGTCTTGAAGGGACGTGACATGTTAAAATCAATTAGTCTGTTATATCAGCATCAGGTGTGTGGTAGCTGGTGGTGATCCAAGACTGGTTCATCTTGATGAAAGTCAGTCGATCAACCGAGTCGGTGGACAGGCGCACCCTGTGATCCGTGACAAATCCTCCAGCAGCACTGAATGTGCGTTCCGAAAGAACGCTGTATGCAGGACAGGCCAGTAGCTCAATTGCATACTGTGCAAGCTCTGGCCAGTGATCCATCCTCAAGACCCAGTAAGCCAGAGGATTTTCGGTGGGGAAGGTGTCCAAGTCTGACCTTGCCCCTAGATATTCCTGCACCATGTTTATCAGACGCTGGCGATGGTTGCTGGAACCAATCATACTTTGGGGCTGCGGACTAAAGAATTGTCTGAACGCATCGGTCAGACGGCCACCTTCCCCACCGCTCCTTCTTTGACTGGCCGAAGCCTCAGCAACTCGTTGTCCTGGACCAGGAGTTTGTAACCTCCCAGTCTCTGGGAACGCGTTGCACAGACCTTTCTGCAAGGCCTCCCGGAGTTGTCTCATCCTCTGCGCCCTCTGCGACGGTAACATAAGGTCCGCAACCTTACCCTTGTACCGTGGATCAAGGAGAGTGGCCAGCCAGTAATGGTCCCTCTCCTTGATCCGAAGAATACGAGGATCCTTCCGCAGACTTTGCAGGATCAGGGAGGCCATGCAGCGTAGGTTTGCTGAGGCATTCGCTCCGGAGTCCTCTGGGTCACTAAGGACGACATGATCCGCAGTCACCTCCTCCCAGCCACGTACAAGTCCACTGGTTTCTTGGGACTGTAAATCATCCCTAAAAGACTGCTGCTGATGATGCTGAGTGCCAGCCTCCACCTCCATGCTGACACAATCCTCCTCCTCCTCCTCTTCCTCTTCCTGTGCGATGGGTGGGACAGAAGGAACACTGTCTGGGTAAAGGGGGCCTTGAGAGGCAAGGAAGTCCTCCTCTTCCTGCCTCTGTTCTGCCTCAAGTGCCCTGTCCATTATTCCACGCAGCGTGTGCTCCAACAGGTGGACAAGAGGTACAGTGTCACTGATGCATGCACTGTCACTGCTCACCATCCTCGTGGCCTCCTCAAATGGTGCCAGGACAGTGCATGCATCCCTGATCATGCCCCACTGGCGTGGAGAAAAAAAACCAAGCTCCCCTGACCCTGTCCTGGTGCCGTAGTCGCACAGGTACTCATTGATGGCCCTCTGCTGCGTGTGCAGCCGCTGCAGCATGGCCAACGTTGAGTTCCACCTGGTGGGCATGTCACATATAAGGCGGTTCTTGGGCAGGTTCAACTCCTTTTGCAGCTCAGCCAGGCGAGCACTGGCATTATAAGATCTGCGGAAATGCACACAGACTTTCCTGGCCTGCCTCAGGACATCCTGTAAGCCCGGGTACCTGCCCAAGAACCGCTGCACCACCAGGTTAAGGACGTGAGCCACACAGGGCACATGGGTCAGTTGTCCCTGTCGGAGGGCGGAGAGGAGGTTGGTGCCATTGTCGCAAACCACCATTCCTGGCTTAAGCTGGCGTGGCGTCAACCACCTCTCGGCCTGGCCCTGCAGAGCAGACAGGACCTCTGCCCCAGTGTGGCTTCTGTCCCCCAAACACACCAGCGCAAGCACGGCATGGCATCTTTTTGCCTGCGTACTTGCGTAGCCCCGTGAACGGCTACGGAGCACCGCTGGTTCATAGGACAAACCACAGGAAGAGGCCATGGAGGAAGAAGAAGAGGAGGGGGTGGAGGAGAGAGGTGTGTCACAACCAGTAGTAGCATTTTGGAGGCGTGGCGGTGGGACAACCTCCAACACTACTGCACCTTGTCCTGCATCCTTCCCAGCTGCCAAAAGAGTGACCCAATGGGCCGTGAAAGAAAGGTAACGTCCCTGTCCATGCCTGCTGGACCATGAGTCAGCGGTAATATGCACCTTACCGCTGACCACCCTGTCCAGCGAGGCCAAGACATTGCCTTCCACATGCCGGTAGAGAGCCGGAATAGCCTTCCGTGAGAAAAAGTGGCGTTTGGGAACCTGCCACTGAGGAACCGCACATTGCACAAACTCACGGAAGGGGGCCGAGTCTACCAACTGAAAAGGCAGCAGTTGAAGCGCTAGCAATTTAGCCAAGCTAGCATTCAACCGCTGGGCATGTGGATGGCTGGGAGTGAACTTCTTTCGACGGTCCAGCAGCTGGGGCAGGGAAATTTGCCTGCTAGAATCGGACGTCGGTGTACTGCTAGCAGAGTGGCCGCAAGTACTTGGCTGTGACACACCTAATTCTACACCTTCATTCCTCTCAGTGCAGGTTTCAGAGAGGACTGAAGTTATAGTGGGGTTGGAGATCCCAGCTGATGCGGTGCAAGGAGAGGTCCGCTTTGTTCTTTGGTGTGGGTCTTTGAGGTAGGCTTGCCAACGAGCTGCATGGCAGGTCAACATATGTCTGGTCAGGCATGTGGTACCCAAGCGGCTGATGTTTTGGCCACGCGATATACGCTTGAGACATATGTTGCAAACAGCAGCTGTGCGATCTGATGCACTAGCCTCAAAAAAGGCCCACACCAAGGAACTTTTTGAATGACGGGCAGAGGCAGCGCCCTGCACAGGCGGAGCTCTGCGGTGTGATTCCGTTGGTGTACTGCCCTTACGCTGGCCACCAAAGGGCATCCTGTCTCGTTGGAGATGTGCCTCCTCCTCATCCTCCTCCTCCTCTCTCCTATTAGGCACCCACGTGGAGTCAGTGACCTCATCATCCCCTCCCTCCTCATCACTGGAGCCAATCTGGCAGTATGCTGCAGCTGCTGGAACATGACTGCCAGATTGGTGTCCTTCTTGAGCATCCCCTCTGTCTGCTCTCACCCTACTGCCTTCCTGTAGCTGGGTTTCATCATCAGACCCTTCGAAACGCTGGGCATCCTCCTGGAGCATGTACCCAACACTGTGCTCAAACAGTTCGGGGGACTCCTCAGGAGGAGGACATGGTGGGTCTAGGGAAGGAGTGACTGATGATGAGTCTGACATTGATACCAGGGAAGAGGACGCTTTGGCAGCTGCTTTGCCAGTACCCTGAGCCTGGGTGAGAGAGGATGAGGAGGAGGAGGAGGGCTTGGTCATCCACTCTACCAAGTCTTCGGCATGATGTGGCTCAACATGTCCAGCTGCGGAAAAGAAGGACAAGCGTGTCCCATGGCCATGTGCTGATGACAATGCACCGCGTCCACGACCAGCACTGTTGCCCCCAGACACAGAGCCTGCTTGCCCTCTTTTATTGCCTCCTGACTGTCTGCCTCTCCTTGTTTGCCTTCCAGACATTCTAATAGATGGCCTGCAGGGAGATGGGAAAAAAGCAATAAGGGCTACCTTCAGGTGTCCTTCTCTGTCCCTTGAAACAAGGACTTGCACAGTGAAAGAAACTGACACTCTCCCTACCTACAGTTTTCTGTCCCTAGAAAAAATGTTTTTTTTAAGCACAATATAGCACAAGGAGAATTCACTGACTGTCCTTCCAGGTCCCTAGAAACAAGGACTTGCACAGTGAAAGAAACTGACACTCTCCCTACCTACAGTTTTCTGTCCCTAGAAAAAATGTTTTTTTTAAGCACACTATAGCACAAGGAGAATTCACTCACTGTCCTTCCCAGTCCCTAGAAAAAAGGACTTGCACAGTGAAAGAAACTGACACTCTCCCTACCTACAGTTTTCTGTCCCTAGAAAAAATGTTTTTTTTAAGCACAATATAGCACAAGGAGAATTCACTCACTGTCCTTCCAGGTCCCTGGAAACAAGGACTTGCACAGTGAAAGAAACTGACACTCTCCCTACCTACAGTTTTCTGTCCCTAGAAAAAATGTTTTTTTTAAGCACACTATAGCACAAGGAGAATTCACTCACTGTCCTTCCAGGTCCCTGGAAACAAGGACTTGCACAGTGAAAGAAACTGACACTCTCCCTACCTAGAGTTTTCTGTCCCTAGAAAAAATGTTTTTTTAAGCACACTATAGCACAAGGAGCATTCACTCACTGTCCTTCCAGGTCCCTGGAAACAAGGACTTGCACAGTGAAAGAAACTGACACTCTCCCTACCTACAGTTTTCTGTCCCTAGAAAAAATGTTTTTTTTAAGCACAATATAGCACAAGGAGAATTCACTCACTGTCCTTCCAGGTCCCTGGAAACAAGGACTTGCACAGTGAAAGAAACTGACACTCTCCCTACCTACAGTTTTCTGTCCCTAGAAAAAATGTTTTTTTTAAGCACAATATAGCACAAGGAGAATTCACTCACTGTCCTTCCAGGTCCCTAGAAACAAGGACTTGCACAGTGAAAGAAACTGACACTCTCCCTACCTACAGTTTTCTGTCCCTAGAAAAAATGTTTTTTTTAAGCACACTATAGCACAAGGAGAATTCACTCACTGTCCTTCCAGGTCCCTGGAAACAAGGACTTGCACAGTGAAAGAAACTGACACTCTCCCTACCTAGAGTTTTCTGTCCCGAGAAAAAATGTTTTTTTTAAGCACACTATAGCACAAGGAGCATTCACTCACTGTCCTTCCAGGTCCCTGGAAACAAGGACTTGCACAGTGAAAGAAACTGACACTCTCCCTACCTACAGTTTTCTGTCCCTAGAAAAAATGTTTTTTTTAAGCACAATATAGCACAAGGAGAATTCACTCACTGTCCTTCCAGGTCCCTAGAAACAAGGACTTGCACAGTGAAAGAAACTGACACTCTCCCTACCTACAGTTTTCTGTCCCTAGAAAAAATGTTTTTTTTAAGCACAATATAGCACAAGGAGAATTCACTGACTGTCCTTCCAGGTCCCTAGAAACAAGGACTTGCACAGTGAAAGAAACTGACACTCTCCCTACCTACAGTTTTCTGTCCCTAGAAAAAATGTTTTTTTTAAGCACACTATAGCACAAGGAGAATTCACTCACTGTCCTTCCCAGTCTCTAGAAAAAAGGACTTGCACAGTGAAAGAAACTGACACTCTCCCTACCTACAGTTTTCTGTCCCTAGAAAAAATGTTTTTTTTAAGCACAATATAGCACAAGGAGAATTCACTCACTGTCCTTCCAGGTCCCTGGAAACAAGGACTTGCACAGTGAAAGAAACTGACACTCTCCCTACCTACAGTTTTCTGTCCCTAGAAAAAATGTTTTTTTTAAGCACACTATAGCACAAGGAGAATTCACTCACTGTCCTTCCCAGTCCCTAGAAACAAGGACTTGCACAGTGAAAGAAACTGACACTCTCCCTACCTACAGTTTTCTGTCCCTAGTAAAAATGTTTTTTTTAAGCACAATATAGCACAAGGAGAATTCACTCACTGTCCTTCCAGGTCCCTGGAAACAAGGACTTGCACAGTGAAAGAAACTGACACTCTCCCTACCTACAGTTTTCTGTCCCTAGAAAAAATGTTTTTTTTAAGCACACTATAGCACAAGGAGAATTCACTCACTGTCCTTCCAGGTCCCTGGAAACAAGGACTTGCACAGTGAAAGAAACTGACACTCTCCCTACCTAGAGTTTTCTGTCCCTAGAAAAAATGTTTTTTTTAAGCACACTATAGCACAAGGAGCATTCACTCACTGTCCTTCCAGGTCCCTGGAAACAAGGACTTGCACAGTGAAAGAAACTGACACTCTCCCTACCTACAGTTTTCTGTCCCTAGAAAAAATGTTTTTTTTAAGCACAATATAGCACAAGGAGAATTCACTCACTGTCCTTCCAGGTCCCTAGAAACAAGGACTTGCACAGTGAAAGAAACTGACACTCTCCCTACCTACAGTTTTCTGTCCCTAGAAAAAATGTTTTTTTTAAGCACAATATAGCACAAGGAGAATTCACTCACTGTCCTTCCAGGTCCCTGGAAACAAGGACTTGCACAGTGAAAGAAACTGACACTCTCCCTACCTACAGTTTTCTGTCCCTAGAAATTTTTTTTTTTTAAGCACAATATAGCACAAGGAGAATTCACTCACTGTCCTTCCAGGTCCCTGGAAACAAGGACTTGCACAGTGAAAGAAACTGACACTCTCCCTACCTACAGTTTTCTGTCCCTAGAAAAAATGTTTTTTTTAAGCACAATATAGCACAAGGAGAATTCACTCACTGTCCTTCCAGGTCCCTAGAAACAAGGACTTGCACAGTGAAAGAAACTGACACTCTCCCTACCTACAGTTTTCTGTCCCTAGAAAAAATGTTTTTTTTAAGCACAATATAGCACAAGGAGAATTCACTCACTGTCCTTCCAGGTCCCTGGAAACAAGGACTTGCACAGTGAAAGAAACTGACACTCTCCCTACCTACAGTTTTCTGTCCCTAGAAAAAATGTTTTTTTTAAGCACAATATAGCACAAGGAGAATTCACTCACTGTCCTTCCAGGTCCCTAGAAACAAGGACTTGTACAGTGAAAGAAACTGACACTCTCCCTACCTACAGTTTTCTGTCCCTAGAAAAAATGTTTTTTTTAAGCACACTATAGCACAAGGAGAATTCACTCACTGTCCTTCCAGGTCCCTGGAAACAAGGACTTGCACAGTGAAAGAAACTGACACTCTCCCTACCTACAGTTTTCTGTCCCTAGAAAAAATGTTTTTTTTTAAGCACAATATAGCACAAGGAGAATTCACTCACTGTCCTTCCAGGTCCCTAGAAACAAGGACTTGCACAGTGAAAGAAACTGACACTCTCCCTACCTACAGTTTTCTGTCCCTAGAAAAAATGTTTTTTTTAAAGCACAATATAGCACAAGGAGAATTCACTCACTGTCCTTCCAGGTCCCTGGAAACAAGGACTTGCACAGTGAAAGAAACTGACACTCTCCCTACCTACAGTTTTCTGTCCCTAGAAAAAATGTTTTTTTTAAGCACAATATAGCACAAGGAGAATTCACTCACTGTCCTTCCAGGTCCCTGGAAACAAGGACTTGCACAGTGAAAGAAACTGACACTCTCCCTACCTACAGTTTTCTGTCCCTAGAAAAAATGTTTTTTTTAAGCACAATATAGCACAAGGAGAATTCACTCACTGTCCTTCCAGGTCCCTAGAAACAAGGACTTGCACAGTGAAAGAAACTGACACTCTTCCTACCTACAGTTTTCTGTCCCTAGAAAAAATGTTTTTTTTAAGCACAATATAGCACAAGGAGAATTCACTCACTGTCCTTCCAGGTCCCTGGAAACAAGGACTTGCACAGTGAAAGAAACTGACACTCTCCCTACCTACAGTTTTCTGTCCCTAGAAATTTTTTTTTTTTTAAGCACAATATAGCACAAGGAGAATTCACTCACTGTCCTTCCAGGTCCCTAGAAACAAGGACTTGCACAGTGAAAGAAACTGACACTCTCCCTACCTACAGTTTTCTGTCCCTAGAAAAAATGTTTTTTTTAAGCACAATATAGCACAAGGAGAATTCACTCACTGTCCTTCCAGGTCCCTGGAAACAAGGACTTGCACAGTGAAAGAAACTGACACTCTCCCTACCTACAGTTTTCTGTCCCTAGAAAAAATGTTTTTTTAAGCACAATATAGCACAAGGAGAATTCACTCACTGTCCTTCCAGGTCCCTGGAAACAAGGACTTGCACAGTGAAAGAAACTGACACTCTCCCTACCTACAGTTTTCTGTCCCTAGAAAAAATGTTTTTTTTAAGCACAATATAGCACAAGGAGAATTCACTCACTGTCCTTCCAGGTCCCTGGAAACAAGGACTTGCACAGTGAAAGAAACTGACACTCTCCCTACCTACAGTTTTCTGTCCCTAGAAAAAATGTTTTTTTAAGCACACTATAGCACAAGGAGAATTCACTCACTGTCCTTCCAGGTCCCTGGAAACAAGGACTTGCACAGTGAAAGAAACTGACACTCTCCCTACCTACAGTTTTCTGTCCCTAGAAAAAATGTTTTTTTTAAGCACACTATAGCACAAGGAGCATTCACTCACTGTCCTTCCAGGTCCCTGGAAACAAGGACTTGCACAGTGAAAGAAACTGACACTCTCCCTACCTACAGTTTTCTGTCCCTAGAAAAAATGTTTTTTTAAGCACAATATAGCACAAGGAGAATTCACTCACTGTCCTTCCAGGTCCCTAGAAACAAGGACTTGCACAGTGAAAGAAACTGACACTCTCCCTACCTACAGTTTTCTGTCCCTAGAAAAAATGTTTTTTTTAAGCACAATATAGCACAAGGAGAATTCACTCACTGTCCTTCCAGGTCCCTGGAAACAAGGACTTGCACAGTGAAAGAAACTGACACTCTCCCTACCTACAGTTTTCTGTCCCTAGAAAAAAAAAAATTTTAAGCACAATATAGCACAAGGAGAATTCACTCACTGTCCTTCCAGGTCCCTGGAAACAAGGACTTGCACAGTGAAAGAAACTGACACTCTCCCTACCTACAGTTTTCTGTCCCTAGAAAAAATTTTTTTTTAAGCACAATATAGCACAAGGAGAATTCACTCACTGTCCTTCCAGGTCCCTAGAAACAAGGACTTGCACAGTGAAAGAAACTGACACTCTCCCTACCTACAGTTTTCTGTCCCTAGAAAAAATGTTTTTTTTAAGCACAATATAGCACAAGGAGAATTCACTCACTGTCCTTCCAGGTCCCTGGAAACAAGGACTTGCACAGTGAAAGAAACTGACACTCTCCCTACCTACAGTTTTCTGTCCCTAGAAAAAATGTTTTTTTTAAGCACAATATAGCACAAGGAGAATTCACTCACTGTCCTTCCAGGTCCCTAGAAACAAGGACTTGCACAGTGAAAGAAACTGACACTCTCCCTACCTACAGTTTTCTGTCCCTAGAAAAAATGTTTTTTTTAAGCACACTATAGCACAAGGAGAATTCACTCACTGTCCTTCCAGGTCCCTGGAAACAAGGACTTGCGCAGTGAAAGAAACTGACACTCTCCCTACCTAGAGTTTTCTGTCCCTAGAAAAAATGTTTTTTTTAAGCACAATATAGCACAAGGAGAATTCACTCACTGTCCTTCCAGGTCCCTAGAAACAAGGACTTGCACAGTGAAAGAAACTGACACTCTCCCTACCTACAGTTTTCTGTCCCTAGAAAAAATGTTTTCTTTAAGCACAATATAGCACAAGGAGAATTCACTCACTGTCCTTCCAGGTCCCTGGAAACAAGGACTTGCACAGTGAAAGAAACTGACACTCTCCCTACCTACAGTTTTCTGTCCCTAGAAAAAAAGTTTTTTTTAAGCACAATATAGCACAAGGAGAATTCACTCACTGTCCTTCCAGGTCCCTGGAAACAAGGACTTGCACAGTGAAAGAAACTGACACTCTCCCTACCTACAGTTTTCTGTCCCTAGAAAAAATGTTTTTTTTAAGCACAATATAGCACAAGGAGAATTCACTCACTGTCCTTCCAGGTCCCTGGAAACAAGGACTTGCACAGTGAAAGAAACTGACACTCTCCCTACCTAGAGTTTTCTGTCCCTAGAAAAAATGTTTTTTTTAAGCACACTATAGCACAAGGAGCATTCACTCACTGTCCTTCCAGGTCCCTGGAAACAAGGACTTGCACAGTGAAAGAAACTGACACTCTCCCTACCTACAGTTTTCTGTCCCTAGAAAAAATGTTTTTTTAAGCACAATATAGCACAAGGAGAATTCACTCACTGTCCTTCCAGGTCCCTAGAAACAAGGACTTGCACAGTGAAAGAAACTGACACTCTCCCTACCTACAGTTTTCTGTCCCTAGAAAAAATGTTTTTTTTAAGCACAATATAGCACAAGGAGAATTCACTCACTGTCCTTCCAGGTCCCTGGAAACAAGGACTTGCACAGTGAAAGAAACTGACACTCTCCCTACCTACAGTTTTCTGTCCCTAGAAAAAATGTTTTTTTTAAGCACAATATAGCACAAGGAGAATTCACTCACTGTCCTTCCAGGTCCCTAGAAACAAGGACTTGCACAGTGAAAGAAACTGACACTCTCCCTACCTACAGTTTTCTGTCCCTAGAAAAAATGTTTTTTTTAAGCACACTATAGCACAAGGAGAATTCACTCACTGTCCTTCCAGGTCCCTGGAAACAAGGACTTGCACAGTGAAAGAAACTGACACTCTCCCTACCTAGAGTTTTCTGTCCCTAGAAAAAATGTTTTTTTTAAGCACACTATAGCACAAGGAGCATTCACTCACTGTCCTTCCAGGTCCCTGGAAACAAGGACTTGCACAGTGAAAGAAACTGACACTCTCCCTACCTACAGTTTTCTGTCCCTAGAAAAAATGTTTTTTTTAAGCACAATATAGCACAAGGAGAATTCACTCACTGTCCTTCCAGGTCCCTAGAAACAAGGACTTGCACAGTGAAAGAAACTGACACTCTCCCTACCTACAGTTTTCTGTCCCTAGAAAAAATGTTTTTTTTAAGCACAATATAGCACAAGGAGAATTCTCTCACTGTCCTTCCAGGTCCCTGGAAACAAGGACTTGCACAGTGAAAGAAACTGACACTCTCCCTACCTACAGTTTTCTGTCCCTAGAAAAAATGTTTTTTTTTAAGCACAATATAGCACAAGGAGAATTCACTCACTGTCCTTCCAGGTCCCTGGAAACAAGGACTTGCACAGTGAAAGAAACTGACACTCTCCCTACCTACAGTTTTCTGTCCCTAGAAAAAATGTTTTTTTAAGCACAATATAGCACAAGGAGAATTCACTCACTGTCCTTCCAGGTCCCTAGAAACAAGGACTTGCACAGTGAAAGAAACTGACACTCTCCCTACCTACAGTTTTCTGTCCCTAGAAAAAATGTTTTTTTTAAGCACAATATAGCACAAGGAGAATTCACTCACTGTCCTTCCAGGTCCCTGGAAACAAGGACTTGCACAGTGAAAGAAACTGACACTCTCCCTACCTACAGTTTTCTGTCCCTAGAAAAAATGTTTTTTTTAAGCACACTATAGCACAAGCACAAAACACACTGACACTCTCCCTACCTATCCTTCTCTTTCCCTAAACTAAAGGAATCCAGGTTAAGCAAGAAAGAAATAAAAGTCACTGTCCCTGCCTATGCTGCTCTATCCCTGCTCCGGAACACACTACACTAGGCCGCCGTGCTTGCGGCCTTTTATAGTGTGGGGCGTGTACTAAACACCCTCAGCAATAATTGGCCACAGGCATCCTGCCTGTGGCCAATCATTGCTCTCCTCGCTGCAGGCGCTGTGATTGGCCAAGCATGCGGGGTCACAGTGCATGCTTGGCCAATCACAGCGCCTGGATGACACTGCGATGGCGTAGTGCATTGTGGGCCGTTCGCGTCACTCGAATTTGGCGCGAGCGGCCCAAATCGTTCGATCTTCGTCGAACGATCGAACAGCCGATGTTCGAGTCGAACGTATGTTCGACTCGAACACGAAGCTCATCCCTAGTGGTCAGGCATGCCAAGAGACCCTCTGAAAAGACGGTCTCTCCTATTGGCGTTAGAACAACTATTGCTCCAAGGAGTAATTATGGAGGTTCCTATGGAAGAGTGGGGGTTGGGTTTCTACTCAAACCTTTTCACAGTCCCGAAGCCAAACGGGGACATAAGACCCATATTGGACCCAAAGAGTCTAAACAAATTTCTAAACGTCCGGTCTTTCCGGATGGAGTCGATCCGATCGGTCACCGCTGCCCTACAAGGGGAGGAATGGTTAGCCTCGATCGACATCAAAGATGCTTACTTGCATGTTCCCATCTTTCCAGGTCATCAAAAATTCCTACGCTTTGCAGTAGAAGGGCGCCATTTTCAGTTCAGAGCCTTACCATTCGGTCTGGCCACAGCACCACGAGTGTTCACAAAAATTCTGGCCCCACTGTTGGCCGATCTAAGAACACGGGGTGTAACGATAATGGCATACCTAGACGACCTGTTGTTGATGGACCACTCAGTTGCCAAGCTAGAAGTGGTAATTGTCGATACAATCAAGTATCTAGAATCTCACGGTTGGGTCATCAACCTGGACAAGTCAGCCCTACAGCCAGTGAAAAACCTGGTATATCTAGGGCTACGGCTGGATTCAGACCAGAGGAAGATTTTCTTACCTCTAGACAAGGTATCCTCTTTGAGGGGCTTGGTCCGTCTGCTTTGTGCAAAAAGACAGCCGTCCATACGCCTGTGCATGAGGCTGCTAGGAAAGATGGTAGCATCATTCGAAGCTGTGCCATACGCTCAATTCCACTCAAGGAATTTACAAAGGGCCATATTGTCAGCCTGGAACGGAAAAGTTCAGGCTCTAGACTTCCCGATGGCTTTGTCCCCTTCCGTTCGGAAGAGTCTCTGCTGGTGGTTGATCCCCCAGAATCTCCAGAAGGGAAAACCCTTCAGCCCGATATCTTGGAAGGTGGTCACTACAGATGCCAGCCTTACAGGCTGGGGGGCAGTACTGGAGCAATGGTCTCTCCAGGGCAGATGGTCAAATGTAGTAAAAACCCTGCCCATCAATCTCTTAGAGATACGAGCAGCCCGGTACGCCCTAGTAGCCTGGACATCCAGACTCCAAGGGTCCCCTGTCAGAATTCAATCAGACAATGCCATAGCAGTGGCATATATCAATCATCAGGGAGGCACCAGGAGTCGTGCAGCCCAGAGGGAAGTAAGTCACATCCTGGAATGGGCAGAAAAGCATGTCCCATGTATATCAGCTGTCTTCATTCCAGGGGTGGAGAATTGGAAGGCGGACTTTCTGAGTCGCCAACAGTTATGCCCAGGGGAATGGTCCCTTCATCCCGAGGTCTTCCGAGCAATATGTCAGCGGTGGGGAACACCGGATGTAGATCTGCTAGCATCCAGATTCAACGCAAAGGTGGACAGATTTGTCTCCCGGACAAGGGATCCCCTCGCTTGCGGCTCGGATGCTCTGGTGTTCCCTTGGGATCGGTTCAGACTGATATATGCATTCCCTCCGCTACAATTGTTGCCTCGACTCCTTCGCAGAGTCAGGTTGGAGAAGAAGCCGGTGATCCTGGTGGCTCCAGCGTGGCCCCGAAGGGCCTGGTACGCGGAGATCATCAAAATGTCTGTGGGGAGTCCTTGGACCCTTCCACGTCGTCCGGACCTGCTTTCGCAAGGACCGATATACCACCCTTCCTTACTAACTCTAAGTTTAACGGCCTGGCTATTGAGTCCCACATCCTAAAGAAGAGAGGTCTCTCTAACTCTGTGGTATCAACTATAATCAATGCCAGGAAGCCTGTATCCAGGCAGATCTACTATAGAGTTTGGAAGGCGTACATCACTTGGTGCGAGGCCAGAAAATGACATCCACGTAAGTACGTTATAGGCAGAATTCTGGACTTCCTGCAGTGGGCTGTAGACAGGAAGTTTGCCTTAAGTACTATCAAGGGCCAGGTTTCGGCCTTGTCAATACTATTTCAAAGGCCCCTGGCTATGCATTCACTTGTCAAATCCTTTATGCAAGGTGTGACTCGTATTATTCCACCAATTAAGGCTCCCATATGCCCATGGGATCTAAATTTGGTTCTGTCGGTTCTGCAGAAGCAGCCATTTGAACCTTTGCGGCACATTTCCTTGGTTCTACTCACCAGGAAATTGATATTTTTAGTAGCCATATGCTCGGCTAGAAGAGTGTCGGAATTAGCCGCCATGTCCTGTAAAGAGCCATATCTGGTTATCCATAAGGACAGAGTAGTATTACGTCCTCACCCAGCCTTTCTTCCTAAGGTGGTATCGAGGTTTCACTTGAACCAGGATGTGGTTCTTCCTTCTTTTTTCCCCAAACCAAGCTCGGTAGAGGAAAAGTTATTGCATTCTTTGGATGTAGTAAGAGCAGTTAAAGCTTATCTAAAAGCCACTGCTCAGATTCGTAGAACGGATTCTCTGTTTGTTCTGCCGGAAGGCCCCAGAAAGGGTCAGGCAGCATCAAAATCTACTTTAGCCAAGTGGATTCGACAGGTCATAATACAAGCCTATGGCTTGAAAAGTAGACCGCCTCCGTTCAAAGTTAGGGCGCACTCCACGAGAGCAGTTGGAACTTCATGGGCAGTGCATCACCAGGCCTCCCTGGCGCAAATTTGTAAGGCCGCAACATGGTCTTCAGTACACACGTTTACTAGGTTCTACCAGGTGGACGTGAGAAGTCAGGAGGATGTCGCCTTTGGGCGCAGTGTGTTGCAGGCCGCAAAAGATCCTCATGCCTGATGGCGCCCAGCTTATGTATGGTGTATCCCCCCCCTCATGTGGCATTGCTTTGGGACGTCCCACATAGTAATGACTATGCTGCTCTGTGTCCCGTGATGTATGAACAAGAAAGTAGGATTTTTAAAACAGCTTACCTGTAAAATCCTTTTCTTGGAGTACATCACGGGACACAGAGCTCCCACCCCTCTTTTGGGGACACGTATTGCTTTGCTACAAAACTGAGGTACTCCCGGATGGGAGGGGCTTATATAGGGGAGGGTACTTCCTGTTTTGGAAGTTGCCAGTGCCAGCACCTGAAGGTAATTCTATATAACCCACATAGTAATGACTATGCTGCTCTGTGTCCCGTGATGTACTCCAAGAAAAGGATTTTACAGGTAAGCTGTTTTAAAAATCCTACTTTTCTATCTGAGCCAGTTTCCAGGCACTTAAATATCTTGATAACCATAATGCGTTCCGTAATTGCTTACAAGACCCAGGTGTGCTTTTATTTGCCATTTATTTTTAGATTTCTTTTTTTCTTTTCCCAATTCTTTAAACGTATTTTTCATAAAGCTACTGCAGCCTTTCAGCTTTTTAATATTTGGCTGAAATTAATGTTGTTTGTTAGCTTGTAAGTAATTCAGATCTTTAATTTAGAATAAAATTTGTTTTTTGACTAAGTCGTTACTCAGTTGAGAAACTGATGTTTATCCGAACCTTTAGGCTACATGCCCACGGACGTTTTAAAAAACGGGCTGTAAAGCTAGTACAGACTCCAGGAAAAATGCGGCCTTTTCAATGCGATTTTTTCAGCGTTTTGCATTGAATTCAATGCATGTTTCGCCGTGCTAGCTTTCAGCCGCGTTTTTCTTTCTCTATTTAAAATCAATGGTTCCCTATGGAAGCCCATTGATTTGAAAAGAGGTCGCACCAGAAGTTGAATCAAGATGATCCGACTTGCGGGGCGACTCGTGTGCGGAGAATCTTGAAGGGGAGCCAGCGAAAATGTAAAACAAAATTTGCGTGAGGTTCCCCCCAGGATGATACCAGACCCTTGGGTCTGGTATAGATCTTAATGGGAACCCCCCACACCAAAAAAAAATGGCGTGGGAGTTCCCCCAGGATCCATACCAGACCCTTATCCGAGCACGCAGCCCGGCAGGTCAAGAAAGGGAGGGCGAGCGAGCGCCCCCCCCTCCACCCCCAGACCATACCAAGCCACATGCCCTCAACATGGGGGGGTTTGGTGCTTTGGGGCAGGTCGCCCTCCCTTTCCTGACCTGCCGGGCTGCGTGCTCGGATAAGGGTTTGGTATGTATCCTGGGGGAACCCCCATGCCATTTTTTTTGGTGTGGGGGAACCTCACGCAAATTTTTTTTTTGCGGGGTTCCCCTTCAAGATTCTCTGCACACGAGTCGCTCCGCAAGTCAGATCATCTTGATCCTACTTCTGATGCGACCTCTATTCAAATCAATGGGCTCCCATAGGGAACCATTGATTTTGAATAGAGAAAGAAACGCCGGACGAGGCCTCGTTAAATCACGTTAAGCCTCATTAAATCACGTTTAACACCCTTTGCGGGCATCTGACGTCTTTACAGCTCTAACGCTGGAGCTTCAGAACGCACTGGTCCTTGTTTTTTTTTACAACTTAAAAATGGCTATGCCATTTACAGCTCAAAAACGTCATGGTGGGCATGAGGCCATAGGCTAACATGGAGAGATGTTTTTAAGCTGCAAAAAACGCTCATAAAAGTGGCTGTAAAAACGTCCGTGGGCATGAGGCCTTAATATAAAATAATACTTTATGAACCCTTTAAGGGAAACTGTGGGCAAATATATGATGCAGTTTATCACTAGCTATAAAACAGCAGATTTTGTCTTTCTGAGCCCTCCCATAACAGTTTTATTTCCTATTGATCCTGCCAGTATGGCTGATATTTTTTCACTTCTATTAATAGAATGACAACTCTGTTTGTTCTGCAATAAAATGAGACAGCACAGTTGTCACCCTGTGGGCAGGGTGGTCTTAGATTGACTTCTAGTTTTAAATGGACTTTAAAAATGGAAGAAAAATAAAATCTCTGGAGCAGCCAGGACATGCCCACTGCGGGAGAGAAGAAAGGGGAGAAAGAGGACCTCTAATGTAAGAAGACCAGGTTTTTAAAATGAAATCTGGGGCCCTTCTTCTTTTTTTCAAATGGTAAACTATATATACAGTGGAACCTCGGATTACGAGCATAATCCGTTCCAGGAGAATGCTCGTAATCCAAAGTACTCGTATATCAAAGCGAGTTTCCCCATTGAAGTCAATGGAAACTAAAATAATTAGTTCCGCATTGCATTCAATGGGATGCAATACCACATACAGCCAGAGGCGGGGGGCGCCGAACAGCCTCGGAAACGGTCGAAAAGGCCTGAGGACTCTTCGGCTGACCTCGGCAAACCTCGGAAAGACTTCCTACCCGAGATTTGCCGAGGTCAGCCGTGCTGTCCTCGGGCCTTTCCGTGCATTTACGACCGGCGTCAATCGGCTGCGAACGGCGACGTTCGGCTCTGCTCGGCTCCGGCGCCCCCACACCTCAGGCCAAAAGCGGTACTGCACACCACTTTGGCCTGAATCATGCTCGTTTTGCGAGACAACACTCGCAAACCGAGTCACGATTTTTTAAAATACAGTGCTAGTATTGCGAAACGCTCGTTAACCGCATTACTCGCAATCCGAGGTTCCACTGTATTAGCATATTTTCTTCAAATTACATATGCAGTGGTATTACATATGATATGTGGTATGTGTTTATGGAATGATTGTATGATATATATGTTATTTCTCTCATTTTGTCCATGAGATAACAAAAAAGATACTTTATTATATCTTTTCATTTCACAATACTGAAGAAATTACACTTTGCTACAATGTAAAGTAGTGAGTGTACAGCTTGTATAACAGTGTCAATTTGCTGTCCCTTCATAATAACTCAACACAACAGCCATTAATGTCTAAACAGCTGGCAACAAAAGTCAGTAAACCCCTAAGACCCCTTTTACACTGGAGCGTTTTGCAGGCGCTATAGCGTTAAAAATAGCGCCTGCAAAACGCTGCTAAACTGCTGCCCCATTCATTCCAGTGTGAAAGACTGAGGGCTTTCACACTGGAGCGTTGCGCTAGCGGGACGTTAGAAAAAGTCCTGCTAGCCGCATCTTTGCAGCGGTGAAGGAACGGTGTGTTTTATCACTAGCTGTAAAAATGGCGCCGTTTTACCGCCGACGCTATGGGCGCTCCAGTGTGAAAGGGCTCTAAGTGAAAATGTCCAAATTGGGCCCAGTTAGCCATTTTCCCTCCCCGGTGTCATGTGACTTGTTAGTGTTACAAGGTCTCAGGTGTGAATAGGAAGCAGGTGTGTAGCACGTAGCATCCTTTGCATCCAAGAAGTGTCTGGCGCCCAATGACTTTCACCATTTTTGCACCCACTATGCCTCACAACCCACTACATACGGAAGGATGTCAGCTATCTCTGGCCCTGGAGGTCCTCATTAGACCGAAGGAGGCCTGGGAGCTTGCTACATAAAGGAGGGGAGAAGGTGCTTTCACAGCTAAGCATGCCCTCCTGTCTTCATGCCTGAGCTAAGGGCACGGAAGGATTCTAGGAAGTAAATGCTACATAAATTATCTGCCATTACTCAAGATGGCCATGGTTGGAAATGCTAGGGGGCTGTTTTTCAAAGTGACTTCTCAACAAAATAAAAGCATGGAGATATAGATCGATGGGTTAGTTTGCTTTGAATATGATAAAAATGTATGAAATCGCGTTTTTGATTTGTGGTGCTCAGACGCAGTTTAGTTCCACTTTAATGTGAGTTGAATCTGTAAAAATCAATATTAGATCAATAATAACCATTTTGCTGGCTACTAGGCTAGGGATTGTCAAACAATGGCATGGGGGCTGAGCAGTAACCTGGGGACCATATACTAACGCAAAGGAAAATGTAAAAAAATTCAGTTTGGCCGGGAGCAGCAATTTAACCACTTTAATACAGGGAACTTTCACCCCCTTCCTGCCCAGGCCAATTTTCACGTTTCAGCATGGCTGCATTTTGAATGACAAACGCACGGTCATGCCACACTGTACCCCCCAAATAGTGCTTCTCCTTCACTGATGAGCACTGATGAGGCTGCATTGACAGGCACTGATGAGGAGGCATTTTTATGTAGCAATGATAGGCGGCACTAATAAACAGCACTGATGGGCACAGGTAGGTGGCACTGATATGCAGCACTGATGGGCACTGATAGGTGGCACTGATGAGCATCACTGATGGGCACTCATAGGTGGCACTGATAGGTGGGCACTTATTGGTGGCACTGATAGGCAGCACTGATTGGGAGGCACTGACAGGCATCACTGATGGGCACTGATTGGTATCCCTGGTGGGCTCTAGCAGGCATCCTTGATGGGTCTGCACTAATAATCAATGCGCTGATTATCAGCGGAGACCCCCCCTGTCAGGAGAGTCACCGATCAGCCTTTCCTCTACTCGCTCCTTGTCAGCGTGAGTAGAGGAAAAGATGATAAACGGCACTTCCTGGTTACCAAGTGATCAGCTGTGATTGGACACAGCTGATCACATGGTAAAGAGCCTACATCTTAGGCTCTACCTAGATCGGAAATGCGGTGTGTCAGAGCAACACACCACGCCACCGATCGCCGCGCTGCCAGTCCCTGCGGCTACATGCTAGCGGCTTATCCTGCTGGATGTCATATGACGCCCAGTCAGGATAATACAACCACTTTCCGGCTGTCATTCTGATATATGGTGGGCGGGAAGTGGTTAATAATGCTTTATATATTTATTACAGATACTTATATAGCCCCATCAACTTACGCAGCACTTTACATATACATTGTACATTCACATCAGTCCCTGACCTCTGGGCTGGTTCACACCACAAAAACTCACTCCAGATCTATTCCGGTGCATCTCTGCATGCACGTTTTTAATGTGTTTTTGGCACGTTCCAGTGAGTTCATGATGCGTTTCTAGTACGTTTCTAGATGCATTCCAGATGCTTCTTTTCTTCAGTTTTTTTTCTCACTGTACTGGGGACCAGTACATTTTTGGTGCATTCCGGTGCATTTTTGATGCGTTTTACTACGTTCTACTTTTTTTTCTGGAACTGGAAAGCCCTGGAACTGACCACACTGGTGTGAACTATGCCATAGAAAACCATATTACCTTCTTTCCATGCGATTGTTATTCAGAAAAAAAAATGCACTGGACTGCATGTGGTGTGAACTGTCCCTTAAAGTGGTTGTAAACTCACTTTGACAACATGCACCTACAGGTAAGCCTAGATTAAGGCTTACCTGTAGGTGCATGAAATATCTCCTTAACCTATTCCTTAACCACAGCGCCGGAGCGGCGATACACTGACAGGACATCGAGGCAAGATGGCGGCGGCGAACGAGGAGGACTTCGGCGGCTTCGATTTCAGGTAAGTGCCACATAATGAGCTAGTATGCTATGCATACTAGCTCATTATGCCTTTCTCTTGCAGGGGTATGTTTAGATAAAAAATGTGTGGAGGGTTTACTTCCTCTTTAAGGATCTTACAATCTAAAGGTCCCTAACTCACAATCATACACTAAGGCCAATTTAGACTGGAGCCAATTAAAGGAGATGTTTACCATATTCAGGGTGTAACAGGTTAGGAACGAACTGGCCCCCACACCTCCCTGATCCCCGCTGTGACATCTGGCGGGGTTCTTCCCTCTCCCCACTAGCTGTCATAATTTAAACAAACGTGGCTGAACGGGGCCTGGGCACGTCATTGATCGACAGGGCTCTGTGCACGGAAAACTACAAGGTCCGGCAGCCTTTGCAGCTGTCACTTGTAGTTCATTCATGGTTCCTGTCAGATTGCATCTGCTTACCCTTATGAGATGTACAGGCAAGCAGATACACTGGCAGATCTGCTGGAGACCTGCATGGCACCTGCAATGCTTTACAGGCTCCAAAAAAATGTACATTTATAATTTGTTTCGAAAAGGTAAACTGATCCTAGCGTTTGTTAACCCCCAAAAAAAACAGATCCTGTTCCCTTAAAGCATGTTATAGTGTGCTGTGTAATTTGGCCCCCTGCATCACCTAAAATACCTGGTTCTGCCCTCCCCCTGTAAGCTGATCACGGTGCATCATGGCTGCTGACCCTGACACCATGGTCAGTTTATGCGTTTCCATCATCTGCAGCCCTGCTCTGTCCACTCCCCCTCCCTCTCTGCCTGTCTGCTCGTGTCAGGGCCCGCCCCCTCCTCCCCTGCTGCTCTTACAATTAATATAAAATGCTCCCATCCCCTCTATAATATAACAATAAGTGTCCCTGTGCCTGTGTTATATAAAAAATATGCTTATCGGTACCTATAACAGAGTGGCTCCTGGCGATCACGTGACTCCTCGGCTCTCTCCCTCCTTCCCAGCTGACGTCAGCGGCAGTGCTCGGCCCCACCCGCTGGAGCTGTCAGCCGGCCAGAAGAGAGAACCGAGGAGTCACCTAAACGCTGGGAGCCACTCTGATAGGTACCGATAAGCATATTTTTTATTTAACACGGGTACACTTATTGATATATTACAGAGGGGATGGGAGCATTTTATAGAAGTAGGTTAACAACCGTTTTAACCTACCAGCATGTCTTTGGAGTGTGGAAGGAAACCTGAGTACCCAGAGGAAACCCACACAGGGAGAACATGCAAACTTCAGGCAGGTAGTGTTGTGGTTGGAATTCGAACCAGAGACCCTAGTGCTGCTAGGCGGAAGCGCTAACTACTTAGCCACCGTGTTGCACAATGCTTAGGCCTCATGCCCACGGACGTTTTTACAGCCACGTTTTTGAGCGTTTTTTACAGCTTAAAAACGCCTGTCCATGTTAGTCTATAGCTTCATGCCCACCTAGACGTTTTTGAGCTGCAAATAGCATAGACGTTTTTAAGCTGTAAAAAAAACCCAGGACCAGTGCGTTCCTCAGCGTCGGAGTTAGGCAGAAAAAAACGCGAGCGTCAAAAAACGCCCAAAAACGCTCAAAAACGCGCACTAACGCGCGGTCGCGTTTTTTAGCTCAGCAAGAAGCTGTCATGTTCATCCACTGCAAATGCCCTAAACATTCACTGTTCAGACATTCATCCAAACAGTGAATGTTCAATCTCTACTTAGGCTGGGACCGAACACTAAGCTTATCTCAGCTTAAGACTTATGCCCCGTACACACGACCGGTTTTCCTGTCTGAAAAAGTCAGATGAGAGCTTTTGGCCGGGAATCCCGTCCATGTGTATGCTTTTCCGACACACAAAAAAAACACGCATACTCGGAAACAAATCGACGCATGCTCAGAAGCATAGAACTTAAATTTCTCGGCTCATCGTAGTCTTTTACGTCACTGCGTTCTTGGCAGTCAAAAGTTCACCGAACTTTTGTGTGACCATGTGTATGCAAGGCAGGCTTGAGAGGAATTCTGATGGCTTTTCCGACGGGAAAACCGATCGTGTGTACGGCGCATTAAAATGGCAGACAAAGCATTTCTGCGGGGGACAGAATTGGAAAGTAGGGTATTATTGCAGCTATCGCTGCTTTTTTCTGCTAACTTTGGGTTTTTGTGACCGCAGTTAGGCCACTTTCACACTGAGGCGCTTGAAAAACTGCCAGTAAAACACTGAGCGCTTTTGAAGCGCTTTCAATTCATTTCAATGGAGAGGGGTGTTTTTTTCAGCGCACTGCCCCAGTGTGAAAGGATTCATTGATTTTAATGGAAATACGTTTTCAGGCGCTTTTTTTAGCGTGAAAGCGCCTGAAAAGCGCCTCAGTGTGAAAGGGGCCTTAGGATATAACAATTGTATGTACAGTCAAAGCTCACAGGTGGACAGGAAGAGAGGGATATAGTAAAGGGTCCTGCTGTTAAAGTATCCAAGACATATGAGAAATCACACCATCGATAACTGAAATATCTTATTTGGGTAGACTGATAGCATTTATCTAGATAAAATGTATCTATAGAACATGCAATTTTGTTTTTCTTATTTTTTTGAGATGCTATTGAGAACCCACACTTATTTTTCTTTGGGTTTCCATAGTGAAGACAATCTGCAACAAAAAAAACGAATGGGTAATACAGATGAAATGACATTAGAAAGATATTAGTAGAATGAGCGAGTGTTCCGGTGTCTGTCAGACATGCACTGGACAAGAATACTTTGTATCTCCTGCCAATAAGATAACTAGATTAGCCTTTATAGGAGCTTCTAATCATTACCTATCTGCCTGAAAGCGAGCACTTTACATTAATAATGGCTAAAGCAGTTCTTATGTACGTTCAGGACTGATGTGAAGCTCTGATTTTTTTTCTTATTCACCCTCTTGGCTCTAATATTTACCATTGTGCTTAGAATTTCATTACTGGGCATGCTGTATATTTATTGGGGATATCAGTAATTTTCCGTTTGTCAGGATTAGGGATGAGCGAAATGATTTTGGCAAAATTACTTAAATTTAGCAAACACAGAAAGTCTCAAATTCTCTTGTTGAGCTTCTCAGATCAAATTTCCTTGAAATCGACTTTTCCGTTATTTAGAGCAGTGGTCTCCAAACTGCGGTCACCAATGAACGGTCACAATTCCTCCCAAAGACACCAATGATGGGGCGAAATTTCTCCCAATGATGGGGCACAATTTCCCCCAAAGACACCAACAATGAGACACAATTCCTCCCAATGACACCAATGATAGGGCATAATTTCTCTCATTAATGGGAAACTATTTCTCCCAACAACACCAACAATAGGGCCCAATGATACTATTGATGGGACACAATTTCTTCCAATGACCCCAATGATGGGACACAATTCCTTCCAATGGCATTTAAGAAGGAGTGCAATCCCTTCCACTAACACCAATGATGGGGCACAATTCCCCCACTGACACCAAAGATGGGGCCTTGTTTTTTCCCACAGATGCCGGGACCTTTTCTACTTCCAATGGCCACTGTCTGAAGTACAGTAAACTGGCCCTTTGTTTAGAAAGTTTGGAGACCCCTGATTTAGAGGGTGTGTTTTTTTTGGGGGGGGGGGGCTGTAATAAAGTCGGCCATACATGGATCGAAATTCGGTTGGTTCACCAGGAACCGACCAAATTTTGTTCCATGTATGGGCTAGCTGGTTGTACACAAGTCGATCTATCAATCGACTTTTGTACAACCAACCTGTAAGGCTTTTTCTGAACAATCAGTAATGTTGGCTATAGCTGACAACACTGATCATTGTATTCTAACAGCGAGTAATACAATACCACAGGAGGAAGGATTTATTTCTCCCCAGTAATGTAACTGTCCACACCAACTGAAAGTCCAACTTCTATATTTATTTCACACTGGATAATAAATAGTCTCTTTAACAGCAGACAGGTTGGAACAAGACACAGGACAGCTTAGGTGGGAGGAGGTCCAGGCACAAACTCAAATGATTCCTTCAGACTGTCCTGGTTTCACGAACAGTTTTGGCGCACGATCTCTGCCACAGACTGTGAGGTTGGTCACTGCCACAGACCTGGTGAATAGAAGTCACTGCCACTGACTTGGTGAACGGGTCACTGCCACTGACTTGGTGAACGGGTCACTGCCACTGACTTGGTGAACGACCTTCTTGAAGTATTTGGCCCATGTCAAGGAGAAAACCATCCCTCCGGAGAGTTACTAGAGGCCCTCACCGTCACCACGACTCTGCGCTGGGTCTTCGGAAAAGGTTACCTCCCTGGCCTCCTCATCTCAGATACGGGTCCCCTCGCAAGGCGGCAGCCTGGGAGCTCTCGATCCCTAGCGGACCCCAGCCGAAGGTTGCTGGGCTCCGGGCCTTTGAAGATAGTACCTCACCCCAGACTGAAGGTGTCTGGGATGGAACAGGAACCAGGCCTCCGGGCCTAGGGCACCCGGAGATAACACACGCACACCCAGGCCGAAGGTGCCCAGGCGTGGACGAAGACGAACCTCAATGGAAGAGGGCAGCCCCTTTTTATACCCTCTCCCAACAGACACAGCAGGTTCCCCGCCCCGCCAAACTACTGCCAAGAGGGGACAAAAAAGGCACAGCCTTGTATCAGTGGTTCAACCCTGGCCTACGGCAACAGCGCCACCTGTAGGCCACAGGGAACTGCACACCAACACTATCTCCCATGAATAGAAATGGTCCATTAACCCTAACAATCAGTGTGTCTGAGCCTAATTACCACTCAGACACTTCCCCTAAATTTAACACCCCACTACAGTACATTTTAGGATGTGCCACTTTTTCTCTTTGTTCTCCTTTCTTTCCCTTTTATCTCTCTCTATCCTAATTTCTTGGTTTTTTTCCCCCCATTCCTCTCTCTAGTCGCCTTTCTTCTCTTATTCTTTCTCTCCCTTTTTCTTTGTTCCTCCCTCTCTTTTCCTCTTCCTTCCATGTATTTTCTATTTTTATTTCTTCTATTACTCCTCGGGGGGGGGGGGTGGTGTCAATGGGATGAGTGGCAGCGCTGGGGGGGGGGGGGAGTTCTGATCAGCCAGCTGATCTGAGAACTGTAGTGGGGACTTTCAAAGGCAACTATAATCACAGGTAGTGTAACTCACTGTGTCTCCGGCTTCACTGTGTCTCGCAGCAGTGACACCTATGCTGAAATCAGGAGATAGGGTCTCCTTCAGTCCCTCCCACTTCACATTCCTCACCAGTCAGCTGACCTCTAGTCTATGCCCCCTAGCCATGCTGTGAACTGAATGGGTGGCTGCAAAGAGGCTGAATGGGCGGCCGCAGGCTCCAAAAACAGCCCAGCTGGGTGGCAGAGAAAAGGCTGGGAGAGCGGTGTGGGCTTCAGGAACAGCCCAGGATTCGGTGACCCCTGGCAAATCGTCATTCGACCCCCAAGGGGGTCCCGACCCCAGGTTGAGAACCACTGATCTAGTTCAACCAATAAAAGGAAGAAAAAAAATATTTATATATTTTACATACATATATACAATCCTATACCCACAGTTGATCCAGAGGAAGGCAACAAAAAAAAATAATAATAAAGCAATTTCATTCAGAGTTAATTGAGTTAGGATCCTAAGATTGTCATTCAAGTTAATTTTTGAAGCTCTAAGTTACTAGACAAGATTTTTCTATTCATCATAGGTTTGATGTACAGTACCTGTCTTGATATATCTGGAGCAAATGTGCGAGTGACATGTGAAGGACTCCCATCCTGTGCACATTTACAGTAACTGTAATTAGAACCAGCAGCCGTGTAGGTAAGGCTTGGGGTGGAACTGATGAATGAGTACAGAAGTAGTGTGTGTCAATGGGAAAGACTAAAGCCTCGTACACACGGCCGAGTTTCTCGTCCAAAACCGGCAAGAAAAGTGCTGCGAGAGCTTTATTGTCGAGAAAACCGTTCGTGTGTATGGTTTTACGACGAGAAAACTGCCGTGAATCTCGACGAGAAAATAGAGAACCTGCTCTCTATTTTCTCGTCAGGATTCAAGATTTCCTCGTCGTGTTTCTCGTCGGCCTGTTTTGTGACGAGAAAATGGTTCTTGTGTATGCTTTTACGACTCTTCCAAAAGCGCGCATGCTCAGAATCAAGTATGAGACGGGAGCGCATCTTCTGCTAAATCAAGCCTTCGTAATGGAGGTAGCACATTCGTCACGCTGTAAATTATTGCATCGTTTAAATGTTGTGCATTGAAATCTTCTTTAGAATGTTACATTAATCTAAACGAATGAACTTGTTTTGCTGCTGATATTCACACAGAGTTATGACCATCTTTTTTAAAGCTTTTTCATGCTGCTCTTAATTAGATTTCGGTGTATTATATCGTGCAAGATCTTCTGAATATTTTAATGTTTTATATTTTTGAAACAGATGTTAATTGTAATTTGTCAATGTTTTGATAGTGATCTCCCATTGTATATTTGAATATTTTTTGTGTCAAGTTTACACCCTATATTTTTTAAAGATTTTTTTTTTTTTTATTTGGGGTTGTTATCTGTCCCTTTTTTTTGGTGTCAAATGTATCTGCTTACTCCAAAGCTAAATTAAAAATTTGAAAAAGTAAACATAGTCAAGTATGAACTTAAACCAAAAAAACATTTATTCATGTTTTTACCAAAATAAAGAGAAGGCAGCGCTGGAGAACCTGCTGCCATTTGTGCATCCCAGGGACCCCAGAGCACACATCAACCCTGTGTGGACACTAAAATTGGGAGCTTGAGAAGGCCAACAGTTCTGAGCACAATCTGATGCTGGCCTCCCAGAGGTCAGGAACAGCAGCAGGTGATATATATGTCCCAAGTGTGTGCTACTACAACAGGCTGCCTTCTGTCCGACCACAATGAAGCAAGGCCATCACTTCCTTGTCTTCTTGGTAGCCTTCCCTGCAGCCTTCCCTGAAGCCTTCCCTGCAGCCTTCCTTCTTTGTGTGGCTGGAGGCTGGGCCACTGGAGGGGTACTCCTGTCAGGAGGAGGAGGAGGTGGAGGAGAAGGGGGTGGCGCAGAAGAAGAAGGTGGAGGAGGAGGTGGAGGAGAAGGGGGTGGGGCAGAAGAAGAAGGTGGAGGAGGAGGTGGAGGAGAAGGGGGTGGGGCAGAAGAAGGTGGAGGTGGAGGAGCAGGTTGAGGTTGTGATAGCTGTGCCACCTCACATATGGCCGTATTGGGGGTAATTCTCTCCATCACCCCCTTGTTCAGCAAGGTGATGAGCAGGGGCTCGCATAGGAGGCGTTGCTCCATGCTCATCACCTTGAACTTTGCCTCAACTAGGCCGGCAATGGCCTCTTCAGGGGATGTGGGCTCCTGGAGGGTGGCATGTGCCTCTTTAATAAGGGCCATTGCTGCCTCACTAGTGGTCCTGTCCCTCCTGCTTCTTTTTGGAAGGCGGATGGGAGGCACCTGAGATCTAGTGCTTCTCCTGGGCCCTGCCACCTCCTGGCTGCCACTGGGCCCTGCCACCTCCTGGCTGCCACTGGGCCCTGCCACCTCCTGGCTGACAGTGGGCCCTACCACCTCCTGCCTCACAGTGGGCCCTGCCTCCTCCTGCCTGACAGTTTCCAGACCCTCCTCCTGGCTGATTTCATCCTGTGTATGAAAAGGGGACATAGTTTAATATTTTGTTTTATTATTTTCATACAATTTTCAGATCATGAATGTAGCAATTTGAATGTAAATCAAGAAAAAAACTAATTTTTTTTAGGACTACATCAGATTGACTATTTAGCACCCAATTTAGGGCAGACTAATGTCTTGAGATCTTGATTTCACTTTTGGCACCCCAAATAGTTTATGATTTTCATCTAGACTTTTTTTTCCATCATTAAAGGGGTTGTTCCACCGGAAAAAAAAAAATTCAAGCCAGCAGCTACAGCTACAGCAGCTGCTGGCTTTTAATATTTGGACACTTACCTGTCCTGGAGTCCAGCGACGTCCGCAGCAGAGGACGAGCGACCGCTCGTCGCTCTGCTGCTCCCTCCGCCATCCTCGCTGAGGGAACCAGGAAGTGAAGCCCTGCGGCTTCATGCCCGGTTCCCTACGGCGCATGCGCGAGTCGCGCTGCGCCGTTCTGATTGGTGCTCCTGTGTTCTGGGAGCCGAGTGTCTCCCAGAACACCAAGGGAAGTCTGCGGGAAGTGACACCGGAGGGGGGGAGGGTTCCAAATAGCAAAAGTTGCTATTTAGGGTGGAGCTCCACTTTAAGTTTATCCCAATACATTTGCATTAAATACTATACCTGGCTCCAGATGGCCAAATCAGGTTCATCCAGGATGGCTGCCTCCTCTTGCTCCAGAGAAGGCTCAGGGTGGCTGCAGGGAAGTCTGGGGGAAGAGTGGACAGTGATGGCCTTGCCTCAATGTGGTCATCCAGAAAGGACATCCTGCTGTAGTACCACAAATTGGGGACATACACATCATCTGCTGCTGCTCCTGACCTCTGAGAAGCCAGGACCTTAGAGCGTTCAGTCCTGTATGTGCCTCTCAAGCTCCCAATTTTAGTGTCCACCTGTTTTGCTGTGGCTGTGGGCACCTTGGTCTGCACAAATGGGAGCAGGCTCTCCAGCGCTGCTTTTCGTACCCCTTTTTTTTTATGGATCAGGTTTTTGGTTTCCCACAGAGCGGGCAGCTCCCTTACCCGGTCTATAAATTCCGCAAGGAATTCCTTGTCACTTATAAAGACATTCATTTTGGGTCTGCAAGTCAAAAATAAATTAAAATAAATAATGTGAGGCACACAGTCTAACCTCCTTAAAATCTTATTCACCATATATATCCTCCAACATTCTCAAGACAGTATAGGCCAACAATTGTTCAAAGTCTCAAAATCACATACCTTCGTTCGCACGTCCGTCACTTGAACTCCTCTCTCCGCACACCGAACGTACTATAGTCACATGTGTGTTTGCTATATATACACCACGCATGCGTAAAACTACGCACACGTCGCTCCGCACACGTCGCCCGCCCATGACGTTCTAACTAACATCTTTTCCCCGCCTCTTCTCTTTCGGCGCGCAGACAGATATGGCGGATTCACAGCAGGTGTCTGATAATTCCTCAAATAACAAGGAGGAGACAAGCCCGGAGACTGAGGAAATGTTACGATCAAGGAGGAGATTCAAGGCATCTAATATGTCTTATGCGGAGATGGCGGAGATGGTGGACATATTGCTAAAGTCGGATTATGACGCAAAGCATGGGCCGTATAGCAAACCTAATAGAAGGAAGGCCAAAATCATGGAGAAAGTCGTGAAGAGTCTGAAGAAGAATTTCGGGGTGAAACGATCAAATGAGCAGCTCAGAAAGAGGTGGTCAGACCTCAAACTGAGGGAGCCGGAGCAGTTAAGGAGCATTAAGAGAATGCTAGGAAAAAGTAAGTGCTTTTTCCACATTTTTCCTATTATTGTATTTCACAACTTACATGTTGCTCCATTTTATTGCATTTTTCTATTGTACTACCTTACAAAATGTCATAGTTTGAACTTGGTTGGGCACAGTAATCGTTCGTTACAGACACATCGTTCGCCCACTATCCTCGTTTTTTGGAGATTTTACAGGGTTAAATTAAATTAGACATCTGCCTGTTTTGATTCAATTGTTGTTCTTACATTGTTGGCTAGATGATGTGTTTGTAAAGAGAATGAAATGCAAACTTTAATCAGTGTAAAGGAGAGGACACTCAGCAGCTGGTTCCACATCTGTACTTTTGAGCACTATAGTGTGGGCCAACAGAACCGCCTTTTTTGGGTGTCCCACACAGGTGCATCAGTGAATTTTTGTGGTGCCTCCATGTCTCAAAATTGACAGCCAAAAGGTGAATACTAAACATATTTTTGGGAAGAAATAATGTCTTCATGTGGAAATTCCACACAAACACACACTTGTACCCCACTTCCAAGCAAGTTAGGCTGTTTTTAGTTTTCATAGAGAATTTCAGTGTGATAAATAGACCTTTTGTTTGATTCTCATAGGGGAGAGAAGACTGGGAGGAGAACACTCCGGGGAGCACAGGAACCCCACAGCTTCGAAACAACCCCAACCTCACAAAGACCCACAACCTAAGGATGTTGAGGAAGTTGAAGAGGTGGAGGAAGGAGAAGTGCAGGAAGGAGAAGTGCAGGAAGAAGAAGTGGATGACGTGGTGGAACTGGTCACCACAACAGGTCAGTATCTGTCACCACAGCTTCAGGTAAGAGATGTAGGCCTGCAGAGTTATAATACCTTTTTATTTTGTTTTTAGGGGATGTAAATGTTGTGGTGAAAGAAAGTACGCGTTTCTCTGCTGACAGTGCCCTACGAATCATACAGCAAGTGATGGAATGTAGCACAGAACTGGACAGAATTAAACAAAGAATTCATGTGATGGATCAAACCTTTAAAGACATCCTAGATGTTTTGGGGAGAATTGAATAAGGCATCAAAACCCCCATTTTTGTTTACAGATTGTTCTTCCCCCTTTTATTCTCTTTTAGACAATCCAACCAGCCAAAAATTGAATATGCACACAGTGTGTCAACATGTGCCATCTGCCATCAGGGGATATCCATTTACGGCTTTTGGGGGTGCAACCCCTTCCTCGTATCTCAAGTAGGTGAACTGAAGAAGGGTTTGCACCCACAAAACACGTCCATTGATCACCCCCGATGGCAGATGGCACATGTTGACCATAGGGATCAGGAGTCTCAAATCCCTATTGGAAATGACTTTAAATTGTGTGCATATTCAATTTTTGGCTTGGCCAGGTGTGCCAAGACCCCATATTAGGACGGCCAGATACAGACATATTTTGTGTAAGTGAATGTCTCATATTGCCTAGAGGTATCCAATGTTGTACTTTTTGGAATGCAGCTGATGGTTTTGTATTTTCACTAAAAAAAAATTGCCGGTTTGTGGCCAGCCAAAAAAAAAAAAAAAAGTATTTACCATGTGTGTGAATGTGCACAGAGTAAAATTTTTGAACACAAACAAAGTGTACCTTTTTTTTCAAATACGCTCTAACCTTATTTGTGTATATTTTTGAGGTTCATAGTGAAATGGTTGTTATTTACTAAAGGAAAAAAAAACTTGTCACTACAAATGCACTAAGACAAACTAGGAGACAGGAAACAAACAAAGTTCCAAGATAAAAAATGATTTTTAATGATTTCTTTATGCACCAATCTTTACTCATGGCCTGGCATAGGAATTGCCCCCCTACCCGTGAAAAATTCCATATATTTATCCCGAACCTCACGGGCATTTTGGGGGGGCAAGCCAGGACGGGCAGATTTGAGGCCCGGCAGGGGATTGGCATATGAAAGTCCTGCCTCAGGCAATACTGAGGCCATATAATTACTTGATTTTCGGCACAGAAAATTATGGAGCACACAGCAGCATAAAACTACATAGTTTATCTTGTACTCCGCCAAGTGGATTGGAGTCATAAAAAGGCGGAACCGGCTGGCCATTATCCCGAAGGCATTTTCAACGACTCTTCGGCCCCTGGCCAGCCGGTAATTGAACACCCTCTTCTCTGGGGTCAGGGTCCTCTGTGGAAATGGCCTCATGAGGTGCGATCCAAGTCCGAAGGCTTCATCAGCCAAGAAAACAAAGGGGAGTCCTTCAACATTCCCTGCATCCGGTGGCAATGCAAGGTCGTCACTCTGGAGACGGAGGGCAAACTCCGTCTGGATGAAGGATCCCCCATCGGACATCCGGCTATTCTTCCCTACATCCACATAGAGGAATTCATACCGTGCTGACACCACCGCCATCAGCACAATGCTATGAAACCCCTTGTAATTGTAGTAGTAGGACCCAGAACGGGGTGGCGGCACGATGCGGACGTGCTTCCCGTCAATGGCACCACCGCAGTTGGGGAAGTCCCACCGCGTGGCAAACTCCGATGCCACAGTCTGTCATTCCTGTGGCGTGGAAGGAAGCTGGGGAGTCAAACAAGATGAAAATAAATTAGAAATTTAAAACATAACATTGCAAGCAGATTATAAGAAAATACATTCGAGGCCAACATCAATCAAAATCCCAGTTTAAAGGTGTTTTGACTAAGTATAATGGAAGGCTCAAGTTTCATATTCATCACCCCCTCTGATGGTCCATTCTAAACAAATTTGGGGGGGGGGGAGATGTGTTTGGCCACAGGATGGCATTGCAGTGGCGGTGCGTCCAGAGTGGGCGCTGGAGCACTGCCCCCTCTCTCCTGCGCCCATCACTCAGAACAATACATAGGTTCATGCCTTGCATTAACCTATGTATTGTCAATGCCGCCCACTATTCAGGTGGATGGCCCCCTGTTGAGCGACGGCCATATGAATAACTGCAGCATTTATGGGGTGAAAATTGCATATCAGAAACAGGGGGGCAAATTGGCTTGGCGATTACAGCCTGAGGGATGTAATTGGCTTGCTAAAAGTTAAATAGGGGACGCATTCCTTGGGTAAACACTGACAGGCTGCTCTGGCAATCATGTTCACCAAGTCTGTTTAACGGTAACATGATTGGCTGATGCAACATCGAGGGCAGGAAAAGACATCAAGGACAGAAGAAGGATGGCGCTGATCAGAAGAAGGTAAGTGCAGGGCTGGGGGGAGACTGGCTGCATTGGAGGGAGCAAAATGGCTGCATTGGAAGGGGCAAAATGGCTGCATTGGAAGGGGCAAAATGGCTGCATTGGAGGGGACAAAATGGCTGCATTGGAGGGGACAAAATGGCTGCATTGGAAGGGGCAAAATGGCTGCATTGGAGGGGGCAAAATGGCTGCATTGGAGGGGGCAAAATGGCTGCATTGGAGGCGGCAACTGGTGGCGTTTAATAGGCACAGTCGCAAAAAAGGAGGAAGTTTATATATCTAATTTGGGGGTGGCCCCCCAAACATTTGGAGCAGCAGTCGCCACTGATGGAGAGGTTAGTGAAGGGAAATATGCATAGAGGAGAAAAAAGGGGCATTTAAAGGCTTACAGCATGCATGGGGACAAAGAGGACATTCTCAGCATATTACAATCATGGTAATTAGGGAAGGATGAAAGAAATACAATACATTAGCATACATGAAATACATAAAATGTGATGTTAAAGGAGAAAACTTACCCTAATATAGTCCTCCTGCAGGACTTGTATAATGGCAGAACAGGTGTCTGGGATTATGAGGCCCAGAGCCTGGGGGGAGAAGCCTGTCGTGAACTTCAGGTCCTGCAGACTTCTCCCTGTCGCCAGGTAACGTAACGTGGCGATGAGCCTCTGCTCAGCACTGATGGCTTCCCGCATAACGGTGTCCTGCCTGGTAATATAGGGGGACACCAAAGCCAACAGATGCTGAAAAACGGGGTCAGACATCCGCAGAAAATTCCTGTAGTCCTCAGGATTATTCTCGACGATCTCCCGCAGCAGAGGCATATGGTAGAATTGGTCCCGCTGGAGCAACCAATTCTTGGTCCATGAACTCCTCCTCACCCCGTTCATGGACTGGTCTTGGTCCAAAACAAGCAGACCAACACCAAGCGCCCGCACAGCACGAACTCGACGACGAGAACGTACCCGCGGCATGGCTAACAAACGGTTGTCTGATCAGAACGTACAGAACAGAACGCACTTTAGAACAGCAAGGCCTATGAAGAACGAACTGAAAATCAGAAACGAACGGGCAAGAACGCACTGTAAAACAGATACGACCTGCCAAGACACCCTGAAAGACAAGATACGAACCCACAAGCACAAACTGAACCGCAGAAAATGAACTGAAAAGCACGAAGACTGAAAAGCGCGAATCGTCTCTTCCCAAACTTTTACTTCACACGCGGTAACACGAGATCAGCAAAAGCAGCCCAAGGGGTGGTGCCAGGGAAATCGATCTTCCCCTTTATACTGCCGTCGTACGTGCTGGACGTGACCTTGCTGAACAACGAGGAAATTTGGAATTGTCAGTGTGTACGCATGGAAAGCTTGACGAGAAACTCGTCAAGGTTAACAAGAATCTCGTAGAAAAAAACAATGTGTTTTTAACGACGAAAAACTCGGCCATGTGTACGAGGCTTCAGAATGCAGAGGGGAAGTCTGCCTAATTGGTCGTGAGACAAGCTGAACCCCAGCTAGGTGAAGAAAAAACGATCATCACAGTTCAGGAGTAAAAGAGGTGCTGCAACAACAATCATAGGTGTGCACAGCCTATTGCATTAGGGTGTGCACTAAAAGCTCAAGTACACTTGTGTGTCTACATATATATGGTGTCGGCAGGGAGATCAATGTCATTGCTGCCACAGTGAAAGAGAAGTGCAAAAGCACTTCTCTTATGGCAGCGCCGGTAAGATAGAGATCTTTCCCATCTTCCTGCTGGCACACAGAGCGATAATGCTAATGTGCATGTGGTGATTAACGTGTGCCCAGGCAGATCCGGCACACCCTGTGCGCAGGCCTATGGCAACAATCCTTTACCCAAGCAAGAGAATCCTAGTTGTGTGTGGTAGCTATCTATAAAGTTTTCCACAGGCAGAGAGGCAAATAGGCCTTTGTAACACCTTTAGCACATGGATGAGCCATAAAGAGTAAGCACTCTACCCAACTGTCAAGTCTTGCGCCACGTTGTGCTGGTTGCTCATTTGCTCTGTTCATTTTTTTTAAATGTAGCGGGTACTTGAATTTAGGGGGAAGCATCTGGGTGGTAGTTTAACCCAGATGCACTGATTATTGTTTATGGAGGACTCTGGTGGTGTGAGGTTCCCTGGGGTCCGAGGGTGGCACTGTTGCCCTGGGCCGGGGGTTGAACCCTCACTGCAAGAATGTACTCTTTTTGTCCCTTTCCGGCGGTTGTACAGCGGGGCGGGGAACCTGCTGTGATGCTGGGGAGAGGAGATAAAGGGGGCGGACGCCCTGAGCACGGGGTTCAGAGTCGGAGGACACCGCCGCGCCTAGGCACCTTTGGCCTGGGTGCGGCCGTTCCGGAGTTCCGGGCACAGGGGCCCTTGACCTGGCCGGAGCAGGAGATGGAGTCCATCCCAGGCACCTTTAGCCCTGGTGTGAGGTACTATTGAGGAGGCCTGGGACCCAGTACCTTTGACTGGGTTCCACAAGGGTGGAGGAGTCCGAGGGGCCCTAAGGTGTTGGGCACCCGAATCTGAGACGAGGAGGCCGGGGAGTGTAACCCTTCCGAACAGCCCGGTGCAGCATTTGCCGGTGACGGTGGGGCCTCCGGTAACTCTCTCGGAAGGATGTCTTCCCTCTGACTGGGGCCACAGGTATAAGAAGGTAACTCCTATTTCATGTTCGTCAGAGTTGCTGGTAGAGACTCAGAAAAGGGAAAAAGTACATTCACAGCCACTGTGCGCCATAACCATTGGTGATATCTCAATGGTTTAGTTTGATTAAGGATTGTGCCTTGACCTACTACCCACCTATACTGAACTGTTCGTTGGTCACAACCTGTCTGCGCTAAGTGACGATTTATTGCTGCTAAAGAATAAATAAGAGTTGGACCTTTTCAGTGGTGTGAAACTTCGGTTACTGGGAGCAAAGGGGGGTCATATCAAGGAAAGACTTGACCCTGGGTTATACACACGACCCGATGGTAAAAATACATTGGGCCTTCACCTCTATCCAGAAGAGGACATGGGCCGTGGTGGATCTCATCCCTCCTCCCAGGTTCCCCTAGACAAGACAGCAAGCCGAGAAGAAGAAGGGGTGAGAGGGGTGAGCCCGCTACATAAAGATGATATTGATTTTACATAAGAAAAAATTTCAAACACAGTAAAACTTTATGACTTAAGCCTCGTACACACGATCGAATTTTCCGCAGACAAAGCGTTGGACTTTTGTCCGAAGGGCGTTGGCCGGGAATTTGTCTTGCATACAAACGGCAAAGAATTGTCGGCCAACAAACACGAACGTATTGACGTACTACGTGATTTTTCAGCTCTTTAGCGCCACCCTTTGGGCACCTTCTGCTAATGTTGTGTTTGGTGAGCATTGCTTCCGAGCATGCGTGTTTTTACTTTGGACTTTTGTCTGACGGACTTATGTACACACAAATCGGAAAATCCGGCAACAGACCGTTGTCCACGGAAAATTTTAAAGCCTGCCATCCAACATTTGTCCGCGGGAAAATCCGACAACAATTGTCCGATGAAGCGTACAAACTGTCGAATTTTCCGCCAACAGGCTGTCAACACACAATTCCCGTTGGAAAATCCAATCATGTGTACGAGGCTTAAGTGAGTGTCCTTTTTACTTATTACAAATAGTGCAAACATTAGACAATGAAGCCTTAATGAGAAAAATCACACAGTCTATATTATCAAAATGAAGCGGTTTAAAGGTATCAGGGCCAACTTGGAAACCATTGGGGTCAAACAGTAAGATGGGAGTTGGTCCAAGGACCCATTGGCGGGGCTGGTGGTATTTTTTTGGGGGGGCGGGTATATTGTTAAACAATATACCCGCCGTCACCTTCCCCCCCGGTCGGTCAGGCACCAGCCACGCACTTACCCCATCTAGGTTGCAGGCAGCACTTCCTCCGGGCGGGTGGGTGGAGGCTTCACCCTGTGTCTCCTCCTCCTGGGATTCACAACGGCTTCCCCTGCGTATCATCACTCCTCCTCCTCGGCGGCCAATAGGATCGCTTCTCCTCTCGGATCAGGAAGACAATAGTGAATATTAATTTGATATTCCCACACAACTGGGTAGGATCGGGGCACATTGCTCTGCGCCCCGAGCCCACCCTTTTTCGAAGCCAATTAAAGCCTCAGGCTGTAATCATGTGCTACTAAAAAAAAAGAAAAAAAAGAAACCCCATTGGAATCCATGCGTCCGGCGCCCTGCACGTAGATTAGGGGCCGGGTGCAGGGATCAGGGGGGTGGCGCCCCATATGGACGGGCCGCCACTGCAAGGACCCCATATTCTTTAAAATTGGAAATAATTTTCGGAAAGCCCCTAGTAGTGTAAGTGGGTTGATAGAATGGAAGAGCTGCATTGATCAATTGTTTCCATTCTGAGAAGGTGGCAGAAGGGATCTTTTCCATGTGATTAAGATGCTCTGTTCCATCTTTAGTACTTCTTGGCCCCCATCTTAAAGTATAACTAAAGGCAAAACTTTTTTTTTTAGTATGCTTGTCAGTTTTTATTTCGTTCTGTGCCCCTGTTAAGGAGATTCTCCCTCTCTATTTGTCCTGTTTACCAGTATTATTGAAAGTGAAAGAAAATCTAAAATTTTGGATTGTTCTCAGAAAAGTAATAGAGGGGAAATCTTCCCATGAGGACACCAGTTTTGGTGGTCTGGGGTCCCCAAGGAATTCCCTTAATTTGCAGGGAGTTCCTCTCACTTCCTGTTTGGCTATGGGACAGGAAGTGAAGGGAAATCTCCACAATGGGACACAGATGGTGAAATCTGATAGGGGTTATAACCCTCCGTTGCTCCAAAATGAAAAAAAAAGTTTTGCCTATAGTTCCACTTTAACTATGTGGATTTATCAAGAAACTATTTTTTAACTTTAACTTTTAACCACTCTTTGTGTGGAATACTGTATGTGCTTGTGCATGTCCACTCTATGAAGTTCCCATGTCTTGCTGACACACCTAAAGACAGCAAATGAATCAACCTGATGATAAACAATATCATTATTCTGTAATCCCATACCTCCCAACTTTCTGAAATGATAAAAAGGGACATCTTTTAGCACAAAGCATGCAGGCAGAGGACATGTCCCTGTCACAACCCTGGTTACATGGACCACAAAAATCTAAATTGCAGAATTTTTCCTTTACATTAGCTTTTCAAAATAACAAATTCAGTAAACATAAAGGCTAGACTAGGAGGACTAGGGCCAGGACTAAAAAGTTTAGTGCTTTGTTTGTTTTTTTACGAAAGGCAAATCCACTTTGCACTACAAGTGCAAAGTGCACTTGAAATTGCACTGAAGTGCAGTCGCTGTAGATCCAAGGGGGACATGCAAGGAAAATAAAATACAGCATTTTAGCTTGCACATGATTGGATGATAAAATCAGCAGAGCTTCCCCTCATATCTACAGCGACTGCACTTCCAAGTGCACTTTCAGTGCAATTTCAAGTGCACTTTGGACTTGTAGTGCAAAGTGGATTTGCCTTTAGTAAATAACCCCCTTTGGATAGTAATATAGAACATTTTGTATAGGGATGTACCAAAAAGAGTGACAACTGCGGTTGCATGACGTACAGAAGAATTTGGTCTAAAAAAGGGGACATTTTCACCAACTGAAGGACGGCTGGGGACAATGTATTTCATTTTCCATTAAATCATCTTACTATGTTTATCTGCCTCCTTGCAATGTCCTCCACAAGTTAAAGAGACAATCCTTTACCTTTTCCCATTTGTTTGTTTGGAACAAGGAGTACATGTTAGTTGTGGTCATGTGCACTAATCTATGCACACTACAAATCCCATAATCCATCTCAGGAGTAAGCAAGAGAAGGTGGTTGTGTTCCTACCATGGGACCATGGAGAATGAATGACCCTCTAACACAGTGGTTCTCAACCTTTCTAGTGCCGTGACCCCTTGATAAAATTTCCCAAGTTGTGGGGACCCCTAAATATATTATTTTCGTAGCGTGGGTTATCCGCACCCAAGGCAAGACAAGTGACTTCCGCCCCTAACCCACAGACATTTAGCGCTCCCTTCCACTCGTACAGTATTAAAACTCCTTATAGTACATTTTAGGATGTACCACTCTTTTTGTTCTCCTTCCTTTCCCTTTTATCTCTCTCTCTATCCTAATTTCTTGTCCCCCCCCCCCATCTCTCTCTAGCCATCTTTCTTCTTTCTCTTATGCCCCGTACACACGAGCGGAATTTCCGTCGGAATAAACTCAGACGGGTTTTTCCGACGGAATTCCACTCAAGCTGTCTTGCACACACACAGTCACACTAAAATCCGACCGTCAAGAACGCGGTGACGTAAAACACTGACGAGCCAAGAAAATGAAGGTCTATGCTTCCGAGTATGCGTGGTTTTTAGTCCGTCGGAATTGCATCCAGATGAACGGAAATTCCGATAGAAATTTTTTTCATCGGAAAAAGAGAACATATTCTCTATCTAATTCCATCGGAATCTTTGATGGAAAAAGTCCGATGGGGCATACACACGGTCGAAAAATCAGATGAAAAAATTCTGTCGTACACTTTTGACACTATTTTGGGACCATTGTAATTTTTACAGCGAACAGTGCTGTAAAAATGACACAGACAGTGAAGGAGTTAACCAGGAGGGGGCGCTGTAGGGGTTAAGTGTGCCCTGATGTGTGTTTCTTACTGTGGGGGGGCGTGGCTTAGCGTGTGACGTCACTGATCATTGTTGGCTATGACAGGGAACAGACGATCAGTGACAGGCTCACTAGGAAGTTTGTTTACATTTACTTCTCCCCGTTCTTCCTCTCTGTGACCCGATTGCGGGACACCAGCGGCGATCGGGTCCGCTGTTCCCGCAGGGACGGTCACCGAGAAGAGGACCGGGTCGCGAGCGCGCCGCCGGCGGCGCGCTCGTGACTCACGGCTTAGATCTTAAAGGGGACGTACCTGTATGCCCTTGTGCCCAGCCGTGCCATTCTGCCGACGTACATCAGCGTGCGGCGGTCCTCAAGTGGTTAATCAAGGTCATCTGCTGATCTGAGAACTGTAGTGGGGACTTTTAATGGGAAATATATTCACAGGTAGTGATACTCACTGTGTCTCCGGCTTCACTATGTCTCTGACTTTGCGGTGTCTCGCAGCAGTGACGGCTCTACCGAAATCAGGAGATAGGGTCTCCTCTAGCCCCTCCCACTTCACATTCCTCACCAGTCAGCTGACCTCTAGTCTCTGTCCCTCAGCCATGCCGTGAACTGAATGGGCGGCTGCAAAGAGGCTGAGTGGGCGGCCGCGGGCTCCAGGGACAGCCCTGCTGGATGGCCACAAAAAGGCTGGCAGAGAGGTGCGGGCTTCAGGATTAGCCCAGGATTTGGTGACCCCTGGCAAACCATCATTCGACCCCCGAGGGGGTCCCGACCCCCAGGTTGAGAACCACTGCTCTAACAGGAAGTCAGATCACAGCAGCAGCAAAAAAACAAAAAGAAGGAATATGGAGATTTGGAGGCGGGTGAAAGCAATGGAAGGTACTTTTTTGAGTTATAAATACATACTTAAACACAATATTTTTTTTACCATCTCTTCAAACTCAGGGCCAAGCCGAGGACAGAGGCCTCCCAAGGTGACCATTTTTGACACCTTCCCCTGCCCCACGGCAAAGATACCAAGCCTTGGGTGGTAGTAGGCACTGCCATTCATACGCACACCGGCAGTCAGCTCATTGACATGGAGCCTTGAGTGAAAGTCCCTGCCCAGCAAATGTGCCTGTCTCCCAGGCAGGTACAGTGGCCAGCAGTGCTCTGCTCAGTCATGGTGAGCCTGTAGGTGGGGTTCAGCGTGGTGCAGAGTCAATAATTCACGCAGGCAGGTGCAATAAACTTGTTCACAACAATCCCAGTGGGAAATAAATTAAAAAGTTAATTAATTTATTCTTACATGGTGCATGCTATAGGAAATGAATATTGCGCTAGTCTCAAAACCAAAAAAATTAAATAAATAGTGAAGCTGCTACATAAAATATGACTAATATTAAATGTATGTGAATAAAGATGTAGCGCTAGCAATGAAAGAAAGGCCAAAGAATTGGTCTCAAGGTGAAAATAAATGTGAATATAAAACAACAACAATAAAGTGAGTCCACAGAGTGTCCATACACGTATCCGTAATAGGAAAAAATAATATTTGAAGCCACACGTAAAACAATATGGGTCATCACAATTGCTGAAGATGAAGAAAGGTAGAATACCCTTACCGGAACAGGTGGATCTGCGGGTCAAGGCAGATCAAAAAGGCGTTGAAAAGACTCAGTGGCAGTTCCCTTCTGTTTGTCTGAAGGCTGGATCACACGAATCTTGGACGAAAACTTCCCGGCAGGTTCCCGACTTGGAAGCAGACTCAGGATTCGAACACGATCTCCATAGACATCAGATAGGACATAAAACACCTTGAATCTGGGGAAGGTTCTTCCCGGAATAGCAATCGCACATAGGGAGAGAGCTTCAACTCAATAGACCAACCATAGGAAAAAATTGAGAACAATGCTCCGATAGTGCAGGTCAATGCAGGTTTATTAAAACCAACAAAAAAGTAAAAGTGATCACATAAGCATAAAAAACATTAAAAGGGCAGTGAGTAGAGCGGTGAGCAATTCCGATGCGTTTCGTACTAGTGTCCTTCAACAGGGGATGCCCAGCCTTCAGACAAACAGAAGGGAACTGCCACTGAGTCTTTTTAACGCCTTTTTGATCTGCCTTGACCCGCAGATCCACCTGTTCCGGTAAGGGTATTCTACCTTTCTTCATCTTCAGCAGTTGTGATGACCCATATTGTTTCACGTGTGGCTTAAAATATTATTTTTTCCTATAACGGATAAGTGTATGGACACTCTGTGGACTCACTTTATTGTTGTTGTTTTATATTCACATTTATTTTCACCTTGAGACCAATTCTTTGGCCTCTCTTTCATTGCTAGCGCTACATCTTTATTTACATGGTGCATGCTACCCAGGTTTTTTTCTTCTGCACTTCTTTATTACAATCAACTTTCACAAAGAAAATGATTTTATTTGGTCTTAAACCCAGTGGGAAAGTCACCCAGCCGGGCTCGCTCACAGTTCAGTAGCATGACAGGAGTAGAGTCCAGTCGGAATGACAGCATCTGTTGGGAGAGGACTGAATTTGGCCTGGTCTCCTGGTCCCCAATCGGGAGAATGTTCAGAAGAGATGAGGTCCTACTCTTACCCTCCTCATCAGGAACCTTTCCCTAGCATTGTTGCTGTCCCTCACAGACAGTATACCATTCTCTACTCTGTCCACTCGCCAAAGCATGCCTAAACCCCATCTAAGATGACTACTTGAGTCACGTGAGGCGGCAGCATTCAATAGGATAGCTTCCCCAGTGACCCAGGAAACCATAGAGGAACCTTGTTCCTCCCGACTTCCTCTCCAGCAAAAGGGCCTCTGCAGAAGAGCGCCACCTGCCATTGAGAAAGTAGACCTGCCTGCAAGTCTGCACAGTAAACACGCTCTGTTTCACTGAAGAGGCTCATTGTGTGACAGGCACAGTGGCTGGGCAAGGAGCTTAGTAATGCCGATTCTGTCATTTTATCAGAACAGATTCTAGGAGGACGGAGTGTCTAGTATGAGGATAAAGTGTTCCCTGGTTCCAGCAGAAAATGGCGGACAGACTGGAGTGCAGGTGTATAATATATCACACTGTACAATGTGAGGGGATGGATGGCACTGTCTCGTGCAGGCAGAAGGTTTCATTAGCTGACTGAATATTCATGTACACTGAGGGGGCAGCAAAGCTACGTATCTTCTTCTGTCACAGCGAGCTCTCCACAGATCCTGGCTGCGCTCCAGAAGACGAATTACGGCACCGAAAGCCATTTGGAAAGTTTAGTTACTCAATTTAAATAATGAAATATCACATTTGAAACTTACTGCCAGATAGGGCTATTGCTTAGTAATGGAAAGCGAGACATTCTGCTGACTGAAAATATTGGACAGATTTTCTGACTAACACAATCTTTATATTGTCTGTCAGGCAACAGACATTTAAAGTGGACCCGTCAACCAACACATATACACCAATCACCCTAAACATTATAACCAGCCAGCTCATTTTGAGAAGGTTCCCCTTTTGCATCCAAAAAAGCCCTGACGCACTGAGGCATGATCGCCACTAGACCTTTGAAGGTATGCTGTGGTATCTAGCACCAAGCCATCAGTAGAAAATCCTGTAAGTTGCAAAATGGGACCTCCATAGACTTGTTTTTCCAGCAAATCCCACAGATCCTTGATCGATTTGAGATCTGGAGAATTTGGGGGCCAAGTCAACACTCTCTGCTGTGTGCCTCAAACCGTTTTTGAATTCATAAGACCAGGCCACCTTCTTCGATTGCTTCATGGTCCAGTTCTGATGCTCATGTACCAATTGCAGGCACTTTTGGCTGTGGACATGGGTCAGCATGGGCACCCTAACAAGTCTGCAGCTCCACAGCTCCATACAAAACAAACTGCGGTGCACTGTGAGTTCTGACGCCTTTCTTTCGGAATCAGTGGTATCTTTTTCAGCAATTTGAGCTACAATAGCTCTTCTATTGGATCAGACTACATAGGCCAGACTTTGCTCCTCACGTACATCAGTAAGTTTTGGCCACCCTTGACCCTGTCACCTCTTCTCCATTTTTTACCTCTCCTTGGACCACTTTTGGTAGAACCGGACCACTGCAGATCGGGAACATCCCACAAGTCAAAGTTGCTTTAATCCTTGTTTGCCCAATGTTTCTGCTTTCAACTTCAGGGACAACATGTTTACTTGCTGTACAATATACCCCACCCAATTTCAGATGCCATTGTAACGAGATAATCAATGTTTTTCACTTTACTTGCAAGTGGTCAATATTATGGCTCAGCGTATATATCTACGTATTACTGCAGCAAGTAACCTCAACCCTCATTTCCTACTCTCCCTGCTGAGGATTTTTCCTGTAGTGAGAAAATAAATAAAAAAATGTATTATGGAGATAAAAACACCCACCCTCCAGTAATGGCCATACTTAATGACAGAATATCACTTAAAAATCAGACTTCATTTTTAATGCTATAATAAAAGTAAGCGCTCCCCCTCTGGGAAGAGTTTCTTACATCCTGTTGTGCTTCTTTATCAAAAATGAAGTGGGAACTTCTCCAAAACCACACAGACAACAAAGAAAATCCGAGAGAATAGCTAACCCTGAAAAATTCTGAATTAACCCTCTTGCACACTGCTGTGCACCCCTAGATATTACTTAAAAAAATAAAATAAATAGGGATTCTTGGTTTGTTGCAAAACGCGTTCAAGCTGGCCAACTCCAATAAAGCAATCCCTCTCTGGCCAGTCTCTACTCTACTTTGCAAAATGCCAAACACTTATTTGCTCATAGCATACTTTAAGCATGAACTTTACCCCCTCAGGGTTATTTTAATATGAACTCTTTGGCTTCATTTAGACCAGGGGTCTCAAACTGGTGGCCCCCCCAGCTGTTGTAGAACTACAAGTCCCATGAGGCATTGCAAGGCTGACCGTTACAAACATGACTCCCAAAGGCAGAGGCATTATGGGACTTGGCAGCACTCTGTTATAAAAAAAAAGGGATCCACCATGAAGAAAAAAAACGTGTACGCAATTTGCTGAAAGGGGGAGGAGTCAGATTGACAACACAAAAATTAGAGAAAAATTCACCTGTAATAAACATCGAGGGGTTTAACAAACTGGAATATATCTTTGTGTGTAAATATTGGTGCATTCATCAAATCAACAATGCCATGTCTATGTGTTGTCGCACCAGCCATGATGGTAAAAGTGATAAGCGACAATTTCCATTATTGTCAGATAGGTGCGCCAAAATAATTAAACACCAATGGCAATGTTATAAGAAAAATTGTTCTGAAATGTCCACCAGCACCAGATCGGCATAAATAGCGTAATGATGAGAGATGGACAGCGAGGAGCAGCGCTGTAGGAGGGAGATGTGTATAGACAGATAGTTCACCACTATCATGTAACAGGATAGATTTTTAGCCTTTAGTTCTTGGTTTTCTGTGATGGCTGCAGAGCCCCTGAATTATTATTACTGATTGTAGTATACACTGCCTTTAAAGACTGAGGTGAGTAAGGATGTTTTTGGGCTCAGTGTGCACATGTATGTTAATACTTCTCTCTCTAGAAAATATATTTTGTTGTTTAAATAAAATTGTGCTTTTCTTATATAATTACAAGTTTTGCATTGATATGACTGTTGTATATATATATTTTTTTTATTAGAAAGCTTGTACCTTAAGTGGACAGCATCCCCCGAGGAAGCCCAAGATGTGGGTGAAACATGTTTGGAATTCCATCTAAAGTGCTGTATCCACAAGAATAATGTTTTGTATACTTGCTACAATTGTTTTCAGACAATAATTTTTTATCTCTGTTTAATAAAATAATTGTATACAAATTTTTCCGTGATCACTGTATTATACGTGCACCTTAAAAATCCCATTAATCCCCTTGACACGATCATGTAACACTTTTATTTATTCGGCACATAAAGAGCTAAATAAGCATGTATATAGAAAATGGACGATTTTTTTTTTATGTGTCAGTCTTTGTTAATCCCCCGCCCCAGTAGTGTCAATATGGAGCAGTGTGCAAATAGTTCATTCATAATCTTCAGCGCTTATATGTGGTCACACCCTGCACCTCACGGATTATACACATAAGCTATTTGGGATATGAGGACAGACATTTGTCCTGCTTGACAGAAGATCTAATCCTTCCCCAGTCAGAAAATGTTTTGGCTGGATTATCACTAGAGCCATTTGAGATCAGCTTTTGCTTTGCTTTTATTGCAAGATCATACCAGCCATTGTAAATTCGTGGCAGAGAAATGGCACCTGAAAAGCTCATATGCACCCCACGCAGGTATAGCTGGTGTTATCATTATCCCCACTAGTTGCTTGAAATGAGTGATGTTGCCCGACCGTGGGAAGTAATTTGTTTTTCAATCATTTTTAAAGCTGGTCTGCATTGTCATTAAAAGTAATGCCGCGTACACACGACCGTTTTTAAAGTCATTGAAAAAAACTGAATTTTTCTCGACGTGATTTTTCGTGTTTCCTCTCAAGCCTGCCTTGCCTACACACTATCGTGGAAAAAAATGTTCGAGTAAAGCGCGGTGACGTACAACAGCACTATAAAGGGGAAGTTCCATTCGGATGGCGCCACCCTTCATGTTAGTAAAGTTTGTTGAGCGACGATTCGCGCTTTTCAGCCTCGTGCTTTTCAGTCCGTTACAGCGTGACCAATGTGCTATCTCCATTACGAACGCTAGTTTTACCAGAACGAGCGCTCCCGTCTCATACTTGCTTCTGAGCATGCGCATTTTTTTTCACGTCGTTAAAGCCCACACACGGCCGTTTTTCATGACAAAAAAAAAACGACGATGTAAAAAATCTACGTGAAAAATTAGAGCATGTTCCAATTTTTTCATGGCCGTTTTTCACGTCATGAAAAATGCTCTGAAGCCCACACACGATCATTTTTAATGACCATTTAAAAAAATTAAATTTTTCTTGTCATTAAAAACGGTCGTGTGTACGCGTTAATATAGTCTTTTTATTGACATGGTTTCAAACACTATACATAAGTTTGTAGAAGTGCTTTTTTTTTCCCTCCTACGCTGACCATACACTTTGATAGTACAGTCTCAGTTTAACCTACTTTAGCTTTATGGCTGGTTCACACCATGCCCCCCCACAGGAACACAGAGTGCATTCCTGTGCGATTCACATGCAGCTCTGTGTGGTGCGATTTCAGGTCATTCATTTTGAATGGGAAGAAAGCACATCACACCAAAAGTAGAGCATGCACTACTTTTAGAAGCGCAATGCATCTGGATCGCATGGTACTTTTGTACCATGTGATCCATTTCAGGCAAACGCCCTCACTGTGTTTGGGGTGTTGCCACAGATCGCAAATGAACTGCGTTTTGAATGCAATGTGAATCGCACAGCATGGTGCGATCTGGCCCTCAACAATTATAGAATACGCAAGGTGCCACCTAAACAATCCATTCCATTTTTATGCAGTCAGGCGAACCCTTGTACTACATAGCTGTTGGTACATCAAAGAATACATTCACAAGGGCGTTTAGCCCCAGTGCATACAATCCTGATGTTTTGGTGCTAGCAGAAGTCACAGGCGCACCTTCCAGTCCCACGGAGTGCATAGTGATTGTATGTGCAGTGGCAGCGAGTACAAGAATGCCTGTGGGTGAAGTGGCAGTGCAAGGGTGATCATGAGTGCAGTGGTAGTTCATTTAACAGCGCACATGGGTGCAGTGGCTTTGCATGTATAGTGATTGCGGGTGCAGTAACAGCGCCTCCAAGAATGCCCATGTGTACAGTGGCAATTCATAGAAGAGTGCACATGGGTGCAGTGGCAATTCATAGAAGAGTGCACATGGGTGCAGTGGCAGTGGGTGCAAGAATGCCTGTGGGTGTAGTAGCAAGTGTAAGAATGTCCATGGTAGTGCAGTGGCATTGAGTTCAAGAATGCTCGTGGGTGCAGTAGTAGCAAATGTGAGAATGCCCATGATAGTGCAGTAGCATGGAATTCAAGAATGCCCTTGGGTGCAGTGGCTGTTGCATGTATAGTGCTTGTGGGTGCAGTGACAGCAAGGGCAAGAATGCCCATGGGTGCAGCTGCAATTCATATTAAAGTGTACACATGGATGCAGTGGCAGCAAGTGCAAGAATGCATGTGGGTGTAGTAGTAATGCGTGCAAGAATGCCCATAGGTGCAGTAAAAATAGATGTAAGCGTGCATGGGAGTGCAGTGGCAGCGAGTGCAAAAATGCCCATGGGTACAGTAGTAATGAATGCAAAAATGCCCATGAGCACAGTAGTAATGAATGCAAAAATTCCCATGGGTACAGGGATGAGTGCAAGAATACCCATGGGTACAGTAGTGCGTGTAAAAATGTCCATGGGTGCAGTAGTAGCAAGTGTCAGAAATGCCCACGGGTGCAGTGACAGTGCCTGTAGGAGTGAGCGCAAATACACTGGCAGTGAGTGTAAGAGTGCAATGGCATCCAGTGCAAGATTATGCATCAGTGCATGGGAGGGGGGTCATAAGCCTTAGGGAAGAAAGGTATCATGCACATTCAGGTGTGAGGGAGAGCTAGCTCTGCACTCCTTTTATTCCCTAGCCTATAGCAAAGTATACGCAGCGCGCTTAGGCGCTGTTGACATTTTCCATCATAATGATGGCCGCACACATAGAACCCCTATAATGTCTGGGCACTTGTTTGGAGTAACACATTACACAAGTGGCCATCTGTATGCCTCAAAACATTTGTCGTGGATCGTGTACACTGGTCTATAAAGTCAGGCACGGCACAAATCAAGTTTTGACATAACGCACAATTCCAACATGATGTCATACAAACCGGCCAGCTAGATTCTGTCAATGTAACGAAAACACACAATCCACTGCTGAAATATAAATAATAATTTTAATTTTTTCTTAGAAAACAAGAAAGAAAAAACGCACTTGCTTAATGCTCGCCATATCAGATTGCTCACTAGTCAGGTTAAATAAGTACACTGAAATATTTTTTTTCCATGAACTGAATGTACAGAAGCAATTTCAATAACAAACATCTAGGATTTAGTAATAAATTAGTACTTGAAGGCAATTTCGTTCCGGTCTGTCTTTTTTTTTCTCTTGAGCATGTGTAAAAGCACCAAAATATGGCAAATATTTTAATGGAATAGAAAATGAAATATATGGAGATCCCTTGGGGAGAATAAGTAACGCGCACCACCACCACGACCAGGACACCTAAATTGACAGTTTGTGAAGGTTATCAAAAGTCAGTGTGGTTTGCCTATGTATGGTAACCTTCTGGGGGGGGGGGGGGTGGTCAAAGACTTGAGTGGGGCTTTGTTCCAGATATTTTAAAGTGCACCTATATTTGCTTACAAGGACCTGTAAAAATTAAGCTTTTGCGGCAGTGGTGAGGAGCTGTTACATCACCTGCATCTCCCAGAGTCATCAGAAGCTGGCCCAAGGTAAGTTTCTTTTTTTACATTTTTGGCAAAAGCTTTATTTATTTTTTACAGGTTTTTCAAATAAATACAGTAGGTATTTGGGGTATTTAGGGTGTCAATAAAGAAAACCTTTTTTTATTCTTTATTCTTGGGTTTGTACTGAAGGAGGTATAAAAGTTCAAAAAAATTTAATTTGAAAGACTTTTTGAAATATTTAATGGTCGAGAGAAATGCTGTCAACGCATTTTGGGGAAAAAATAGGATTTTTGTACTCACCGTAAAATCCGTTTCTCTGGCATCCATGGACTGACACAGCGTGTCTTATACACCTTTACACGTGGGTTATGTCCCTGCTTGCAGGAGAAGACCTAGGCAGAATGTGAGATGTTATACATACATTCTAAACAGCCAGAGCTGAACAGCCCCGCCCAGGGGGACGGTCCCTCCGGACATAACCCTCCCACTGCAGTCAGCAGACCTCAGTTCGTAACAAAGCAGTACAAACTTAAAAAGAAGGGTGGGTGCTGTGTCAGTCCATGGATGCCAGAGAAACGGATTTTACGGTGAGTACAAAAATCCTATTTTCTCTTGTCATCCATGGACTGACACAGCGTGTCTTATACACCTTTACACGTGGGATGTCCCAAAGCAGTGTCAAGAGGGATGGGAGCAGTATAAATGGAAAACCAAAAACTTCACTCCAAACAAGGCAGAGCTCCTCAACGGAGGAGTTGCAACATCAAACAGCGGCCTGCAACACCTTGCGGCCGAAGGAAGCATCCGAAGATGCAGCCACATCAACCTTATAAAACTTAGAAAAGGTATGAACAGACGACCAGGTCGCCGCCTTGCACACTTGTGCAACCGACGCTTGATGTCGGAAAGCCCAGGAAGCACCAATTGCCCTGGTGGAATGTGCCGTAACCGGAAAGGGAGGCGCCCGCCCCTTGAGAGCATAAGCTTGAATGACGGTTTGTCTGATCCACCTAGAAATGGTGGCAGACGAAACCGCTTGGCCCTGTTTTGGACCAGAGACAGCCACAAATAGTGAGTCAGACTTCCGAATAGAAGCAGTAGCAGACAGGTACACCCGCAAGGCTCGTACCACATCCAAAGTGTGAAGCGCAAACTCTCTGGGATGCGATGGGTGAGGACACAAGGACGGGAGGACAATGTCCTCGTTTAAGTGGAAGGCCGAGACCACCTTTGGCAGAAAAGAAGGTCGCGGACGTAACACCGCCTTATCCTTATGGATGACCAAAAAGGGTGACTTGCAGGACAAGGCCGCCAATTCAGACACTCGTCTAATGGAAGTAATGGCCACCAAGAAGGCCACCTTCTGAGACAAAGTCAAGAGGGGAATATCTCTAACATTTTCAAAGGGAGGTTCCTGGAGGACCGAGAGCACCAAATTCAGATCCCACGGGGGGAGAGGAGGCTTGACAGGGGGGAGCACATGGCGAACCCCCTGCACAAAGGTGCTAACCAAGGGATGACCCGCCAGCGGTCGCTGAAAGAAGATGGCCAAGGCCGAAATCTGACCCTTAATGGTACTCAAAGCGAGCTTTTGGGTCACGCCACGCTGCAGAAAATGCAGGATTCTGGGAACGGAATACGTTCGTGGGCGCCAGTCCAGCTCTTCGCACATGGCGATGTAAGCTCTCCAAGTACGGTGATAGATCTTTCTGGAGGAAGACTTCCGTGCCCTTAACATGGTCGAAATGACCGAATCCGAGAGACCTCGGTCTCTCAGCACCTGGCTTTCAATAACCATGCCGTTAAAGCCAGAGACTGTAAAGCAGGATGAAATATAGGACCTTGAGACAGAAGGTCCCCCCGTATTGGTAACCGCCAGGGAACGTCTGCGACGAGACGTACCAGATCGGCGTACCAGTGATGCCGAGGCCAATCCGGAGCAATGAGGATCACCGGAATTCCCTCGGTCGCTACCCTGCGGAGCAGGTGAGGGAGCAACTGCAGCGGAGGATAAACGTATATCAGGTGATACTGACCCCATGGGGCCACCAACGCATCCGCCCAGGGATCCCTGGATCTGGCCACAAACCTCGACACCTTACGATTGAGTCGAGAGGCCATCAGGTCCACATCCGGCGTGCCCCACCGTCTGCAAAGGAGTTGAAAGACCTCCGGGTGCAAGGACCACTCTCCCTGGTCCAGCGTCTGGCGACTTAGATAGTCCGCCTGCCAATTGTCTACACCCGGAATGTAGACGGCCGACAGAGCCGGCACGCTTCTTTCGGCCCACCTCAGGATGCGGGCGACCTCGGAAGCCGCAGCTGAGCTCAGAGTCCCCCCTTGGTGGTTGACATACGCCACTGCTGTGGCGTTGTCCGATTTGATCCTGATGGAGTGACCCTGTAGTTTCTCCGACCATGAGGAGAGGCACAGTCTGATTGCCCGTATCTCCAGCACATTGATCGGTAAGAGGGCTTCGTCCGGAGTCCAAAGCCCTTGGGCCGACAGGACTCCCCAGACTCCCCCCCCCCCCCAGCCCGTCAGGCTGGCGTCCGTCGTGATCACCGTCCATTGGATGGGGAGGAACGACTTCCCGGACCGAAGAGCTGGGGACCTCAACCACCACGTCAGGGACACCCTGACCAGGTGACTCACCTGGATCTGAAGATCCAAGGACAACGGGGATTTGTCCCAGGTGGACAAGATCTCTTTCTGTAAAGCCCTGGTGTGCGCTTGGGCATAAGGAACGGCCTCGAAGGAGGCCACCATGAATCCCAGGACTCTCATGCAAAAGCGGATTGACGACCATTTTCGGGACGTCAGCACCCGTACTGCAGACTGAAGTGTCAGTAGTTTGTCTGGAGGTAGGAAGACTCTTGCCTCCGAGAGTCCAGAATCAGACCTAGATACTCCAGACGCTGAGTCGGGACTAGAACCGACTTCTGAACGTTCAGGAGCCACCCAAACTCCCTGAGGGTCTGACTGACGATAGTCACACTTTCTTCCAATTCTGAGCCACTGTCTGCTCTTAGAAGAAAATCGTCCAGATAGCCCATGATAGCAATGCCTCGTTGTCTCAGCAAAGCTAGGACCGGAGCAAGCACCTTGGTGAACACCCTCGGTGCCGAGGCTAAGTCGAAGGGAAGAGCCACAAATTGATAGTGGACTTCGCCGACCGCAAAGCGCAAGAACTACTGGTGGCTTGCGCAGATCGGAACATGCAAGTAGGCGTCCTTGATGTCCAAGGATGCCAGAAAATCCCCTTGGAGTGTAGCGATCACCGTGCGAATGGATTCCATGCGGAATTTTTGCACCTTCACGAAGGCATTCAGGGCCTTGAGGTCCAGGATTGGCCGAACCCCGTCCTTCTTTGGAACAACAAACAGATTCGAGTAGAACCCCTGAAACCTCTCCTGGGACGGAACCGGCACAATTACTCCGGACCCGATCAAATCCTGTACAGCCCCCAAGAGGGCTGCCCGACGGGCAGGAAGGAGAGGGAGATTTGAGGGAAAGAATCTGTCTGGGGGCCAGGAGCGGAACTCTATTCTGTATCCTGAGGTGACCACCTCGCACACCCACCGGTCGGAGATCCGGGAGGTCCACCGATCCGTGAACCTGCGAAGTCGTCCCCCCACCCCAGAGACGGGCGGGGGCAAGACTTCACGCAGAGGCGGGCTTGGGAGCCGGCTTGTTCGGCTTACGCACCCAGGGGCGCTTGTGCCCGCCAGCCGCACTGTTGTCAGTCTGGGATGGCTTACCCGTGGACTCTGACGGACGAAAAAAAACCCTTTTTTGCTGGAAAGGAAGGACCCGGTTTACGTCGGGCCTCCTTACCCTTGATAGTTTGAGGAAGGAGAGTGCTTTTACCTCCCGTGACATCCTTGATGATGTCATCCAGAGCAGCACCAAAAAGTCTACCACCCTTAAACGGTAGATCCGTCAGGAGCTTCTTAGAGGCTAGGTCAGCAGACCAGCATTTCAACCAGATGAGACGACGCAATACCACCGCCGAGACAGAGGCCCTGGATATTAAAGGGGCCGCGTCCAACGCGGCGTCGCACACATATATCAGACCCTGCACCATCTGGTGGGCCAGAGCAATAGTGTCTGGAGGAAGGTTATACTCCTGCACAGTTTGGTGCAAAATTTTTGCCCATTCCGTGAGTGTCTGAGACACAAGGGTCGCCGCTACTACGGGCCGTAGGGCGGATCCCAACAAGGCGAACATGGCTCTGCTCACCACTTCTGACCTCCTATCAGTGGGGTCCTTAAATGCAGGAGTCCCCTCCATCGGGAGAGTGGTGGCCTTGTTTAAACGGGCGACTGGAGGGTCGACCACCGGGGGAGAAGCCCACTTTTTAAGCAGGGCGTCTTCAAAGGGGTATCTAATAGACAAACGCCGCGGGACCATGAAAGTCTTCTGCGGCTTTTCCCAGACCTGGTCAATGAGCTGGTCAAAGAAAGGTACATATGGAAAAACCTTTTTAGAAGGCTTGGTCTTAAAAGAACCAAAGGAGACTGTATCCGCCTGAGGTTCTGCAGTCGCAGCATTTAGCTTGAGAGTGTCCCTCACAGCATCAATGAGTTCACTAACAAGCGCCCTGTCATTTACTGACTCAGAACTGGAGTCTTCCTCACAAGGAATGTCCTGTTCAAAACCATCTAAATATTCAGAGTTAGGGTCCTGAGCAGCAGCAGCTAGGCCCATATCTGAATCAGAGCACTCCCCTTGTGGAGATAAAGTGGGGAGAGGGCGCTTTTTTGCTCCCTTGTGCTCACACACAGCTTCCATCCTGGTCAGAAATGATTCCAGGACTGCTGACAACTGGTCCATAGGGACCGCAGGTGCTGGAGCACTGGCTGCTGCCTCTGGCATGTTAGGGGAAGCTGGTGACTCTGACTCCATAACGTCCCCCTCTGAGACCACCCACAGGCTGTGCTGACTGAAGTAGGGGAATGCCCAGGGGACCCACCAACCTGACCAGGACCGCTCGGTTCCGCTGCCCTGTCTCTCCGCACCGCGCTGCTCAGCGTGAGTCAGCTGAGAGGAGAGAGACTGTGAGGAGATTCGCGCCGTACCTGAGCGGCGCTAGAGGCCAAACTAGAGCTAGAAGAAGGTGCGGCTACAAGAAAATGGCCGCCGCAATGTGCTCTGGCGGACCACGGCAAGATGGCCGCCAATGTAAAAAACAGCACAGTCACCAAACATGGCGCCGAACGGCGCCCAGGCCCCTCACTCTCAAATAAACAGCCCCAGCGAAATGCAGAGCAGCATGAGCCCCCCCAGGACAGTATGGCCCCCAGGCACCCCACACAGTACAGCGCCAGCGAAGTGCACAGAGAGTGACATTAAAAAACACAGGGGGAGACAGGGAAATCCCCCACACAAGAAACACACAGCATGTACTCACCTGCAGCCAGGAGAGACTACTTACCCGTCCCCTGAGGGACCCACTGGTGTGTTTCTGACAGAACTATTACAGTGCGGTACTGAGTAGCTGTCGGCCCGGTCCACCGCGAAAGATACAGCCGGACTGTTCTATCTTGAGAGGACCGCGGAGCTGGAAGCCCACCGGCCACCCCTGGAGTCGTGGGGCATGTCGTGAACTGAGTCTCACGCACACAAGGCGAGGATCAGCACGCTCGATGGTCGGACAGGGAAGACTACGAGGATATCTTGTACCCAACCTGTTGCCCAGCCGACAGTTGATAGAAGATCTCAAAAGAAAAAAAAAAAAATAGGAAAAAATTCCAAAAGGAATAAAAAATAGGTCAGGAGACTGGCTCCTGAGAGAGCCACGTCTTCTCCTTCTGCTAGGCAGAAAAAAACTGAGGTCTGCTGACTGCAGTGGGAGGGTTATGTCCGGAGGGACCGCCCCCCTGGGCGGGGCTGTTCAGCTCTGGCTGTTTAGAATGTATGTATAACATCTCACATTCTGCCTAGGTCTTCTCCTGCAAGCAGGGACATAACCCACGTGTAAAGGTGTATAAGACACGCTGTGTCAGTCCATGAATGACAAGAGAAAAGCCTCTCCCTTCAGGAAGTGAGCAGCAAAATGCACTAGGAGAGGCTTGATGAAGACCAACGTCTCTGCACAACCCCAAAGGTAGCCGACTAAAGCCCCGTACACACGGTCGGACTTTTGCCCAACAAACTTCGTTTTAAGCAAGTTGGACCAACAATCCGACCGTGTGTACGCTCCATCGGACAAACTTTTTTCGTTTGGTTTTGGATTTCATTGGACAAAAGTTGGGTCTGCAAACGGACAAACTTTTGCCCAACAAAAGTCCGATGGAGCAAAGTCCGACCGTGTGTACAGATAACCATCGGACTTTAGTCTGATGGACAAAACAACTAATGTTAAAATCAACCAACAATAGCAGAAGTTGACCAAAGGGTGGCGGTAAAGAGCAGAAAAAACACGCGATGTTGTAAGAAGTTTTAAGAAAGTTTGCAGAAAAGTCCGAGCGTGTGTATGCTATGGGTGTTCCCAACCAACTCCATTCGGACAAAAAAACACGGAAAAGTCCGATGGAAGTCCGACCGTGTGTACGAGGCTTAAGTCTCACCCATAGGCATCAACTGCTTAAAATTTGAAGAACTTTTTTTAACCCTAAAATGCATTGGCTGAATTTAATGCTCTTAAGCATTAAAAGGTTTCAAAAATTCCATCAAGTGAGATGAACTAGTACAAGAAATGTCCCCTATGATAGAGAGGCATCAGCCTAATGCCGCGTACACACGACCGTTTTTAATGACGAGAAAAATTTAATTTTTTAAAATGGTCATTAAAAATGATCATGTGTGGGCTTTCCAGCAGTTTTCCCGACGAGAAAAACACAGAGAATCATGACGAGAAAAATTGGAACATGCTCTAATTTTTCACGTCGTTTTTCTCATCATAAAAAATGGCCGTGTGTGGGCTTTAACGACGTGAAAAAAAATGCGCATGCTCAGAATCAAGTATGAGACGGGAGTGCTCGTTCTGGTAAAACTAGCATTCGTAATGGAGATAGCGAATCGTCTCTCAACAAACTTTACTAACATGAAGGGTGGCACCATCCGAATGGAACTTCCCATTTATAGTGCCGTCGTACGTGTTGGACGTCACCGCGCTTTACTCAAACATTTTTTTCCACGATAGTGTGTAGGCAAGGCAGGCTTGAGAGGAAACACGAAAAATCACGTTGAGAAAAATGCTGTTTTTTTCAATGACATTAAAAACGGTCGTGTGTGTACGCGGCATAAGACTGGAATAGGGCCCACCTATACTTTTATTTCAACCATGGATCTGCTTTTTTGAAGGAAAAATCACTTTATGGTAGATCCTTGGGAACTAACTTTAACTTCTGTCAGTCCAGCGCTATCACACACACACACACACACATATCATGCTTAATTTTTTTTATTTTATTTTTAAGGGAAGGTCCACTTTAAACCTATCATGGAAGAAATATGGAGACTGCTGAGGCTCTGCTTAAAGGAGTTCATCTGACCAAAGCTTATGGTTTTAGCCATGTAAGCAGTACTGTGGGCAACCTCAAGTAGCATTTGATCCAAAAATATTTTTGCTACTCACTCTTTTTTTTTATCCATTTCAAGACTGTTAAAGCGGTATTACGCCCCAAAACAAAATGTATTCCATCACAGTTTGCCAATTCTTAGTTGGGGTGGCTGCATTTCTTTCTTTTTTAATGTTTTTTTTTATTTATTTTCTTCTGGTGAGCAAGCCAGTTCTGTGAACAAGGCTACTTTGCCGAAATGTGTTTGCAGGTTTTTGTCACTCCTGTATCTACAATAGAGTCTTGAAAGAGTATTTCTGGAGTTGCTGGCTCTTCCTACTACTTTTTTGTATCCAGTGATTGGAGGACACTTTTAGAGCCAGAGCACCCATGTTTATATTCCATTCATTTAATCCAGAGTGTGTTCCCTTTGAGAGCCTTGCTTTGTCTCTATTGGTTGTCCTGATCAAGCTAGTAAGGCTGGATTCACACCTATGCATTTTTAGTGCTTTTTGCATTTTGCTAATTTGTACTACAGTCCATGTAACATGGTTTCCCATGGAACACGTTCTGTAGTGCAAATCTGCAAAATGCACTAAAATTGCATAGGTGTGAATCCAGCCTCATACACACGGCCGGTTTTCTCATCAAGAAACGACAAGAAGACTGCTGGGAGAGCTTTCTTGCCGAGTAAACCGTGCGTGTGTACGAGGCTTTCAGGTTTCTCGTCAAGAAAACTGGCCAGAATCTCGACGAGAAAAATAGAGAACCTGCTCTCTATTTTCGCGTTGAGATTCTCGTCGGCCTGTTTCCCGACGAGAAACCCGAGAGTGTGTACGCTTACCTGTCGCCGTGGAAACCTGCGCATGCTCGAAATGACTGACGCATTTGCGGTAGCTTCCTAGGCATAGGTAGGGTGTAGCAAGATGGCGGCGGCGGCATCGAATGTGACGAGCGCACGCTCGTCATAGTCGATGACGTCACCGCGTTCGTTCCATTCAAAAGAGCGGCGGTTCTTTTGAATCGAGCGTGTGTACACTCAACCAGGACAAGATTGTTGTCAAGAACACTTCGTTTTTCCTGACGAGATTCTCGGCCGTGTGTACGAGGCTTCAGAGTGTTTTTCAGCTTCCTAAAAGATCAAGCTGTCCAACAAAAGTGGCAGGTAAAGACTTGAGACAAACCATTTTAAAGCAGAGTTCCAGGAATGGCTTTTCTGCATTGATTCAACGTGGACCAACGTAACTATGTTTATTTTACACCTGTGGAAATGGAGAATCACTGTAGTAGTCCCTGCTACTATATTGATCTCCGCTTTCTCCAGGTTCCTGTGCCAAGTGGCTTCCCGGTTGCATAGTGTTCACAGGGGAAGGTACATGCTTGGCATTGGCACCATTCGCAGAACGTCTTGCCATTTTCTCAAAGACTATAAAGCGTTCTGTAATTGGGCGAGGTGGAGATCATGACATCCCCTTTCCACCTTGTCCAAACAGAGAACGCCTTACAGCGCTTGAGAAAAATGGAAGATGTTCTGTGAATGACAGTCTTAAGCCTCGTACACTCGATCGGATTTTCTGCTGACAAAGCGTAGGACTTTTGTCCGAAGGGATTTGGCCAGGAACTTGTATTGCATACAAACGGCAAAAAATTGTTTGCCATCAAACACAAAACTACGTGGTTTTTAAGCTCTTTAGCGCCACCCTTTGGGCAACTTCTGCTAATGTTGTGTTATGGTTAGCATTACTTCTGAGCATGCGTGTTTGTACTTTGGATTTTTTTCCGACAGACTTGTGTACACACGATCAGATAATCCGACAAGACACATTTGTTGTCGGAAAATTTTAAAGCATGCTATCTCACATTTGTTGGCGGAAAATCCGACAACAATTGTCCGATGGAGCGTACAAATGGTTGGATTTTCCTACAAAAACCCTGCCATTACACAATTCCCGTCAGAAAATCCGATCGAGTGTATGGGCCTTTACTGAGCAAGTGACCCACTATGTACTCCTCTGTGTACTAAGACAGAAAATGTGTTACTGGCCAGATCATCAGGTGGAAAAAAAAAAAAAAAAAACTGCAGAGTCCATATTTAAGCATTGATAAGCTGCAATACATTGCAATTTTGTGTGTCTGGGTTTAATACCACTTTAACGAATATTTGAATGTATATTCATTGTAACTATGCATTTTTTTTAATAATGTAAAAGCCATGCTGACGCCAAAATAAAACGTTGTGACCAATGCAAATGAGGTGTTAAATCATCACATATCCTGCTGCCTGCTTAAGGCTCCTTTCACACGAGAGGTCCAGTCAAGTCCGCCTGTTTGTTTTTCAGGTAGACATGACTGGACCCTCCATCCTCCTCTATGGGCAGTAGTATGTAAACGGACTTTGGTCCGTTAACGCCCGGCCACATCCAGCATCCTACATCTACCCAGCAAAAAAAATAAATAAAATGGACAGAAGGGGATCTGTTCCCCTCCATCTGGCTAGATTGGTGGGCAGTCAAGTGCAAACGGACAGCCGGTCCGTTTACAGCCAACTGCTAATAGAGCAGAGTGAGCTCTGTCCCTGTCCACTATGCATTAGATGAGCAGACACGGACTAGTCACGCGCCCGCTCCACTCAGCAGGGGATCTGCAAACAGATCCCCTACTGAGAAAAACTGGATCCAGCCAGTGTGAAAGGTGCCCAACAGATCACCCCTGTATTGTGGATAAAGTATCCCTAAAAAAAAAAGCTCCAGAAATGAACACTTTTGGATGTGTTGGTTTTCTGGTCTTATGTCACATGCTGTAGTTTCTTCCAATGGCCTCTACATCACTACAACATACAGTAGTGACATAGGGGCTGGTAGAGGAATCCAAAGCACACACAGTGTGGGATGAGAAATCTGGCGTACCCAGAAGTGTAGAATTAATTAGATTTTTCCAGTAGTGGCCTATCCACAAGTAAGAAGTGATCACCTACGTGAGCAATAGCAGAGGTGAATCAAACATCTTCGTTGTAGGGGTCCTGTTTTTAAACCTTTTTATTTTAGTTGCTTTAAAGACTGAGATTTGTTAACACTTTATTTTTTACAGTGTAATATTACATTTGCTTTAGTAAACAGAATTACCTCCTATAAAGGTAGAATGGCAAGAGCTCTCTGGCCATGCTTCTCTTGTGGGTTATAGGAGTGCACTTACTTTTGCTCTGTCACCCAGAGTCAACCGATAGCGGTATTATGTTAAATTAGCATGATGATCAATGGGAACTTACAGATAAATTAAAGGTTAATTGTGGTCAGTGGTTGTTTATCTGAGAGGCATACATTGCTCAAGGATCCCCTAGCAACCTCTAGAGCAGGGGTGTCAAACTCAATTTCATCGAGGGCCACATCAACATTATGATTGCCCTCAAAAGGGCCGGTTGCATCTGTAAGATTAGATGTCCAGCGCATCCCCCTCCCCTTGCATTAGATGTCAAGAGCCACCCCACCATCAGAAGTTGAGTCCCCCACTCTCCTTTACATCACAGTGCTCCCCCCTTTCCTTAAGCTGCTGCTGGGAAAAAGCTGGATGCATTGCTTAAAAGAAGAAAGTAAGGGTCTTGAGGAGGACCAGAGGAGGGCGAGGGACACATGAAATAGCCTGGAAGGCCGAATTCAGCCCGCGGGCCTTGTGTTTGACACCTGTGCTCTAGAGGAACCTTAAGCTGGCCATAGATGGTTCGAATCTCAGCCAGTTTAGCAGGAAATCAGCCGAAATTTGAACCATGTACGGGCAGGCTGAGTGTACCCAAGTTAACTGATCAATCATCTTGGGTACAACCAGCCTGCCAGATTTTACACGGCACAGCAGGGACAGCTTCCCCAGCCAGGAGAACCTAATGGATCAGCGGGAGGGATTCCCGTCAACACTGGCTGTGTTGATGGGGGAATTGAACGAATTTTCCTGCAACCCGTGGCTGCAGAAAAAAAAAAATCGCTCCATCTCTGGCCGGCTTCATCTGAGAGGCATACATTGCTCTTTGTTCATGGAACCCCTTTCAACCTCTGAAGGAACCTTAGAGGGTTCATGGAACCCTGGTTAGGAAAGGCTGCCCTAGACAGAAAAAAAGGAGAGGGTTTGCAAATGGTGACTTTTTCTTAGTAGTTTCTGTTTTCACTGCAGTTTGCAGCCTGTAGGTGTATGTTCACGAACATTGACTTCCATCACAGAATAGCTGCCTGTGTCCTGAAGGCAGATGCATTTTAAATTTCACGCCAAGAAGAAAATAAAAAAAAATAAAAAAGGTAGGTGCTCTCATCCTGAGAAATGATAGTCCATAAGACTAAATGTTTTTACTTTGTTTCTCCTTTAAGACAGAAGGGGCAACCCCCTCCCAAATATAATTTATATGTTTGCATCTGAAAATTTAACTCGCACTCCTTAGCACCCTTATTTTATTTATAACCCCTCATGCAGGTGCTGTCCCCTTGTGACAGTGGGTACCCCCTCCGTTGTTTATATCACTGGGTCCAAAATCTTTCCCCACTGGATGCACCTATGTAGTAATTCCCTATAAATCTAAATAAGGGGCCAAGCTACTGCTGCACAAGTATGGACCCATTAAAGTCTATATGAAATTACTGTACAGGAACAGCCAGTACCATGGAAGATCGCAGACCTGGGGATGCAAGTACGCTGTCATGCATAGGTAGCCAAGGGGTTCTAGGTTTGAGAGCTAGAAAGAAAGGACTATTTTTTTCAAATTGCAGTCAAGAAAGAATCATGCTGTTTTTGACCATTTCTTATGAAAATGCTAGTTGCTTGGCCAACATGCTAGCGCCATGGCTTCAGCTATTCACTGATAGGAACAAGTATATAAATAAAGAGTTTGAGCCTTTTCTGATGCCAAATTAGACCATGCTTGTTCCAGGTCTGTGACTCAAAGTTGTGATGCCAGACATGGCCAAGCAACAAGCCCTTTTTTTTTTTTATCTTCTAGGCCTAGTACTTCACTTACGTATAACAAGATTCCTTTAAGGGGTTTGTTAACCCAGAAATTATATTTCCATTTTTGGAAATGGTCTACTCCACCATGAATTCTTGCTCCTGCAGCCGCTTTCTCTGCTTGCTGTTGAAGGTGGGCAAAGCAGGGAAGATCAGTTAAGAGATCTTGCTAGTCTATAGTCTACCAGTATTGCAAGATGGTGGGCGATACAAACCAAGCTTTGGGTGGACTTACCTTAAAGCATATCTAAATCCAAAAACTAAAAAAAAAAAAAAAAGTATATATTGCAGCTTAATCTTTTAATGTGGTGGCGGTATTCGTTTTGTTACTTCTTGTGAAATGGAAAGCACAAACATCCTTAATCTTTCTCGTTTAAATTAACGGCCCTATTAATCCACAGAGATGAACAAAGGCAGACACTTACATAGTATGGACATTAAACATATCATGGCCCCTTTAATAAATACTTTGGAGAAATGACTGTAGCCTTGCCTTGAAGGGGCAGAAAGTGTATTATTTACAGGACTAATAGACAAAAAGTAAAGGGAAAAAGTAAAAAAAAAAAAAAGAATGCTAATGCAGCCACTAAATCTTAGGACTGGTAAGCTGCAATATATCAATTTTCTTGTGTTTTTAATTTAGATGCACTTTCAACATGAGAGAAAAGCTCCTCTAGACGCATGGAGGAAGGTGTGGTTATTAAGACGAGTGCAGCATTTAAGAACGTAATCAGTCAATCCTGGAAACAGTCACCAGTGTGGTCATTGAATTTCCACTTGAGGATTCTAAACCATCTTTAGCGTACCGACTGCAGTATACTGTAGGTATGTACCATGCATTATAAGTCTATTTAGCAGCCAGAAAGGTAGGTGTCATCTCCAGCCCATTAACTGTAATCCAAAAACAGATCAGCAGACGCAGCCCAAAGTTCAACAATAAATACTGTCAATCAAGCAGCTGTTGGTGTTGGACAAAAGGCCGTACTATGTAGAGTATGGGATCTGTCGATCTGGCTGTAGAATGTATCCTGATTATCATATGGTGCCGAGCATGTTTGGAATGCCTTCTGAATGCAAAAAAAAAATGCTTATGTCATACTGGACAAGATGTCCCAAGCAATGTCCAACACATGAAACACAAAAAAAATGTGCTTTGCCAATGAAGAGATGTGAATTCCCTTAAACTGAAATGAACATTATATGTACAAAGCTGCAAATTAAGTTAATTGAAGCATCCAGAGAAAAAGGCCAGTGCGTTGTTGGCTTGAGGATGTTCATGGATGGTATGAAGAAAGCAGTGAAACCACTTGTACAAGGCAAGCTGAACTCTCAACTCTCATTTGTAAGGCTACAGCAGGTCAGGGAGGTGGCTGTAGACGGAGTCCAGGAGTTTTTGGCTTGCCTCCTGGCTCTTGACGCCGGCGATCTCGAAGAGGCGGTCCAGTTTATCCTCTGCCTGCGATATCTCATCAATGACCTGCAGTTCCTCTGGACTCAGGATGGGCAGCAAGTCATCAAAGATGGGCTGCAGGTCACAGGGGTCCAAGCGGACCTGGCGCAGAACGGTGTCTTTCTTTTCTGTATGAGGCAAAGAGTAGAGACATTATTCAGTAAGCCAGGATGACATTAAATTGTGTTCTGAATAAATATTTATTGTCAGCAAAAACGACTTCAACCAACCTTGAAATGCATCAGTGAACCTTTGCAGACATTTGGAAATTACACCGTGTTCCTTGGAACGCAACTTACTTTGTTCATCTACTGGAGTATTTCAGGAGTCTATTTGTCAAGTCTTTTTTTCTTAGGATTACAGAGCAGCAGCCTTATTACAAAGGTCGTTGACTTAAAGTGGTTTTAAACCCAAAAACAATCTAATATGTGGTGGCTGCATTCATTTTCCTTTTTAAACATTTTTTCATTTTACCTGTTGATCCAAGCAAGGAACTTTTATTGTTCAACTTCCTTTAACAGACCAAGCTGTCCAGCTAAAGTGGCAATAAGAGGATGGAGACAACCCATTTATCACAGACAGGTGCTTACAATGGTCAGCTTCTATTACTTTAGGTAAATTCTTTATTACAAAAAAGAGGGGGAAAAAATGATTCTGTAACTGCTTGAAAAGTGTTAGCTCAAGTTTGGCTTTAATTCGTTAGTCAAGTTCATTTAAATCTACTAGTATATCTAAACACTACCCTCTCCACAGACTGACAACCAGAGTAGGGTCGCCTTAAGACAGGAAGTTACTGGCTGGATCACCGGGTATAATTAAGGGAAAAATGCCTAAAGAAAAAACGAATGCAACCATCACATTTAAGGATGGGTAAAAGCTGTACTTTATACAATTTTTCATTTTTGGAGTTTATTACTGCTTTAAGCTATTTACTGCTACCGACGTAAGGCTTAGGTCAGTGGCAGTGGAGGGTTTTATACACCCTGGGGTAGATTTACTAAAACTGGTGCACACAGAATCTGGTGTAGCGGTACATGGTGGCCAATCAGCTTCTATTTCAGCTTGTTCAATGAAGCTTTGGCACTAAAACCTAGAACAGGGATATGCAATTAGCGGACCTCCAGCTGTTGCCAAACTACAAGTCCCATCATGCCTCTGCCTCTGGGTGTCATGCTTGATGCTGTCAGAGTCTCGCTATGCCTCATGGGACTTGTAGTTTGGCAACAGCTGGAGGTCCGCTAATTGCATATCCCTGACCTAGAAGCTTCTATGCTGAGTTGCACCAGATTTGACACTTTTAGTAAATAACCCCCACAGTGCATCTTTGTGCGTTTTTTCACAAGCTGTCAGATATCTAATAAAAGTGACTGGGCAGCTATACAGCCGCCCAATCGCTTTTTCTGACACCTGGAAGTGTGCCCACTGCCCCCCTCTGCTTCCTAGGCTCCGATATCTCATTACAGTGGCTTAAAAGGACTAGTAACCAGGGTACTGCTTTGGAACAATTAATTTTCCCAAATGTTCCCTATAATATAACCAATCTTTATTTCAGATATACTCTAACTCCCAGAAGGAACAAGTTGGGAAAAATAGAGGCATGCACAAAAGAGGCCCTTTCTGGCTAACAAAGGGGCCCTTGTGGTGCTTTTTTGGAAGGACAATTATATTTAAAACACCTAAAATGGCTGATGTGTTTTTCAGGGGGTTTACAGATGAAATAAGTTGGTTTAACCCTTAGATTTGCTGTCTTATAGGAAACATCTAGAAATGTTAATTCTGCCTAATTCCACATTTTATTTTTTTTAAAGAGAAATTAAAGATAAAAACAATGTGATTCCAGTTCTGTAGCTTCCCAGGTGTATAGCTGCAGTGTGAGGTCATCTAAAGCAGTGGTTCTCAACCCTGTCCTAAAGTACCCCCAACAGGCCATGTTTGCAGGTTTTCCTTTATCTTGCACAGGTGCTTTAAATCAGAGTCAGTGGCTTGGGTGTTTGGACAGCTATTTTATAAAAAAATAAAAAATAAATCCCAAAACATGGCCTGTTGGGGGTACTTGAGAACCACTGATCTAAAGGACTGCTAACCTCGCAAGATTCTGGGTGAGATTTGGTGAAGTCACTACTGTGCTGCTCACTGTTCTCCTTGCTGGAGAGGAAGCTGTACCCGACAACATGCAGTGCAAGGATCTCCCCACTTCAGCTTCATCAGTTCTGTTGGTCTATGCTTTCTTAGTTGCTCTTACTGCTTTTTCAATAATCCTTTACCAGTCATCAAAGGGACAATTCTAACTTGAGAAAACAAAGCTCTGCCTCTAATAATATAGTTGCCTCCATACAGAGACACTGTGCATGGCAAATCAGTCATGGGGAAGACGTCTGTTTCTGGGAGCCTGCAGGCAATAAGTTCTTTGCCCTCTGCTTGCTTTTTTCCTCAGTCTCCACCGTTCAGGTTCCCAATAACTTGACTATACACATCTACTTCTTTGATGTCTTTTTCTACTCACTCCAGTAACCCTCAAATTCATATGTAAACTGTATGCATGTGTGGCCCTGAATCCCAAGTCTAGTATACTCCTGTCCTCCCATAGCTCTAACTTGGGGCAACACACGCGCACAAAATGGGGGAGAGCTACAAGGTTTAGGTCTGGCCACTGGCCTGCAATACAACAGAAACAAGATATACCTGTGCCAAGATCCCAATAGCTTGTACATGCATATAACCTACCAGGTGTTAAGGGGTGTGACCAGATGTTAACACTAAAAATACTGGATGATATTGATGATATATACCCTTCTCTAGCAAACTTTTCAACAAAAAAATAGGGCTATTTAGTTTACACATATTGCAATACATGTTTAAGCTGGCCAACTGCATCAAAGTAATCCCTTTTTGGCCAGTCCTACTCTGGTTTGCTACTGCAAATGCTACTGTGGACCAGTGGCGGCTGGTACTCAGTACCCCCCCCCAACTCGCACCACCAACCAAAGTTGCAACACTCCCAGCCCGCCTCTTTCTCGGCCCGCCGCCTTCTATAAATAGAAATCCCCCCAGACAAGTCTCCCTCCCCCCCCAATTAGTGTGTTGTGTGCTCCGATCGCAGCCACTCCCACCTCCACCGATCCGATCCCAGGGAAGTCCTAGCATACCCTGCACTGCACACCACTGCAGAGCTTGCCCCCGTCGTTCTTGCTCTGCTCATAGCCGTCCTCGTCTCCGTGGTCTGCTCCAAGACTCCCAGCAAATCGGGTCTCAGGGGCTGCTTCCTGATTGGCCAGAAAAAACAGTGCTTAAAAAAAAAAAAAAAAACCCCCATTGGAATTCATGCATCTGGCGCCCTGGATGTAGATTAGGGGACGGGCGCATGGATTAGGGGGGCGGTGCCCCTTACAAACGGGCCACCACTGCTGTGGACAATGTCAACATGGGGCAAACAGACACAAAATGGGGGAGAGCTACAAGGTTTATGTATGGCCACTGACCTGCAATACAACAGAAACAAGATCATACCCCTTTAGCACCTGGTAGATTATATGCATGTATAAGCCATTGGGATCAGAGCACGGGTAAATCTTGTTTCTACAGCTCTAACTTGGACATCATTACTGATACAAATAAGCATGTCTACCTTTCCTATCCTCCACCGTAATTATGTTATTATAGTACTGTGGTATTTTTAAATCACAAAGTAGAAATGCCTACATCATTACCTTTGGTTATAAACGAGCCTGTTCTGCTAAGGGCAGAGGAGCCGCTGGAGGTGGAGTCACAGCGAAGGAGAGGTTCAGACTCGTCAGCGAAGAAGCCTTTACTCTTGTCGAGAGGGGAGGGGTCTGTAGGCGGTGCAGCTTGGTCAGGAGTCTTGAGGCAGGTATCAAGAGTCGGCATTGGCTGGGTGGAGCTCACCTGGAGAGCAAGCTTCTCATCTTCTATCTAAGGGGAGAAGAAAGAAATATCATGCAACTTTTTTTTTAATCAGTCATACATGTCTATTTCAAATATTTTTCAGAAAGGTTCTTTGAATATTTAGTACATTTGGAGAGATAGATTTTTAGTTAGGAGTCGACCGATTATCGGTATGGCCGATATCTCACTTTTTTTGAAACATCTGTATCGGTCACAAAACTTACCGATGTTACCGATATTGCTTCAAGGGGTTCTCCTGGGGTAATTCATGCAGCTGCACGCATCACCCCGGTGCTGTTGTTTAGAGCTAACGGTCGGCATTTTTGCAATAACCAATGCAGCTCAGCAGCTACAAGCAGCTGCTTTCCATGGCTCTCCTGTCCCACCGCCAGATCTGCTTTGTTCTGGTCTCAGATCTAGTAATCCGGAAACAATGTGATAACATCACTCTTGAATTGCGGGCATCCTAAAGGCATCAGCTTTAAAAAATAGAAAGTGTAGCACCCTCTACCTTTAAGTAGGTGCTAGAACAGGATTTTTCTGGGTTTAAGCCATCAGTGTAGGCAAATTTAGGCAGGCCTGTGCTCTAGGCTAGGCCTGCTTGTTTTGATCTGGGGCTGGGAGTGTTCAGTGCAGTAGTGGGTGTGATGACCTGTGCTTTGACTCAGAGGCGCTTCCCCTGCTTTCAGGAAGATTGGTCTGGAACAGAGGCTGGACCTGAAGTTGGAGCGGCAGGCAGCTCATATAAGCTGAGGTCACATGCTGCTAAGGGGGATTCTGTCGGTGCAGGAGAAAGGAGTATGGAGGTTTAGGCAGCTGCTGCAGGGCATCCCCACGTGGGGACGCGCCGAGCGCGGAGGAGGGCCGGAGGAGCCGCTAGGATGTATTCCTGGATAAAGATCTTCACCATGGAGTTAGTGTCAAGTTCCTGTGACCGGGGAACACCGGATTTGCACTTTGGAGAAGGTCAGTGTGGAAGAAGCAAGAGGAGGACTGTTGAGAGTAGTGCAGAATGCTTTTTTTTTTGAAAAGCCCATGGCGTGTGAAACACCCCAAAAACTCCACCCGGTGCCAAAAAAAGTGCACACACATGAAGAGTGACACAAAACGTGCAACGGGTGTTACACTGTCCTCCACTAGGAAGGACCTTACCCTGATCCCCCGGGGCGTTCGGCTCCAGACGGGGACTAAGGTACTTCACTTGGTCCATCTGGCCGAAACAGACGGACCCCTTTCTCTGGAGGGTCTGCCGAAACAGACCCACCCAAGTACTTGGTGGGGCTCCCCCGAAGGGAGACCCCATGAGAGCAGGCGAACTAAGCCAGAAGGCCATGTTCACCCACTCCCAAGACGTTCAGGGCAGGCCCGAGGACCCACACCCTACTAATCACACAGTGACAAAACGTGTACCAACCAACAAAAAAAAAAAAAGACATAAAAGTGACACACACGGGGATAAATAAAAAGAAAGTGGGGAGAATGAAGATGGGAGAAGTGAAAGTGACCATCGTGCAATACGATGGTGGGCCCTTCGGCCAGGAATCAAAAATTCCTCTGGTCCTAGCCAAAAGGCTCGGCCCTAGAGGCAGGTGTGAAAAAAGTGTGTGTGGTGAAGTGACCAAGGTGCCAAATCTGTAGTAGTGCAGAATGCTGTGACCGGGGAACGCAGCATTTGCAGTTATGGACTGGCTGGGAGCAGTAGTCCGCTTAATGCCGTGTGCTGCCAAATTGCTAGGCCGTCGGGGAGAGGTACCGAGTATCTATGGCCTAGTAAAGCACTCAGGTGATATCATCCAAGAGACTGTGTAGCTACCAAACTCACTGAGCCACCGGGAGAGGTATTTTATGCCTCTGGCTTATTGATTTGCTCAAGCAACACCATTCAAGAGACTTTATTACAGTAACCAAGTACAGCCAGCAAGCTGGAGGTTATTCAGAGTGATCCCTTTTTGTCTTACTGGAAGTGATGAGACAGGAATCTAACAGTTTTGCAGCAAAGGATTTGTACAAGAGGAGTTCAAGGTAGTGATACTCTGCAGGAGCCAGTGCAGAGGAGGAGGAGCAATAGTCTGCAGTGAAGTTATGCAGGGGAAGAGACTGTGAATGTTAGAAGTGCATAATTTTCAGGGCTAAATCTACTAACCAATGTCCTGCAAATGTGATGGAAATTCAATAAGTGCTATGGGCATTTCATATCTTCCTTTACCCCAACCAAGTTGTATCCCGCAATAAACGCAACAAAACTACGCAAATGACTGCTCATCGTCTCAGAAGCGATATACGGGGGTCTGGCAGCAGGGTGATGTGGTGAAGGTTTGTAACTCGTAGCAACCTACCACCACAAAGTATTTAAAACCTCAAGATCTGCGGTTTTGAATACTTTTGAAGTGCAGAGGAAGGGTTATGGGTCTTATAAACCCCAGACCCCTCCATAAAGAGTACCTGTCACTGCCTGTTACAAGGGATGCTTACATTTCTTGTAACAGCAATAAAAGGGTTAGAAAAAAGAAAAAAAGGACAGTGTAAAAAAAAAAAAAAAAAAAAAAAAAAAGTTTAAATCTACAGGATATAAGTACCTGATACCGGCTATCGGCCTGCAAGACAGCCAAAAAAAACGGTATCGACCCTGAGAAAAGGATATCGGTTGACCCCTAATTTAAGTGTTCAAATTCCACAATCACCTGAACATAGAATGTGACCTTTTCATAATGCACAACCTGTATATTATGAATGCTGGTTTGGTGCCCTATGCGAGATGTGCAAGCCCCATGAATGAGTGTGGCAGCCGATCGCTAAAATCTGCACTAAACCTCCCCAATTTCTTTTTTCCTTTCCATCTCACTGTTCTCAAACCCTAACTGCTAAACACTTTTATAATAATTAGCAATGCTGTGGTCTCCCCAGGACCCAGGAACACAGCCACTGCAGGAAGGTCATGTGGGCTCTGCTTGAAGCACAGATCTTGATTATTAGCAGGCATTACGACTGCGCCTCCTTAGCTTTGTTCCAGGATTGGAAGCTGCTGTTAGGTATGCAATACAGAGTCCCCTTAGCTTAAGGTGACCAGATTTTTAAAATGAAATCCGGGGACATTTTTTTTTTTTTTTTACTAGTAATGGCGGCAATCAGCGACTCTCTGCCCGTCGCCATCGCCAGCCTGTTAAAGCCTATTAAAGGGGGACCCCAGAAGTCGGTGTTTGGGGCCACTCTGTGCAAAACCAGCTGCACAGTGGTGGTAAGTATGATATGTTTGATATTTTCTTTAAAAAAACGGTCCTTTACAATTACTTTAAGTCTCACTCTCCGGGCCCCGGCTACTACTGGGTGGAGAGCGGAGGAAGATCACTTCGCTAGGGAAGGCAAGGAGATAAGCAGGTAGGCGGCTGGCCGGGACTTGAGCCAAGGCAGAAGAACATGCAAGTGGAGCTAAATGGGCATGTACCCGAAACTGAAGAAATATTCCCTCCGCTCCGATCAGCACATGATCATCAGAAAGGGGCACAGATAATGGAAAAAATACACCCCCCTAAGCTAGTAGGAGCTGTGGAGCGGGGGTGTGCAATTCAGATTATTCTTTTTATTCTGCACTGACTGTCTTTGAAATTGCCCCAGCCCCTGTTCAAATCCAATCCGGGGACAAAACTGGGGACAGACTTGTTCCGGGGACAGTGTCCTCAATCTGGGGACTGTCCCCTAAAACTGGGGATGTCTGGTCACCCTACCTTAGCTAGCTAGGAGGCTAAAATAAAAGGACAATTGGCACAATAGGAGGAGATAGGAAAATAGGTAAGATTAGTATAGACTTAACGTCAACTTTAGGGAAAGCAGCTGTGAAAATATGCATGTCCAAAAAAAGCAGGAGTAGAACACACCTTCACCATAACATTAAAAAACCTCCATCAAATGAATAACGTTTTGTAAAAAATTGTATTAGCTGAGCTGTTTATAACTTATTACTTGTGTACAGCTTGTCTCATTTTCTGATTAGCGTAGGGTGACCAGACATCCCCGGTTTCTGGGGACAGTCCCCTGATTGAGGACACTGTCCCCGGACCAAGTCTGTCCCCAGATTGGATTTGAACAGGGGCTGGGGCAATTTCAAAGACAGTTAGTGCAGAATGAAAGAAAAAAACAATTCTGATTTACACCCCCCTCCGCCGCTCCTACTAGCTTAGGGGGGTGTATTTTTTCCCATTATCTGCTGGTCGGATCGGAGGGAATATTTCTTCAGTTTCGGGTGCATGCCTATTTAGCTCCACTCGCATGTTCTTCTGCCTTGGCTCAAGTCCCGGCCAGCCGCCTGCCCTGGTGGAGTGATCTTCCTCCGCTCCCCACCCAGTAGTATCCGGGGCCCAGAGAGTAAGACTTGACAGGCTGCGAGGCGGGCGGCGGTGGCGACGGGCAGAGAGTCGCTGATTGCCGCCATTACTATTAAAAAAAAAGATGATGTCCCCCAAGATTTCATTTAAAAAATCTTGTCACCTTAGATTAGCGGATTTCCTAAACCAGACTCCAGTAAGAACTTGCCTATCCCTACCTTTGCATCACCACTCTATTTAAATAAAGTAAAAAGGAGGATCAGGAATTGTAAGTGGTGTGATAATGGTTGCTCTACAAATCAGACTGGTTATTGGAGATTGAGTTTAAGGGTTAGGTCAAGGTTATGATCAGCATAGAGTGGTGTAATGCCATGGAACACGGAATAATGTACTGAGCTGTTTTACTGCATACACCCTTTCAAACCTGAAGGTTGGAGGGTGCTTGACAAGTATTGGAAACAAAAATAAAAAGAATAACTGCGCTTAGCGCGAACACAATAAAATGAGAAATCGTGGTTTCACACGGACGTTCAGTTTTTTGTTCCGTTTTTTTTTATACAAAAAACGGATACGGATGTCGATTTTGACATCCATTTTCATATCCGCTGACATCTGTTTTTTACCAAAACCATATCAGGCCGCATGCCCTCAACATGGGGAGGTGGATGCTTTAGGGCAGGGGGGGGCTTTGCGCCCCCCACCCCATAGCACCTTGCCCCCATGTTGATGGGGACAAGGGCCTCTTCCTGACAACCCTGGTCGGTGGTTGTCGGGGTCTGCGGGCTTATCAGAATCTGGGTGCCCCCTTTAACAAGGGCCCCCTCCCCCGAGATCCCCGCCCCCCCTATGTGAATGGGTATCGGGTACATACTACCCCTACCCATTCACCAAAAAGGCAGTGAAATGTAAAAAATAAAACACCCCAAGAGCCGGTTTTTAACAATTCCTTTATTAGCTCTGCCTTCTCCCAGTGCTGTCCTCTCTCCACTGTCGTCTTCTCCTGCCTTCTCTACCGCCAGACAGCGTACAACACAACAGAGGAAGACAGCCCCAGAACAGCGACTTTTTTTTAGCAGGTAACTGGTGGCGAGGAAGGAGACAGCAGCAGGAGAAGACAGTGGCGGGAGAAGACAGCTCAGAGCCATTAATAAAAGGACTTTCCCAAAACTGTCACTTGTTTTTTTAAACTTTTCGCTGCTTTTTTGAGTTGAACGGGTAGGGGTACGATTCACATGGGGGGAGGCCTGCAGGCCCCGACAACCACCAGCCAGGGTTGTCGGAAGAGGCCCTTGTCCCCATCAACATAGGGGCAAGGTGTTTTGGGGTGAGGGGCCAAGCCCCCCTGCGCCAAAGCACCCACCCCCATGTTGAGGGCATGCGGACTGGTATGGTTCAGGAGGGCGCTTGCTCGCTCGTCCCCTCCCTTTCCTGACCTGCCGAACTGAATGCTTGGATAAGGGTCTTGTATGGATTTTGGGGGGGACCCTATGCCATTTTTTTGGGGGGCTCTCCGAATCCAAACTAGACCAGAAGGGCCTGGTATGGACCTGGGGGGGGGGGGGGGCACCCACGCTGCTTCTTTTCGCAATTTTGTTTTTTATTTTATTTATTTTTTACATTCAGCTGTCAGCGGGGAACCCCGTTGACAACTGATGAATCATCGGTTGTTAAGGACGCAGTGGCCGGCTTCCTAGCCCCCTCCTTAGCAACCAGCTATATACAGTGTTTGAAGTTCAGTCACTTTATTTATTTTTTTAATCGGAAGTCAGTGGACATGAAAAACAGATGTAAAAATTGACATCCGTATCCGTTTTGATCTTTTTTTTTTTTTTTTTTGCAGCCACCGGACCTTGCCGGAAAGAAGTCTCCCGTGCGCATGCGCGGGAGTGACGACATCGCCACTCCAGCCACTCACAGCGCTGGAGCGGCGATACCCGGAAGACACACCGAGGCAAGGTGACATCTCACTCGGCGTGGACCAGGTAAGTTGCCGACGCCTCGTTCTAAGGTAAGTATTTCATAATGAGCTAGTATGCGATGCATACTAGCTCATTATGCCTTTTGCCTTTTAGGTATGTTAAAAAAAAAAAAAAAAACAGCAGCGGGTATACAACCGCTTTAAAGCATTCTATGCATTAAAGCGGAGTTCCACCCATACAAAAGTCGGCTACAAAAAGTGTAGCTGCTGATTTTTAATAAATCGGACACTCACCTGTCCCACGGTCCAGCGATGCCGGCGAACGAAGCCCCGCTCCTCTCCCCCTCGCCACAGCCGGGCATGCGCAAGCTGCACGCTGTGACTGGCTGGGCAATCTTCTGGGACCTGTGTTGTGTTCCAGAATATTGCACGGAGGGAGGGGGGGAGAGGTGAACTTCTTTCCGGTGCCGCGGAGCCCCGGGAGGAAATGGGAGCTGGATGCCTCTAAAAAAAAGGAGGGTATCCGCTCCCCGCCCCCAAAAATTACATGCCAAATGTGGCAGGTCAGGGGGGTCACCTTCACTTAAAGCAGAAGTTCCATTTTTGGGTGGAACTCCGCTTTAAGGTTGAAATTCATCTGTGCTGCAGCAACCCCCCTCTTTCCTACTTGAACCCGATCGTTTCAGCAACGAGAACGAGCCCAGCAGCTCCAGGTGCTGCTTCAGACTATTGGCCCCTGCGGCTGTCAATCAAATCCAGTGACACAGGAGCCAGGGGGGTGGGGCCGAGTCCTGCTGTCCGTCAAAGGATACAGCTGGCCCGCACGAGTGCCCCATGGAAATCGGCTCTCCGTGGGGGCACTCGATGAGGAGGAGCCAGGAGCGCCACCGGGACACCCCAGAAAAAGGAGGATCAGGGCCACGCTGTGCAAAACCCTTGCACAGAGCAGGCAAGCAAGACACGTTTGTTATAAAAAAAAAAACACATCTTTACAATCACTTTAAAAGGGTTGTAAACCTTTGTGTTTTTTCACCTTCATGCATCCTATGCATGAAGGTGAATAAACACCTTGCAGTCTCCGCCCCCCCCCCGAGCCCCCATTTTACTTACCTGAACCCCAAATTTCCGAGGGCACGATCCCGCGTTGTTGTCCCCATGCCTGATCGGCTCTTCATTGAATAGATTGATAGCAGCGCAGCCATTGGCTCCTGCTGCTGTCAATCAAATCCAACGACACGGCCGCCGAGTCATACAATCAGCGGCTATGGACGTCGATTGTATGGCACGGGAGCGCGCCTGCAAGGTAACTCCCTCGGGAGAGAGCTTCCCAGAGGGGGTTAGCTCTTGCGGGGAGGAGCCGCGGGAGCCACCGTGGGAACCCAGAAGAGGATGATCGGGACCACAATGTGCATAACGAACTGCACAGTGGAGGCAAGTATGACATGTTTATAAAAATAAATAAAAATTAAAAGCTTTAGTGTCACTTTAAGTCCACAAAACAGTCCCAAAATGATATTTCCAACAATGAACCACAGATCATGAGAAGCCTCTGCCAGCCTCAGTCCTACAACCAACACCACATGGACATCCTCACCAGAGGCTGAGACCTCATAAGAAAGGAGGTCTATTAATGCTTTAAATGTCTCCAGGAAAAAGAAGTCTTAAAATACTTCATAATAGAATAAAAAAGACCAGCATCCACCAAAATGTCATATCCACCCCAGGCAGCGCCTCACACAAAGAGGGAGACTTTATAGTTTTGCATTTCCAATCATCGTTTTATTAATAACATTAATGAACTCACAGGATAGAAAACGGCTAGTTATTAGCACAAAAGCGAACGCTGCCTGCCAGGGTCACCGTGATTGCACCTCTTGGCTCCGCCCTTACGTGTATCGTCCCATAGAACGTTGTCAGAGGGCTGCCAGAGAAACTGAAAGCATTCTTCGTTTACTGTGCAAAAGTTTTAGGGAAGGTGTGAAAAAATTCTGTAGCGAGTATGTCTGAGGGAGAAGGGAGGAGGGCGAGAGAGGAGAGGGAGGGCGAGAGAGGAGAGGGAGGGAGGGCGAGAGAGGAGAGGGAGGGAGGGCGAGAGAGGAGGGAGAGGGAGGGCGAGAGAGGAGGGAGAGGGAGGGCGAGAGAGGAGGGAGAGGGAGGGCGAGAGAGGAGGGAGAGGGAGGGCGAGAGAGGAGGGAGAGGGAGGGCGAGAGAGGGAGGGAGAAAGGAGGAGGGAGGGAGAAAGGAGGAGGGAGGGAGAAAGGAGGAGGGAGGGAGAAAGGAGGAGGGAGGGAGAAAGGAGGAGGGAGGGAGAAAGGAGGAGGGAGGGGGAAAGGAGGAGGGAGGGGGAAAGGAGGAGGGAGGGGGAAAGGAGGAGGGAGGGGGAGAGGAGGAGGGAGGGGGAGAGGAGGAGGGAGGGGGAGAGGAGGAGGGAGGGGGAGAGAGGAGGGAGGGAGAGAGAGGAGGGAGAGAGAGGAGGGAGGGAGAGAGAGGAGAGAGATTGAGATTCTCCTTTCCCTCTTACAAATGTCTGCAATAGATATTATCAGAGGGAAGGTCATTTGTGTTTGCAATAAAGTTAAGGTTCTATGTGCTAAAACCCTCAAAGTGATAGGTCTATGGTGCCAGAAGTATTGCACCATAAGGAAAGCCCCAGTATTCATGAAAGCGGAGGATTTTATTCCCGATTCACAACTAGTCTGCTACTGCTATGACGACATCTTTAGAAGGGGGAGTGGTTGCCTAGCTACAGTTTATTGAATTTTTACCTATGTATTTAAGGGTCTGTGTTGATGAGCATTGGGCTTCGGTCGATGCCATCAGTTTGGGACGCCTCAGATCATACAGAACTCACAGACAGGTGCATTTCACTTGTAGTTGACTGCCATCTGACCAGCATTTAACATGCTTGAAGCAGGTTTTGCATTTCCATACATTTCTTTTGGAATGCAAAACCCACTCAAAACAAACAAAAGCCCGTCGGCGTCCACATGGGCCCCAACTATCATGAGAACCTCAGGAACACAAAGCAGTTATAGCTTTGCGGAAATTACAATGAAGCAATGTTAGGATGCAAACATTGCTTGGCTTCTCAACAGCTGTCTGATATACAAGCCAAGTTCAAAGCAGTACATTCAATCTAGTTCAAAGTTACCTGAAGGTTGCCATTATTGCTTGATGTAATGGCTGCCTGGTCACAGAAATCAGAGGACACTGAAGGTAACGGTTAACAAGAGAGAAAGGAAGCAGAACTGTCAATCATTATCAATAAAAGGGAGCAGGCAAGGTAGCAGGAGCGACTGACTCTCCCCGTTATCAGAGAGGCTCAGCATGTGCCCTGACAGAAAAGCCTGCTGGAACTCCATGTGAATACGAATATCAGCCATAGATGAAAATGTAAAAAACATTTAAAGTGAACTTGTACCCGGACTACAGCTGGCAAAGTAAAAGATTCACTTTATAACAGGCCAAGTACGCACCCTTTACTTACCTTTCCATCATTGCCCTGCAACCAGAGAATAAACACTTATAAACCAAAAGGCACTCAATCTATATTGAAGTAAGCATTGTATAAATTTAATCATTGTATTTGTGTAGAATATTATGCACTCACTGGCCACTTTATTAGGTACACCTGTTCAATTGCTTGGTACAGTAGGTGCCGCCGACATTGTATATTCATCGCGATCCTATCACGGAGATTCTCGGCGACAGGGGTGCCGACATCTCGGCGACAGGGTGGCGACACATCTCGCGCTCGCTGCAATAGCGAGGAGATGCGGCACTGTATTGAACGGGATCCGACGTGGATTCCCACCAATACCAGGCACTGTGTTTGGTATGAATCCTGAGCGGGAACTCCAATCCAATTTTTAAAGAAAAAAACGGCATGGGTTCCCCCTCCAGGAGCATACCAGGCCCTTGGGTCTGGTATGGATTTTAAGGGGAACCCCCTAAGCCGGAAAAACGGCGTGGGGGTCCCCCCAAAATCCAAACCAGACTCTTATCCGGGCACGCAACCTGGCAGGCCGCAGGGGAAGAGGGGGGATGAGAGAGCGGCCCCCCTCCCTCCTGAACCGTACCACGCCGCATGCCCTCAACATGGGGGGGTTTGGTGCTCTGGGGCAGGGGGGCGACCTGCGCCCCCCCCACCCCAAAGCACCCTGTCCCCATGTTGATGAGGACAGGGCATCTTCCTGACAACCCTGGGTTGTTGGGGTCTGCAGGCGCGGGCTGATCGGAATCCGGGAGCCCCCCTTTAATAAGGGGGCCCCCAGATGCTGGCCCCCCACCCTATGTGAATGAGTATGGGGTACATCGTACCCCTACCCATTCACCTGGTGGAAAAAATGGCAATAAAAAAACACACACAGCTTTTTTAAAGTAATTTATTACACAGCTCCGGAGGTCTTCTTCCGACTTCGGGGGGTCTCCGGTGTCGTCGCCGCGCTCTCCAGTTCTTTCTTCCTTCTGCCGGGCCACCGCTATCTTCTTCCAGCTCTTTTGCTAGCGGGGCCCAGTCTTCTCCGTCGCCTTCTTCCCTCTTCTTCTCACTCTCCGGTTCTTTCTTTCTTCTGCTGGGCCACCGCTATCTTCTTCCAGCTCTTTTGCTAGCGGGGCCCGGTCTTCTCCGTCGCCTTCTTCCCTCTTCTTCTCTCGCTCTCCGGTTCTTTCTTTCTTCTGCCGGGCCTCCGCTATATTCTTCCAGCTCTTTTGCTAGTGGAGGGGCTGGTCTTCCCGTCGGCGTCTTCTCTCTTCTCCTCCTCGATATTGACTCGTCGTTTCCCTCCGCTGTAATGCTGGGTGTTGCGGTGCGCTCGGTTTATATAGGCTTCTCATGACGTCACAGTCACATGTTCCCATGACGTCACAGTCGCATGCTCCGGGGCCACCCGAAGCATGTGACTGTGACGTCATGAGAAGCCTATATAAACCGAGCGCACCGCAACACCCAGCATTACAGCGGAAGGAAGCGACGAGTCAACATCGAGGAGGAGAAGAGGGAAGAAGACGCCGACGGGAAGACCGGCCCCTCCACTAGCAAAAGAGCTGGAAGAAGATAGTGGAGGGGCCGGCAGAAGGACAACGGAGAGCCGGACGAGACAACGGGGAAGACCGGGCCTCCGCTAGCAAAAGAGCTGGAAGAAGATAGCGGAGGCCCGGCAGAAGAAAGAAAGAACCGGAGAGCGAGAGAAGAAGAGGGAAGAAGGTGACGGAGAAGACCAGGCTCTGCTAGCAAAAGAGCTGGAAGAAGATAGCGGTGGCCCAGCAGAAGGAAGAAAGAACCGGAGAGTGCGGCGACGACACCGGAGACCCCCCAAAGTCGGAAGAAGACCCCCGGAGCCGTGTAATAAATTACTTTAAAAAGCGGTGTGTTTTTTTATTGCCATTTATTCCACCAGGTGAATGGGTAGGGGTACGATGTACCCCATACTCATTCACATAAGGTGGGGGGCCGGCATCTGGGGGCCCCCTTATTAAAGGGGGGCTCCCGGATTCCGATCAGCCCCCGCCCGCAGACCCCGACAACCAACGGCCAGGGTTGTCGGGAAGAGGCCCTGTCCTCATCAACATGGGGACAGGGTGCTTTGGGGTGGGGGGCCGCAGGTCGCCCCCCCTGCCCCAGAGCACCAAACCCCCCCATGTTGAGGGCATGCGGCCTGGTACGGTTCAGGAGGGAGGGGGGCCGCTCTCCCCGCCGCCCCCCTCTTCCCCTGCGGCCTGCCAGGTTGCGTGCTCGGATAAGGGTCTGGTTTGGATTTTGGGGGGACCCCCACGCCGTTTTTTCGGCTTAGGGGGTTCCCCTTAAAATCCATACCAGACCCAAGGGCCCGGTATGCTCCTAAAGGGGGAACCCATGCCGGTTTTTTCTTTAAATATTGGCGTGGAGTTCCCGCCCAGGATTCATACCAAACACAGTGCCTGGTATTGGCGGGAATCCACGTCGGATCTCCGTCTACCGGCAATGCGTGTCGCTCATTGTAAAAAAAACAAAATTTTTCCTTTCCCGATGACGAGACAGCTCGGCGCTGGCTCTCGCGACGGGGCTCGTAGGGTGTCAATCTCGCCGCTAGAAGAGGCGAGATTGACACAATATCGGCGGCACCTACTGTAACACAAATTGATAATCAGGCAATCACATAGAAGCAACTCAATGCATTTGGGCATTCTAAATGTGGTGAATAGGACTTGCTGAAGTTCAAACCGAGCATCAGAATGGGGATGAAACGGGGATTTAAGTGACTGAGCGTGGCATAGTTGTTGGTGCCGGACGGGCTGGTCTGAGTATTTCAAAATCTGCTGATCTACTGGGATTTTCACACACAACCATCTATAGCAGTGGTTCTCAACCTTCCTAGTCCTGTACCCCTTGATAAAATTTCCCAAGTTGTGGGGCCCCCTAACCATAAAAAATCATTTTCGTAGCGTGGGTTGTCAGCACCCAAGGCAAGACAAGTAATTTGTGCCCCTAACCCATGGACATTTAGTGCTCCGAGTCCCTTCCACTCGTACAGTATTAAAACCCCTTATGGTACATTTTAGGATGTACCACTCTCTTTGTTCTCCTTTCTTTCCCTTTATCTCTCTCTCTATCCTAATTTCTTGTCCCCCCCCCATCCCTTTCTCTAGCGGTCTTTCTCTTATTCTTTCTCTCCCTTTTTCTTTGTTTGTCCCCCTCTTTTCCTCTCCCTTCCATGTATTCTCTATTTTTATTCCTTCTCTTACTCGTTGGTGGGGGAATGAGATGAGTGGCAGTGCTGGCGGGGAGTTGGGATGAGTGGCAGTGCTAGTGGGGGGTGGGATCAGTGGCCGTGCTGGGGGGAGTTCTGATCAGCCAACTTAGGTGCTCTTGATGAAGGTCATCTGCTGATCTGAGAACTGTAGTGGGGACTTTTAATGGCAACTATAATCACAGGTAGTGTTACTCACCGTCTCTTCGGCTTCACTGTGTCTCAGACTTTGTGGTGTCTTTTAGCAGTGGCATCTATGCTGAAATCAGGAGATGAGGTCTCCTTCAGCCCCTCCCACTTCACATTGCCATGCTGTGAACTGAATGGGTAAATGCGAAGGGGCTGAGTGAGCGACCGCGGTCTCCAGGTACAGCCTAGCTGGGCAGCCACAGGCTCCAGGGACAGCCCTGCTGGGTGGCCGTGAAAAGGGCTTGGAGAGCGGTGCGGGCTTCAGGCACAGCCCAGGATTTGGGGACCCCTGGTAAATCGTCATTCGACCCCCGAGGGGGTCCCGACCCCAGGTTGAGAACCACTGATCTATAGGGTTTACAGAGAATGGTCAGAAAAAGAGAAAATATCCAGTGAGCGGCTTTTGTGTGGGTGAAAATGCCTTATTGAGGTCAGAGGAGAATGGGCAGACTGACTTGAGACGATAGAAAGGCAATAGTAACTCAAACAAGCAGCAAAGTATGCAGAATATCGTATCTGAATGCACAACACATCAAACCTTGAAGCAGATGGGCTACAGCAGCAGAAGACTAAACCACGTGCCACTTCTGTCAGCTTAAGCCTCGTACACACGGTCGGACTTCCATCAGACTTTTCCGTGGATTTTTGTCCGAACGGAGTTGGCCGGGCACACCCATAGCATACACACCACAGGACTTTTCTGCAAACTTTCCCAAAACTTTTTCCAACATCACGTGGTTTTTCTGCTCTTTACCGCCACCCTTTGGTCAACTTCTGCTATTGTTGGTTGATTTTAACATTATTTGTTTTGTCCATCGGACAAAAGTCCGATGGTTTTCTGTACACACGGTCGGACTTTGCTCCATCGGACTTTTGTTGGCCAAAAGTTTGTCCGTTTGCAGACCGAACTTTTGTCCGATGAAAACCAAAAAAGTTTGTCCGATGGAACGTACACACTAGGGCTGCAACTAACGATTATTTTCATAATCGATTAGTTGGCCGATTATTGTTTCGAATTAATCGGTTAATAACCTTAAAAAAAAAAAAAGAGAAAAAAGGTGATTTTGCAGCGATTTGCATTTTTCTTTTTTTTGGCCAATTTGTTGTGCAGATTAAAAAACACAAATTGCCACAAAAACACATTACATGCTTTTCTGCAGCTTCTCCATTGAAGTATATTGAACCAAAAAAACAAAACAGCACCATTTTGCGTTAAAAAAAGTCCTTGCCCTTTCCAAATACGCAGCAGCTGAAAAAAGCATGGATGTGAACGTGTCCCATAGGAAACCATGTAAATGACCTGTAGTGTGTTTCTGCAAAAAGCACCAAAAACCCAGGCCTGAGATGTTTAGTAACATAATGGGGTTAAAAAAACGAAAATTAGTACAAAAAGAGCAAATAATCGCTACTGTAAGGGTGTTAATTTTTTACTGTGTGACAGTGAAAGTAATATTTACAGTAGCGATTTGCTCTTTGTACTATAAAGGGCTAATTTTAGTTCTTTTTAACCCCATTATGTTACTGGCCGATTAATCGATTATGAAAATAGTAATCGATTAATTTCATAATCGGTTCGTTGTCGATTAATCGATTAGTTGTTTCGGCCCTAGTACACACGGTCAGATTTTTTGGCAAACTTGCTCAAAATGAAGTTTGTTGGCAAAAAGTCCGACCGTGTGTACGGGGCTTAAGAACAGGAAACCGATGCTACAATTCGCACGGGCTCTCCAAACTTGGATAATAGAGGATTGGAAAAACATTGCCTGGCGAGAGGAGTCTCAATTTCGGCTGCAACATTCAGATAGTGGGGTCAGAATTTGGCTTAAACATGAAAGCATGGATCCATCCTGCCTTGTATCAACGGCTTAGGCTGCTGGTGGTGTAATGGTGTGGGGGATATTTTAATGGCACGCTTTGGGCCCCTTAGTACCAATTGAAGGGGAGTTCCAGCCTTTTTTTATGTTTATTAAAAGTCAGCCGCTACAAAAAGTGTAGCTGCTGGCTTTTAATAAACATACACTTACCTGTTCCACTGTCCAGCGCAGCGCCACACCGCCCGGAGCTCCGCTCCTCTCCCCCCCCCCCTTCTCCGCCGGCTCCCCTCCATTCATAGTGTGGGCACCCAGCCGTGACAGCTTTCGGCTTCACAGACGGGCACTCACTGCGCATGCGCGAACGGCGTATCGCTCTCTGAGTGGACAGGCGATCGCCTGGGACCTGTCACGTCCCAGGTGATCGCCTACAGAGAGGGGCCCGCCAAAAGGCGATATGACAAATCGCCTAGGCGACCCCAGGGCGGAAGGAGGAAGTGGGACAGGAAGTCCCACTCCTACTGAAGCCCCCACTCCCCCCCCAAAAAAATGACATGCCAAATGTGGCATGTAAGGGGGCGAGGAGTGGATTAAGCGGAAGTTCCAAATTTGGGTGGAACTCCGCTTTAAGCATTGTTTAAAATGCCACGGCCTACCTGATTATTGTTGTTGACCATGTCCATCCCTTTATGACTACAGTGTACCCATCTTCTGATTGCTCCTTCCAGCAGGATAATGCACCATGTCACAAAGATCAAATCATCTCACCACTGGTTTCCTGAACGTGACAATGAGGTCCCTGGATTCCAATGGCCTCCACAGTCACCAGATCTCAATCCAATAGAGCAAGGTTTCCACAATTTCAGTCCTCAGGTACCCCCAACAGGTCATGTTTTTAAGCTTTCCATTACTTTGCACAGGTGATTTGATTAGTTTCACTGCCAATTATCACAGCTGTTTCATCTGAGGAAAATCCTGAAAATATGATCTGTTGGGGGTACTTGAGGACTGGAGTTGAGAAACATTGCAATAGAGCACCTTTGGCATGTGGTGGAACTGGAGATTTGCATCATGGCTATGCAGCTGACAAATCTGCAGAAACGACATGATGCTATCATATCAACATGGACAAAAATCTGAGGAATGTTTCCAACACCTTGTTGTATCTACTATGCCATGAAGAATTAGGGCAGTTCTGAAGTAGGGTGACCAGACATCCCCGGTTTCAGGGGACAGTCCCCCGAATTGAGGACACTGTCCCCGGACCAAGTCTGTCCCCGGTTTGGATTTGAACAGGATCTGGGGTAATTTCAAAGACAATCAGTGCAGAATAAAAATAAAAAAAATAATAATATCTAAAATTACACCCCCCCCCCTCCCCCGCGCCGCTGCTCCTACTAGCTTAGGGGGGTGTATTTTTTTCCCATTATCTGTGCCCCTTTCTGATGATCATGTGTTGGTCGGAGCGGAGGGAATATTTCTTCAGTTTCGGGCGCATGCCCATTCAGCTCCGCTCGCATGTTCCTCTTCCTTGGCTCAAGTCCCGCCCAGCCGACTGCCTGCTTATCTCCTTGCCTTCCCTGGCAGAGTGATCTTCCTCCGCTCCCCATCCAGTAGTAGCCAGGGCCCAGAGAGTTAAGCCCCGTACACACGTTCCGATTATCGGATGATAAAAATCGCTTTCGGAGCGATCGTTCGATAATCTGATCCTTAGTACACAGCTTTCGACAGCCGATCACGACAGTGCGTCCAACCAAATCCAAAGGGGCAAACACGAAAACTTTACTCGCACACCAGCCCGTCGTACAATAATCGTGTAATCAGTACAGTATTCGTCAGATAAAAATCGATCGACAAACACCACGCATGATCAGAAACACGAAAATAAACCAGAAGGACACAGGGGTCACACGTTACGTTGCTACGCACACGGGAAGGTTTTTCCAGAATCGTACGACAAAAATCTAGCGCACATTTTCATTATTGGATTCGATATTTGCTTAATGCAACTACAGTTGGACGATCTGTCGTACAATAATCTGATCATGTGTACGGGGCATAAGACTTGACAGGCTGTGAAGCTGGGCGGCGGCAGCGACGGGCAGAGAGTTGCAGATTGCCTCGAAAAAAAAAAAAATAATATGTCCCCGGATTTCATTTTAAAAATCTGGTCACCTTATTCTGAAGGCAAAAGGAGGTCCAACCCGGTACTAGCAAGGTGTACCTAATAAAGTGGCCGATGAGTGTATAATATGTGTCTATACTCCACAGCTTAAACCTTATTACACTTGTATATTCATGTACTGTATCCTATTGCCAGTGCTGTCACCACCAACCACGGAGATGGTAGCAGGGAGGGGGCTGACACTGCTGCAATATGCTGTAAACTAAAACAACAAAATAAAAAATAAAGCCACCAAGTGAGATTACTGGCTTGGAAGATATTCTAGATCACTTGTACATTTAGCCAGTCCACTTAGTTTCTAATGGCAAAAAATGATGGAGCTGGATGCTATGAACAAAACAACCCTTGAAGCAAAGGTTTTTTTTTTTTTTTAATTAGCTCAGCACATGACTTTGATATCAGAAGAGACAGCAGCAGGAAAATTGCACGTTGCTAGCCGGCAATTTCTCTAGAATGCCACTTTTGCACTGCGGGGCCGTGTGCACAAATACAGAGGAGCTCATAACACTCAGAGCCGATATTAAATGACACCAGCTATCAGCAAGAAGGAGTAGGAGTCACGTGATCAGGGACGGTCAGCTCACCTCTAGATAGTCATTGATTTAATATCATACAGACTGTGCTCTAATCAGATAAAAGGCTTAGTTGGGTGGCACTATCCCCCTAGAGCAGTGTACAATCACATTTCTCTGCTGGAAAAAAAAAAAACCTCAAGGGCCTATTCACATGTCGTTACAGCGTGCTTTACTGTTATTTGTGTTGGTGCAATGTGGTGCCATTTTTGGCGGCATCCATCGCAAGGTGCATTGGCGTGCCATTTAGAATAACTGGCATCACACCAATGAAAACATGTGCTGACATGCCTTACTGCAGCAACATGGTGTGATTGGGTCCCAGATAGGGTGACTACATTTCCAAACTACCATTCAGGGACACCCCCCCCTTCCCAAAAATCAGCTTGTGCTGTAACGAATCACAGCATAGTGATTGGACACAAGAGGCGGGATTTATGATTTCTCCAATCACAAGCAGGGGGCGGGGATTGTGCTCCTCCAGGCATTCCCTGCCAGGGCAAGTACTGTCAGTGAGTAAAGCAGTGATGTGGCGGCCTTTTTTGGGGGCATCAGATTGGTCCGAGGGGTGGCTGTGTCAGTTTCATTTTGGGACACTGTATTGTCCTGGAATGAAGGTGCCCGGGACAGACCTGAAAATGCGGGACTGTCCCGGTCAATCCGGGACACGTGGTCACTCCAGTCCCAGAGGCTCATTCATACCAGCTTCATTGGGCTGCAATGACTAACGCAGCCCCAAATACAAGACTTTTATATGAGGCCTCTTCACACCAACGTGCTGTATTGGTGGGCGCTGCAATAAAAGGATGCCGAAACACATTTTATTGCAATGCAAAGCTTTACGACACTTTGCAACACAACATGCTGCCTCGCATAGGGTTGAATGAAGTGAAAGAAAGTTTAAATGAAGTATGCAGTGGCGCTGAGGGTCCACCAACAGACCAGAGCTTTGGTGAAGAGGAGAGCGCCAGAGCATGCTAGACCAGAGAGTCAGGGGAAGTATTCAGATGACCAAAATAGTACAAACTAAAATGACATTTTAGTCAAAAGACTGACTAAAGCTAAATCAAAATTTGATGTCAAAATTAACACGGGTTAGAGCCCCCCAACATTTTGGGCCCTCCCTTCGGGGTGACTGGACTAGAGACTTGTACTGCCTGTGGCCCCTCACTCCTGTCCTCATCCTTTCTTTGTAAAACATTTCCAGCTCATTATTATATATTATTTTGTAATTAAATGTTTAATTTATTTTTTGATTTATTGATGTATATTTCCAAAATACATTTTTGACAGTTTTTTTTCTTAAAAATTGTGAAGTATAATCTTTTTAAGCTTGTTGTTTCTTTTGTAGTATTTAAACTTCATGCGACACTTCCGAAAGCTCCTGAGGAAGCTCTTCTGAGCGAAACATGTAGAGTGAGAAGTGGTTGCGCATGGTATTCAGAGGATATGTCTTTATGAACAGTTATTGTATTTTAAAAGAAAGATATTCTAAGTAAAATTTATATTTTTAGAAAACCGAGATGTTTTACTACTGTTGGTACCTTTAAAGTCCCGCTTGTTCGTTCCAAATTGTTATCCTTTCTTTGGTTTCAAGCAGCACCACATATACTACCATACCAGTAGTATCTTTAATGTAATGATTGCATAGGTGAATGTATTTATAAGCATTATGCAACAATGATTATCTTTGTCATTACCAGCACTATTCTATAATGCCTGAAGAAGCAACAGTAGGAAAACGGGTTGAGATCCTACAGCCTTTCAATCCCACCATATCCGTGATATACATCACGGCTGGATTGCCACATTTTTTGTATATTCTTCATTAAATAGTCCCAGACAGAGGGAGATTGACCGTTATTTTAGGTTTCTTCCATTTGCGAATAATCGCACCAACTGTTGTCACCCTCTCACCAAGCTGCATGGCGATGGTCTAGTAGCCCATTCCAGCCTTGTGTAGTTCTACAATCTTGTCCCTGACATCCTTGAACAGCACTTTGGTCTTGGCCATGGTGGAGAAATTGGAATCTGATTGATTGCTTCTGTGGATGGGAGTCTTTTATACAGGAAATAAGCTGAGATTGTTACCTGTATAGAAGACACCTGGGAGCAAGAAATCTTGCCGATAGGGGATCAAATACCCATTTCACTTCATTAAAATGCAAATTAATTTATACGTTTTTTTAAATACGTTTTTCTGGATATTTTTTTGTTATTCTGTTTCTCACTGTTAAAATAAACCTACCATTAAAATTATAGACTGATAATTTCTTTGTCAGTGGGCAAACGTACAAAATCAGCAGGGGATCAAATACTTTTTTTACCTCACTGTATGTAAAGAACAGAGTGCAGGTGTTCGGTATATGTAATATACAGAGTGCAGGACTAATGAGTGGGTAATATACAGAGTGCAGGGGTCAGGTGTGTGTAAAGTACAAAATGATCTACTGATTTTTAACCATTTGCCGACCGCTGCACGCCGATATACGTTGGCAGAATGGCAGTGGTAGGCAAATAGATGTACCCGTACGTCCCCTTTAAGAACCCGTGCGGTGCGCGCCCGCCGCACTCTCTGTGACTGTGGGACCCGCGGACTCCATGGAGAGGCAGAACAGGGGGATGCCTGTGTAAACCAGGCATTTCCCTTTTCTGCCTAGTGACAGGACACTGATCTTCTGCTTCCTGTCATCGGGAGCAGCGATCTGTGTCATGTCACATGTAACCCAGCCCCAAACAGTTAGAATCACTCCCTAGGACACACTTAACCCCTTCCTCGCCCCCTGGTGGTTAACCCCTTCACTGCCAGAGGGGTTTTTAAACTAGGCGACGGGGGGGGGGGGGAGGGTCCAGAGATAGTGAGAGTCAGTGGGGAACATATTCTAGAGGGTAGTATTAGGGGCATTAGTGGTAGGGTAACCAAAGCACATAAACCCAAGGTAAGTATAGTAGCAAGTCCTAATTGCAATCTGGGAACACCCAAGAGGACAGTATGTGACCGGTCAAAATATATTAATGCATTAAAGTGTCTGTTCACCAATGCCAGAAGTCTGCCAAGCAAAATAGGTGAGTTGGAAGCTCTGGTGCATGAGGAGCGCTATGATGTAATCGGTATTGCTGAAACTTGGCTTCATTCCTCACATGACTGGGCTATTAATATTCCTGGCTATGCACTCTTTCGGAAAGACAGGGTAAAAAGGAAAGGTGGAGGGGTCTGTCTCTATGTGAGAAGTGATCTCAAAGCGAGTGTGAAAGAGGACCTGGTGGATGGAGAGTGTGATGAGGCTGAAGCATTATGGGTGGAACTGCATACAGATGTGCGTAGTTCAAAGCTAATCATTGGAGTTTGTTATAGACCACCCAATGTTAATGAGGAGGTGGAGACTCGGCTCCTTGCACAGATAGAAAGGGCTGCAAGGGCTGGCATGGTGATAATAATGGGGGATTTTAACTACCCAGAAATTGACTGGAGTAATGGAACTGCTGGGACAGTTAAAGGGCAAAAACGTATAAACCTATTGCAGGACAATTTTATGGTCCAGTTTATTGAGGCCCCAACTAGGAATGATGCTCTGTTGGACCTGGTAATCTCAAACCATGAAGAGCGTATTACTAATGTTCAGATAAAGGAACACCTGGGTAGCAGTGACCAGAACATGATTTCATTTGATGTTAGTTGTAAGCAGAAATCACATACGGGAAAGATAAAAACACTTAATTTCAAGAGAGCAAATTTTCCAAGGATGAGTGCTGCTCTCCAGGACTTAGACTGGGAAGGAATATTGGCATCAATGGGCACAGAACAGAAATGGGAATTCTTCAAATAGACTGTTTGTGAACTCACTGCAAAGTATATTCCCATGGGCAATAAGTTTAAAAGGCTAAAAATAAAACCTGTGGCTCACTGCCAAAGTTAAAAAAGCTATAAACTATAAGAAAAGAGCTTTTAAAAAATATAAAAATGAGGGAACACTAGTGTAATTTAAATGTTACAAAGAATATAACAGGATATGTAAAAAGGAAATCAAGGATGCAAAAATTCAAAATGAACGACAGATTGCAAAAGATAGTAGGACAAACCCCCAAAAATTCTTCAAATATATTAATAGTAAAAAGGTCAAGTCTGAGCATGTAGGCCCTTTACAAAATAATCTAGAGTGGGTGACTGGGGACAAAGAGAAGGCTAATTTATTAAATACTTTCTTCAGTTCTGTGTATACAAAGGAGCATGGGGGAGCTCATGTCCAAAATGGGGGTGGTAGTGACACAGCCCCAAATCCACAATGGCTCAAAAGTGATATGGTCCAGAAATATTTAGATGGAATAAAGGTGGATAAAGCACCTGGACCAGATGGCATCCACCCACGGATCCTAAAATAATTGAGCTCTGTAATTTCAAAGCCATTATATTTAATTTTTGGGGACTCATTAATGACAGGAATAGTACCACTGGATTGGCGCAGGGCCAATGTGGTGCCTATATTTAAAAAGGGAATTAAGTCTTAACCAAGTAACTATAGACCTGTTAGTTTAACTTCTATAGTTGGGAAAATACTGGAGAGATTAATAAAAGACCACATAGATGAGTTCTTGCTGGAAAAAAACTATTTAACCACTTAACGACCGCCCACCGCCGATTTACGTCGGCAGAATGGCACGGACAGGCAGAATCACGTAGATCTACGTGATCGCCTTTGTGCAGTTGGGGGGTCCATCCGGACCCCCCTTCACTGCAGTGAGCGGCCGTTAAGTGTTCGGGAGCGATCAGGCATGAGGGGGCGGCTGCTCGATTCCGCCCCCCCCCTCGCGATCGCTCCCGGCCAATGAAAATGCTTCCTCCGCCATGTGATGTAAACAAGGCTGGAGGAAGTGATGTCATCTCCCTCGCCGCGGTCTTTCCGTTCCCGGCGCCGAGCAGAGAAGAAGCAGGTTAGTGCACCAACAGTCCACTGACACGTAGGTACACATAGGCACACAAATCACCCCCCAGTCACCCCCAGATCACCCCCCAGGTCACCCTAAAGCCCCCAATCACAGTGTCACTGATTGCAGTGATCATTTATTTTACTGATCACTGCATTTAGTGTCATCTGTGATTGTAAAAAGTTGCAGGGCAGTTAGGATTAGGCCCCTTTAGGTCCAGGGTAGCCCCCTAACCCCCCCTAATAAAGGTTTAACCCCTTGATCACCCCCCAGGTAACCCTTTCACCCCCTAACTTCAGCGTCACTAAGCGATTGTTTTTCCGATCGCTGTATTCGTGTCGCTGGTGTTTTAGATGGGCAGTTATTTTTTTTTAGGTTCGCCGCAGGTTTTTATTAGTGTCAGGTACCCCCATATATTATTTTAACCCCCTGATTGCACCTAGAGTTAACCCTTTCACCAGTGATCGCCGTATAAGCGTCACTGGTGTCACTGGTTAGCCAGTAAGTAATTTAGTTATTTAGGTTACCCGTCAGGTTTTTATATAGTGTCAGGTACCCCCATATTTAACCTAATAAAGGTTTTAACCCCCTGATTGCCCCTAGTTAACCCTTTCACCAGTGATCACCATATAAAGGTTACGGGTGACGCTGGTTGATTAGTTTGCTTTTTATAGCATCAGGGCACCCGCCGTATATAACCCAATAAAGGTTTAACCCCCCTGATCGCCCGGCGGGTGAGATCAATTAGGTTTTAGCGCCAGAGAGGGTCTGCGTCGCCCCAGGCAGTGTTAGGTTAGTGACAGTAACGCTAACACCCACGCGCAAAGCATACACCCCCCTTAGTGGTATAGTATCTGATCAGATCTGATCAGATCTATACTAGCATCCCCAGCGGTTTAGGGTTCCCAAAAACGCAGTGTTAGCGGGATCAGCCCAGATACCTGCTAGCGCCTGCGTTTAGCCCCTCCGCCCAGCCCAGCCCAGCCCACCCAAGTGCAGTATCGATCGATCACTGTCACTTACCAAACACAACACACATAACTGCAGCGTTCGCAGTGCTTGGTTTTTGGGGCCCTGTACGCGGCTAGGCTCCCAAAAAGTCCCACACATGTGGTATCCCCGTACTCAGGAAAAGCAGCAGAATGTATTTTGGGGTGCAATTCCACATATAACCATGGCATGTGTGAGCAATATATCATTTAGTGACAACTTTTTGTACATTTTTTTTTTCTTTTTGTCATTATTCAATCATTTGGGACAAAAAAAAAAATATTCAATGGGGTCAACATGCCTCTCAGCAAATAGCTTGGGGTGTCTACTTTCCAAAATGGGGTCATTTGGGGGGGTTTTGTGCCATCTTGGCATTTTATGGCCTTCAAAACTGTGATAGGTAGTGAGGAGTGAAATCAAAAATTTATGCCCTTAGAAACCTTGAAGGCGGTGCTTGGTTTTTGGGGTCCCGTACGCGGCTAGGCTCCCAAAAAGTCCCACACATGTGGTATCCCCGTACTCAGGAGAAGCAGCAGAATGTATTTTGGGGTGTAATTTCACATATAACCATGGCATGTGTGAGCAATATATCATTTAGTGACAACTTTGTGCAAAAAAAAAAACAGTTTGTCATATTCCCGCAACTTGTGGCAAAATATAAAATATTCCATGGACTGAACATGCCTCTCAGTAAATAGCTTGGGGTGTCTACTTTCCAAAATGGGGTCATTTGGGGGGGTTTTGTGCTATTTTGGCATTTTATGGCCTTCGAAACTGTGATAGGTAGTGAGGAGTGAAATCAAAAATTTGCGCCCTTAGAAATCCTGAAGGCGGTGCTTGGTTTCCGGGGTCCCGTACGTGGCTAGGCTCCTAAAAAGTCCCACACATGTGGTATCCCCGTTCTCAGGAGAAGCAGCAGAATGTATTTTGGGGTGCAATTCCACATATAACCATGGCATGTGTGAGCAATATATCATTTAGTGACAACTTTTTGTAATTTTTTATTTTTTTTTGTCATTATTCAATCACTTGGGACAAAAAAAAAAAAAATATTCAATGGGCTCAACATGCCTCTCAGCAATTTCCTTGGGGTGTCTACTTTCCAAAATGGGGTCATTTGGGGGGGGGTTTGTACTGCCCTGCCATTTTAGCACCTCAAGAAATGAGATAGGCAGTCATAAATTTAAAGCTGTGTAAATTTCAGAAAATGTACCCTAGTTTGTAAACGCTATAACTTTTGCGCAAACCAATAAATATACGCTTATTGACATTTTTTTTACTAAAGACATGTGGCTGAATACATTTTGGCCTAAATGTATGACTAAAATTGAGTTTATTCGATTTTTCTTATAACAAAAAGTAGAAAATATCTTTTTTTTTCAAAATTTTCGTTCTTTTTCCATTTATATCGCAAAAAATAAAAATCGCAGAGGCAATCAAATACCATTAAAAGAAAGCTCTATTTGTGGGAAGAAAAGGACGCAAATTTCATTTGGGTACAACATTGCATGTCCGCACAATTTACAGTTAAAGCAGCGCAGTGCCGAATCCCAAAAACAGGCTTGGTCCTAATGGTCCGAAATGGTCCGGGGCTTAAGTGGTTAAGCAACAGACAGCATGGGTTCATGAAAGACAGAAGTTGTCAGACAAACCTGATTTATTTTTATTAAGAGGTAAGTAAAACCTTGGACAGAGGCGTGGCTGTGGACGTGGTATACTTGGATTTTGCAAAAGCGTTCGATACAGTTCCCCACACACGGCTCATGTGTAAGGTAAAGTCTACAGGATTGGAAATATCAGTTTGTAAATGGATAGAAAACTGGCTAAAAGACAGAATTCAGAGAGAAGTGGTTAATGATTCTTACTCTGAATGGTCCAAGGTTATCAGTGGTGTACCCCAAGGTTCAGTGCTGGGACCCTTACTTTTTAATATCTTTATAAATGATATTGGGTCTGAGATCAAAAGTAGCATTTCTGTCTTTGCAGATGACACTAAGCTATGCAGTGGAATAACGTCCTTACAGGATGTCTCCAATTTACAAGCCGACCTCAATGCTCTGTCTAATTGGGCGACAATGTGGCAGATGAGGTTTAATGTTGATAAATGTAAAGTTATGCACTTGGGGGCTAAGAATATGAATGCATCATACATACTAGGGGGAATACAACTGGGGGGATCCGTAGTGGAGAAGGATCTGGGGGTTTTGGTAGACCATAAGCTCAATAATGGCATGCAATGCCAAGCTGCGGTTTCCAAAGCGAGCAAAGTCCTTTCTTGTATTAGGAGAGGTATGGACTCCAGAGAGAGAGATATAATTTTGCCCCTATACAAATCATTAGTAAGACCTCATCTGGAATATGCAGTTCAGTTTTGGGCCCCAGTTCTCAAAAAGGATATTGGGGAACTGGAGAAAGTGCAGAGAAGGGCAACCAAACTGATAAGAGGCATGGAGGAGCTCAGCTATGAGGAAAGATTAGAGGAACTGAATTTATTCTCTCTTGAGAAGAGGAGATTGAGGGGGGATATGATCAACATGTACAAATATATAAGGGGTCCATATAGTGAACTTGATGTTGAATTATTCACTTTACGGTCAACACAAAGGACAAGGGGGCACTCTTTGCGTCTAGAGGAAAAGAGATTTCACCTCCAAATACGGAAAGGTTTCTTCACAGTAAGAGCTGTGAAAATGTGGAATAGACTCCCTGCAGAGGTGGTTCTGGCCAGCTCAGTAGATTGCTTTAAGAAAGGCCTGGATTCTTTCTTAAATGTACATAATATAACTGGGTACTGACATTTATAGGTAAAGTTGATCCGGGGAATATCCGATTGCCTCTCGGGGGATCAGGAAGGAATTTTTTCCCCTGCTGTAGCAAATTGGATCATGCTCTGCTGGGGTTTTTAGCCTTCCTCTGGATCAACTGTGGGTATAGAATTGGGTATATGGGATTGTACGATATTTCTTTTTTTTTTTTATGGTTGAACTGGATGGACTTGTGTCTTTTTTCAACCTGACTAACTATGTAACTATGTAACTATGCCAGTGTCATTTACACAGTAATCAGTGCATTTTTATAGCACTGGTCGCTGTATAAATGACAATGGTCGCAAAATAGCGTCAAAAGTGTCGCAGATCGCTGCCATAACTAGTCCAAAAAAAAATTAATAAAAATGCCATAAAACTATCCCCTATTTTGTAGACACTATAACTTTTGCGCAAACCCATCAGTATACGCTTATTGCGATTTTTTTACCAAAAATATGTAGAAGAATACATATCGGCCTAAACGGAGGAAAAAATTGGCTTTTTCATAGATTTTTTGGTGATATATATTAAAGCAAAAAAAATATTGTTTTTTTTTCAAAATTGTTGCTCTTTTGTTGTTTATAGCGCAAGAAATAAAAAAACCACAGAGGTGATCAAATACCACCAAAAGAAAGTTCCATTTGTGGGGGAAAAAAGGACGTCAATTTTGTTTTGGTGCAACGTCGCATGACCGCGATATTGTCAGTTAAAGCGACGCAGTGCCGAATCGCAAAAAATGGCCTGGTCATTGGGCAGCCAAATCCTCCGGGGCTGAAGTGGTTAAAGGGTCAGCGCACGCAGACAGATAATGTAAAGCCTAAATCCATGTTAAATGTCCCATTAAAGGAGTTGTAAAGGCAGAAGGTTTTTTATCTTAATGTATTCTATGCGTTAAGATAAAAAGCCTTCTGTGTGCAGCAGCTGCCCCAGCACCCCCTAATCCTTACCTGAGCCCCCTCTCTGTCCAGTGATGTTCACGAATCCCTCGGCTGACTGGAACTCTCCCTCCTGATTGGCTGAGACAGAGCAGCGGTGCCATTGGCTCCCACAAAGTCAGTTAGTCAATCGGGGGGGGGGGGCTAAACGGCAGCTCGGGGTCTGAATGGACACAGAGCTGCAGCTCGGCTTGGGTGCTCCCATAGCAAGCTGCTTGCTGTGGGGGCACACAGCAGGAGGGAGGGGTCAGGAGAAGCAAAGAGGGACCTGAGAAGAGGAGGATCTGGGTTGCTCTGTGTAAAACCAACTGCACAGAAGAGGCAAGTATAACATGTTTGTAATTTATTTTTATTTTTTTAAAACAAGACTTTACAAGACTTTACAATCACTTTAAATATTTTGTTTGGGTCAAGCTGGCCTAAACAAACTATTTACTGTGCCAAAAGGTGCGCTTGCTGGGCGCACTGTATGTAGCCTCAATTACACAATTTTACCCCACCCCCAACCAGTAAGTGATTGGACAGTGAAAGAAAAAGCAGCAGCTCAATAAGCTCATCTCCCTGTCACTTTGCTTTTTCCCCTCTCTGAGTGCCGCTTGCTAGCAAATGAGTACTGCAGCACAGCCGCCGTTCTCCTTGTGATGCTTTCCATATGCCAGTCCGAGCTCTGCTGTGCAGTGGACTGCAAGAGGCCGATACCAAGTCAAATTCATAATTACCCTGCTTGCCTTAAAAAAATATGTAGCGGGGTCTCCTTTAAGGCCCGGGACTACGTTACCCAGAACCCCGTTTGGCACCCAGAGTGCAATTGGCCACCGCAGAGACTCATGGGAGGGGCTATTTAAGAAGGAGGCGAGGCGGAGCTCGGCCTCTTTGGACACCGCGCTGCAAGCAACAGTTTCTTCCTGTGCGGATCTGCTGCAGTGCAAGGCCTGAAGCCTGGGGCCTTGCGCAACTTCCGAAGAGCCTTCCACCCCACTGCGGAGCCTGGGTGGCACCAGACTGGTCGAGTGAGGACATCAGTTAGATCGGGGACCCGATTGTTGCAGACGCTGTGTGCGGAGACACAGCAGGTGGAAGTCCCGGACTGGGATCGCGTCCGGAGTGGTGAGCGAGCACTTGCTCAAGCCAATAGACGTTACCGTGTTTAGGCCTATAGACTGCCTTGGCCCACCGATCGTTAGTTTGTTGCTCCACTAGGAGACCAGTAGCAGGACAGAGTTAAAGGGTCTCCAGTATAGTGTTCCTTGGGACTGCCTACTTGTGGATTACAAATACTGTTTCATCAAGTGCACCACCGAAAGTTTGCATGCTAAGAAATCCTAATGAAAAGACTGAGATTTCTTCTATGTCAGGCCTGACCCGGGAGGGGAGATAGAATATTGTTTAGTGCGCCATAGGGCGCGTACACCATAATAGCTGCGTGCGGTGGGTTACCGCGCTGGGCCATTGTTGTGTGCTACACTTATTGCTGCAAGGCTCTGTAAGCAAGTTGCATGTGTTTTGTTCTGCCTATGCCTTTTGATATAAAAAGCAAAACTGTTAAGCCCTGTACACACGATCGGTTTAACCGATGAAAACCGTCTGATGGATTGTTTTCATCAGACAAACCGATCGTGTATGGGCCCCATCGGTCTTTTTTCCATCGGTTTTAAAAAATAGAACATGTTTTAAATTTTTCCGATGGATAAAAAAACGATCGAAAACTCAGATCGTCTACGGGCAAGTCCATCGGATAAAAAACCCACGCATGCTCAGAATCAAGTCGACGCATGCTCAGAAGCAATGAACTTCATTTTTCTCGGCTCATCAGAGTGTTTTACGTCATCGCGTTTGGAACCGTCGGTTTTTTGACTGATGGTGTGTAGGCAAGACTGATGGAAGTCAGCTTTATCAGATTTCTGATGGACAAAACCATCGGATTAGAATCCATAGGATATCCGATAGTGTGTACGAGGCTTTATATTTGATCTCTCGCCTCAGTGTGTTGTCTTACTGCAAAAGAGATTGCCCCTTGCAATACTATTGAATGTGATATAAGTTTAACCCTAGACTAACTGTGCCAGAGTGGGTCGAGTAAGATTGCCGGGGGTTGGCGGTGCTGTATACAGGGCCCGAAATCAAACCAGCGGCTCTCTTAACTGGGGGTAGCGCTACAAATAAAATAAATGTAATGATGTATTCATGCACACAGAATGTAAAAGCGGGCAAAAGCATTGGGGCCCGCTTTCTTGGGACTGGGGCCACCTGTCCCCTCTCTGTTTAGTAAGGGGTTGAGGAAGAATAGGCCAGGGGAGGGGCGGTACTGTTCCTTTAAATTATATTGCAGGTGTGAGCAAGCCAATAGTGGGCCAGAGAAGGTTCTGGTTCCCCCAGGAGGATATTTAAGGGCCGCAGAGGGTCCTGGACGTCCTCTGCAGCGGCCCGGAAAGAAGGAAGAAGAGCTGCACGTACCGGTAAATGGAGGACCTGATCCGCGGATTCGTGGAGCGAGCAGAGAGCCGGGGGGGGGGGGGGGGGGAGAAGCCTGGCTGCGGCGGTGCCTGGAGATGTCCCTGGAGGAAGACGTGCCATCGGTGGTGGAGGAAGCGGCACAGCAGCATGACGGCGGAGCGGCGGTGTCTTCCCCTAGGCGACTTACACGGCGAAGTATACCCCCGGAGCGGCAGACGAGGGAGGACGAGTGCCGTAACCCCGCGGCCAGTGCGGGGGCAGGCGGCAAAGAAACGGAGCCCGGGCGGCGGCCTGGGCAGAAGAAGAGACGTCAGTCGCAGTCCCCTGCGAGAAGGCGGGGCGGGAGCTCTGTGCCTCAGGGGGGAAGACGCAGGAAGATGGCGCCGCCTACCGCAGCGGGCGCCGGACATCAGGCTGCAGCTTCCACTCAGCTGCTGGCTCTGCAGGATGCCCTGGTTCCAGGCACCGTATTCGGCATGGTGCAGCCAGGACTGGAGGCGTCAGCACGTGCTACAGCAACACCTATGGTGCTGACAGGTCAAGGGTCAGCCTCTGTTCCAGAGAGTCAAGTTTCTGTACCAGCTACGGTGCAGTTTCCACTGCCCGTCCCATCACCAGCCTTGCTTTCAGGTCCTGTGGCAACTCCGGTGCCAGCTCTGATATCTGGTCCAGTACCAGGTCCAGCACCAGTACCAGCTCCAGCGGCGCAGGGTGAGTTAAGAAATAATGTAACACCTGATGTAATGGTTTACCTGTCAGCTATCTCTTCTGCTCTTTCTGCTGCTGGTATCCCTATTCCTGCTTTCCCTGATGCTGCACCCACACTGGTTTCTACTGCTGGTTCTTTTCATACCTCTCCTATTACTAACCCAGTGTCAGACAGTTTGCTAGGTTGCGCGATATACAGCCCTGAGTTGCGCTCGCCTAGGGAGACGGCTAGAAGGTCAGTCCCGGAGGTGAGTATGAAAGAAGTATTGCCATGTGAGATGTCCCCCTTAGGTTATCACTTACCAGGGTCAGTGAAGGAAAAAATTTGGGCTGGGGAGTTTGTGGATATGCTATCCCCTCCTTCCGGCGGCTAAGGATTTTATTTTTAAAACGGAAAAGAGGGGGGAGGATAGGCAGGAGGAGGATAGGCGCAGGCCGGTGGCTCGCTCTTTTAATAACTGGTTACAGGCATTTTTTGTTTTTGCCAGTGTATTGGTTGAGAAACGGCCGGAGTTGAGCGGGGGCCTTTTTCAACATATGGATCACGTGTTGGAGGCCTATAAAAGTTTTGGCGGTTTGGGCTGGTACTTCTACGACGAATCCTTCCGCCAGAAACTGGCGGTACATCAGTCTTTGAGGTGGGGGATGAAGGACGTGGGCTTATGGCTTAGCCAGAGGTGCTTTCTGAGGAACGATCAGGTTAAGTCGAGCCAGGGTACCCCAGGTACCCCGGGGTACCGCAGAGGTTGTTGCTTCGCCTTTAACGAAAGTTCGTGCCGTTTTAACGCGGCATGCAAGTATAGGCACGAGTGCTCGGTCTGTGCAGGGCCCCACCCGATGGTGAAATGTTTTCGGAAGTCAGCGCCGCCGTCTTCCAGGGATACTTTTCCAAAGAGCCTGCACGCCGGTGAGGCTGGGAAACATGCGCCCCTGGTTGGATCTGTACCCAAACAGGGAGAAGGCGCTTTTATTAATTGACGGTTTTTCATTCGGTTTTCCCCTTCCGGTGTTCTCAGGCAAAGGTTGTACGTTTATGGAGAATTTGAAGTCCGTCCGGCGCTTTCCGGAGGTGGTACGGGAGGAGGTTTTGAAAGAAATAGCGGAGGGGCGGATGGCAGGGCCTTTTTCTGCGCCGCCTTTTCCTAATTTCCGGATCTCACCAATTGGGGTAGTGCCTAAAAAGGAGCCGAACGCCTTCCGTTTGATTCAGCACCTCTCTTTCCCTAAGGGGGGCTCGTTGAATGATGACATCGACGTTAATTCATGCTCGGTGGTTTATGCGACATTTGAAGAAGCCATTGTCAAGATTAAGGCACAAGGCCGGGGGGCGCTTGTGGCAAAAGCAGACATCAAGTCGGCTTTTCGGCTCTTGCCCATTGCTCCGGCGGCGTTCAGTTCATTGGGATTTTGTTTCGAGGGTGCTTATTTTTTCGACAAATGCCTACCAATGGGGTGCTCCCTGTCTTGTACATATTTTGAGTCATTTTCCACGTTCCTGCATTGGGTAGTGAGTTTTGAGGCAGGTCAGGACACGGTGGTACATTATTTAGACGATTTTTTGTTTGTAGGACCAGCGGAATCTACGCTTTGTTCCCGTCTATTGCATTTATTCACAGTGTTGGCAGGCCATTTTGGTGTTCCTCTGGCGAGGGAGAAGACTTGTCTACCGACAACGCAGATGGAATTCCTAGGAATTCAACTGGACACGGAGGCTATGGAATTTAGCCTGCCTATGGCAAAGGTGGTAAGGACGCGGAATCTTATCGCCTTTTTCTTGAGACGCCGGAAGGTGCTGTTGAAAGAAATGCAATCGTTACTAGGCCTGCTGGCCTTAGCTTGCAAGATCATGCCGGTAGGTAGGATCTTTTCGCGACGATTGTATCTCGCTACTTCGGGCTTGAAGTCCCCGTCCGCACACATCAGGTTGACGGGAACGCTTAAGGACGACTTGCTGGTATGGGCCGATTTCTTGGCGGATTTCAATGGTAGATCCTTTTTTCAGTCGGATTTTATTTTTGCTCCAGATTTTCGTTTATTTACCGACGCGGCGGGTTCCAAGGGTTTTGGGGCAGTTTGGGGGTCACATTGGAGTTGTGGTGCCTGGCCAGAGTCCTGGGTCCACAAGAAGGCTACAAGGAACATTGTGCTCCTTGAGCTATTTCCGGTGCTGGTGGCAGTCTCGCTGTGGGGCCATTTCTTTGCCAATAAGCGGATTTTGGTGGAAACCGACAATAAAGGGGTCCTTTTCGCAATCAACTGTCTTTCTTCCGGTTCTCTGTTTGTAGTCAAAATCCTGCGTCATTTGGTTTTTTATGCCTGAAGTTTAATATATGGCTTAAGGCACGGTATACGCCAGGAGTGCTGAATGTGATCGCGGATTCTCTTTCCCGTTTCCAGATGCAGCGTTTTCGCCGGTTGCTGCCGGAGGCGGACGAGGTAGGCACACCGTGCCCGGATTACCTGTGGGATTTGATCTAACACCGGTTTTGGAGGTTATTAGGCAATCAGTTGCCCCGCATACATGGGTGGATTATTCTGCTGCATGGAGGAAATGGGTGGCGTTTGCCGGCTGTACGGGTTTTGCCTGGGACGCACCCTCAGAATCGGCTATTTTGGCTTTTCTGGTTTCTTTGATGGAACGGCGGTTGTCGCACAGTTACATTGCAAAGACGCTGGCCGGGGTATCCTTTTTCTTGCGTCTGCGGCAGCTCCCGCCTTGCTCTAGTTTTTTCTCAGTAAAACAGGCTTTGAAGGATTACAAAAACCACAATTTTACCCCAGATGGACGGAGGCCCATTGGTCGGTTATTACTAAGACGGATTTGCGAGGCGACATTGGTGGTGTGTTTTACGGAGTATGAGGCATTACTATTCCAAACCGCCTTTGTGTTGGCCTATTTTGGAGCTTTTCGGGTCTCGGAATTGCTTCCAGGTTCCAAGACGTGTTCGCGGGGCATGTTAGCTGAGCATGTGCTAGTAGAGGATGGGAGGGTGTATCTTTTCCTGCGGCAGTCTAAAAGGGACCAGATGGGTCGTGGGGAATGGGTGTCGTTATCAGCAGGCGAGGATAGCTCGCTGTGCCCGGTGGTGGTGGTTAGCCATTTTTTGGTGGTGCGTCCTCGGGGGGATGGCCATTTTCTGATACATAGGGATCGGTCCCCGGTCACTAAGTATCAATTTACATATGTACTACAGCGCTGCATGGCACATTTAGGTCTGGACAAATTAAAGTTTTCCTCTCATTCTTTTAGGATAGGGGCTGCGTCTGACGCAGCTGAGCAGGGTCTCCCGGCTTCGGCCATTATGGGTTTGGGTAGATGGTCGTCCAATTGTTTCAAGCGTTATGTCAGACCTAATCTCTCTTTTTAATCCATAGGCTTTCATCATTATGTATGGATTCTGGGCCATTCCTATATCGTCTGGGCACAAAAGCGTGCGGCTCAGCGTAGGTATTCAACGAATCTGTCCTTACAGCCGGAATCCTTCACTCTATTTTGGAAAGGTGTGCGGGGCATGAGGTGGCACCAGCTGTACTGTCATTTATCACGATTATGTCAGGTTTGGCCCCTCCCCTCAATATTAATAGTGCATTTGGGTGGGAATGATATAGGAAACACCCGAACATTAGAGTTGTTGGCCTCAGTTAAAAGGGATCTTTATCGTTTTCATTTAACTTCCCCAGGTACAACCATCGTATTCTCGGAGATAGTGCCGCGCATGTGTTGGCTATCTTCTCCGTTGCATAGGGTGATGGAAAAAATGAGGAAGAGGATTAATCGGGCAATGGCTAAATTTATGCCGTCCTTGGGAGGTTTTGCGTATCGGCACGTGGATCTGGAGGGGGGGATCCCAGGCCTGTACCGGCAGGATGGGGTCCATCTTTCGGATGTGGGTTCCGATATATTTAATCTCGGTTTACAATACTGTATTGAGAGGGCCGCGTATGTGGGGTAGGCCGGGCTTGTTGCTCAAGTCCGGCTGGTGGGGACATTTTTGGTGATGTTACAGTGATACTGCCCGAGTTCCAAAAACTGGGCAGAGTTTATGTGAATGATTTATGGTTTTTGTATTATTATACAAGTTTCAATTATAATGGTTGTGTTGAGAATTGTGTTAAACCAATAAAGTGTCGCGGCCTTTTTTATGCCAAAATAAGCATGTGGTGGTGTTGGTTTGTGGGGTTGTATCTGGGGTTTTAGGTAGGGGGTGAGTGTGGCCTACAGTCCCATGGCATTTATTTGCGTCTTTTATATCTGCTTGAAGTTCAGCTCTACAATCCTTGTGATATCCGTTTGATCTGGAGAGGTCCTTTCTTCATGTATGTAGCGGGGGTCCCAAATTTAGGGGGCTATGTTAAATTTAGGGGTGATTCAAGTGGTAGTTGCCTCGGATCTTCCAATTTATTGGACTCTGCTCTGCTGCTGTTTTCATCTGGCGTGCAGTTCCCCTTAGAAGTATGGGTGGCGCTGTCACTTGTACGCGGGGTTGAACCACAGGTGATGGAGTGACGATTGGGTGTCCTCTCTCGGCAGCCGTGCAGTGGGCGTGAGCTACCCGCTGTGCATGCCGGGAGAGGGTACAAAAGGGGCAGACGCCATTGGTCAGGGTATACTTGCTACCCCGGGGACCTGTACCCGGGGTAACCTACGGTTCTGGAGTCCAAGTTCTAGTGCATGGCCCTCCAGGCCATGGGGCCACGTGTGCCCCAGTTCCAGGCACCTTTAGTCCTGGGACTGCGACTTCAGCCCTGGGCCCAGCACCTTTAGCTGGAGCCCACTTCGGGGAGGAATAATCTCAGGGTGCCGCATTGCGAGGGGACCCGCATCTGGAAGAGGAGGCTGGGGGAGGACCGTTCCGAAGGACTGGTGAGAGATCACAGTGAAGGAAGGGGCCCAGTAACACTCTGGAGGGATGTCATCCGTCCGAAAAGGGATCTAACAACGTAACCATTAGGTGGTTCAGGACACTATAGATTCTGTGGCAGGGGATCTCCCGATCGCATCTATTAAGGGAATCTGATTTGACTTTTCGAGTAACATGCCGGCTGCTGGTGCCATTGGGTGACTATCCGGGTGAGCTATACCCACTCGGGATCGAGTGGCGAAGAAGCCAGGAGTGTCTGAATCTGATCTGTCCTAACACCTTTCTCTCTTCTCAACTTTGTGGTTATTCATGCATAAGGAAAATAAACTCTACGTTGGAGTTGCTACTGGTGTGGACCTTGGAGTTACTGGGGGTATAGAGACTGGTCCTTTACATCCTAAGGGACGAGAACCAACTTTGAGGAGAACCTTGCTGCAAGACCTGTAAGTTACAAGTGTGCTTAACCTCTGCAAACCAGAGGGTACGGGCATGGTGGCACGGCGTGCCTTTTCCTCTTGTGAGTGAGCCAAGGATAGTGAGGGGAGGGGCGTTCTGTGTGCTACATGTAGAATTGTGGTGATACACAACATGAGAAGCCAATGGGCATTTATTGGAGGTCCAAGCTGTTTTTGCTGCACAGGAGCCCATTATATGTCAGCCATAAAACTGCTGGGGCTCTCATTACCATGCCAGCAGGAAAGAAAATAATTACACCTACCACAAAATTACTACAATTAAGCGTAAACTTGCAGGCTAATTTTTTTTTTTATAGGCATAAATTTAAAAATATATATATATAAAATTTTGTAGCTTGATTTACAGCAAGCCTCAGCAAATACAAAGCGCTCTTGTCTGCTTAAGATGAAAAACATGGCTGCTACTTTTTTATGCTTTCAGGCTGCCAGAGGAAATGTCATTATTGACTCAATTATATACGGACTCGCTGAGTACCTGATTTAATACAGGAGTCTTTGTGCGGCTGGCAGCCTGTGTGCCAAGCAGACACAATTCATTATGAATGCGCCCGGCAAAATGTAGCCGTATGCCTGCTCCAGAAGTACAGAATGGCTCATTGTCAGATCTCCCCATGCCGTCTGTTTTATCTCTACATCCTAATGTAAGGCCAAGCGACATGGCTGATTTCAAAGCAAAGTCCAGTTGTTCAAGCTGTATAACCAGAAAACGTCTCCCGGTGACCACTAGACATGCTGCCGATATACCGCACAAAAGTCGCATTGCTCTGGACTGTTGCTACAACACGTGAATGTGGGGGAGATTTATTAAAAACTGGGGAGTTGCAAAATCTGCTGCAGCTTTGCCTAAAAACCATTTACAGTACCATGAAAAAGTATTCACACACCTTGAAATTTTCCACATTTTGTCATGTTACATCCAAAAACGTAAATGTATTTTAATGGGATTTTATGTGATAGACCAACACAAAGTGGCACATAATTGTGAAGCGGAAGAAAAATGATTTTCAAATGTTATTTTTTTTAAAACGATTAGGGCGGTGCCATTGCTGACAATTGCCGCCGATTTGGCATGCGATTTGACATGTTAAATTGCATGCCAAATCACACCAATGTGAACCAGGGCTTACTCTGATACCCCCAACTAAAATCTAGTGGAACCAAATGCCTTTAGAAGTCACCCAATTAGTAAATAGAGTCCACCTGTGTGTAATTTAATGTCATTATAAATACAGCTGTTCTGTGAAGCCCTCAGAGGTTTGTTAGAGAACCTTTGTGAACAGCATCATGAAGGCCAAGGAACACCCCAGACAGGTCAGGGATAAAGTTGTAGAGAAGTTTAAAGCAGGGATAGGTTATAAAAAAAATATCCCAAGCAACATCTCACCGAGCACTGTTCAATCCATCATCCGAAAATGGAAAAGAGAATAGCACAACTACAAACCTACCAAGACATGACCGTCCATCTAAACTGACAGGCTGGGCAAGAAGAGCATTAATCAGAGAAGCAGCCAAGAGGCCCATGGTAACTCTGGAGGAGCTGCAGAGAATCTGTCCACAGGACAACTATAAGGCCTCGTACACACCATAGTTTTTCCCGTCGGGAAAACTGCCATGTTTTCTTTTGGCCGGGAAAACCGGCCGTGTGTATGCTTCATAGCAGTTTTCCCGACAGGAAAACTGCGGTGAAAAAAATTAGAACGTGTTTTATTTTTTCCCGTCGCGAATCGCTGTGTTTTTTTTCCCTCACAGTTTTCCTATGGGGAAACACTGCGAGGGAGCATACACACGGCCGGTTTTCCCGACCAAAGCTCTCCTTGCACTTTTCCTGTCGGGAAAACCGGCTGTGTGTACAGGGGAAAAAGTGACCAAGCCGGTTCTCCCGGCGGGTCTTTTGACCGCTGGGAAAACCGATGGTGTGTACAAGGCATTAGTCGTGCACTCCACAACTCTGGCCTTTATAGAAGAGTGGAAAAAAGAAAGCCATTGTTGAAAAAAAGCCATAAGAAGTCCCGTTTGCGAGTAGCCATGTGGGGGACACAGCAAACTTGTGGAAGAAGGTGCTCTGGTCAGATGAGACCAAAAAACTGAACTTTTTGGCCTAAAAGCAAAAACACCATATGTGACAGAAAACTAACACTGCACATCACCCTGAACACACCATCCCCACTGTGAAACATGGTGGTGGCAGCATCGTGTTGTGGGGATGCTTTTCTTTAGCAGGAACAGGGAAGCTGGTCAGAGTTGATGGGAAGATGAATGGAGCCAAATACAGGGCAATGGTTCACCTTCCAGCAGGACAACGACCCTAAACATACAGCCAGAGCTACAATGGAATGGTTTAGATCAAAGCATATTTATGTGTTAGAATGGCCCAGTCAAAGTCCAGGTCTAAATCCAATTGAGAATCTGTGACAAGACTTGAAAGTTGCTGTTCACAGACGCTCTCCATCCAATCTGACAGAGCTTGAGCTATTTTGCAAACAAGAATGGGCAAAAAATTTGCACTCTAGATGTGCAAAGCTGGTAGAGACATCCCCAAAAAGACTTGCAGCTGTAATTGCAGCAAAAGGTGGATCTACAAAGTAATGACTCAGGGCCCAGGGGGGCGGAACACAAAATGCACACCACACTTTTCACATATTTGTGAAAAGAATTGAAAACCATTTATCATTTTCCTTCCACTTCACAATTATGTGCCACTTTGTGTTGGTCCATCACATAAAATCCCAATAAAATACATTTACATTTTTCGTTGTAACATGACAAACTGGAAAATTTCAAGGGGTATTAATACTTGTTCAAGGCATTGTAGCTTTCAGGTTTTATTGTCAAAGCTCAATTGAACAATCTGAAGTTAGAAGCTGATTGGCTACCATACCCAGTTGCACCAGATTCTGAGTGCTCCAGTTTAAGTTAAAGCGGTGTTCCACCCAAAAATAGAACTTCCGCTTTTCGGAATCCTCCCCCCCTCCATGGTCACATTTGGCACCTTTCAGGGGGAGGGGGGTGCAGATACCTGTATAAAAACAGGTATTTGCACCACTTCCGTGTATTGACTCCCGTGGGAGGAACGCCTCTTCGCGTCACCACCACCCTCCCCCCCCGCTGTTTTCTGGGAAACACACTGCTCCCAGGAGATAGCGGGGACCAGTGAAAAGGCGCTGGCGCAACTCGCGCATTGAAGACGCAACGCTTCACTTCCTGATTCACTCACCAAGTATGGTGGCGGGGGCAGCCGAGAGACAAGCGATTGCCCGGCTTCGGCATCGCTGGACTCCAGGACAGGTAGGTGTCCTAATATTAAAAGATCAACAAGATGTGCAGATAAGAAGCTGGAACCACCACATTGGTTCCAGCTTCTTATCTGCACATCTTGTTGATCTTTCACAATTGAAGTGTTTATTAGCACTTGTGGTCATTCTTGACCCTACCTTTGGAACCTTTCTTTGGAAACCATCCCTGTTTTTGAGTCCTGTCTGCCATCACCACCTCAGCTCCCACCAGCGACACCCCTAGGGGGTTTTATCATTCATATGGTACCATGCTACTGCTTAGACACAGACAATGGTCAGACCTTAAAGATATTTCTATTACCATTAAACAACAGCTTTCCATGCGCATGCTCCTGAAGAGTGGATGAATCAATGAAATGCATAGAGCGGCTATATGCCATGTTTTTATGCCCACTATATGTTTTACCTTATGATCACCTGTACCATGTAATTTGTGGAATTTTATTATTGTGTGGCCAATTGTTATTGCTGTATGTATATCCACTGAATGAATTATTGGTTTCCTTGTTCTCATGATTACCTTCATGCAACCTTTCATCGATTTCCAATAAATGTAATTACCTACACCTGCCTGCTTCATTTAAAGTCCCAACCTTTAGACAGACCTGGATCTCTCTTATATTATACTCCATCCCATTAGTTATATTCCTCCGGACCCCCCCGAATATGTGAAGACAAAACTTTCTAGATTTCTCTTGATTGTACTCAGAACAAGACTCTGAGGTCTGATAGGAGTCATTCCACCTATGTACCCCGGCACGAGGACATGCCAATAATTAACTCCATTAACAACCCAGTAGCAGGAAAACAAGTTCTACAGCAGGCACCAGACGGCAATAGAAAACACCTCAATCATATGGCTGGGTAATAATCGTAACAGCCAGCACTGCAGGCAACAGCTGAAAAGTTAATACAGGTGAGCAATGTAAAATATTTAACCAAGGTAAAGATCAATAGCCTTATTAAGAGCAGTTTAAAGCATAATGAAACTATTATTCGGGAGAAAACAGTTTACAAATTACTTTGGATTCATTATAGCAGATTAATGAGTGAACAATACATTACTGGTGCATGGGCCAAATAACCAAAACGTTTTTTGTAGAACACTTTAAAAACCCATCTCCAGGCAAAGAGTAACCCCCAAAATGGCACCTCGGCTTATGTAGTGCAGGCAGTTCCAGGTCACGTCATGTCTGTTCAGCGTTTAAGATAATTGCCCTAGAAATTGGGATGCTCTGATATGCCACCAACTCCAATGAAAGCCAGCACTGCCTACCTCCACTGATGCCTTATTAATGGTCCATTCCAGCGACGGGCAGCTTCAATAACCAAATGTAAGACCCCTTTCACACTTGTGTGACTTGTCCTGCAACTTGGGACTGCAAAGTCACATGACGAGTCGTATCCCATGATTTCCAATGAGTACCATTCATATCTGTGCGACTTAAAGTCGCACCGACTTCAAAGTAGTCCCTGTACTACTTAGGTCAGACTTTGAGGAGAGTTGAGGTCCATAGGACCTCAAGTTTACACAGGCATGCCCTGAAATCGTGGCAAGTTGCAGCAGTGTGAAAGGGGCCTAAGGTACAAGAGGCAGGCAAAGCTGACAGTCAAACTAGTTGCATTTCAGAGCACCTCCATTTTCCAGGTTTCTGGGCGCATCTTGGTTTTATTTGCAACAGTAAAGTACAGGTTTTCTCAAGTAAAAAATTGAACTTTCCAGTTCTATGCTAGACAATACACCAGCAAATGCTACCCCTGCCACATGTGCACGTCCTTTCCACATTCCCCTACAACCCAGAATATTAAAATATACCAGAATTCATAGGATTTGTCCAGAAGGGTGTATGGTAAAAAGGGGTCTGGTCACCTAAAATTGGCATTTCAATTATAGGTGCATCTACACCAGGGGTGCCCAACCTTTTGAAGCGCGAGGGCCACTTAAGCGACTTGGTAACCGCTTGCGGGCCACAATAAACGGAGCGGGCGAATGGCAGGTCCATGTCTGCTCTGCATATGCATAGTGGACAAGGACACAGCCCACTATACTCTTTAGCATATCAGATTGGAGGTAGGACACAAGTCGGTTTACATCTGCCACTCCTTAAAGGTGAATGGAGGGTCCAATTGGGTCTGACCGTGTGAAAGGGGCCTTTCACACTGATGCGCTGTGATTTACCAACGCAGTGTACCTTTGGCTTTCCTGCACTTTGCAATAGACTTCTATTATATTCTGCATGTTTGGTCTATTTTCAGAATGTGTATGGCACAGTGCAGGTAACCCGCAGGTGCGTTGCTCTGCAGCTGCGGATCAGTTTGAAAGCAGCCAAGAAACCACGGCAGAACAGATATGCCAATATATACACCGATTTTCGTAACAAACTGACCTTTAATAACAGTTCCATCCCAGAACAGGAGGTCGGGGGCCACATCAGAGGGCTCCGCGGGCCACATGTGGCCCCCGGACCACTGGTTGGGCACCCCTGATATAAACCATGGTTTGCTCAATCTGTGGTCCTCCAGTTGTTTTATTTATTTATTTTGAGGACTTCTATAGCTGTTGCTGAACTACAAATCCCATGAGACATTGCAAGGTTGAACAGTTACAAGCATGACTCCCAAAAGGCAAAGGCATGATGGGACTTGAAGGTCCGTAACAGCTGGAGGGCCATAGGTTGAGCACCCACGATCTAAACCCAAGAACAAAAAAATTAGCATATTGCATTTTACCCATCCATGATGTGATGGCTGTTTTTTTTTTTTTTTTTAACTTTTTTCCTTTATTTTCAACTGGTGATTCTGCTAGTACACTTCCTATCCAAGGGTGCCAGCACTCGTTCACTCTACTGTAATTATGAAGCACTTTAAAATGTACGACTTGAAATCTGCTAGAATGAGCAATCCCCAACTTCCTTCACCTTCCTAGGAATCAGATGACCAGATCCCCAATTTTCTAGCTCTGTTGCCATCTTCCTTGGAGTGCTGGCTGTTCCCATCCACATATAGTATTCCTTTATTTGCTTTTAAAAAACAAACCGGAAAAGCAGGACTCCATTGTAATGGCTACAGTAAAAGTGTAAATCTAGAAACCAAAGCTCAAAGATATTATCAATGGAGCTCCCAAGGGTTATTGTACAGGAACTTTTCAGAGGGTTTTACGCTCCACTGTCTACAAACCCTAAATAAATGTTTAGGTGGACTGGCAAGCCCCAACTTCTCCTGGGTTGGGCTGTCCAATGGTAACATATACAGAAAGTCTCAGCGCTCATACAACTGAGCATTAAAATTGGGTGCTTTTTAGGTGATACTAAAATCCCATGCATTACATTATTACACTGATATTAATCACCGACCTTTTTTTACTTTAGGAAAGTTATGATATTATCAGTCCATTCCTGTAGCTGTTTTTTATTTTTTTAATACTTCCGACTCTTCATTACAGCCAGCATGGGGGTTGTAACTAGGGTTGTCCCGATACCACTTTTTTAAGACCGAGTACAAGTACCGATACTTTTTTCCAAGTACTCGCCGATACCGATCCTTTTTTTTCAATGTCAGGTGACAGTTTGAAAGATGGGGACTGACAGGTGGCTGGCACTGATCGGTGGCACTTATGGGCACTGACTGGTGACTGGCGCTGATGGGCACTAATAGGTGGATGGCACTGATAGATGGCACTGATAGGTGGCACTTATGGGCACTGGTAGATGGCACTGATAGGTGGCACTTATAGGCACTGGTAGCACTAATAGGTGTCACTTGTGGGCACTGATAGGTGGCACTTGTGGGCACTGATAGGGGGGCACTGATAGCACTAAAAGGTGGCACTTTTGGGCACTGATAGGTGGCACTGATTGCACTGATAGATGGCACCGATAGGTGGCTGGCACTAAAATGCTGCGAAAAATGAAACAGGATTTAAAAAAAAAAAAAACTGCTCCAACGCCCATCTTGGTACACCCTGCACTTGGCTGCAGTAAGCAGCAGCAGAAATCTTGTTACACCCAGCCCTTATATCTCGGGCTGGGTGTAACAAGATGTCTGCTTACGGCAGCCGAGTGCAGGGTGTACCAAGATGGGCGTGGGGATGTTCAGCCGCTGACGGCGACCGAATGTGACAGCACCAGTCACCGATCCTGAGGCGGCTGTGCCCTGCACCCCTGCCAGCTTACCAAGTTCAACTGCAGGTGAGGGACTCGCTCTCCGCCCGCCGACTCTGTACACCGACTGTGCCGCCCTCTCCAGCCAGACTCCGCCCACACTTTCCTTCACAGACTCTGCCCGCCCCATCTCCAACCAAACTCTGCCTGCACTCTCTGTCCAGACTGTCCCCGCCCACTCCAGCCACTCTACAGTAAAAAAAAAAAAAAAAGTATCGGGTGAAGCATCGGGAGCATTTGCGCGAGTACAAGTACTCGTGCAAATGCTCAGTATCGATACCGATACTAGTATCGGTATCGGGACAACCCTAGTTGTAACATCAGCTTCCTGCGGTTTGTAAAACTACACCATGGTTCCTTGCAGTGCCCATAGTTACTGTACTGCTGCTCTTTCTGAGCCAGAGTGAAAGAACACATCCTGAGGCACCAATTAGATGTGAATGTTCAGGGAAGAGCAAGGCCACTGGATACTGTAGACTTTAGCTATGCAGTCTGCTCATAAGTTTACATTCTATCAGACCTGCTTCTGAAGCAATAATAAAGCTACTGATCAGCACAGCACAGCTAAAGTCTGCACTATCCAATGGGCGAGGGGAGGAACACGATCGTTTAAAAGGGTATGCCGGAGATCCGTTCTTTCATTTAAGCTTATCAATTCTTCATCACTTACACTTTTTATCCAACGCAAGTTCCTGTCTCCGTGGAACACACGCCATCAGAGCGGCGTTCGCGGAAGTTATTCTCCGATTGCCTGTCTCTGCCTCTTTCTTGTAAGTGTAACTTTTTAGGGGGGCTTTTTTAATAAATTTAAAAGCAGAGAACACTATGGTACTTGTGTTTTTTGTTTCATGTCCTTAACCCCAGGAAATAAAAGTGGAATTGATTATTGAAAAGCGAGTGGAGGAAGGTGTTTGGAGACAATTCAAACGTTGATTACCCACACAGAGGTGCAGTCTGGGGACTGTAGGAATTACTACCATTGGTAAAGTGGATTCATTGTGGTGGACACGAGGAGTGATCCGTCTGAGTTTTATACTCATCCTTGAGGTGAGCAGGCATTTTAGCAGGTGGTGATGTGCACTGAATATTGGATCCATTTAAATAGGATTTTACACAGCGGTGACAGTTTTGGAAACCTACATATGAATAGTTTTTTTTATTTTTCACAAATTGTTTTATTGAATGTATAATTGTTTATATAATATCTATAGATACGCAGCGCTGCACTATTTTCCCAAACTTAATATAGAATATGTAATTTTTGTTTTTTTACTTGTTGCACGTTAAAGTGTGAAATTCACCTTTACAGAAAATCTGTAACATGAACATACACTGGACCCCTTCCCCCACGATTCCCCACCGTCAGGCATCAGGACGTCGCTTTACCTCTCCTGCTGACAGGATGGGCTAGAGGAATTCTGATTGATCAGCGCTGTCCATGCTGACCAATTAGAATGCCTCCTATTTGTACTACGCCGAGTGGGGTCCAGTGTAAGTTCACTTTACAGATTGTTTGTAAAGGTAAACTTACACATTAAAGTGGAACTACACTGCATCTGAGCATCACAAACCAAACCACTATTAATTTAAATCCAAATAATTTTTATTATTCAAAACAAACTCCATCAATTCACGTCTCCATACTTTACTTTGCTGAGAAATCACTTTGAAAAACACCCATCCAGCATTTCTGGCAGTGGCCAGAAATTAAGGGCAGATGAATTTACTTCCTGGAATCTGGAAGCCACCTGCCCTTAGCTCAGGCAGGAGGGTGTGCTTAGCTGAGAAGGCCCCTCCTTCCCTCTTAAATACTCCTGGGATGTATGACATTATTTGCCTAGGCATGGAAACCAGGAAGTTAATGAAGAAATGTAAAAAAAAAAAGACAAGTACTGTATATACTCGAGTATAAGTCGACCCGAATATAAGCCGAGGCACCTAATTTTACCACAAAAAACTGGGAAAACGTATTGACTCGAGTATAAGCCTAGGATGTCCATCTGTATGCCTCACTGTGCATCACTTTACCTCACTGTGCCCATGACTAGACTGACGTTTAACATTGGAGTCTATGGAAGGGGTGCCCGGCTTTGAAAAAAAATAAAAATAAATAAATAAATAAATCGGTGCTCCCCGGCCGTAGGTCCCCTGGACAACAAACTTTGTTGGGGCTACATGTGTGCCAAGTTTGGGGTCCAGGGGACCTACGGCGGGCCAGCCCCGGGTCCCCAAAGTCCGGGAGATCAAGCTCAAAAAGGTGACTCGAGTATAAGCTGCTGGGGCATTTTCAGCACAAAAAAATGTGCTGAAAACTCGGCTTATACTCGAGTATATACGGTATATGTCATTTCCTTTCCTATCCGTTTATTAATATTAGCAACATAAGGATTACAAATAGTTAATTGAGAGAGTGAAGTTCCGTTTTAAGTATCCTCCGAATACTGATCTTAAACTACTGAAAAAGAGGTCTCATGCACATGCAGGGTGTAGTTTGACATCAAACAAGCCTGAACATTGCAAGCATAATACATGGCTTCTCCCAGTGAGTGAGCAATGTAGAATCCTGTCTGAATGACAGCAGTAGCCTGCTGATCTTCTGTATCTCACAACCCACCTGTGTGAGCCAATCACAAGGAGGCACCCTGACCACAACCCTGTATCTTATAATACATGGAACGCTTCTAATAAGTATAAGTTATGTAACCTTTGTAGCCAGACTGAGTTGTATTAATGAAGAGCTCTTAATACACGTCAAGGTGAAGGGTGATGGAGGACAGGAGTTTCTAAAGTGGTTTATCAATTGCTCTGTCTTCCCCTTCGTGTTCCAGACAGTTGCAAAGATATGAATAAATCATAAATTGTCCGCCTCAGATCTGCTGACCAGATAATCCGCTGACTGGCTTGAACAGCCCAAGCATAATATTGACTGCCTTTCACATTCTGTGAAGGTAAAAAAACTTTGGTGTGCATCTTCCCCCTTAGCACCCCTAAGCCTGAGAGACATTGGCAGCTGAAGGCTCTTGGACCACAGTTCCTCCAAGCTCCAAACCTCCCAGAGTGGCCCACAGTGCCGCTTCAGCCGCCAATGTCTTTCAGGCTCCCACAATGCTGCCCAGCCTCCCACGGTGTCCCCAGCCTGCCGCAAAACCTCCAGCCCGCTATAGTGCCCCCAACCTCCAACAGTGTCTCACAGTGCCCCTCAAATTCCCACAATGCTCCCCAGCCCCCTCCAGAAAACTCATCCCCTACAAGGCCACCATGTCTGCTGCAGAGTCCCCTAAACCACTCCACAACTCCACCCAACTCTCCACAGTGACACCCAACCACATCCAGAGCCTTCCAGGATTTCAATACATGTTTGTATTCCCATACTTTTATTGTGTGAGAATAAACTGTATTCCTTACTGTTGGGGAATGGAAAGTTTTGGAAATTTAACTGGGCTCTGGTCTCCAAAATGTTGAGCGCCATTGGTCTAGAGCAGGGGTCTCCAAACTTTTTAAACAAAGGGCCAGTTTACTGTCCTCCAGAAGGAAGTTGCAGTAGTCGAGGTGAGAGATGACCAGGGAGTAAATTAAGAGCTTTATTGTGTCATTGGTGAGAAAGGGGCGTATCTTGGAGATGTTGCAGTGGCAAGATTTGGACAGTGATTGGACGTGAGCTTAACCACTTGCTTACTGGGCACATATACCCCCTTCCTGCCCAGGCGAAATTTTAGGTTTCGGCACTGCGTCGCTTTAACTGACAATTTCGCGGTCGTGCGACGTGGCTCCCAAACAAAATTTACGTCCTTTTTTTCCCACAAATAGAGCTTTCTTTTGGTGGTATTTGATCACCTCTGCGGTTTTTATTTTTTGCGCTATAAACAAAAATAGAGCGACAATTATGAAAAAAATACAATATTTTTTACTTTTTGCTATAATAAATATCCCAATTTTTTTTTTTTTTTTAATTTTCCTCAGTTTAGGCCGATATGTATTCTTCTACATATTTTTGGTAAAAAAAAAAAAAAAACGCAATAAGCGTATAGTGATTGGTTTGCGCAAAAGTTATAGTGCCTACAAAATAGGGGATAGAATGACATTTTTTTATTATTTTCTTTTTACTAGTAATGGCGGCGATCTGCGATTTTTATTGGGACTGGGACATTTTGGCGAACAGATCGGACACTTTTGACACATTTTTGGGACCGTTCACATTTATACAGCGATTAGTGCTATAAAAATGCACTGATTACTGTATAAATGTGACTGGCAGGGAAGGGGGTTAACACTAGGGGGCGAGGAAGGGGTTAAATGTGTTCCCTAGGAGTGATTGTTACTGTGGGGGGAGGGGACTGACTGGGGGAGGTGACCGATCAGTGTCCCTATGTACAAGGGACAAAGCATCGGTCTCCTCTCCCTGACAGGACATGGATCTGTGTGTTTACACACACAGATCCATGTCCTTGTCTCTGTACTGGCCGATCGCGGGTACCTGGCAGACATCGCGGCCGCCAGGCACGCGCATCGGCATCTCAGTGACGCGCCCCCCCCCCAATGGTCGGAGGAGCCGAGGCCGTCTATTGACAGCCTCCCGGATTTCTAGAGCCACCTTGTGGCCATCATTTGTATATGGCCCGGGCTCCAAGAAGTTAAAGGAGAGTTCAGAGTCCAGGACTACACCTAGGACCTTGGCATGCAGGAATTGGCTTATAGTTGAGTCATCAATTTTTACAGAGAGACAGAAGGGAGGTGGCACGTGGGGGAGGAAAAATACGTTTGGTTTTGGATAGATTGAGTTTGAGGAAGTGGTGTGACATCCAGACTGATACATTTGTTAGTAAATTAGAGATACGTGAGGAGACGGAGGGAGTGGGCTGAGGGGTAGAGAAATAGATTGGTTTGTCATCAGCATAGAGATTGTATTGGAAGCCGTGGGAGGCTATCAGCTGACCCAGGGAGGAGGTGTAGAGTGAAAATAAGAGGTCCAAGAACAGAACCTTGGGGGGGGCCCAAACAGAGAAAGGAATAGGAGAGAAGGAAGTAGAATTGTAAGTAATGCTAAAGGTACGGTTGGATAAGTAGGTAGAGAACCAGCGAAGAGTACAGTCACGGAGACCAAAGGCATGGAAGTTTGTGGAGGAGGGGGTGGTCAATCGTATCAAAGGCAGCAGAAAGGTTCAGAAGTAGAAGTACAGAATAGTGTCCCTTGGATTTGGCTGTTAGTAGATTGTTTGTTAGTTTTAGGAGAGCAGATTCTGTGGAGTGTTGGGGATGAAATCCAGACAGAGGGATCAAGAATGCCATTCTCAGCAAGGTGGTCGCTTAGTCGGTTGTAGACCAGATGTTCAAGGAGTTTGGATAAAACTGGGAGCAAGGAGATGGGGCAGAGGTTGTTAAGATTGGTTGGGTCCAGTGAGTGCTTTTTTAAGTACGGGGCCGATTAGTGCATGGATGAGAGATGAGAGAGTAGAATGAGCAGAATAGAGCTAGAGGGTGAACGTAGCATTTGCGAAGGATCAGGAGGGCAGGTGGTTAACAGGACATTAGCAAGAGATCTCCTCGCGTATTGTATCAATCTTTTGTTTGAAGCGATTGGCGATTTCTCTAGTCGTCTGTCCAGGACAGCACTAGAGAGATAGGCTCCACCTCCAGAGGCAGGAAACACATCATACCAATCTTTAAAGGGCGGCTTCCGTCCCTCGTCCTCAGTCTTTGTGTTTCCTCCACCGGAGGAGGAGGCTGGATGGAGCTCTCCTTCCCCTAAGCCGAGGCAGACTGCTCGAGGAAGGGGGAAGGAGGTCTGCGATACCTGGAAGGTGGCAGGCTTTGTTGGGTCCCCCGGTCAGGCTGCAGTGAAGCTGGTACCGGCGCAATCCTCCGGTATAACCCGAGGAGGGCTGACGTTCCCCGCAGGACATCCTGGCATCTGCCGGCCAGTTACTGTGGTCTCTGGCGTGGGTGTTCAGCGGGGGGCGGGCGTAGGCCTCGAGTTCCGGCCTGTGGAACGCAGGAGGGCGGGGACTTCCGGCGCAACACTTCCGGTTCCGGGTCGCGCGGCGAGCGTGGACGCTGGGGCCATGGCGGGAAATTTAAAAAACCGCCGGCCACAAGATAGACGGTTCCTTGAAGATGATCCAGCAGCTGACTACAGAGGTAGGAGACAGCATGGAGACAATGGAACCAGGTGGCAGTGGTGCCGGCCCAGCTCAGGTAGGCAGACACTGGGGTGCCCTGGACCTACAGGGCTGGGGAAGGAGGGGGAAAAAGGGGAAATACCCCCCCCCCTCCTTCAGCGACAGGATCCGGGCTAAAGAGCCATGTGAATCCTGTCAGCGGCTGGTGGGGGTGCACATCGGTGTGGTGAAGGTACAATCCCCGATTGTCTAAAAGGTTTCTGACTACTTGCCCTGGTTTCTTCTCTCCTTCTCTTTCCCAGGCTCAGCCTAAAGACCCGGAGAGGTCAGGGGGGAAGAAGAGGCGTCCGTCATGTACGAGCAAACTAAAGGAGGGATGGAGCAAGCCCCTTTGTAAACCCTGTATTGACAAATTGGTTTACAAGGAGGCAACAGGGGCATGTAAAGAACTAATTGCTGGGGTTCAGAAAGAAATGAAGACCATTAAATCAATGCTGGCAAGCCTTGAAACCCCAAAACCACCAGCTGCAGCCCCCCCCTGATTCGGCCCCAGAGGTGGGTGACGCATCAGACGGAGGGGAACCAGATTCCTTGGATGAGCTAAGTGAGGCGGCTTCATCCAGAGATATTCCGAGCCAGGGGACAAGTTCGCCCAGATACAGGCTCTCACTCGAGGAGGTGGATGCCTTATTAGGGGTGATATATGAGACTCTCGATATCAAAGAAGAGCAGGCTTCCTTGTCCTTGCATGACCAGATGTACCAAACCCTGAAAGAGGGTCAGAACAGGGTATTTCCGGTACATAGTACACTGGCAGATTCTATTAAAAAGGAATGGCGGGAACCAGAGAAAAAACAGTTTTTTCCCAAAAGTCTGAAGAGGAGATTTCCCTTCAGTGAGGATTCCTCCTGTATCTAGAACAAAGTGCCCAAAGTGGATGCAGCCTTTTCCCAGTGTTCCAAGTTAACAGACCTCGCCTTTGAGGACATGGGTGTCCTTAAGGAACCTATGGACAAAAGGATGGACGTACTGCTGAAAAGGTCATGGGAAGTAGCCATGACGAGTTTAAAGCCAGCAATGGCTACAACTATAGTGGCTCGTAACTTGGAGGTCTGACCAGCTACAAAACCATCTGGAAAGTGGGACCTCCAGGAAGGAGATTCTTGATTCCCTGCCTATGCTACACAAGGCGGCGGGCTATATGGCGGACGCATCCGCGGAGTCGGTCAAGCTATCGGCAAAGACCGCTGCCTTAATAAATTCTTCACGCAGGTCTTTATGGCTAAAGTCCTGGTCGGGAGACCCGGCATCAAAAATCAGACTATGTGGCATCCCATTTGAAGGAGACCTTTTGTTCGGGCAAGATCTAGAGAAAGTGCTAGACCGTACTGCCGACAAGAAAAAGGCCTTCCCGGTCAAAAATAAAAGGGTTCAGGGGAAACGTTTTTTTCGTCCCCAAGGACAAAGGCTGATTCAGGGGCAGGCTCCTAAGGGGTCGTCCTCTGGGAAGCAGTGGGGAAAGGGTAAGCAGAAAGGTGTCCTGTTTTCCTCTCCTAAAAAGACCACCAAATCCCAGTGACTTAGTTCCAGTGGGAGGGAGATTGGGGCAGTTCCTCCCACAGTAGGAAAAGACTACCCCAAATACATTTATTCGGAGGATAATCAGGGAAGGCTATCGAATTCAGTTTAGGGGCACTCCGCCCACAAGAACGTTCGTAACCTCTCCGCCCAGGGATTTTCAGAAAAAGACAGCCTTGTTGTCACAAATAGGCGACTTGGTAGACCAGGGGGTTCTTATCCCAGTGCCACAGCAGGAAATAAACCTAGGTTTCTACTCGCATGTTTTCATAGTGAGAAAACCGTCGGGCAATTTCCGTCTAATATTAAATCTGAAATCACTAAACAAATGGGTGGCTTACAAAAAATTTCGGATGGAGACAATCCTTTCGGTGAAGTCAATTCTTCCCCCGGATTGTTTCTTGGCCTCCCTCGATTTGAGGGATGCCTACTTACACGTCCCTATCCATCCGGAATCTCAAAAGTTTTTGAGGGTAGCAATCAGATGGGGAAAGCAGGTCCGACATTTTCAATTCAGGGCCCTGCCATTCGGCCTGTCTTCATCCCCCAGAATATTTACAAAAATTTTGGCGGAGGCACTGGCCCCCCTGAGACTGGAAGGGATATCAGTCATCCCTTACCTGGACGACCTTTTATTTTTTGCACCCTCCGCGCTCCAACTGCAAGAGGATCTACGGGTGGCTATATCCTTTTTGGAAAAACTGGGGTGGTTAATAAATTGGGAGAAATCAAACCTAACCCCGACACAGGTCCTGCAGTACTTGGGCTTCCTAGTAAACTCAGTGACGCAGAAAATTTATCTCGCAGCGGAGAAAGTAAAAAAAGGAAAGGCTACGGCAGCCTTCCTTCAAAACAATCTGGCAATTTCTATCCGCTCAGCCATGTCGGGTCTGGGTGTCCTGACGGCAACAATCCCTGCAGTACCATGGGCAAGAGCCCATTTCAGGTGTCTTCAGGCAGATATTCTGAACAACTGGGACGGAACGCAGGAATCGTTGGACGCGACCTTCCACCTATCCCCAAAGACCAAAAGGTCTCTTTGGTGGTGGAGGGACGAAGAGAACCTAGTGCAGGGTCTGTTTTGGTCTCTTCCGGTGTCAGTCCGAATAACCACGGACGCCAGTGCCTGGGGCTGGGGGGCCCATTGGGGATCAAAGGTAGCCCAAGGGCGCTGGGAAAAAGTGCAGTCCCAAAGGTCAGCCAATTGGAGGGAGTTGCAAGCAATCTGGGAAGCCCTAAGGGCATTTGTCGCGGAGCTGAAAAATCACCACGTACAGGTCCTCTCAGACAGTGTGGTAGCAGTCTCATATTTAAACAAGCAAGGAGGAACAAGGTGTCCATCCTTAATCAAGATAGCGAGCGCTATCTTGGCCTGGGCAGAAAAAAATCTGAAGTCCATATCCGCGGTCCATCTGAAGGGAGTGGACAATTGCCTGGCGGACTTTCTGAGCCGACATCAAGTGTGCGAATCAGAGTGGTCGCTAAACAGGGAGGTCTTCCAACTAATAATAGAGAAGTGGGGCATTCCCGAAGTGGACTTGTTTGCCAACAGGTCGAATGCCAAAGTTCCAGCTTACTTTTCGATAGAAAGAGAAATAGGGGCCAAAGGGATAGATGCCCTAGCCCAGAAGTGGCCGTTTCATCTATGTTACGCCTTTCCCCCGTTCAAACTTATTCCTCTTGTCCTGAGGAAATTTGTGCAGGAACGCACCACAATGATCTTAGTGGTCCCGTATTGGCCAAAGAGGCCTTGGTTTTCCATACTGTTACGCCTGACAGCGGAACCCCCCCTCATGTTGCCCGTAAGGAAGGATCTGCTATCCCAGGGCCCAGTCCTATTATCAAAGGTTCAGACCCTGAAGCTGTCAGCCTGGTGTCTGAAGAGAGTCTCCTGAAGTCTAAGGGGCTCTCAGATAGGGTAGTAAACACCATTCTTTCTAGTAGAAAGAAGGTTACCCAAGCGATTTATGTTAAAATTTGGAAAAAATTTTGTTCTTGGTTGGATACCAAAAAAGTGTCTGCAAGTATCCCAGCCATCTTGGAGTTTTTACAAGATGGTGTGGATAAAGGACTGGCCATTAGTACACTAAAAGTACAGGTATCGGCCTTGTCAGTTTTTTTAGAGCGACCCCTGGCTATAGACCCGCTAGTGAGCAGGTTCTTCAAGGGGTTAGCCAGAATTAGACCCATTCCATTTAAAGTCCTGCCAAAATGGGACCTGACGACAGTGTTGCAGGGTTGGGCTAAATGGTCACAAGAGAAAGAGCTGTCCCTAAAATGGGTCACGCTCAAATCTGTCTTTCTAGTGGCCATAACCACTGCGAGACGCATTAGTGAGCTGCAGGCACTTTCCATTAAGGAGCCTTTTCTACAAGTTTTTGAAGACAGGCTGGTATTACGAACAGACCCAGGGTTTTTTCCCCAAAGTGGTGTCAAAGTTCCATAGGGCTCAAGAAATTGTTTTGCCTTCCTTTTTTGGGTCCCCAACCAATCTAAGGGAGACAGAATTCCACAATCTGGACGTGAGAGCCTGTGTCTTACAATATCTGGAGTTGTCCAAAAACATTAGGAAATCCAATGCTCTATTTATTTTGCATTCGGGAAAAAAATTGGGGTTTCAAGCTTCAAAAGGCACAATCGCAAGATGGATTAAGCAGGCTATTGTGGAAGCTTACAAAATCTTAGGAAAGGAATGCCCTTTTTCCCCCATGGCTCACTCCACACGGGCACTATCGGCCTCTTGGGCAGAGCGAGCTGGAGCAACACCAGAACAAATTTGTTGAGCAGCAACATGGTCAAATTACTTGACGTTCATGAAGCATTATAGATTGGACCTTCTCTCAGCGCAAGATCAAGCGTTTGGGACGAAAGTCCTCCAAGCGGTAGTCCCCCCCCTAATCTGGTAAGTTCTCGCTGATCCTCTCTAGTGCTGTCCTGGACAGACGACTAGAGAAAACTAGAGTTAGACTTACCGGCAACTCTATTTCTAGGAGTCGTCCAGGACAGCAGGGATTCCCTCCCTATATGCTGTTATAATGGTGGACGAGTGTTTTTTGTTGTTTCAGAAGCCGTTCCGGGGAAGTTCTCGGTTAAAAGACTGAGGACGAGGGACGGAAGCCGCCCTTTAAAGATTGGTATGATGTGTTTCCTGCCTCTGGAGGTGGAGCCTATCTCTCTAGTGCTGTCCTGGACGACTCCTAGAAATAGAGTTACCGGTAAGTCTAACTCTAGTTTTCCTGGGCAGTGAGTGAGTTAGTGTAACTGCACTTGCCCCAGTAAATCCAGCAAGCCAGCAGCAGCAACAAGACTATAACAGAGGAAACTCTGTCCTGGTTTGTGTCCAGGGACCAGTCTATTTTCCTCTGCAATGCAGGTGTCCTTGGCTGACAAGAACATTGTTTTTTTTTTAAAGAATATCGGTGCTTATGAAATCTCCACTTATTTTGTTACAGACAAACATACAAAACATTTTACAATATTAACCACTTGCCAACCCCTTCACGGAGATATACGTCGGCAGAATGCCACGTACAGGCACAATCACGTACCTGTACGTGGCCCTTTAACTGCTGACGTCGGGGTCGCGCGCGCGCCGCCAGCGGCGCGCTCGCGACCCCCCTGCCTTCCCCGTGAGTGGGACCGCGGGTCCCGCGGACTCGATCGCCGCGGGGATCCCCGCGATCGTCTCACGGAGGCTCGGAGGGGGGAGATGTGTGTGTAAACACAACATCTCCCCGCTCCTCTACTGACAATGTCAGCGATCTCCGCTCTGTGTAATCAGAGCGGAGATCGGTGACGTGTCAGTCGTAGCCACGCCCCCCTCAGTTAGTAACACGCCCCTAGGCACACTTAACCCCTCCAGCGCCCCTAGTGGTTAACCCCTTCACTGCCAGTGTCATTTTCATAGTAACCAGTGCATTTTTATTGCACTGATCGCTGTGAAAATGACAATGGTCCCAAAAATGTGTCAAAAGTGTCCGATGTGTCCGCCATAATGTCGCAGTCACGAAAAAAAAATCGCTGATCGCCGCCATAACTAGTAAAAAAAAAAAAAAAAAAAAAAAAATTATAAAAATGCCTTAAACCTATCCCCTATTTTGTAAACGCTATAATTTTTGCGCAAACCAATCAATAAAACGCAGATTGTGATTTTTTTTTACCAAAAATATGTAGAAGAATACGTATCGGCCGAAACTTAGGAAAAAAAATGTTTTTTTATATATTTTTTTGGGGATATTTATTATAGCAAAAAGTAAAAAATTTCATTTTTTTCAAAATTTTCGCTCTATTTTTGTTTATAGCGCAAAAAATAAAAACCGCAGAGGTGATCAAATACCACCAAAAGAAAGCTCTATTTGTGGGAAAAAAAGGACGCCAATTTTGTTTGGGAGCCACGTCGCAGGACCGCGCAATTGTCAGTTAAAGCAACGCAGTGCCGAATCGCAAAAAGGGGCCTGGTCATAATGGCCCGTATTGGTCCGGGGCTTAAGTGGTTAACCTGTGTAGGCTTAGGAGCCACAATGCATATACAGTGGAACCTTGGTTTACGAGTAACGCGGTTAAGGAGCGTTTTGAATAATGAGCAACTTTTTTTCTTTTTTTTATTCTGACTCAGTTTGCGAGTGTTGTCTCGCAAAACTAGCAGAATTCAAGCTAACAGGGTGTACAGTACCGCATTTGGCCAGAGGTGCGGGGGCACCAGTGACACTTGGAACTGTTCGGAGCCATCCGGAAATATTCAGAATCACTCGGAAATACTCGGTTCCTGAACCTTTCCGAGGGTTTCCGAGATCAGCCGAGCTGTCCCTGAGTATTTCCGAGGTTCTCCAGGCGCCCCCCCCCCACCTCTGGCCACATGCGGTATTGCATGCCATAGAAGTCAATGCGGAACAAATTATCTCAGTTTCCATTAACTTCTATGGGGGAACTCGCTTTGATATGCGAGCGCTTTGGATTATATGCATTCTCCTGGAACGGATTATGCTTGTAATCAAAGGTTCCACTGTAGACATAAAGCTCCAAAGTGTAATGAGCAATCTAGATGGGAGCAGCTTAAAGGGGTAAAACGTGACACAGAGCGTGCAATTCGTGCACAAATATTCAGTGTGTGTACTGATAAAGCCCAGGTTTACGTTATACAGTACTCATTTCATAGTGTGTGACGTTTCTTTCCCCCTTTATGCATTAAGCTAATGTTGAGGCAGATATAAAAAATACAATACAGTTCTGTAATCAGTAAGGCTCCTTTTACATTAGCGTGTTTACAAGTCGCGCAATTTCCTGTGCAACTTTGGAACGCAGCTTTGATCTGACTTTACATTCTCTAGACCAAAGTTGCATAAAAAATAAAAATAAAAAATCTGACCAAAGTAGAGCAGGAACCTTCTCTGAAGTCACAGCGACTTCTGTAGGGTCCAGGATGTGCTGGAACTGGAGAGTCCAGAGAAGGGCAACAAAACTAATAAAGGGTCTGGAGGACATTAATTATGAGGAAAGGTTACGAGCACTGAACTTATTCTCACTGGAAAGGAGTCGCTTGAGAGGGGATAGAATTTCAATGTACAAATACCGTACTGGTGACCCCACAATCGGGATAAAACTTTTCCGCGAAAGGGAATTTAATAAAGACACGCGCACATTCACTAAAATTAGAAGAAAAGCGGTTTAACTTTAAAGTGGAGTTCCACCCAGAATTTTTTTTTCTCACAAATAAACCTAAAAAAAAAAAAAAAATAGAAAAAAAAAATGTTTTATACTCACCCGAAATACCTGTTGCTATGCGGAAGTCCGTAATCTGCCTCTTTCGTAACCGCGGTCTGTTTTCTTCCCCATCCTCTTCTAGTGAATGGGGCACGCTGCTTTCTGGGAACTGTGTATATCCCAGAGAGCAGCCTCCCATTCACAAGTCGGCACGAGACTCGCGCATGCGCAGTAGGAAACGGGCAGTGAAGCCGTAAGGCTTCACTGCCTGTTTCCCTTAGTGTGGATGGCGGCACGGGACCTGCACCGATCGAGGGATCGGCATCGGGGGGCCATCAGCGCGGGAGAGTAGGACAGGTAAGTGTCCTGATTAAAAGTCAGCAGCTACAGTGTTAGTAGCTGCTGGCTTAAAAAAAAATAAAACAAAATTGCTGGTGGAGCTCCGCTTTAAACTGTGTAGAGGGTTCTTTATTGTAATGGTGGTAAGGATGTGGAATTCCCTTCCACAGGCGGTGGTCTCAGCGGGAAGCATCAATAAATTCCAAAAACTATTAGATAAGCACCTGAACGACCACAACATACAGGGATATACAATGTAATACTGACATATAATCACACACGTAGGTTGGACTTGATGGACTTGTCTTTTTTTCAACCATGCTTACTATTTAACTATGCAAGTAAGAACTGATCTCATAGAAACACACAGAATTTTACATGTCCTGTGACTTGGGGTCTTACAAGTCGGATCCCAAGTCGCACAAGTCTGAAAGGAGCAAAATACATCATTAGATGTATTTTGTAACTTCAACCACTGCAAGTACCTGAATCTTTCCTGGTATCAGCCTTTACCAGCCCCAGTACAGTAGATCCCAGAGTGGGAGAATAAGCAGAAGCACATGAAACCAAATTATGTGCATACATTGAGAATGTGATAGAAGGAAAATAGACTGACAGTGGGTACGGAAAGTATTCAGACCCTCTTAAATTTTTCACTCTTCGTTATATTGCAGCCATTTGCTAAAATAATTTAAGTTCATTTTTTTCCTCATTAATGTACACACAGCACCCCATATTGACAGCTAACACAGAATTGTTGACATTTTTTCAGATTCATAAAAAAAAAAAAAAAAAATTAAATATCACATGGTCCTAAGTATTCAGACCCTTTGCTGTGACACTCATATTTAACTCAGGTGCTGTCCATTTCTTCTGATCATTCTTGAGATGGTTCTACACCTTCATTTGAGTCCAGCTGTGTTTGATTATACTGATTGGACTTGATTAGGAAAGCCACACACCTGTCTATATAAGACCTTACAGCTCACAGTGCATGTCAGAGCAAATGAGAATCATGAGGTCAAAGGAACTGCCTGAAGAGCTCAGAGACAGAATTGTGGCAAGGCACAGATCTGGCCAAGGTTACAAAAAAATTTCTGCTGCACTTAAGGTTCCTAAGAGCACAGTGGCCTCCATAATCCTTAAATGGAAGACGTTTGGGACGACCCTTCCTAGAGCTGGCCACCGGCCAAACTGGCGGAGAAGAGCCTTGGTGAGAGAGGTAAAGAAGAACCCAAAGATCACTGTGGCTGAGCTCCAGAGATGCAGTCGGGAGATGGGAGAAAGTTGTAGAAAGTCAACCATCACTGCAGCCCTCCACCAGTCGTGGGTTTATGGAAGAGAGGCCCGATGAAAGTCTCTACTCAGTGCAAGACACATGAAAGCATGCATGGAGTTTGCTAAAAAAAAAAAAAAAAAAACACACCTGAAGGACTCCAAGATGGTGAGAAATAAGATTCTCTGGTCTGATGAGACCAAGATAGAACTTTTTGGCCTTAATTCTAAGCGGTATGTGTGGAGAAAACCAGGCACTGCTCATCACCTGTCCAATACAGTCCCAACAGTGAAGCATGGTGGTGGCAGCATCATGCTGTGGGGGTGTTTTTCAGCTGCAGGGACAGGACGACTGGTTGCAATCGAGGAAAAGATGAATGCGGCCAAGTACAGGGATATCCTGGATGAAAACCTTCTCCAGAGTGCTCAGGACCTCAGACTGGGCCAGGTTTACCTTCCAAAAAGACAATGACCCTAAGCACACAGATAAAATAACGAAGGAGTGGCTTCACAACAACTCTGTGACTGTTCTTGAATGGCCCAGCCAGAGCCCTGACTTAAACCCAATTGAGCATCTCTGGAGAGACCTAAAAATGGCTGTCCACCAACGTTTACCATCCAACCTGAAGCCTCGTACACACGACCGAGTTTCTCGTCGAAAAACGTCAAGAAACTTGCTGGTAGAGCTTTCTTGCCGAGTAAATCGGTCGTGTGTACACGGCTATCAGGTTTCTCGTCAAGAAAACCGACAAGAATCTCGACGAGAAAAATAGAGAACCTGCTCTCTATTTTCTCGTTGAGATTCTTGTCAGCATGTTTCTCGACGAGAAAATTGTGTGTGTGTACACTTACCTGTCCTCTGGGAAGCCCGCGCATGCTCGAAATGACTGACGCATGCGTGGTAGCTTCCTAGGCATAGGTAGGGTGTAGCAAGATGGCGGCGACGGCATCGAATGTGACGAGCGCATGCTCGTCGTAGTCGATTACGTCACCGCGTTCGCTTCATTCAAAGAACCGCGGGTTCTTTGAAAGGAGCGTGTGTACACTCGGCCGGGACAAGTTTCTTGTCCAAGAATCTCGTCAAAAAAAACGTGTTTTTCTTGACGAGATTCTCGGCCGTGTGTACGAGGCTTGACAGAACTGGAGAGGATCTGCAAGGAGGAATGGCATAGGATCCCCAAATCCAGGTGTGAAAAACTTGTTGCATCTTTCCCAAAAAGACTTATGGCTGTATTAGATCAAAAGGGTTCTTCTACGAAATACTGAGCAAAGGGTCTGAATACTTAGGACCATGTGATATTTCATTATTTTTTTTATTTTTTTATAAATCTGGAAAAAAGGTCAACAATTCTGTGTTTTTCTGTCAATATGGGGTGCTGTGTGTACATTAATGAGGAAAAAAATGAACTTAAATGATTTTAGCAAATGGCTGCAATATAACAAAAGTGAAAAAATTTAAGGGGGTCTGAATAATTTCCGTACCCACTGTATGTATGTATGTATGTATGTATGTATGTATGCATGCATGCATGTATGTATGCATGTATACATACATGCATGCATACATACATGCATGCATGTATGTATGCATGCATGTATAGCGACCTCACCCTTTTCCTTCCGTCTCTTTGGCTCACTCATGAGAGAAAAAGGCGCAAGGTGCCACCATGCCCCTACCCTCTGGTCTGCAGAGGTTAAGCACACTTGTTTCACCTACGGGTCTTGCAGCGAAGTTCTCCTCAAAGTTGGTTTCTGTCCTCAGTGTGCAAGGACAGAGTCTCTATACCCCAAGTAACTCCAAGGTCCACACAAGTACATCACTCCAACGTAGAGCTTTATTTTCTTTGCATGAAGAGAAAGGTGTTAGAAGGATAGACAGCATTCAGGCACTTCTGGCTTCGTCGCCACTCGGTCCCGAGTGGGTATAGCTCACCCGGAGAGCCACCTATGGTGCTAGCAGCCGGCGTGCAGCTCGAACAGTCAATCTAGATCCCTAATAGATGCGTCTAGGAGATCCTTTACCACAGGATCTATAGTGTTCCAAACCTCCTGATGGTCCAGATTGTTAGGCCCCTGGGTTCCGGATGGATGACATCCCCCTGGAGAGTTACTGGGCCCCTTCCTTCACTGTGATCTCTCACCAGTCCTTCGCAACGGTCCTCCCACAGCCTCCTCATCCAGAAATGGGTCTCCTTGCAAGGCAGCACCCTGAGATTCTTCCTTTCCGAAGCGGGCTCCAGCTAAAGGTGCTGGGCCCAGGTCTGAAGTTGCAGTCCCAGGACTAAAGGTGCCGGAGACTGAGGCGTACGTGGCCCCATGGCCTGGAAGGCCACGCACTCGACTTCCGAACCCACAGGTTCCCTCGGGTACAGGTCTCCGGATCACTCCCTCTACAACAATGGTGTCCGCCCCTTTTGTATCCTCTCCCAGCATGCACCGCAGGCCGACTCCGCCCACCGCACGGCTGCCGAGAGAGGACACCAAATCGCCACCCTGTGGTTCAACCCTGAGTACAAGTGACAGTGCCACCCATACTACCCAGGGGAACTGCAAGCCAGGTGAAGCAGCAGCAAGGCAGAGTCCAGTAATTGAAAGACTTGAGCCAAATATCACTCGTCACCCCTAAATTTGGCATAACATAACCTCAATTTAGGACCCCCGCTACATATATATGTATATATGTGTGTGTGTGGCGCGATACCCCCAGTTAAGAGGGCTGCCTGTATGATTTTTGGGCCCTGTAGTGCACCGCTGTCAACCCCTGGCAATCGGCTCTAACCTCCCTTGGCACAGTTAGTGAGGGGATGATAGGATTGTGAGGCCTGCAACTCACAGCGGCACAATCCTATGACAAGAATACACAGTGATATTTTAAAACTTCCTTTACCTATCCCTTCCGCAAAGTAAAGAACACAGACACCAATATACTTAACCCTTGTATGTTTACTTAGATTAATGGGTAAGCAGTAAAACAGGTGGGTACAAGTCATATGCAGAGCCCTGCAATAAACAGTGTTAAAAACAAGCAGACAAATATTCAATGCTATGCAACTCTAACAGTCCCCTTTGCAGCTACTTCCCCTCGTGGACAATATGGCGCCCAGGAATGTCTGCGCTACCCAGTCAGGCCTGACTGAACTAAGTGGAAGTTCTTTAGGGAAATCTCTGCTAGCAACGGTGGTGCACTTGAAGAACAGAATTTGTAATCCACCAAGGTAACAAAGGTACTGTGTCTGTCTATGAGCAGGTGCTCCCTCACCCAACCAGACCAGTCCGCGTCCGTTTCTTCCGCTGCGGTGTCTAAGTACACCAATCCATCGACATCCGGGTCTTCGGTCCTCCTGGCAAAAGTTGCAGCAAAGAGAGACGTCCCTCAGGCTCCTCGGTGCGCGCGGAAGGCTCTTTGGAGAAAAGGCCCAGGCTTCTGGCCTAAAGTCACAGGAGCTCAAGCGGCAGTTCAGCTTGCTGGGCTAGTGGTGTCCAAAGAGAAAGAACTGGGCTCCGCCTCTCCCTTATAAAGTCCACCCCAGCAGTCCTTGCGCGGGGCAAGGCACCCTGGGTGCCTAAAAGTGTACTGGGTATGGTTAGTCCCTGAGGGATTTAAAAGGCGATACCCCACTACACATTATAATATATATATATATATTAGGGATGTCCCGATACCGATACTAGTATCGGTATCGATACCGAGCATTTGCCTGAGTACTTGTACTCGGGCAAATGCTCCCGATGCTTCACCCGATACTTGTGATCAGCAGTGATCAGTGCGGTGGGGGGAAGTTACCAGCACCGATCACCGCTGTATATATTTAAAAGTAGTTTCTCCGAGTCCACCTCTCTCTCTCTCTCTCTCTCTCTCTCTCTCTCTCTCTCTCTCTCTCTCTCTCTCTCTCTCTCTCTCTCTCTCTCTCTCTCTCTCTCTCTCTCATCTCTCTCTCTCTCTCTCTCCTCTCTCTCTCTCTCTCCCCCCTCGCGCGGGTATCAGCTGCTTTAAAATCAGCGGTGATCGGTGCTTGTAGCTCCCCCACACACGATCACCGCTGATTGCCCCCGTCCCAATCCGTGTCCTCCTCCGTGCCGCCGTCCCAATAGGTGTCCCCCTCCGTGCTGCCGTCCCAATCCGTGTCCTCCTCCGTGCCGCCGTCCCAATAGGTGTCCCCCTCCGTGCTGCCGTCCCAATCCGTGTCCTCCTCCGTGCCGCCGTCCCAATAGGTGTCCCCCTCCGTGCTGCCGTCCCAATCCGTGTCCTCCTCCGTGCCGCCGTCCCAATCCGTGTCCCCCTCCGTGCTGCCGTCCCAATCCGTGTCCCCCTCCGTGCTGCCGTCCCAATCCGTGTCCCCCTCCGTGCTGCCGTCCCAATCCGTGTCCCCCTCCGTGCTGCCATCCCCCTCTGTTCTCCTCCTCCATCCCCTCCATCTGTCAGGATGGAGAGCGGAGGTAGGAGCCGGTAATCTGGCTCCTTACTGTTCGGAATGTACAGAGTCAGTGATCACTGACTCTGTCCATTCACATAACTGAAACATCGTGAACTGTGTTTACAATGTTTTAGTTTATGAATGAAGAGAAGCCGCGGTCTTCTCTCCATTCATTTTCAGCGCAGCAGAGGCTGCTGAGAAAGGGACTGGGGAATCTGTCCCTAGACCCTTTCCCTGTCTCAAAGGGGAGATGTCAGAGGTCTGTTAAGACCCCTGATATCTCACCAAAGCCCCCCAACAGGGCTGATAAAAAAATAAATAAAAAAATAAATAATAAAAAGAAATTAATTGTAAAAAATAAATAAAATAAAATAGAAGAAAAAACACACTGACACTGTCCACCCCCCACCCCCTTAAAAAAAGAAAACATTATAAAAAATCAATGAATAAATAAATAAAATAATTTTTTTTTTTTTTTTTTAAAAGAGATTAAAAAAAAAGTATCGGTATTCGGTATCGGCGAGTACTTGGAAAAAGTATCGGTACTTGTACTCGGTCTTAAAAAAGTGGTATTGGGACAACCCTAATATATATATATATATATATATATATATATATAAAATAATAATAATAATAATAATATAGTTAAGGGGTTCTAAGTAATTTTCTAGCAAAAAAATACTGATTTTAACTTGTAAGCAACAAGTTTCAGAAAAAGGCCTGGTCTGTAAGTGGTGTAGCGGGTATGTACTTTCCCGGGTGTAATTCAAACTGGCAGGGACATCAGTGATGTGCAGTTCCCTGCGGTCCAGTGGGTGGCGCTGTCGCCTCGGGCTGGGGTTGAACCATCATTGTGTGCTGTGCCTCGTTTTTGTCCTTCCTCGGCAGCGGTATGGTGGGGCGGGGAACCCGCCGTGCTTGCTGGGAGAGGGTATAAAGGGGTCGGCCATCTTTGCCACGGGGTCGAGTCCCAGGCACCTTCAGCCTGAGGGCGTGTGGTTCGTGTCGGTCCTCTAGGCGCCCTAGGCCTGGAGGACGTCCGGAGATCGTGTTCCATCCCAGGCACCTTTGGCCTGGGGTGAGGTACTTGGATGGAGGTCTGGAGCTCAGTGCCCAACACTGAGTTCCGCAAGGAAAGGAGGTCCTAGGGAACCCAGGGATTGGGTACCCGAATCCAGAAGGCTTAATGGACCGGGTGGAGCTCCTCACTTGAGGACCGGGTGCAGCAGATTGCCAGTGACAGGTGAGCCTCCCATCGGAGACCGCCTGGAAGGAAAATCCCCTCTCGCTAGGAGACCTCAGCCCACTTTCGGGAAGGAAAGTGGAGAGTTCATTGTGTCTGGGCCTACTCGCATCCACACCTCCTTGTTTGTTCTGTTCTCTAAGGGAGTCTAACTGATTATGCTGTTCACTCGAGAAGAATAAAGGAGTGTTGGACTTTAATGGTGTGGGGCTCTTTTCTGGTGGACATTGTTCAAGGTAATTCCAGGTGCACAACACTGACCTGAAGGTAGAGAAAGAACTTTGCTTACACCGCACGGACACATGTGGTGAAGGTTTGGCGTGATGACCCCGCTCCCTCCCCTCTAAGATACCCCTAGACAAGAGAAAGACAAGCTGATGCAAAGAGGGGGGTGAGGAGGCCGCTACAGTGGTTAAAGATTATATGTGATTTTATGGATTGGATTAGATAGACTTTTGGGCTGTTCCTATGTGACAGTCGTCTCCCCCACATATTTTTTGGGAAATGATGATCTTTACACACGCAGAGCGCCTTTGCTTACAGAACACACCAGCTGCAATGCACCAACTCCGACTTGCTTAGTCTATTTTGCATGCATGACAGACAGGTACACCTTCATGTACATAATACATCTACAAGTAGAAAGTGTAATGTCGAAGCTCCATGCAGAAAGAGTAGCTGTCTTTTGCATTGAAGGGAATTTTTATAGGCAGGTGCTGTAGCTGTTTAAACTGCAGACCTGTTACTCCCTGGGGAAATCATTTTTTTTTACAGATCCATCAATTCAGAGAGGCAACACAGGAAGCTACAGAGCTCTGCAAAGTTATGCTGAACATCCAAGAATAATGCCTGTAAATGAGATGCAAATCCATTGACCATAGACTTTCCAGCTGGATCAGGAGAGGAGGAGAATAAAATGATCCAGGAGGTACAGGTAAAATGATTGATCCCTGGGTTAGGTCACATGACCCATTTAAAGCATTCGTTCACCTTTATAATAAAATGTATAGTGCAATTAAGGGGCCCCAGTAGTTTCCCCAATTGTGGTGCCATATAGAGAAATTAATCTTTGTTTAAATGAAATACCCGTAGGCCAAGTGAGCCTTCTTGACCTTCACAGAAAACTGAAGTAATCTTCAGTGCTGAATTCCATCTATGTGATGTGAGAATGCACACATTATTACCACAATGCACGTCGCAACACCATTCATTCTGATTCTGAATAGGGCCTCAATGTACTAAAGCAACGCATATAGTTTGCCCCTCACTGCAATGCAGCATAGCACAGTTCAGTAAAGCAGTGGTCCCCAACCTTTTTGGCACCAAGGACCGGTTTTGTGGAAGAATATTTTTCCAAGGCCCGGTAGTAGGGGGGGACGAATCACGATGTGTGGGTCGGTTCACACTGCTGCGGTGCGGGAACCTTGCGAATCCACTGCGGGTTCCCGCATCGCAGGTTTTCCGGTGGCAGTTCACATTGCCCTATGTGAACTGCTGGGGTGGCAGTTCACATTGCCCTATGTGAACTGCTGGGAGTGTCAGTTAAAAGTTAACGACACCCCCAAATCAGTTCGTATATCGCAGTGCGATCTGCAAACTCTGACAGGAATCGGATCGCATGGGTGTGAACACCCATGCGATCCGATTCTGCTGCGGACAAAAAAAATGGTCCTGTGCGAGTTTGATGCAAATTCAGCCATACGATTTGTATGGCTGAAATCGCACAGAGATCGCATGTGATGTGCACTGCAGTGCGGTGCGGTGCGAATCACATCCGAACTCTGACATTGCTGCAGTGTGAACCGGCCCTAAATGTCCCAGTGTAAAAATATTATTAAATGTCCCAGTATAAAAAAAATCATCATTAAATGTCCCAGTATAAAAAAAAATCATCATTAAATGTCCCAGTATAAAAAAATCATTAAATGTCCCAGTAAAAAAAATATACAAGTCCCTCTGCAGTGCCCACTGTACTTACAGTCTCAGCACAGGAAAGTGAGGGGGAGCCGTTAGAGATTGCGGGAATGCATTGAGCCGGTACATAGCGAGGGTGGGCGGAGAGATGAGGTAATTCTCTCTCTCTCACTCATTGGCCGGCCGTGCCTCTGTGTAGCGTAGCGTAGCCTTGCAGCGCCGTATGTTAGGGCGGGACAGCGGCGCGCCTCTGCGTAGCGCAGAGAGATGGTGTCATCTCTCTGCTCGGGCAGCTGCATCGCTGACGGTCTCCTCCATGGCCCGGCTATAGCGGCGGTATGGCACGGACAGTTGCGGCCCGGCTAGAGAGGCGGTACGGCCCGGCTTTGGGCCGCGGACCGGGGGTTGACGACCTCTGCAGTAAAGAGTTTGTGACTTGTACGATTTTCTGGGACATCTGGTGCATTGGGCTACCTTAAACAGAATGAACATGTGATATAGGGTATAAATGCAGCAAAGTGCACTTACCCTTTAAGTCAGGGGTCTCCAAAATTTTCAGTACGAGGGCCACATTGTATGGTTTACAAATTTTCAATGGCAAAAAAATAAATCAGTTTTACAAATGAATGAAAAAAAAAATATTTTTTTAAGTTTTGATCACTTTTGTGCTCAACAGGTTTTCTACCTTCATGCATTCTATAAACTCCTGAGTCCAGAATAATAAGCAAATCGTTGTCAGTAATCTGCATGCCTATGGAGCACAAAAAAATCTCAAAGTGCAAATCATCATTTTGACCTGAGGCTGCAAGTTTGCACATTTCAACACCCCAACCCCCCCCCCCCCCCCAGGACTCCACTATAGACCTCGCTTACCAATCATTTGAAGAAAATAAAAAAAGCTTCCTTCTGCCAGCAGGCTCATGACCCCAGCAGAACAATCAGTAACAATGTGTGCCTGGCATCCAAGGTGTTCTTGAGTCACAAGTCCAGCTGATCGTGGACATTTTTTTACACACCATGAGCCCTGAACACACACAATAGATTCAATAACAGCAACAAGTACAATGTTCGCCATCACCAGACCCAACAGGTTATGAAGATCTCAATGTACTACATGTACTGTACATACCTGTATTTAGAGCTTTGGTGCGGAAAAAAGGAAAAACTGCAACTAAACTCAACCATGGGGAGCAGTCCATCTGCTGACCACCTCTATGCCTACTTAGATATAAGAGCAAGCTCACCAATCCTTGGCGTGGAAGGTTGTGCCATAAACAGTAAAGATTATTCCTCAATTCGGGGCATCAGGTGGAGCATTGCCAATCATCCTATTACACTCTGTGGGCAACTATGCATTCAGAATCGCTGTTTGTTGGCCATTATTAGTGTAAAGAAGGGGTTGTTGACCAGTGAGGGCGTATAAATCGTTACAATGATGTGGGCTAAAAGGGAGAAAAAAATAAAAAATTCCACTGAACCAGTGCAAATCAAAGCTAAACCTTACTAAGGCTTGTTTCACTTCCACCGCATATTCCAAAAAATAAAAATAAAAATAGGGACCACGTCCTCATTTTAGAATAGAGGGAGCAGCATTGCAAATCATCCCACTATGCCCAAACAGCAATATAGGCGTTTGTCATGGCATGCTACCAGGATGTTCAATTGTATTTACAGCTTAAGGAATGGTAAACAGCATTCCAACACAGTGTCACCATTGACGCAGGACCTTGAACAAAGTCCTATCTGACCCCTGCTTTGAGATCTCCATATGAGCTTTAAAAACGGTAAATCGCATAGGTTGTAGTCATGATTGGGACTTTACATAATGTCCCTTAGTCCTGTTGCTTGTGGACCTTTAGGTTGCATGCCAGCTTGATTTATGCATTGATGTTGGTTTTCTGGCAGGGTTTGGCAGTTTAGTTTTACTGCCCCCCTCGTTTGTTTGTTCTTTCTCCCTCCTAGTTATCGTTTCCAGCTGCACATCCCCTTGCCTGAGGGACCATTGACACTTTCCTTCCCTGTGGGCCGTGATACTTCAAATCTATAGGATGAACTAGATCTCCACATACGCCATCCACTGACAATGTTACTTTAGTCTTGCCTGAATACTCTGATTGCGGTGCCATTTACCATATCTCGGGAGGTTGCTTATCTGAACATTGGGTGTACTATGCTCATTATGTCTGTCAAAATTATGTCTTGTTCTATAAACTATGTTATGTTATCTTTTAAAATTTAAATTCTCCTATATAAATACCCCTGATGAAAGGACTTTGAACCTGAAACGTACTGGGTACCAGAAAGCTTTTCCTGGATGTTGGCTACTGGAAAGTGTTTTTGGTTACTGGAGAGAGACTACTCTATATACATACTTTTGTATTCTATTGCAAGATATTGTACTATGTGTGTTTGTGTCTGATGTTCATGTTTGTTTTAGTAATCGTGTGATGATTTTTTTAGTTTCTATTCGTATTAATAAAACTATGTTTTACTTATTTCTTCATTAGTGTTGTTGCCACTTTAAAGTTCCAATTGGGGGTATCTAAACTTTCTCGGGTTGAGGTCAGGCCTCTATGCAGGCAAACTCGCTCATCCATGTCTTTATGGACCTTGCTTTATGCATTGGTGCGCAGTCATGTTGGAACAGGAAGGGGCCATCCTCAAACTGTTCCCACAAAGTTGGGAGCATGAAATTGTCCAAAATATCTTGGTATGCTGACACCTTAAAAGTTCTCTTCACTGGAATTAAGGGGCCAAGCTCAACCCCCGAAAAAAAAAAAACCCTCTCCACCAAATGATTTGGACCCGTACACAAAGCAAGGTCCATAAAGACATGGATGAGTGAATTTGGGGAGCAGGAACAGATCAACTGTGCCATGGGGGGATTGTGATGTTAGAGTGGAGCAAGTCACATGCCTGGTAAGGCTGGGGTGATCCCAGCCCAAGTAAACAGAAAGGTACCCGATGAGAAGAGTGTATAGCCACATTTCTCTATTAGGGTTCCTCCAAGGCAGTGTTTCTCAACTCCAGTCCTCAAGGCGCCCCAACAGGTCATGTTTTCAGGCTTCTCATTATTTTGCACAGGCGATTTGATAATTTTCACCATCTTGGTAATTACCACAGCTGTTTCAACTGAGGGAAATCCTGAAAACATGACCTGTTGGGGCGCCTTGAGGACTGGAGTTGAAAAACACTGCTCCAAGGTATGAGCAATTTCTGCCTCCCAGAAAAGTTACCAATGACTTTGAGGCTTCTGAAAGGGGGAGATTCTTCCCATCAACCAATAAAAAGTGGTCCTTTTCCTGTGGACTATCAGTGTAATGGGACCCTTCTCATAAACAATGGAAGGTGGTCCTCCGCCCGCCAGACATCATTGTAATGCGGCTCCTCATTCAATGACCAGCAATGTAAGGCAGACCTTATCCCACCAACCATCATGGTAATGGGTCCTCTCTTTCAATGATCACCAATGTAAGGTGGCCCTTCTCCCAATAAACACCAAACTAAGGAGGGCCCTTCAATTACCACCAGAAAAGAGGGCACTTCACTAACCACCAGTGTAAGGTGCATCATTTTTGCTGAAACCAAATGTGTTGTATAGAGCAGCCCCGGGTGTCAAATACTTAAAGTAGGTCCCATTTCTTACCCCTTTATTTATTCCTTTACCTAAACCTCTGTTCACTGCAATTTATCTTGATCTGTTTATATAGTAATTGTTATCAGGGGTTCTCTGAGACCCCAAAGTTATTCAAGAGTTAAAGGGGGGAGAAAAGCTGGCTTCTAGAAAACACGGTATGCTTAACTCTTATATTACAGAGGGTGTATCTAGGTCACTACCTTGGTCTATTTCTCTAGCGGAGCTTCTCTTGGCAGGCTGGACGAGGTGTGAATGTTATGGGCTCCCAGGGCAGAGTGACATCAGCCATGTAAACACTGGTTTTGCGATAATATTAAGATAACACTCCAAATACACATGCCTATGAGAGGTGTTGTTGGCGGGCTGTGCTGGCTTGGGTATGAGAGGAAATGTGCTCCTTAACCGACAATAATTCTCTACAGCATTTAATTAGAATTTTCAGAGCAGCAAAAGTGCGATGTACGATTGTTGGAGGCGGCAGAGCCAACATTTTTAGTTCTTAGTGCCAACACTTTAATGCAGCCTTTCTCAAACAATTTTACCCGAGAAGAAGATTTAAAATTATTAACAGGTCCCGGGGAACCCTTAAAAAGTGAATTGGGTGTCAGAAGGAAAATTGCCCCTTACAATGCTGGTCAGTAAAAAGAGTGCCCGTCCTAGATTGGTGGTCAGGATGCCACTCTTACATACATCTAAAAACAGGGGTCTACAGTCGCTAAACCAAAAGGGCCAGCTTACGGTCTTTCAAACTATAGGAGGGCCAGATTGTGGCCGAGAGAAGAAAATGTCCTGGTATCAGCAGGACCAAATGCCCCATCTTTGGTGTCATTGGGAGAAGAATAGTGCCCTATCTGTGTTAAAGGAAGCAATTGCGCCCCGTCGTTGGTGTCATTGGGGAGAAATTGCGCCCCGTCGTTGGGGTCATTGGGGAGAAATTGCGCCCCATCGTTGGGGTCATTGGGGAGAAATTGCGCCCCATCGTTGGGGTCATTGGGGAGAAATTGCGCCCCATCGTTGGGGTCATTGGGGAGAAATTGCGCCCCATCGTTGGGGTCATTGGGGAGAAATTGCGCCCCATCGTTGGGGTCATTGGGGAGAAATTGCGCCCCATCGTTGGGGTCATTGGGGAGAAATTGCGCCCCATCGTTGGGGTCATTGGGGAGAAATTGCGCCCCATCGTTGGGGTCATTGGGGAGAAATTGCGCCCCATCGTTGGGGTCATTGGGGAGAAATTGCGCCCCATCGTTGGGGTCATTGGGGAGAAATTGCGCCCCATCGTTGGGGTCATTGGGGAGAAATTGCGCCCCATCGTTGGGGTCATTGGGGAGAAATTGCGCCCCATCGTTGGGGTTAGTAGGCAGAATAATATCCCATTGTTTATGTCAGCGACAGGAAGTATGCCCTATTGTTGGTGTCAGCAGATGGAGTAGTGCCCCATGGGCTGGATAGAAGCAGGTAAAAAGCTACATATGGCCTTTGGGTCGCAGTTTGGAGACCAGTGACCTGGTGTCATGCTGTTGGCTCTACCAAATGGTGCTGGCCCCAGAACTATGCAGACACCATCAGATGGGAAGGCAATCAGGCACAGTTTAAGGAACCCCTAGAAATCTGTGAAGATACCCTATGGTTCCACAGAACCATGCTTGACAAAGGGAGCACAAGACCATCCTTTCTCAAATTATTTTACACCAGGAAGAATGCTGGTTGATCACAGTTGCTTTAATACATCAGATCCCGTGTAAATACTAGAATTCAAAATAATAAGATGGCTGCATGTATGACGATACCAACCACTTCCCCAGCCTGGTAACATAACGCTGATGAGATCTCTATGACCCTGACACAAGCGATAAATCTATATCCTCTCTGCCTCTAAAATGGCACATCGTCTCAATTTACCAGAAAGCCTATATCCTATACTGAATAATGACGCTGTGCACTACTGATGGCTAGGGCACCGTTTGTAAATAGAAAAAAAATATACAAATAGTACTTCACATTCATCACAAGATTACATTCCAGTTACACTGAACATTAGAGTGTCTTTAAAAGCCCACTCCTGCAGCCCCTTCCCACAGATGCAACAGAACATGAAGGTCTGTTATGAAGGGAAGTATAACTGGGTTGGGCTTTAAAACTAGTTAACGACCACCCACTGTAGATATACTGTGGCAGGGCAGCCGCTCTGCGCCAGATCACATACTTAGTATGGGATCTGACATTTCCGGGTCTGGGGCGCGAGCCACTGGCGGCCCGCTCCTGCTGATTTTACACAGCGGGAGCCCAGCAGCGATACCGCAGACTCCAAGTCCGCTGGCACCACTTATTACACAGGACAAAGGCAGAACGACAATCTGCCTATGTAAACAAGGCAGATTGTTGTTAAGTCAGAAGGGAAGGCATTGATCCTGTGTTTCTGCAAAGCATCTTCCCCACAATGAGCAAGCACAACCTAGGCACACAGTTAACCCTTTGATCGCCCTTGATGTTAATCCCTTCCCAGCCAGTGTCATTAGTACAGTGAGTGCATATTTTTAGCACTGATCACTGTATTAGTGTCACTGGTCCCCAAATGCGTCAGGTGTCCGAATTGTCCGACGCAATGTCGCAGTCCCGCTATAAGTCGCTGATAGCTGCCATTACTCATAAAATAAATAAAATATATCCCATAGTTTGTAGACGCTATAACTTTTGCGCAAACCAATCAATTCACGCTTACTGGGATTTTTTTACCAACAATATGTAGCAGAATACATATTGGCCTAAACTGATAAAGAAATTAGATTTTTAAAAACGTATTGGGTATGTTTTATAGCAGAAAGTAAACGATAGTTTTTTTTTCAAAATTGTAGGTCTTTTTTGATTTATATGGGAAAAAAAAGGACAATTTTTTTATTTGTGTGCAGTGCAGTACAGTAATGCAATTGTCAGTTAAAGTAACGTAGTGCTGTATTGCAAAAAATGGCTTGGTCGTAAAGGAGGGGGGGGGGGGGGTCGAGAATAAACCTTCCGAAGGTCAAGCAGCAGGAACGACATTATCGCAGCCCAGCCAACCAAAATTTGAGAATGAGGAAGACGACCAGGAAGACCTGGCAGCCGTGAACGCACAGGTGCGGCAGCTGGCCGTTAAAGCCCACTTTTCCTGCTGCATCATACATACGTTATGTGGTCAATGAGAGGTTAATGCTTCCAGTGGAGACTCTGTAAGGTGCATGCCCCGTAAACCAGGTCTATATAAAAACACACTATCCTGTATCACACTTTCCCCGCACAAACACACCAATCAGCTGCTATTTCTGGCCCTTTATGTGTTTACTATGATGTGAAATGAAGAAGGGTATTTATAGGTCACAGATCGTTCAATCGGCCTGCTTTGTAAACATCACACCCCGTGCAGAGAAATGTCCGCTCAACTTCCTAGGGTAGCGGAAAATATTCTATTAATGTGCCCCACACACGCAGGCCACTGTAAGGGCGAGACTGTATATTATTATAACTGAAATAGCTATCACTCCAAGCTCAGGTTACAAAGTTTATGAATAGTTACCAAATTATCACATCCAAAAAGTGAGATATTGTTTAAAGCTAAACTCAGGGCACAAAAATGGCATTGAAATACATTCCTGCACAGCTACAAAGGATGAAAATCCACGTTGTGTGCTCCAGTCCCTGCTGCAGAGAAATACCCCCATAACAGGATATTACCACCTCCATGCTTTACTGTAGGAATGGTGTTATTTGGATGGTGAGCTGTATTGGATTTCCGCCACACTTATCGATTGGTGTTGAGGCCAAATAATTCAGTTTTAGTCTCATCTGGTCATAACACCTTTTTTCCATGTGGCCTCAGAATCTTCAAGATGCATTTAAGGTGGTCAGCAGTGGCGGCCGGTGGTACCCCCCCACCTCCCCGGTCGGGTCCGGAGAACTTACCCCATCTTTGGCGGGCAGCGATTCACCAAGGCAACAGGCATCACGGGCGGCTTCCCCTTCCCCTGCTTTCCTCTTCAGCCATCACTGTGGCTTACGTCTCCTCCCTCCTCCTCAGCGGCCAATCGGAAAGCTTCTCCTTTAGGCCAATCAGTAAACGGGTCTCAGACCTGCTTCCTGATTGGCCAGGAGGAGAATCAGTGTGTAAATAGCAAATATTTATCTGCTATTGACACAATTGGGTGGGCTCAGTTCGCATTGCTCTGCTCCCCAAGCCCACCCTTTTTCATGTGCTTCAAACCCTCCCATTGGAATTCATGCATCCTGCATGGGGGCCAGATGCATGGATAGGGGAGGCGGCGCCCGTGCGCTCCTAATGGACGGGCCCCTGGTGGTCAGATGAGACTAAATTTTTATTATTTGGGACTGGAGCACTTGTCAGGATAGAAGAAAAAATGGATGGGGGCAAAATACCATCAAATGCTTGAGTAAAATCCGATGCCCTCTGCCAGAAATTTGTCAACGGGAAGAAGGTTTACCTTCCAACAAGACCCAAAGCACACAGCAAAAATGAGCACACAGTGATTGAAGGAGAAAAAGGGGAATGGTCTTGCAGAGCCTAGACTTAAAAGTGGATGTAAACCCGCTCTCATGCTTTCTAAACTACTGCCATAGTGCTGATCTATAAGGATATAAATGCCTCCTGCATGTATCCTTATCTGTCAAATGTCTCCCCTCTGTCTGTTCTAAGAACTGAAAAACTGCAGATTCTGTGGGTGGGTCTGTTGTCCGGAGCTCGGTGGGTGGAGTTGTGATGTCAGTAGTCTCCCCACCCACCTCTACACTCCCCTTGTCAACATAAATTTTCTCCTGTGCATTTCTTACACTGAACTTCTGCTATAATGACTAACATCCAGTCAAAACCCAGAAACTTCACCACATGACTTCAGCATGCCCAATCATGCTGAGGTGTGAAGCAGCCAATCCTGTGAGTGCTGGCGAAGAAAGGGGGGGGGGAATCTGAAGTACACAGAATGTCTCTCTCAGGCTCGTACATGAGATATGTAAATCACCTGTCACTCACAGCAAGGGGGAAAAACTGACTCCTATTTCTGTGTGTCAGTTTTTATCTCACTGAAAAAAGATAAGAGGATTGTTCAGAGCTGTATAAACTCTTCGTGGCAAGACTGGGCGCAGATGACATGGTGAAATCCTATATTGTACAAGGTGCAAGCCTTAATTAAAAAAAAAAAAAAAAATGTGTTTACATCCACTTTAAAGTCATTGTAAAGTCATTTTAAAAAAAAAAAAAAAAAAAGAAAAAAAAACGAAAAACAAACATGTTATACTTACCTGCTCTATGCAGCTGGTTTTGTACAGAGCAGTCCGGAACCTCCTCTTCTTGGGTTTCTCTTCGGCTCTCCTGGCCCCTCCCTCCTGTCAAGTGCCCCCACAGCAAGCAGCTTGCTATGGGGGCACTCAAGCCAAATCACAGCTCCAGGTGTCCCTTCAGACACGGAGCCCTTAGTCTGCCACGCCCCCTCTCTCTCCTGATTGGCTAACTGACAGCAGTGGGAGCCAATGGCGCCACTGCCGTGTCTCAGCCAATCAGGAGGAGAGTCTCGGATGGCAGAGGAACTCGTGGACATCGATGGACAGAGATGGGGCTCAGGGAAGTATTAGGGGGTGCTGGACACAGAAGGTTTTTTATCTTAATGCATTAAGATAACAAAATCTTCAGACATTACAACCACTTCAAACCCCATTGAAAATCTGTGGAATGACTGCAGTACACAAACGGTCACCATCAAATTTAACTGAACTTGAGCAGTTATGCAAAGAAGAATAGGCACATCTTGCAAAGTCTAGATGAAAAGGTAGTAGAGACATATTCCAACAGACTAAAGGCTGTAATTAACCACTTCCCGCCCGCCATATTGTAAAATGACGGCTGGAAAGTGGTTAAAAAATTAAAACTATTTTTCTTACTTTCTCAGGAGAAGGTGTCATGGCTGATTCCAAGAATTTCTGGACAGGGTCTTTGTCCCCGCACTGTCCCTCATTAAAGTACAACACTAGAGGGCAGTTGCTAACAGATTAACCCTTTGTTAGAACAGACATTGTTCAAATCACAGCTCATAATGAAGAACTGCGAACACAGTACAGACAGAGTTAATTATGTTAACGTAGAACTTTATCCAAAATTAAAAGTTTTGCCTAGAGTATAGGAAGGGTTATAACCTTGGTCAGATTTTTTTTGTCCCATTGCGGAGATTTCCCTTTACTTCCTGTTCCATAGTCAAACAATAAGCGAGAGGAAAACCCTTCAAATTAGGGTAATTCCTTCAGGACCCCCAGGTCTCCAGAACTAGTGTCCCCTTTGGAACTTTTCTAGGGACAACCCAATTTTTTTTATTTTATTTTACCTTCATTGATAAATTATAAAACAGGACAAATACAGAGGGATGCAGGTGCAATAACACAGGCAGCCTGCCACCGCCTATCTGAACAAACCCTTAACATTACAAAGCAGCGTAAGAACTTTTAAGTAAAAAGCACTTACCGTATTTTTCACTCCATAAGACGCACCCCCCACCCCCAAAAAAATGGGGGGAAATGTCCATGCATCTTAATGAGCGAATATTGACCAGCCCCCACCTCGCCACCTGCTCCGTGCACACACGGAACACACCGACTCAGGCCGTCCTCACTTTTCCCACAACTGGTTACACACGCGGTTTCATACTCCTCCAGCTAACCAAAAGCGACCCCATCGAAGCCCATGCAAAAGCAATGCTGCGTCGCCTCAAATCGCAGCGCCGCTAGCCCAACGTGGGATCGTGACGAGAGTGTCTGCTGTCACCAATCGTGGCCATCCCCATGTCGTTTCTGGAGACGCCTTCCTCCCGGGCTGCTGTGAGACAATGGGGGTAGAGGGAGGCGGGGCCAACTGCCAGAATGACTGGGATGGGCGGTGAGATAGAGAAGTAGCTGCCTGGGTGTCATATCTGGTAAAGAAACACCATTAGCAACAGTTTGATTGAACTTTATGGCTGAAATTATAATTAAGAGGTCATCTTCTTAAAAGTGGTTGTAAACTCTGTTACACCACTTTTACCTTCAGGTAAGCCCATAATAAGGCTTACCTGTAGGTACCTTGAATATCGCCGAAACTTGCACAGTCTAGGACAGTGATGGTGAACCTTGGCACCCCAGATGTTTTGGAACTACATTTCCCATGATGCTCAACTACACTGCAGAATGCATAAGCATCATGGGAAATGTAGTTCCAAAACATCTGGAGTGCCAAGGTTCGCCATCACTGTTCTAGGAGATATTCAGTACATGCCCTGCTGCCGACGTCATCGGTGCTTTCGAAATGCAGAAACGGGCCGCTGATGCCGTTTCTTCAGGACTCGTGCCATTACCGGCAGCTTCCGTGCGCATACACGGGAGTGACGTAATCAAGGCTTCGGCCAATCACAGCGCGAGAGCCGCGAATACGGAAATATCTCTGGTGGAAGATACCTGCCGTGTACTCAGAGTGCCGACGCTGATTCAGGGCATCGTCCTGGAGAGAACTATTTCATAATGAGCTAGTATGCAATGTATACTGGCTCATTATGCCTTTGTCTGGCAGGGTTTTTATTTTTTCAGAGGTTTACAACCTCTCTTTAAAGAGATTAGCGGTTTGGTCTTTATTCTGGCAAACATGCCCTGTCTGAGCCAGAGTAGGATCATTATTGGCTTAGAAGGGCAATTAACCACCTCAATACAGGGCACTTTCACCCCCTTCCTGCCCAAGCCATTTTTTCAGCTTTCAGCGCTGTCACATTTTGAATGACAATAATGTACCCAAATGAAATGTTTATCATTTTTTCCCCCACAAATAGAGCTTTCTTTTGGTGGTATTTGATCACCTCTGAGGTTTTTATTTATTGCGCTATAAAACAAAAGAGCGACAAGTTTTAAAAAAAAAGAAAAAAGAAAAAAGAAAAAACACAATATTTTTTACTTTTTGCTATAATAAATGAAAAAATTTGTTTTAAAAAAAAAAAAATTGGACATCAGTTTAGGCCGAAACGCATTCTTCTACATATTTTTGGTAAAAAAAAACTAAAAAAAACTAAAAAAAACCCACAATAAGCGTATATTGATTGGTTTGCGCAAAAGTTATAGCTTCTACAAAATAGGGGATAGATTTATAGCGTTTTTATTATTCATTTATTTTTTACTTGTAATGGCGGCGATCTGAGATTTTTTATCGTGACTGCGATATTGCGGCGGACACATCGGACACTTTTGACACAGCGATCCGTGCTATAAAAATGTATTGATTACTATAAATATGACGACTGTCAGGGAAGGGGTTAACACTAGGGGGCGATCAAGGGGTTAATGTGTTCCCTAGGGAGTGATTCCTACTGTGGGGTGAGGGGACTGACTGGGGGAGGTGACCGATCGGTGTCCCCATGTACAAGGGACACACCATCTGTCTCCTCTCCCTGACACGATGTGGATCTGTGTGCACACACACAAACACACGCACGGTCCTGCTCAGTTACTGGGCAATCGCGGGTGCCCGGCGGACATCGCGGCCGACTGGGCACGCGCATCGGTTTCCCAGTGACACGGCGGCGTGCGCCCCCTAGTAGCTCGGGAAGGCGAAGACGTCATAGGACGTCCGCCCAGAACGAGAGCCTCATCTTCCCGCCGTCATATGGCGGCTGGCTAGTGGTTAAGCCAATTCACCAGTTTATTAAACGAAAGACATATATGAGGATGGTAATTGTTTTTTGTGATTTAAAAATAGTTTTAACCATTAATCGCTCAAAACACCCTGATAATATTTTAACTTAACCTGGAAGTATTAACTTGGTGCTGGCCGTCTTCAATATGGAGTTTATTTCAGGTCTTCTGTATAGGTCAGACTATTTTTTTCTAGTTTTCCTCCTCTAAAAACCTAGGTGCGTCTTATTGTCCGGTGCATCTTATGGAGCGAAAAATACGGTAAATATGTAACCAAAAATACATTTATTTTTTTTCCCCTAATGTTAAAGGGACAATGTAACAAATATAAAGTAGGGGTTATTCCAATTTAGCTGCAAAAGTGGAATTACACTTTAAACTTCAGCTTTAAATAATGCGGGAAAACAAGATCAACTTTTTCCTGCAGATAAAATACAGAATCGTGAGATTTAAAGGCCTTGTTCATACAGGTGTACTTAAAGAACAGGTTAACCCAACATTTCACATTCCTGGTATGTGCCTGCTGTAGCATTGCACTATGAAAAATTATCCTGTTCTTTTTGTATTGCTTCCTTTGTGTGAAATCCTTGGTGTTCCCACCAGTCCTTCTGCTTTCCGATTAGAAACGGACCATACTAGGCATAAGAGTACATTCCATCCCAGCATGGTCAGCTTTGCAGCTGTGCTGGGAACTCTGCCTGCTCTCCAGTGATCACACATGTGCTGATGAGTGATTTAATCACTATAAAAAGCAATCGTAATGAAAATAATCTATACAGCTCAAAACGGACTCCATTTAAGATTTGAAAAAAAAAAAAAAAAAAAACAGTTAAAGTAAAGTGGATGTAAACTAAAAAAAATAAAAATAAATAAAATTCAGGCTTGCACCGTGTACAGGATAGGATTTCAAGTCCTCTGTGCCCAGTCTTTCCACGATGAGTTAATCCAGCTCTGAGCAATTTTCATCTTTTTTCAATGAGATAAAAACTGACACACAGAAATAGGAGTCAGTTCTTCCCCTTTGCTGTGAGTGACAGGTGATTTACATATCTCATGCATGAGCCTGAGAGAGACATTCTGTGTACTTCAGATCCCCACCTCTTTTCTTCTCCAGCTCTCCCAGGATTGGCTGCTCCACACCTCAGCATGATTGGGCATGCTGAAGTCATGTGGTGACTTTTCTGGGTTTTGACTGGATGTTAGTGATCATAGCAGAAGTTTAGTGTAAGGTATACACAGGAGAAAATTCATGTTGACAAGGGGAGCGTAGAGGTGGGCGGGGAGTCTACTGACATCACAACTCCACCCACTGAGCTCCGGACAACAGATCCACCCACAGAATCTGCAGTTTTGAGTCTCATAGCAGACAGAGGGGAGACATTTGACAGGTAAGGATACATGCAGGAGGCATCTATATCCTTATAGATCAGCACTATGGCAGTAGTTTAGAAAGGGTGAGAGTGGGTTTACATCTACTTTAACTAAAACAGAGATGTTGTTTTGGGTAAAGATGGTTCTGCTGGGGACCTCAGCGGTGACAACATTCTCTGGAGATCAGTAAAGGACCGTGGGTAAAGCGGACAATTTCTTGTAAAAGGTCTTACAATCAGATCTGGAGCTGATAAAGACAATGGCACCACTGCGATAATTACAGATTGTGTGTCATTTCTGTTGTCCCGATCACTAGCTGCTTGAAGGACCGGGGGCAAAGCTGTAGAATATTCTGGTTCTAAGGCGGTGAGGTTTGATTACAGTGTGCTGGGAACACGAAGTGCACAGCAGCCCACATTCATTATTCAGAACACAGAGAGGAGCTGGGCTCAGCATATCTCCAGCACTCCCCGCTAATGTAGTAAGAACAACAAGTGCAGGGGTCAGCCCCGGGCAGGACGCACTGTGAGAACAAAATAAAAGGACACCAGCGGTCAAACAGCTAAATACACATACATAGGAAAGGTTTTCCAATTTGTACGATGTAGAATAATGCATGTAGGCCTGTGATCCAGCCCTGCTGTTCAGTACAACTGAGCAGTATAAAGAGAGTGACATTCTAGTATTCCGCACATCTATAAGATCTGTAGACTCCATAGCATGGCCTTGTTTCCTGCCTGCTCTGGGGGAGATAATCGTAAAATAGTTTTCAGGTATTTTTGCCTGGAGCGTACATTACTGGGCTGATTCTGTTAGGTAAAGTAGAAGATACAAATGGTGGCATTTTCTGTCTGCCAATCAGTATTCACTTTTTACTGATGTGACCTCGGTCAAGAATTATTGGTTACTCTGGGCTACTGCTCTCTGAAGATCTCCATTGATCTTGGAATTGTTCTACTGAATAATCCTTGGCGTTTTCCCTTAAAGGGGACTCGCCAATTACTTAAAGCAGAGGTCCGTCTAAAAAAAAAAAAAAATATTAAAAGTCAGCAGCTACAAATACTGCAGTTGCTGACTTTTAATAAAATCGGACACTTACCTGTCCCAGAGTCCAGCGATGCAGGGGAACGAAGCCCCGCTCATCTCCCCACCTCCTCTCCTCGGTGCCGGCATTGTCACTGTGGGCACCCGGCTGTGGCTTCACAGCCGGGCACGCACAGAGCATGCGCGAGCCGTGCTGCGCACCGTGACTGGCGGAGAAGTCATCTGGGACCTGTGACATGTCCCAGATGATTGCGGAGAGGGGAGAGGTGAGCTTAATTCCGCCGCCTAGGCGGCCTAGGGAGGAAGTGGGAGCTGGAACCCTCTATAAAAAATAATAAAAAAGGAGGGTTCCCCCCCCCCGAAAAAATGACATGCCAAATGTGGCATGTCAGGGGGTCACCTTCCCTTAAGTTAAAGGGGAAGTTCCATTTTTGGGTGTAACTCCACTAACATTTTTAGAGGTAAAGGTCCTATCTAGCGTAAAAAACAAAACAAAAAAAAAAACCCTGTTATTGAAAAACACTTTTCTGTGGGCCCCACTTATCTATGCAACCCTTCCTGGTTATCAGGACTGTCCATGCACTCCGAGCTGAGCGAGAGATCCAGAGATTCCCCCCATCCACGCAAAAGAGCATAGATAGATGAATCAAATCTCCTGCTGCAGGGTATTTTATTCTGACAGCCAGCAACCCCCGGCTGCCAGAATACCCAAACAGTGACTGAAAACGGATTGGCTGCAGTCACAGTTCAGCTGACTTTTCTGCCCGTTCCCTCAATTAATTGAAATCGGTTTAGCCAGGTGGTAAGGATAGGATCACCTACAGATGGAATTTCAGCCAGTTCATAAGAATGGGGAAGGAAAGGGAGTAGCCATATAGGCTCCCCTTTCCTCATGGGGTCACTGTAACTGCAAGGTTAATACATAAGTTTCTAAGAAGGTTTAGCTACAGGGCTAGAGAGTCAATAGTTTTAAAAAAAAAAAAAAACCCCAGTCAGTAGATTTGATTAAGCTCAGGTGTGTTAGAGAGTTCTGGAAATATGAGAATCAGTAAGGGATTGGTTAGTGAAATCAGGTGTTAGATCAGGAAAATTCTAGAAGCTGGTTTCTGGTCCATTTAAGGAGCAGTTCCAGGCAGGTTAGTGGTGCGATACCAGAAGATTCCAGCAGGAGGAGCTCACGTATCGTCATGGAAGCCCTGATTCGTCAACTGATCGAAAAAGCCGAGGCTGCGGGAGGGGAAGAATGGATTCGACAGTGTCTTGCCTCACCTTCATATCCTGATCCCGAAGCAAGCAGCACGGAGGACCGATCAGCTGGGCAAACGAACAGCGCGGCGGGACCACACCAACAGCCATGCCCTGGAGCCGAGGGAGCGGTCGCCGGATTCCCCCATCATACAGCGGCGGGGACGGATGACGCCGCAGAAGAAGAAGAGGAGGCTGGTCGGAGGTCAAGCAAGAGAAGACGCCCATTGAGGAGGAGCGCAAGCCCGGATCAACCCGCTTCTGCCCATGGCAGCCAAACTTTTTCTTCTCTCCCTTATAGGAGCCGGCGCACATGCGCAATGACAGAGCCCGGAGAGAGGGGACAAAGCACGCTGGGGACAACAACAGCAACAGGAGAAGTACGCCAGCAGCCCGCCCGTGGTCGGCAGGGGGCTCGCAAGGGCGGAAAGGGAGGACAGAGAGCTGCATGTGTGACCACACAGCCTGAAATCCAACAAGCCGACAGAATCCCTGTGCGGTGTGCATCGCCGGTGTCATCCCCTGGAGTGATCCCTGCTCAGGGGGCAGTTGGTGAGTCAAACACAGCACATCAATTATCTATATTAGCTAAATCCTTAGAACGATTGTTAACTGTAATGCAGGCACAGGCTACAAATCAGCAGGTTCCCAGAGATAACAGTGCAGGGGTTTGGCCAGCTTGTACAGCTGAGCCCATGTGTATATCTAAGTTAGCCAGTGCATCTAATAACAGTAATGTAGAAGCAGTAAGAGGGGTGCAAGTCACAGGGCAAAAAGAGTGCATGCCTTGTTTTCTGTCCCCGCTGGGGTTTCACTGAGCCTCTACAGTAAAGGAAAAGATTTGGAGGGGGGAATATATTGATCTCAGTTTAATTCCTCCCCCTTCAAAAGAACCATCCAGGTTTGATAAAAAAGATGATAGGACAGATGAGGAGCGTCGCAAAGCTCTCATTAAGTCCTTTTATGGGTGGTTACAATCATTTATAATATACGCTAGTGTGCTTTGTGAAAAATCCCCTGAATTAAGCCCCCTTTTATTTCAACACATTGATATCGTTTTAGAAGCCTACAGGAGTTTCAGTGGCTTGTCATGGTTGCTATACGATGAAGCATTTAGGCAGAAGCTAGCGGTGCAGCCATCTCTACAATGGGGTTCAAAAGATGTTGGCCTATGGCTCAATTTATTTCTGCCTCAAAAACAATCAATTTTTCGCTCAGCTGCGGCTGCAGGGCCCCAGGTATCATCTAATGTAAATTATAAGAAGGGTGTGTGCTTTGCTTACAATGATGCGCATTGCAAATGGATGGCGTCTTGTAAATACAAGCACGAATGCGCTTTTTGTGCTGGGAATCACCCAGTTTCCAAATGTTTTCGGAAATTACAAGCAAATGCAAAGGAAGGTATTTCCAAAAGCAGCAACACCAGTGATGCTCTCAAGCATGCTGCCATGGCTGCTTCTCTATCCAAACCAGCAGATAGCTTCATTGCTAATTAGCGGGTTCACAGTGGGTTTCCAGTTACCTAGTTTTCAAGGTAAAGGTTGTACAGTAGTGGAAAATCTGAGATCTGTTAATGAGGCACCTTTAATAGTAAAAATAAAATTGCTAAAAGAGGTCGCGTCAGGAAGGATGGAGGGTCCGTTTGACCATCCCCCCTTTTTTGGATTTCAGGATTTCCCCTTTGGGTTTGGTACCTAAGAAAGAGCCAAATGAGTTTCGTTTGATACACCATTTATCATTTCCTTTTGGCAGTTCTTTGAATGATCAAATCAACACTGAGGCTATATCAGTGTCTTATTCATCTTTTGATTTAGCAATTGAGAAGATACGGTTGCTAGGGAAAAATGCTTTGATGGCAAAGGCAGATATTCGATCAGCCTTTCGGCTTCTTCCTTTGCACCCAGATTGTTTCAACTCACTCGGTATATGTTTTGACAATAAATTTTACTTTGATAAAGCATTGCCGATGGGCTGCTCAATTTCTTGTTTTTACTTTGAAGCTTTCTCAACATTTATAGAATGGGTGGTAAGTATGGTATCACATTCCACCTTTATTATTCATTATTTGGATGACTTTTTATTTTTAGGCCCGGAAGGTTCAGAGGACTGCGGTCAGCTATTATCTTCATTCAAATTAGTATGCCAACATTTTGGGATACCATTGGCGGAAGATAAAACTGTTTTTCCTACAACATGTATTGATTTTTTGGGTATAACACTGGATTCGGTCACCATGGAATTTCGGTTGCCTGGTGAAAAAATCGGCAAACTATCCCAATCTTTGCATTTTTTCTTGGGTAGAAAAAAGGTGACATTGAAAGAAATGCAGTCCCTTTTGGGGCAATTGGCATTTGCCACTAGGGTTCTTCCCATGGGTAGGGTTTTTTCCAAAAGATTGTATGCTGCCATTTCAGGATTAAAGAACCCGTTGGCCCATATCAGGCTATCTTTAGAGATCAAGCAGGACTTGATGGTCTGGTTGCAATTTCTGGAGCAATTTAATGGGAAAACCATGTGGCAGCATGATTTTGTGCTGGACAAGGATTTTCACCTTGAAACAGATGCAGCTGGCTCGGTTGGCTTTGGGGCGGTTTGGAGAAACCATTGGTGCGCTGCTGGGTGGCCTCACAGGTGGGTCATCAATGGGTTCTGCAGAAATATAGTATTATTAGAGCTATTCCCAGTGGTAGTGGCATTGGAAATATGGGGCAGTTTATTCGCCAATAGAAGGTTGCTGGTGAGCACTGACAACAAGGGAGTAGCCTTTGCAGTTAACAGTTTGTCATCTAAATCTCCTCCCGTGGTTTCTTATTTAAGATATTTGGTTTTTCTGTGTTTAAAATGGAACATCTGGTTAAAAGCGAAATACGTCCCAGGAAAGAATAACGTCGTTGCTGACGCTCTTTCTCGCCTGCAGATGGACCGGTTTTTCAAGCTGCTGCCAGAAGCGGATCCAGTGGGGGTAATCTTCCCTTCCCGTTTATGGGAGATAGCATAATTTTCCAAAACATCCAGGACTCTGTGGCGGCTTCTACCTGGAAGAGCTACAGTTCTTCATGGTTATTGTGGTCAATCTTTTTAGCATCGATGAGTCTGTCTTTATCTAATCATTCGGAGGACCTAGTACTTCTGTTTCTACAATCATTAATGTTGAAACAGTATTCTTGGTCTCACATTAGTAAGACATTATCAGGGGTGTCATTTTTTCTGCGCCTTTATAATCTGCCGGCTTGTCACAGTTTTTTCTCGGTGCGGCAGGTGCTAAAGGGATACAGGAAGAATAATTTTAGAAAGGATATGAGGTCCCCAATTACCCCGGCTATATTAGCACGGATTTGTGGGATAACTTCAGAAGTATGCTTTTCTGCTTATGAAGCTGTCCTTTTTAAATCAGTGTTTACGCTCGCATTCTTCGGTGCGTTTCGGATTTCTGAGATCCTTCCTGCATCAAAGAGAAGTAACATAGGCATGTTATTATCTAATTTGTTTATGGGTTCAGATAATATAAAGTTATTTATAGCTACAAGTAAGACGGATGCGGTTGGTGTTGGTAATTGGGTGGCTTTAAAGAGGTATAGTGTTGAGAATATCTGCCCAGTAAGGACCCTTCAGGCTTACATGGCAGTTCGCCCGCCCAGTTCAGGGTTTTTGTTCATTCACAAGGATGGTTTACCAGTAACAGTTTACCAGTTTTCATCAGTATTGAAGAAATGTTTAGCAAAACTTCAGTTGAGCAACACTAAAATAACGACTCACTCGTTTCGAATAGGAGCAGCCACAGAGGCTGCCAGGATTGGTCTAGAGGAGAGTACAATTAAGAAGATTGGTAGATGGAGGTCAGATTGTTACAAATTATACATTCGTCCATATTAATTAATTATTTTGTTTCAGGTCCCCTACATACAGTCTGGATTATAGGGCATTCTTTTATTTTTTGGGCACAGAAGAGAGCTGCTGATAGAATATATTCGGAGAATTTGGGCCTGGACCCTGCAGCCTTCCGGATTCATTGGTATGGTCGTAGGGGAATGATGTGGGAGGATTTGTTGTTTGAATTAAGTAGGCTATACGCTTTACATGAGGCTCCAGATATAATAATTATACATGTCGGTGGTAATGACATTGGGAAGTTAAAGACATTTGATCTGATTACCGATATGAAGGATACATTTAAGTTTTTACGTTTAGCCTCTCCAAATACGGTGTTTGGGTTCTCAGATAATTCCACGTCTGAGGTGGTTGGAATCCGCAGTTTTCAAGCCACTAGAGAAGGTCCGCAAGCGGATAAATAGAGCCATGGCGAAGTTTCTGAGTGATGGTATGGGTTTTTCATTTCGGCACCATGAGCTGGAGGGCGGTTTACAGGGTCTATATAGGGATGACGGGGTGCATCTATCGCCCATAGGTCTAGATATCTTAAACACAAATTTGCAAACATGCATAGAGTTGGCCGCGGTTTGGGGACGGGAGGGGGTGCTGCAAGCCCCCCTCCCGTCGGTTGGGAGAATTAAGGAAAGTCAAGTTCAAGTAATAATCAGCTCGAGTCTCAGTGGCTGGGTTGAGTACGGGTATTGATAAACACTTGGTTGGAAAGTATGTTTTAAAAGTTAAAATTGGTGGATTATGGATTTATGTTTTGAAAACCAGTGAATCAGGCCGTGGCCAATAATTATCCAAAAAAAAATAAATAAATAAATAAAAAAATAAAAAATAAATAAAATAATAATAATATATATATATAAAAATAAAAAATGTTACATGGAGATTAATAAAATTGGTTGTTTAAGTTATAACTTGCTCTGGTGTTTTTTGTGCTCTATGCATGTTTGCGGGGTGTGCATGATGCATGTGATCCCATGGGGAAGGAAAGGGAGTAGCCATATAGGCTCCCCTTTCCTCATGGGGTCACTGTAACTGCAAGGTTAATACATAAGTTTCTAAGAAGGTTTAGCTACAGGGCTAGAGAGTCAATAGTTTAAAAAAAAAAAAAAAAAAAACCCCAGTCAGTAGATTTGATTAAGCTCAGGTGTGTTAGAGTTCTGGAAATCTGAGAATCAGTAAGGGATTGGTTAGTGAAATCAGGTGTTAGATCAGGAAAATTCTAGAAGCTGGTTTCTGGTCCATTTAAGGAGCAGTTCCAGGCAGGTTAGTGGTGCGATACCAGAAGATTCCAGCAGGAGGAGCTCCCCACCCTACCCCCCCCCCCCCCCCATCTTTTTCCCATCGCGGCCAATTCATGTGGTAGGCTCCCTCTGGTGAATTGCCAGAGGGGAGAATTAAGGAAAGTCAAGTTCAAGTAATAATCAGCTCGAGTCTCAGTGGCTGGGTTGAGTACGGGTATTGATAAACACTTGGTTGGAAAGTATGTTTTAAAAGTTAAAATTGGTGGATTATGGATTTATGTTTTGAAAACCAGTGAATCAGGCCGTGGCCAATAATTATCCAAAAAAAATAAAAAATAAAAAATAAAAAATAAATAAATAAAATAATAATAATATATATAAAAATAAAAAATGTTACATGGAGATTAATAAAATTGGTTGTTTAAGTTATAACTTGCTCTGGTGTTTTTTGTGCTCTATGCATGTTTGCGGGGTGTGCATGATGCATGTGATCCCATCATACATGTGCAATTTAGGGTACAGTCTCAGCACAGTGCCTGAATGCCAGTATGGATCAGCTCCTGCATATGTACACGTTACGTCATTCAGCACGAGCTAATGAAGAGAGCCAACTGGAAAAAGCCAGGAATAATCAGCCAGTGATGGACTTCCTGGGTGTTGGAGGGGGGTATTTGCAGAGTTTAGCTCCACTTTAAGTAATGTCTCCATAGCTACACCCCACCTATCGACCAGCCAATGAGAATGCCCTTACTTGCCAAGAGTAAAAAGTCAAACAATGAATTGCTAATGCTAGCTGGAAAATATTGCCCCTGTACTACAGTTACCAAGTTTAAGCAACTTCAATTTTTAAAGGCAAAAGGCCTACCTAGCGTGCCATGAAACCCTTGATATTAGCTGCAACAGCCTTTTTTGTGGTCCCCACTTATCTAGGTGTCTTGCCAGATTTCTGGAGTAAAGCTGGCCACACATGCTGGACTGAACGAAAAAAAAATTCCCTCATTAATGCTCAACAGCATAGAAGGATGAATCTCCTGCTGTCGGCCATCGTATTCTGACAGTCAATACCTGCAGCTGTCCGAAGACCCAAAGGGTGACTTGTAGCTTGTTGGCTGCAGTCACTGTTCAGTCAAATTTCTCAAGTCTGTCAAGCAAGCAGGGCCACTCACAGCTCAAATAGGCCGTATATGGCCAGATTACCGTATATACTCGAGTATAAGCCGGCCCGAATATAAGCCGAGGCACCTAATTTTACCACAAAAAACTGGGAAAACTTATTGACTCGAGTATAAGCCCAGGGTGTCCATGCCTCACTGTGTCCATGACTAGACTGACGTTTAACATGGGAGTCTATGGAAGGGGTGCCCGGCTTTGAAAAATCGGTGCTTCCCAGCCGTAGGTCCCCTAGACAACAAACTTTGCAAACTTGTAGAGGAGAAATGGACCTACATGTGTGCCAAGTTTGGGATCCAGAGGACCTACGACCGGCCGGTACCGGGTCCCCAAAGTCACCAGAGAAATGACCGTTTAACATGGGATTCTATGGAAGGGGTGCCCGGCTTTATAAAATCGGTGCTCCCCAGACGTAGGTCCCCCAGACAAAAAACTTGTCACACTTGTAGAGGAAGAGTAGGGCTACATCAGTGCCAAATTTGGGGTCCAGGGGACCTACGGCCGGCTGGTACCGGGTCCCCAAAGTCCGGGAGATAAGGCACAAAAAAGGTGACTCGAGTATAAGCCGAGGGGGGGCATTTTCAGCACAAAAAAAATGTGCTGAAAAACTCGGCTTATACTCGAGTATATACAGTATTTATTACAGGTACTTATATAGTGCCGTCAATTTACGCTGCGCTTTACACATACATTTACCTCAGTCCCTGCCCTCAAGGAGCTTACAATCTAAGGTCCCCAACTCACATTCATACATACACATACTAGGGCCAATTTAGTCAGGAACCAATAACCTACCAGTATGTCTTTGGGGTATGGGAGGAAATCGGAGTACCCAGAGGAAACCTGCGCAGGCACAGGAAGAACATTCAAACTCTATGCAGGTAATGCCGTGCTTGGGATTGGGGGATTCAAACAGACAACTCTAGTGCTGCTAGGTGGAGGTGCTAACCACTTAGCCACTGTGCTGCCCATTATAGTAGAACTAAACCTAGGTAAAAACAATCATGAACAGGCAGGATCTTTATTGTGAAGAGACACACTATAGGGGGCAATTACTAAAACTAGAGAAGGCAAAATCTGCTGCAGCTCATAGAAACCAATCAGCTTCCAGGTTTTATTGTCAAAGCTCAACTGAACAAGCTGAAGTTAGAAGTTGATTGGTTACCATGCCCAGCTGCACCAGATTCTGCATGCTCCACTTTTAGTAAGGCCCCTTTCACACAGACGATCCTATAAGGTCCGCCTGTAAATTTTTCAGGCGGACCTGATCGGACCCTCTAGTCTCTTCTATGGAGCAGTGGATGTCAGCGGACACCCGCTGCCATCCCATCCGATCCGCCAAAAGCAGATGGATGGTAGTCCTATTCCCCATCCGTATGGCGGATCAGATTCCACCCGATTGCCCCATAGAGGAGGAGAGCAGGCTGTCTGCAAAGCGGAGAAGATATGGACCTGTCATCCACCTGCTCAGCGGGGATCAGCAGAGCAGGCAGATTCCACTTATCGGAGGCGCCCCTGTAAAAGGGGCCTAAATCTCCCTGCATCTCTTCTGCAAAAAAAATAAACTTAGCTGCCTGTTCACAATCTTCTTCCAAATGTACACTAAGTTACGCATGCGAGGCTCGGGGTATATTCTCAGCACACTGCCTGTGTGCCAGTATGAATTAACTCCTCCATATGCGCAGGAGTTACGCAATTCCTTGCTAGCTGGTCAAAGCAGCCTAAGACTCGGCACCCAAAAAACTCCAGGGAGAAGATGCTGGCACCAGACCTCATGGATGTTGGATCTTTGGAGAGAAGTATTTGCAGGGTTCATTTCTGCTTTAAGTCACGTCCCTGTAGGTACACCCCACCTACCCACCATGCTCCTGTCTAATAAAAAAAAACGCCCACACTTGCCAAGGGACTTGCAATGTGTTTTAAGGAGAACCAGTTAGAGCTGATTCTCCCTAACCTCAATTCAGCATCTCCAGAAGCTGCACATCGCTGACCTGAAGGCAGAAGGAAATTGATTTTTTTTTTCAAACAAAAGTGGCAATGAAAACAGTAGGTTATAGCGGATTACACAGCACACTAGACTAGGCTAAGAAGAACTAAAAGTGGAACTAAAGTCTGTTCTACTCACCTCCCCTCCAATGATGTAACATCTGCAAGGTTCCTCATTGGTGCTCACATCTACGGCTGATATTTTTCCAGGCCCACCTTGGCATGCAAGTACAGTGTACATTCAAAGAAGTTTTCCAGCAGCCGGATAAGACTTATTGAAAAAACAGGCATAGGCCCCGATTTACTACCAGACTGATGAAGATTAATCAGATTGACATAATAGTTTTCCAGTGGCGCACTATAGCAGTCACACAAAATTGCATGCATGGTTAGAGATGACCCAATGATAAATGTGAAAACCCGATGATAAATGTATGTCAAAGCAGTGCTATACCGTGTTTCCCCGAAAATAAGACCTACCCCGAAAATGAGCCCTATTGTGATTTTCGGGAAGGGATGCAATATAAGCCCTACCCCGAAAATAAGACCTAGCGTGGTATGTGATGTGGGCTGTATGTGCTGGATGCATTCAGTATAGCGGAGCTCAGCTGGCCTCCCGCTGCTCTCCTCATCAGCTAGCTGTCAGCGGGGGATTTTGGCCCCCCCTCAGTGCTCTTAGCGGGAACAAGAGCTCCAGCAGGCCATGGAATTGCATAGCGGCGCTCAGCTGATGTCCCGCTGCTCTTCTCCTCTCTTCTGCCAGCGGGGGGGATATTGGGCCCCCCTACATTTGCAGTGCTCCGGCGGGACACGGGTGCTGCGCTATGTGAAGGTGTTTGTCACACATGGATTGCAGAAAGGTACAGTTTTCATGATTGGATACTGCAATACAGCACATTCTTGAGTTTTGCAGGCACTTTTACCCGGGTCCACTGCCCACTGGAGATTCCTGACAGGGAGGGAGATATCAGCACATGACAAGCCCTACCCCGAAAATAAGCCCTACTGGGTCTTTTGTTGGCAAACTTAATAGAAGACCCGGGCTTATTTTCGGGGAAACACGGTAGTCAACAAAGTGTTTAATGAGTTTTAATAAACTTAACTTCCACTAGAGCAAGCAAGCTTATCACATTTGTTCTGGGAGGGACTGCTGCCTCTTGTTATAGGATTCTCCACCCTCCTTTTCATGGTTTAATAGAAAGGCAGTAATATTTTTCATAAGGCATGATGTAATTAAAAAAACACAAATCTAAATGTTCATTTTGTAACTTGGACTGGAGAGTTGGAATCTGGTAGCTCTGGCCAGTCGTTTACCTAGAAAGGCCTCTACTGCATTGCGTGTTAGTTCCTTCAACTAACTGCACACTGGAAACGCATCCTGAACAAATCAACACAGCCAGGCTGGCCAAAATCTTGCGTAGGCTGCAGTTCCAAGACTTGCATCGTCCTTAGTGTCTACTAAAAGGAATAAGCCAGCGGCCCCTGTCATAGCCTATCAGTGAAACACAGCATGAAGAGGTCATCCGAGGGCACCTTCCTGCCTGCCACAAGAACCAACTGTTCAGGCTCCTGGCAGCAGTGCCCACATCATGGAAAGTAGATTGCAAGCTCTGTGGATTGGTTATACCTACACCTGCAGAACTCCACTAAAGAGATTAATGGGGATAAAAAACAAACAAAAAAGTGTCATTCAGTGGATGTGACTAATGCCTTGCATTTTCAGAAGACAGAACAAGCCTCGCCTCTAGTTCTGTCAGTGAGTTCTCTACTTTTAAAGGGTCTGTCAAGGTAAAAAAAAAAAATGCAGTTCATCTCGGCAAGACATTTCCCTGTTTTTTTTTATTATCTCTTTAAAGGCCCTGCAAGTACAGAAAAATACCAGCTGATCTGCAGGCAATGTACTCCGTTCCCAAGTCCTGTAGTGGGCTGACAACACAGCTTTTTTGAGGACTGAACGGTGTCAGCCCTACCCAGTTGTCTATTGCTGGACTACTTTATCAGGCCGCCTCCTCCCATCTCCACAGCATAAGCACTATCTGTAGTCCCAAAATAATAACAGGGAGAGCTGATCAGACTTTAAAGCGTAACTCCACTTTTGAGGAAGAAAAAAGAAAAAAAAAGAAATGCACCCCCCCCCCCCCCCCCCCCCCGGGTGATCTATGTACATTGCAAATATTATAACAACCTTTGTTGCAGATTCCTACCTTTTTGTTATTCTGAGTGTTTGGATCTGCCTCTGGGCAGAGTAGGTCTAATGGGCGTGGTTTCATAATCATCAGTCAGCTGTGGCAACTGCAGAGCACTAATGAGGAAATGTGCTGGGCCTGCATCCCTTTAGACGTGATTTCCTATTGGGGCATCTCACCAAAAATAAAAATTTTGTTGCAGGGGATGCCTGAAATCCGACTTGTATCTTAGGCAGACTTCTATGGAAAAATTGGTGAGCCAATCACACAAGCAGGAAAGTATGTTTCTGGGGAGTGGTGTGATCTTAGCCTTTGTGCGTTTGGACTCTATTGACCCCTCTCTTTTGTCACATTTTATGTACTCGAATTATTCATTTGTTTTTTCAGCACAACTTACTTTTTATATTTACAGATTTTTGTGTTGTCTCACATTATATATGTTACTGCTTTACACTTCAACACAAGCGCAATATTACCTTACAGTTTTTGTATACTCTACAACCACGCAAGTCTTCAGAAAACTAGAAATCCCGGCGCTTGTTGTGGTGTTGTGTGTGTGTGTGGGGGGGGGGGGGGTGTGTGTGTGTGTGTTCCACTTTGCAGTGAGGCTTCAGTGATACACAGCCTTACCCACCTGTGATAGGTGCTTTCCATGGAGTCTTGCAGCGAACAGCTGCAACCATTTAGCCTGTACCAGACAATGATAGGCCGACAAGATCCATTGCTGTCCACACAATAGCACTTTAGTTGTAGAAACAGACCATAATCCCTATACACAGACATAAAAAAAATAAAAATAGTATTTTCTCACCTATTAAAGTGTCCTGCCTTCTCTAATTATGTAGAAAGCACACTTCAATAAATAAAAAATACTATTCTTTATTCTCTTTAGAATCAAATCCTGAATACCATTGGTTGCCATTAAATGACTGGTTAGCTCAAAATGGTGGCATATCTAGTGCAGCAACTTTTCCAAGCAATTAAGGTTTAATGAAGAACACCACACCCACATGCCAATACCAGTCATTAATAAAGTGAATAGCGTCTGCCGTACATTTCGCCAACGCAGTGTGCTATTAAATGCCGTTTGGAGGATTAATCTTCAACCCTGTTCTAAAATCAATCCCTGCCAGCCTGATGAAACGGACTGAAAAATAAAAAAATTTAAGCACACTGAGAGGGAGACATCCATAATGACGCAGATGAGCCTTCATTTATTGCCTGCATCTAGAAACTGGGCCATTGCTTTTAGCATTGGGGGGGGGGGGGGGGGGAAATGAAAGACAGACCTATAAACAACAGACAAAAAAAATAAAAAAGGAGAAAGAGGTGGCAAGCAAGTCCAATAACTGAAATCTTATATAAGCTGTATTACTGTAATTTCAAGAGTTCCTTTCAAATTTCTGCAGATTTTTTTTTAATCCAATACCCAACAATCCTGGCTTGAAGGTCCTTATACAGTCACCTCCTCTTTTTATGGGGTGACAACGTTCTGTTCCTGTCTCACGTACGCATTACCATACGCTCTGTTACGCACAGGGAACCACGTGAATTCAGCCTAGGGTTAACACCAACTTTAATAAAAAAAGAAGACTTGTCTAGTATATTTATTATTATTCATCTGTATAACATTATCAATGACAAAAAAAAAAAAAAAGAAGAAGGTTCCAAATGCACCGGGGGGTAGAATTTTTTTTTTTAATGCATGCAGTGCCCTGTTCCAAAAGAATAGGGGCTATGTTGTAAATTTAGTTTGGCTGAGCTGTACACAGCTCAGATTGATTGTAAAAGTTTAATTAGCTTCTGTTCCAACTTTGGTTATGTTGTGCATTTCGCACTGTTGCCAGTAGATGTCATGGTGCCACAGGTTAGGATTAGAAATACAGCAAACTGAACTGTATTGAATATTCTTTTCCCAGAGACAGCCCAGTAAGAGGTTCTCGACGGCTGTGCATTCTGGGAGAGGGTATTTAAGGGGCAGACGCCATATTTTCACTCTCTCTGACCTCGGGGCCTGCTGGCCCGAGGCTGTGTTGCTTCAAGTAGGCCCAGATGCCTGTCTGGGGCCTACTAATCCGGAGGTGGTCCTAGGCTGTCTTGCCTGCGTGGAAGAAGCCAAGCTGAGAAGATCTCAGGGGAGGACCATTGCTGGAGAGAGAGCCAGGATGAAGGCTGGTCTCTCAGGAGGGCCTGGTGACTCGTTTGGAGGATGCACCTAAGCTAATCTACCCTCACAGTGCTGCCGGATGGCTTAAAGGTTCTGGTACTGTGAAGCTGTTCTACATACATTCAAGGTAACTAACAACTGGCTGCTAAGTCTGTGAGAGAGACTTATCCAGAGAAACCCTACCGGCTGCTAGGTCTGTGTGAGAGGCCTATCCGGGTATCCAAGATCTTTTAAAGAAAGCTGTTTTGTCCTTTGGATCTGAGGAATCCATCAGTGATCTGCTAAAGGTATCTGAAACCTCCCCTAACCCTCTATCCTACTGCTTTTTCCAAGTTCTTATTAAAGCATTGAAAAATACTAAAGTGTCTGGCGCCCGCATTTGTTCTACACTTCCCATTATAGCCATGGATTCAGCCCTGGGGTGGATGTAGGCCGCTCCCTGGTCTTGGGAGGTATCTCTCTGCTCCCAGTAGACCCAGGAAACCCTGCTACACATACTATAGTTTTAAAAAAAATTGTTTTCCCAACAACTTTGGATATAAAAGTCCACATTGAGAACATTGAGAACTATGAAAACCTAAGTGATTAATGGAGCCAAAAGTGGAAACCAGTCGGGTAAGAGAAAGACAGATTACAATAAGGTGTCACAAGTGGTTCTCGTGAGAAAGAAGAAGGACAACGGAATAGTAAGATAATTTATTAATAGTCCCAAGGGAAGTCCATTGGTTGAAGCATTGAGTCTAGAATATTGGTGCAAAACATCCTGCTAGCCATTAACGTCAAGACTAAGGCCAACCATACATGGCTTGAATTTTCGGCCGGTTCAGCAGGAACCGGATGATATTCGAACCGTTAATGGATAGGCTGAATGTATCAAGTTGATCGATTGAGTACAACCAGCCTGCCGTATTCTCTTACGATTATAATTACGGTCTTCTCCTGGCAAGGGGGGGCAGGGGAAGCAGACACACACACGCACACGCGATCCAGCTCTTCCAGGTAGGGTGCCCGCATGTGCAGCGCCAGTGGCTCGCTCCCGCTGTGATCACACTCAGCTGAAGCCCAGCCGTGGGTATGTGACTCCGTGTCTGCCGGCACCCATCGACTGTCCAGTACACAGGCAGAACAGTGATCTGCCTGTATAAAACAAGGCAGATCACCGTTCTGTCTATAGGGAAGGCATTGATCCTGTGTTCCTGCAAAGCAGGTACACGGATCTATGCCTTCCCTTAGTAAAAGGAACTCCCACACCACACAAAATCACTGGCTAGGCACACAGTTAACCCTTTAAACGCCCCTGATGTTAACCTCGTCCCAGCCAGTGCCATTAGTACAGTGGTTATAAATGAATTTGCACTAAACTATAATCATAAATTGTGATGAACTGAATCGAAAAAAAAATAAAAATATTACAAATAGTGAAGGTAAATTTCCCAATATAAAATAAACCGTCCTAATTGGTATATAAAAACCAGAGTTACACCGACAGTGCAAACCGTGATGAGGTATATAAAAAGCCCAAATTAAGATGAAGTGTCCCTCCAGTGATACTAACACCATCCAACACTGCAAATGAAGTGTAACCTCCGCCATAAAAAAAATGAACACTTACCAGCTTGCATGAACCTCCTATCACGGGAGGTCTATACCGCTTGTGGCCAATACCCAGCCATGGCCTTTAGCCATACAAGAGGGGTATGAAAATGGCAACTTCCACCGTATATAGATTTCCCCTGGCACAGGTGCTGCAACAATTGCAGCTCAGTCTCAGCTGGAACCCTCCACAGAGTCCGTAATACACAAAATCCAACCTCAGATTGTCATGCTCATAAAAGTTACCGGTTGTTCAGCCATATTCGTTCCATTCTCAATGGTCGTCATCCCAGTTAGGTTAGCTGATCCTTAACCCTTGCTGTATTTCTTAGAAAGCTTGAGACTCCCTGCTTCACAAGGCAGGGTGGGAGAACAATCATCCCAGTCACCCAATACTTCTCAAACTGGCTCAGTGGAGACCTTCTTTCACTCACTCTGGTCCTGTCCCATCATTCAGGGCTATTGGTCCCAAGTGGTTGAATTCCTTCATGACCGAATGGATTCTCCCCTTACCCTTTGCACCAGGCAATGTCTCCTGGGTCTGTTCCCCAACCCTGATAATGATACATTTCAATCAAATGTTTTTGCAAGAATCTCTATTCACAGCCATTGCCCGTGCATGGTTTAGGGCGCTACCTCCGACTGAGAATGGGTGGCTGCTGTTGATGCCGCCTTACCCTATAAGTAAGTGTTGTATGCTTATAGGAGGTGTCCTACCAAGTATCGTAAAATATAGTATAAATGGCTGGACCCCGCCTCCACCTGTGATGAAGCCGACAGTGCCGTAAATGAACTACTTAAATGTCCAAAATATTATAGGTTGGCCTCATTGGTTAGGGACGCTATTATTATGTGGCGCTCACCGTTCAGCTCTATGTACACATTGACAAAAGTATTGGGACGCCTGCCTTTACACGCACATAAACTTTAATGACTTCCCAGTATTAGTCTGTAGGTTTCAAAATTTCGTTGGCTCACCCTTTGCAGCTATAACAGCTTCAACTCTTCTGGGAAGGCTGTCCACAAGGTTTAGGAGTGTGTCTAGGGGGTTGTGGACCAGAAGGCCTGGCTAGCAGTCTCCTTTCTAATACATCTCAAAAGGTATTTATCAGGTTGAGGTCAAGAGGCTGTCCAGGCCAGTCAAGTTCCTCCACCCCAAACTCACTCATTCATGTCTTCATGGACCTTGTTTTGTGCACCTGTGCACAGTCATGTTTGAACTGGAAGGAGCATCCCCCAAACTGTTCCCACAAACTTGTGAGCATGAAATGGTCCAAAATGTCTTGGTATGCTGAAGCCTTAGGAGTTCCCTTCACTGCAGCTAAGGGGCCAAGCCCATCCCCCCTCCAAATGATTTGAACCAGTACACAAACCAAGGTCTGTAAAGACATGGATGAGTGAGATATTTTTCTTTTTACGGACTGCTGTTCCCTGCTGTACACTTGTTTGTTGGTTGGTATAATTTCTCATGCTATTATGGAAACTGATCGATTTACTGTGTAACTGCATATACCTTGTTGTATATATGTCACTCTGTCCTATTTATGCTCTTCTCTAATAGAGTTTGTTAGTTTAAAAAAAAATATATATATTTAGCGTTTAATACAACTTTGCACGTGCCAAGGTAAGATGTCGCAGCACGAGTTGCTGTGCTGCACTGCCAGTTCATATTGAACTGCATCCCATCTGTTTGCAGCACACTGCAACACATGGTAAAGCATTACTGTGTGTTGCACTATGGTCACCAAAACTTGGGACATGCCTGATTTTCAGTCCACTATGCTGCAATGCCAGCTCATTGATTCAAATGGGCTGCCTAAACACAGCACATATTAACGCATGATATAACTTGCGTTAATGCATGCGTCCAAACACCACAGCAGTCTAATGGTCTGAATGGCTAGAAAATTAGCTTTTAAGACCCCGAGTTACTTATTTGAATCTGCTATTACGTGACCATCCAGGGCCGTCTTTAATGTTGATTGGACCCTGGGCAAAAAAATTCTTGGGCCCCCCCCCCCACCCTAAAATCAGTTTCCTGTATCAGATCAGGCAGTGATTGCGATTGGTTGCCAGAGGTTACCGCATATCATTACCACTTACTGACTGGATGCTAGAGGTTACAGCTCACATTACAGCTCACTGATTAGTTGCTAGAGGTTACAGCACATGATTTCTTCTTGTTGATTGGTTTCTTGAGATTACTGTACAGTAATACTGCCCACTGATTGGTTGCTAGAGGTTAAAGCACATAATCTCTTCACTGCAGAGGGGCATGATATACATATGAATGCCGCCTTTATTTACATAAGAATGCCTCCGGCCTCAGCTCTTTATATATGAATGCTGCCGCTATTTACATATGAATGCTCCTATTATTAACATATGAATGACAGTTATTTACATGTGAACACAGGGTCTGCAGGTGAGTCATCTGTACACAACAATAGTGCAGAGCTGGGCAGCATTAGTAGCAGCACTTCACACTGAGATATCAGGACACAGCAAAGGACTAAAACTTCAAGGAACAAGGGAATTTAAACTGGGATAGTTGGCAAGTATGAGGCAGCTGCTTTGGGCCCCACAACAATGACAGGGCCCAGGGCAGCTGCCCCTTTTGCCCTGCCTTAAAGACGGCCTTGACCATCCAATGCTTTTGGTAACAAAATGCTTGCTGCTCTGTGCAGCCAACCAGTTTTGTTGGTAGCCCTATTTAATGCGACGCCATCACTTTACTACTAGAAGACATGTGAAGACCCTTTCCCTTTGGTGGACTCCCCTGAAAGCCAACGGACTATGTCCATGTCAACAGAAAGCAATTGGGATACTGCAAGAGGAACCCTACATACAAAAAGAAGAATTTGGACCCAGCCTGTCACCTGGCCATGGTTTTAAATCATAAAAATGGTGTTTTAATTACATTTTTTTAATGAACTATAGATTTGCTGGAGATTGGTGGAGTGTACTGTAATTGTTTTTTTTTTGGTTATATAATGATCTTTGTTCTTTGTGGGGTAAAAGCCTGTAGTATTCTTGTAGTAAACATAGGGCTGGCCGATTTTCCCCCAAAAAAAAATCTGCGATTTTTTTATAAAAAACTCGATTTACGATTCGATTTTCTTTTTTTATTATATTAATTAAAGTGCATCAACAAACAAAATTGCAAAGGCAAACCCTTTCTCTAACTGCAAAGTCAGTGTGCAACAAACACACAATATATTCCAGCGCTCATGGAACATACATTATTAACTATTGAAAACTCTTGAAACTCTGTGTGTGATTCCTTCTGTCCCAGCCTTGCTGCGATCCTGGCTCTGCATCCTTTTGGGTTGGAGGGCCCTCCACACGCTGGTCTGCCTGTTGTCCATCATTCAAGGTACTGTGCTCACACGGAGATCATGCCACAGGCTTTGTTTTGACTTTTTTACCCCCTCCTTGCTCCACGGATGTCACTGCAAGTTTAACAAGTTTGTCACCACTGGCAACTGGAGAGTTAAGATTCATTTGCCCTCTGCACATTTGGGATTGGATCCCTCTCTTTATTGTGATAAATGGACTAAGCTTTTTTATCAATTCTTCAAGAGTTTTCAATAGTTAATAATGTATGTTCCATGAGCGCTGGATTATATTGTGTGCATGTTGTGTATTTTGTACTTCTGGGTACGGATTTTTTCTTGCTGCGCTGGATCCTGTTTTTTCCCCCTTTTGGATACTTTGTACTTCCCAAAATATTTGGGATTTTTTTCTTCTTATTATTGTTATCATCCATTATATTTTTTTCTTTATCCACCAATTTAGCGCTTGTGACCTTTTGTTGTTTTTTGCAGTGTGCAACAAAGCTTGTTAAACATCCAAATTATTAATACTGTATTTGGATTTAGCTAATAAAACAACAAAAAATCCTGAGGTTACTCTTAGTTGAATTGAACTGTGTCCATGCCTCACTGTACCCTTGTCTCACTGTGCCCGTGTCTCACTGTGCCCATGCTTCAATCACTGTGCCCGTACCTGATGCAGATTTTCATGGTATACGGATTTTACTGCTACACCGGTGGCCATTCCAGTATTCAAAAGCCGCGCCTCCTCCTCGTCTGTGATAGGCGGAACACTCAATTTCCCAGCATTCAGTGTTCCGCCTATCATGGACATCCTCATAACACAGACGAGGATGAGAGGATGTCCGTGAAAGGGTGAATACTGCCTGCTGTGAAATTGAGTGTTCCGCCTATCACAGACGAGGACTCGGGAGGCGTGGCTTTTGAACACTGCAATGGCCGCCGTCTGTCTGCATGACACGCTGATCAGGTAGGCAGAGGGCGGCTGCAGCGAGTAGATGTAATTGGGGTAACGCTGCCCAGTGCCATTCCGGATACGCCCCCTGCAGTCCTGCTACGGAAACTTTGAAGGGAAAAAAAAAAATTTTTTTTTTTCTTTTTTTTTTTTCTTTTTCAAAAAAAAAAAAAATCTAAAAAAATCGATTTTCTTCAAAACTGAATCGATTTGAGCTCAAAACTCGATTCAAGATTAAAATCGATTTTTTTCCCAGCCCTAAGTAAACAACCAACATTACCAGCACTTTTTCTAAGCCGTAGTACTTTTCAGATAGAGTATATATTTGGCTATGGCACAGAGATTGTTCTTCATAAAAAACATTTATGAATATTTAGAATATAAAGTGTATATGGATCAAACAAATCGATTATTTTTTTTGCAGTGGCAGAATTTTATTAAAGTGATACTATGCGTTAATTTTTTTTTTTTAAATAACAAAAACATGTCATACTTACCTCCACTGTGCAGCTCATTTTGCACAGAGTTTCTCCGATCGTCCTCTTCTGGGGTCCCACGGCTGCTCTCGCAGCTCCTCCCCGCAATAGCCAACCCCCTCTGGGAAGCTCTATCCCGAGGGGGTTACCTTGCGGGCGCACTCTCGTGTTATACACTCGGCGTCCATAGTCACGAGTGTATGACTCGGCCCCGCGTCATTGGATTTGATTGACAGCAGCGGGAGCCAATGGCTGTGCTGCTATCAATCTATACAATAAACAGCCGAGAAGCCATGGGGAAAGCAACCCGGGATCGCGCCCACGGAGATTCGGGGCTCAGGTAAGTAAAACGGGGGGACTGGGGGGGCCCCAAGCACAGCAAGGTGATTTTCACCTTAATGCAGAATAAAAGATGAGATTATCTCTCATGTCATCACATATTGCGAACACTGCTCATTCAATCAGAAAAATAAAAAAAATCCAAAGATAAAACAATTCAAACCTAAAATGCAATAAACAAATAAAATTATTGTAAAAAAATAAAATTTATATATATATATATATATATATATATATATATATATATATATATACATACACACACACACACACACACACACACATACATATGTATCTCACAAAATCTATGCATTTGTAAATGTCAAAGTGTAAAGGACTCCATATTGGCCTACGTACTATGAAAAACCCTTGCATAAAGAAAAGCGTGTTTGGCTTGGCAATATGTCAACAGCAGCTTCAGCAGGTAGTAAGATAACATATCTCAGGATATCGAAATCAATGTCAGCGTGCCAGGAACAAGCTATGCTTTAAAAAAAAAAAAATCCTTGGAATATGGATATAGATATGTCACTGGTTACATAGCGATAGAGGTTAGATACACTGTAACGATCTGAATATAAAAGATCGTTACAGTGAAATAACTGAATATTTCACAATACCATGCAAGAGGCGGGTGAATCAAGAAACAAAACTGCATTTAAATGAAATGTAAAAATTGAATTAGAATTCAGCCACAAGCATCTTTTTTCTTGGTTAAACAAATATTGATATTATTATTTAATCACTACATTTAGGGCAGTATAAATTTCTTCATGCATATTTGTAACACTAGAGTGTAAATTGCTCTGCAGTTAATTCACTTGAAAATAAACTTCTGTCTGTTACTTTGCCACAGAAACTTTACAGTAAAAACCATTTCTGTGTTTTATTGGTGCTGCACTTACACTATTGCCAGAGGGGCTGAGACTACTCTCAGGGTTGAGGCGCAAAGTACAGAACCAAACATACTTAAGCGGCTCCTCCGGGGGTAGCGCTACACGCGCAAACAGCTTGTGTACTAAAGATATGAATTGAATTAACATGCAATCATTGCAACCTGAGCACTTTAAAATTACTTATTACGATTGAAAAAAAACAATTATATTGGATTACAGGGCTGGACAATATAATGTAGGATTCAAGGATCCAGCCATTCTAATCTAGAAGAGAGAATGCACTCCGAATCCAATTTTTTTTATATATTATATTTTATTATATTAATATATATATATATATGTAGCGGGGTGTTCAATTTAGGAGTAGTGTCCGAGTTGTAAATTAGGCTCAGACACACCGATTGTTAGGGTTAATGGACCATTTCTGTTAATGGGAGATAGTGTTCGTGCACTGTTCCCTGTGGCCTACAGGTGGCGCTGTCGCCATGGGCCAGGGTTGAACCACCAATCCAGGGCTGAACCACCAATCCAGGGCTGCACCTTTTTGTGTCCCCTCTCGGCAGTAGTGCGGCAGGGCAGGGAACCTGCTGTGCCTGTCGGGAGAGGGTATAAAAAGGGGCGGACATCTTCCATTGGGGTTCGTTCGTCCACGCCCAGGCACCTTCTGCCTGGGTGTGTGTGGTTCGTCCGCGCCCAGGCACCTTCGGCCTGGGCGGGAGGAGGGTCGTCTCCGGGTGCCTTAGGCCCGGAGGTGGAGTTCCTGTTCCATCCCAGACACCTTCAGTCTGGGGTGAGGTACTATTTGAAGGCCCGGGGCCCAGCAACCTTCGGCTGGGGTCCGCTAGGGATCGAGGACTCCTAGGGTGCCGCCTTGCGAGGGGACCCGTATCTGAGATGAGGAGGCCAGGGAGGTAACCCTTTCCGAAGACCCAGCGCAGAGTCGTGGTGACGGTAAGGGCCTCTGGTAACTCTCCGGAGGGATGGTTTTCTCCTTGACATAGGCCAAATACTTTAAGAAAGTAGTTCTTCAGGTCAGTGGCAGTGACCCTACTCGTTCAGGTCAGTGGCAGTGACCCTACTCGCTTCAAGTCAGTGGCAGTGACTTCATAGGGCAAGGCCCTATTCACCAGGTCAGTGGCAGTGACCCGTTCTCCAAGTCAGTGGCAGCGACTTCTATTCACCTGGTCTGTGGCAGACCCCAACCTCACGGTCTGTGGCAGAGATTGTGTGCCAAAACGGTTTGTGAAACCTAAACAGTCTGAAGAAATCATTTGAGTTTGTGCCTGGACCTCCTCCCACCTAAGCTGTCCTGTGTCTTGTTCTAACCTGTCTGCCGTTAAAGAGACTATTTATTATCCGTGAGAAATTAATATAGAAGTTGGAATTTCAGTTGGTGTGGACAGTTACATTACTGGGGAAAGATAAAGACTTGCATCTATTCAAGGTAGAGGCGAAATCATTCTCGGGGAGGATCATAACACCAGCTGCAGGCAGGCCCGAAAAACTAACACCGCTCAACCTCCTCACACAGGAGGGTACGGGCTTGTGGTGCGGTGTGCCTCTCTCTGCCTGCGAGGAGCCTAATTGAATGCAGGTAAAGACAGGGGTGTGTGCGCGCTACACATTTACATATATACACACCCACACACAAATGGAAAGATCCAAAAGCTTGACCGGTGTAACTATATTATAGAAGTAATACCCTACCTGTACAGAATCCTCCATGAGGCCACGAATCTTCTCCACCACGTCATTGCGCCGGTGCTGGCGTAAAGCACTGATGAGTTTTGCCAGGCTGGCTTCGGGGCCTCGGATGGTCCAGTGCTGTAAGGCTGCGTAGGCCCGCTCGTGATCTGCAGTGTAACCATTGGAAAAGGCTGCCACTTCGTGCTCATTGGCATTGCACAAGAACTGGTAGATATCTTGCCACTGGCTGCCAACCTGAGCTGCCACCAGCTTCAGAATGTCAATTCCTGAAAAAGGTATGAGAACTTTGTTAGTGCCATCATGCATGGAAAGCTGAAAATTAACCACTTCCTTCCTGGGCCAATTCTTACACTTGTAAAAAATCTACCTTTTTTTTGCTAGAAAGCTACTTAGAACCCCCAAAGATTAGATATATATTTTTAGCAGAGGCCCTATAGAATAAAAATGGTGGGTGTTGCAATTTTTTATGTCACATTGCATTTGCGTAGAAAAAATAAAAAGTAAAAAAATATAAAAATAAAAATACAAATTTATTGAATATTTTTTTTTTATATATAGCAACATGTTGGGTATCTATTTACTCAGCGCAACATCTTTCACATTACAAAATATAATATAAATATATAAATAATGTGAAAGATGTTACGCTGAGTAAATAGATACCCAACATGTTGCGCTTTAAAATTGGATCCGCCCGTGGAATGGCGGCAAACCATGGTGCTCAAAATTCTCCATAGGCGTCACATAGATCGGTCTGATCGGCTGCTTTCCTGGCTGCTTATGGCCAGGTAAACAAAGAGGCGGAAGCTGAAGTGACCGCATACTCGTCACTCCCGGTTTCTGGAGTCACAGAGAGAGCGAGAACAACAATGTCAGAACAATGTCAGTTCCTCTCTCTCTGTTCAGACATTGCCACCGGCGGCAGCACTACCGGGCTCTGCGATTGGACGGCAGAGCCTGGAAAAAGTGGCAAGAGGGGGGTGGGATTCCATTCCGCCACTTAAATCACTTCTGCTAGAAACTGTATCGCTGGCTGAAAAATGTCATACTGGGATAATGCCTGTAGGTGCTGGCATCATCCTGGTATACCCACTGCAAACTGAGGACATCCATGGATGTCCTGTGGGCGGGAACTAGTTAAAGTGATTGTGCGCCATTACAGGGGTCATGCCTTGCAAGCAATGAATTAATGCAGTGGTATCCAAACTGTGGCACAGGGGGCCATATGCGGTCCTTTGATTGTCTTTATCCAGGACATTGGACATTTTTCCTCCAACTGATACAAAATGATGGGGGAACTATTCCTCCCACTGACCCCAATGATGGGGCATTGTTTATTCCCACTGATGCCAGGGCATTTTCTACTCCCACTGGCCACTGTCCAGCTCTCCTAAAGCCTGAAGGACAGTAAACTGGCATTTGTTTAGAAAGTTTGGAGACCTCTGAATTGATGTAATAGAAGCACAGTAGAAAAAAAAGGGTAAGCTGCAGACCATTAGCTTCGGTCTCCTATGGATCCATTCACACTATGTGCCATGACTAGTGTTTTTCTGCACTGGATCAATGGTTTTCAATGATTAACACCAAAAATAAATTTTCTGATGTGTCCTGTTCACAACACTGGTGAAATTAAATAACGCTCAACTTTTTTGCTCGATTTGTGTTTGCCACCCACCAATCGCCATGTCAGGTAAACTTTGCCATGGGCGTGCAACAGAGCATTGCGACCGTAGCATGTAATCACCCCCATCTGCTGCCTATTGCAGCTTAATGGAGGTGGTTGGGGTTGTGTGAAAAATGCAGTTTAACTGCACATTTTTGCCACCCCAAACCACATGTCTAAATGAGGCCCAAACAAGCTGCTAGCAGGCTTCAGCACTACTCGAAGCTTGTTTAAAGCCTGCTAGAAGCTTGTTTAAAGGGACAATCAGTACTCCTTTTACAATCTGTGTATAAGATTTCCAAACAGGAGCTACAGGGAGCTTTAATAGCTTAGAGAAAGCTGCTCTAAGGCCCCTTCCACATGGGAAGGACTCCGCCAGGAGTCCTCTTGCACTGATCCCCGCTGAGCAGGCAGATGGCTGGACCGTGTCCACTCCACTTATGCAAATCCTGCTCTCCTCCATGGGTGGCTGGATGTAAAACAGACTGCCTGTCCATTTACACCTGACTGCCAGCTCATCCAAACCGATCCCCAACCATCTCTTTTAGCGGATCGGATTGGAAGCAGGTGGGTGTAAAAGGACACTTGTCTGTTTATACCTGCTGCTCCATAGAGGAGACTGGAGGGTCCGATCGGGTCCATCAGAAAAACTGACAAGCAGACCCGATTGGTCAGTTTGTGTGAAAGGGGCCTTAGCATGTCAAAAGCTTGCCGAAACCCCTTTCACACTTGTACGACTTGTCCGACAATTTGGGACTGCAAAGTAGCATGACAAGTGGTTCCCCATGATTTCCAATGACAACCAATCATATTAGTACGACTTCAAGTCGTGCCGACTTCAAAGTAGTCCCTGTACTACTTTGAACTCACATCAAAGTCTGACCAGATTCATAGACCTCAAGTCTCCCTTAAATCGCAGCAAAATTGCGGCTGTGAAATCGCAGCAAAATCGCACGACTTTGAAGTCGTGGTAGTGTGAAAGGGGCCTAAAAGTTTCATAAAAGCGAACTGTTCACACTGCATTTATATATGCTGAAGCCCGTTTGAAACTGGACGAATATGGATGATGTTTCACCAAGTGGATTTTCTCGATTCAAATGAATACAGGTAACAAACCCATATTTATAGTCACACTGGTCATCTTAATCCAAAACTACCGGTAAATCCAGAGATAATCTTTATTCATTGGCTGATAATTATCCTTTGTATTCACATAGTAAATAAACTACATCTTAGTCTTGTTTTACAGTAGCCTTGATGCAAGACTGGAACAAAAGAATGCAACAGCAGGCCTGGTATTTTGTTTAATTATATTGATAATATGAACGAACAACTTTTGCATTGTACACGCATCACCTTTTTAATCCCCTAATTTGGATAATAATCGGGCCTCTAAACATTCTGGGATTCTAGAATAATCTTCACCAATTACCTAGCTTTAATATTATGTTCTCACTGACTGGCCACTAATCCTAAAATAAAGATGTTAATTTCTATGGAGCTGAATCTATATCAGTGGGCATCTCTGTACAGAACTGAAGCTCATTTCTTCCAGAGAGGCAGGAACGCGTCTTCGAGTCGCTCTGAACCGCGGAGAGGACAGGCTGTACCTAGTTTTAAAATAAAATGCGGAGCACTGAAAAATCTGACTCCAAACTCTTCATCTATTGGCTTTATGAATTTGGCATCTTGTGTTTTCCAGCGAGTAACGAGTTTGGCTCAAGCTTCACTAAACTATTGTTTTGGCGAGGGTTATCCTAGCGAGTCAGGAACAGGTGTTTACTAGGAATGGGGGGAACTCAGTAAACAGAACTTCGAAAGCAATCTGTCTACTTGTAAGCTGAGGACTCATTTGGAGCTTAGTTTGCACATCTGTCAAGGGAAAAACGGCCCTGTCCTGTAATGCACCTTTGTAGGCATTTCCTGGTGGGTAGAGAGATTTAAAAAATATTTTGTAATATATAAGATAATGGCTTGCCTAGACAGGCAACAATCGGGACCTTGGAGATGCAACTCCCACGATCTGATCAACAGACATGTTATCTGGACACAGCAAGGGTAAGCAACTAAGGGACATCATACACTATGGGGTTGATTTACTAAAACGGGAGCGTGCAAAATCTGGTGCAGCTCTGCACAGATCACAATCACCTTCCAGGTTTTTTTTTTTGTCAAAGCTTAATTGAACAAGCTAATTTTGAAGCAGTGTTAATTTTGGCAGCAAATTTCGATTTAGTTTTAGTCCTGGTCTTAGGACTAAAATGGCATTTTAGTTTTAGTCCCGTTTTAGTCTTCTGCAATTGTTTTAGTCGTATTTAGTCGACTAAATCTCCAGGGCATTTTAGTTGACTAAAACCTCCAGTACATTTTAGTCGACTAAAACTAATTTTAGTCATCTAAAATCGAATGGGTGTAGTTAAAATTGTAAATGCCTTATTTAAGCATTTCGCTACAAATTTCCAAACTCATCATATACTGCTGGAGTGAAAAATACAAGATTTTATTATTTATGGTATTGAGGTATGAACATGCACTACAGACCAGTGTTAATTTTGATGTTAAAATTACAATTTAGTCTAGTCTTTTAACTAAAATGCCATTTCATATTTTCATACGACTTGATAAATTCATCTCAATTGTTTTAGTTGTATTTTAGTAGACTAAAATGTTTTAGTCGGTTTTTGTCGACTAAAGTAACACTGGTTAGAAGCTGATTGGTTACCATGCACAGCTGCACCAGAGTTTGCACTCTCCAGTTTTAGTAGTTCAACCCCTATATGGCCAAAAGATGTAGATACCCCTTCTAATTATCCGATTTAGGTGTACAAAACATGGTGTGATGAGTTTGATATGGAGAAACTCAAGTGGCCAAACTATTTTCTAATAGAATGTCCAACTAGGTGTGATGGTTAGGTGTCCACAACATTTCAGTGTATAGTGCATTCCTGTAATTGCTTTACAGTGGATGTTTGATGTCTGCCTAAAAATGTTTTCCAGCACAAAGCCACTATTATAAAAGTCTCCAATGCAGAAATGTGATGCTACAATCCTTCCACCTTATAATCTGGTTGCAATAAAGTGATTGTTAACCTTTTTTTATTTTGTTTTTAAAAAAAATTAAAAAACTATCATACTTGCCTCCACTGTGCAGTTCATTTTGCACTGTGCGGCCCCAATTGTCTCCTGGGGTCCCCCGGCGGCACTCGCAGCACCTCCTCGCATCGGTAAACCCCCTGGGAGAAGCGCTCTTAATGCATAGGATGCATTAAGATGAAAAAACACGGAGGGTTTACAACCCCTTTAACCATACCTTGTGCTCAGACCACAGTCAAAAACAAAAAGTCAGCAACACGGTATGCTGTGATGAAGTCTTGTGATATGACGCAACGCGTAGGGCCCCCCGTGACCGGAAGTGATGCGATAGACCAGGATTTGCTGAGTATACAGATCATTTCATGAGCTTTTGTGATTATTAATATAGGAAAGACTTACATTAAAACAAAGTTTTGTACATACGGTTTTACACTGTTATGCTTTATTCTAACATGTTGCTGAGTGGATGCAGTGGAGGGATTAAGGGACTATTGGCATCTTAAAAAGGGACCAGTACCTTATTACCCTGGTTATCTACCTGTATATATGGAAAGTGGAGATCACTGGGGTTTCTCGGAAAGAGATTTATCTCTAAAGGCTTATATTCCTTATGAGGCAAGAGTTCTGTTAGCATGATATTGCCGCATCACTGAGGGCACTGTGAAATCTATTACTACACAAGTTTTGATCTGGGGAATATAAGAAGTTGGCTGGTATCTGTCACGTCGGAAGATTGGATTTTGTTCAGTCACTTTTATGAACTCACAATATATTTGGACTTTGCTTTCTATACATTTTTATTCTTTACAATATTTTGGTTATCGTTTATATACACGGTTTTGATTGCATTCAACTTGCTTGTTCCTGTGAGGCTGCGCTACCCCACATTACATTTCAACACGGTATGCTATACTCATAAAATCTTCTTTATTTCAGATCCATCAAAATAGGGGGAAAACCAATACACAAGCATTGACGTGTTGCAGCCCTGGTGGGCTTTAGTCTTGTTATGAATAAAGCCCATCAGGGCTAAAACATGTCAACACCTTACACCAGTCCTTAGATGTGGTGGCTGCATTAGCTTTCATTTTGTGGGCCAAGTACATTTTCAACAAGTTCAGAAAATACCTGTTGATCTTGCCAGAAATGCAATGTCCTTGTCACTTCCAGTGTGCTAAAAAAGCACAAACATCCTTATCTTTTAAGTGCAAACTACTAGGGTGACAGTCCTCCATGTAATAGTGATGAATAAGGACAGACATGTTGAAGCCCAGCCAAGGTGACAACCAAAGCTCCTTCCATAGATACAGTGCAGAAGTGAGCGTAGTCACCCAGGAAAAGGAAGTGTTATTCATAGGATCATCAGATGAAAATAAAAAATATATAAAAAACCTGACCTAATGCAAGTCGCTAACTGGGAAACTGCTTTACATTACATTTTTGTTTTGGGTTTAGATGCCCAATGGAAAATTTTGTTTTAGTGAATCTAAAGACAAAAGCAGTTGGTTTCATTTCCATTTTAGGTCCAAAATCTGACAGAGTGTTCCACTTGCATTTCTTTAAATAGAGACGTAAATCATGTTGCCAATGTAGCGCTACCCCCAGTTAAGAGAGCCGCTGAGTTTTGTTTCGGGCCCTGTATACAGCACCGCCAACCCCCGGCAATCTACTCAGCCCACACTGGCACAGTAATGCCCCGTACACACGATCAGATTATCGTACGACAGATCGTCCGACTGTAGTTGCATTAAGCAAATATCGAATCCAATAATGAAAATGTGCGCTAGATTTTTGTCGTACGATTCCGGAAAAACCTTCCTGTGTGCGTAGCAACGTAACATATGACCCCTGTGTCCTTCTGGTTTATTTTCGTGTTCTGATCATGCGTGGTGTTTGTCGATCGATTCTTATTTGACGAATACTGTACTGATTACACAATTATCGTACGACGGGCTGTCGTGCGAGCAAAGTGTTCGTGTTTGCCCCTTCGGATTTGGTTGGTTGGACTGTCGTGATCGGCTGTCGAAAGCTGTGTACTAACGATCAGATTATCGAACAATCGCTCCGAAAGCGATTTTTATCATCCGATAATCGGAACGTGTGTACGGGGCATTAGTCTAGGGATTGTTACCTCGTAACGGTCTATACCTGATTATACACAATCTGGCAGCATTGATAGATAACCACTATCTGCAAAGATGACACCAATACCCATGTGATAAAATATAACTGGATTTACTTTGAAACACATCACATAATATACATGCAGAGCCCTGCAGCAATAAACATATACCTCAGTGATAGTGCAGAGTGATCACCCGTCACGTGCAACTATCTTCACTTCTTTGCGCAATATGGCGCAGCAACAAAGTTTTAACTCCCACCCTGGTCAGGCCTGACCCAGATTAAAACTCAGTCCCTTATGAGAATAATTCTTCGCATGCAACGTGAACGGTGGTGCACTTTCAGGAAACAATATTTGTAATTGAACGGTAGTAAATTAACAAGATGGGCCAAGGCAGTCACTAGGCCTAACAAAGTAAAAAGGGTAATGAAGTGAGCAAGAACTCGCTCACCACTCCGGACGCGATCCCAGTCCGTGCTTCCACCACTGTGTATCCGCACACAGTGTCTCCAACGGCCGGGTCTCCGGTACCGGTTGATGTCCGCAAACTCGAACAGAAACAGGTGCCACCCAGGCTCCGCAGTGGGGTGGAAGGCTCTTTGGTCGGTATGCAAGGCCCAGGCTTCAGGCCTTACACAGCAGCAGATCCGCATAGGGAGTCCTATTGCTTGCAGCGCGGTGTCCAAAGAGGCCGAGCCTAGCCTCGCCCTCTTCTTATATAGCCCCACCCATGAGTGGCCCAATGCACCCTGGGTGCCGAACGGGGTTCTGGGTAACGTAGTCCAGGGGCCTTAAAGGAGACCCCGCTACACCAATATAACCCCATCCTCTAGGCTAACATTTGCCAAAAACCTTACACAATTAAAAACACACAAAAAATTAATACTTACCTGTCAGGCTCCATTCAGATGCTAGTATTGAATGCAGCTGCAATGATTGGACATGTGCTATCCATCAAAAGCCTGGGTCTGTGTTTTGATCGGATTGGCTGGCTCTGACAGAATGTCACACTTTGGCAGAAAGCATTTGACCTTCCACTATGGTTGTGCTCAGAAGCTGCCAGCCAGAGGGGGGCACATCGCTGATGACAGGTACGTTTTAGAACACTAAACTTAGATGTCAGCAAAAGGTGGAAAATTGGTAATCTTTATAACAAGCTTTGGGTCCATTTTCACTACTCAAAAAATTTAATTCAAGGGAATAATGACCAGAGCTGCTCAAGAAACCAAAAGACAATCTTATTTTTGGATGCACCAGTTACCGCATATATACTCGAGTATAAGCCAACCCGAATATAAGCCGAGGCACCCAATTTTACCACACAAAAAACCTGGAAAAAACGTATTCTGCATGCCTCACTGTGTCCATGTGCATACCTCACTGTGCCTTACTGTGCCCATGCCTCACTGTGTCCCTGCCTCACTGTGCCCAATCTCCCTACCTGATCTCCATTACTGTGTGACTAAACTGATGTTTAACATGGTAGCCCGGATTTTGAAAAAAAAAAAAAAAAAAAAAAAATCGGTGCTCCCCGGCCGTAGGTCCTCTGGACCACAACCTTTGCACACTTGTAGATGAAGACTGGGTCTACATGTGTGCCAAGTTTGGGGTCCAGGGGACCTACGGCTGGCATGGATCAGGCGCACAAAGTTGAAGATGTACACTGACTCGAGTATAAGGCAAGGGGGGCATTTTCAGCACAAAAAATTTGCTGAAAAACTCGGCTTATACTCGAGTGTATACGGTACTTTGCTCCTGGGATGCCTCTAGCTCAGTGTACTGTATATACATAGTAGACATGTGCAATTCGTTTTGTTCCGAATTCGTTTAACGAATTTCGACAAATTCGTTAATTCGGAAATATCCGAATTAACGAAAACTCATTTAACGAATTTTAACGAATATTCGTACATTAGGAAATTCAGAAATCTGAAATAATAATTAACTAATAACTTAACTATTACTAACTATTAAATTATAGGTATTGTAATTTCCTTTCAAATTTGGCTGTTCGTGAACTTAACGAAGTTACAAATTGTTTTCCGAAATAATGAATGTCGTATCTAAACGAATGGGATCTAAAGAATAATAATAAACAACAATAATAATTGTAACGGCACCCCTAAAAACTTTTTATTATTAAATTATTAATTTGTTCCGTTCCATTTGTTTAGATGTGGCATTTGTTATTTCAGGTTATGCGTAACTTTGGATAAATTTGTATTCGTTACATTCGCTAACAGCCAAATTTGAAAGGAAATTACAATACCTATAATTTAATAGTTATTTTTTCGAATTTCCAAATTTCCGAATGTACGAAATTCCGAATTTACAAATTACGAATTTACAAATTGCGATCATAACGAATGACCCGAAAAACGAAAAAACAAACAAAAAAACAAATGAAACTAAAACTAAAACTAACAAATTTTTTGGCCGTGCACATGTCTAAATAGATTATCTAATACAACACCGTTTTAAGTGAAAGTTAAAGTAGAACTGCATTCCATATAAATACGCTCATACTTCCGCTGCAAACCTTTTACGGAGCATGCCTTAAGGAGCAGCGCACAGTGGTGACCACAGAAAAAAAATATTATCAGTTTTATTTCCTTGTGTTAATCAGCTAAGCTACGTGGCTTTCAGATAGTGAAGAGAAATGACCGAAAGAAGAAAGTGAAGGGAAAAAAAAAAAGTAAGGTAGCATAAAGCTGGTCCATACAGAAGGAACCCTCATCCACCCATTTACACAGATGGTTAGGCTAGCGGGAAGTACAAGCATTGCTTAACAGACTGGTGTAGTTTGGATGGCTTATTGGATCCCTTAGAGGAAAAACACATTATTTCCTTGATATCTACAAATAGGAAAACTTTTTTTTTTTTTTTTTCACCGCTAACAGAATTTATTCAGGATGTGACCAGTAACAATCTGGAAGACTGCCATAACCTCTACCTTATGAGGGTGAACAGACCACAAGAAAAAACTCCTTTCTATATAAAATACACAACTATTCATAGTATGTTTTGTAACTGCCCCATGACAGTCTGAGACAGGAAGTGTTCCCATATTAACCGTTTAGTATTATGAACCCAACAACCTCTCAGGGTATGGGCATTCTTTTCTCTGTCTGACAAATCCCAACCAATCCCCTGCCAAATATATATATTCAGCCACCCTCCGTTTTGAAATAGGAGAATGAGTTACCCTTCTGCTTGGCATAGAAGTATTCTCTCTGCCTGGCATCTAAAATCTGAGGTGCCCTCCTGCTTGGCGTGTGAGATTTTGAAGCACCTTCCTGCTCGGCATATGAGAATTTGAGGCACCTTCCTGCCTGGCGTATGGGAATTTGAGGCACCTTCCTGCCTGGCGTATGGGAATTTGAGGCACCTTCCTGCCTGGCGTATGGGAATTTGAGGCACCTTCCTGCCTGGCGTATGGGAATTTGAGGCACCTTCCTGCCTGGCGTATGGGAATTTGAGGCACCTTCCTGCCTGGCGTATGGGAATTTGAGGCACCTTCCTGCCTGGCGTATGGGAATTTGAGGCACCTTCCTGCCTGGCGTATGGGAATTTGAGGCACCTTCCTGCCTGGCGTATGGGAATTTGAGGCACCTTCCTGCCTGGCGTATGGGAATTTGAGGCACCTTCCTGCCTGGCGTATGGGAATTTGAGGCACCTTCCTGCCCGGCGTATGAATCAGAGGCACTTTCCCACTTGGAATATGAGCATCTGGGCCACTCTTCTGCTTAATATATAAGAATCTGAGCTAAATACGAGGTGCCATTCTGCTTGGCATATATTAATTTGAGGTACCTGCCTACTTGGCTATGAGAATTTAAGGCACCTTCCTGTTTGGCATATGAATCAGAGGCACTCTCCTGCTTGGAATATGAGATGCTGAGATACCCTCCCGTTTAGCATTTAGGAATCCAAAGGCACATTCTTGCTTGGTAAATGGTAATCTGAGGTACCCCTCTGCTTGGCATATGAGAATATATGTGTAGCACACAGACCCTTCTGCTTCACCCATTTGCAGTAAGGCACACCTACTACTTGCCCGGTATCCAACTCCACGTATGGAGAGGCGAGCGGTGTTAGATTTTGGGCCTTGCAGCGAGTTACCTCTCACGAGTGGATCCTTGTGCTCCGCCATCCGGGGTAGAAAGTCTCTCACTTGAATAAAGTCAATGTCCACACAGGAGTAAAACCTGAACAGCAAGGCTTTATTCTTTTGCTTGGGGTATAACTTGAGATAAAAGAGAGATGACTGACAGTGTAGGGGAAGGTTCAGGCATGCAACACTCGAAGAACACTTTCGTTGCCACTCAAGCCTGAGTGGGTATAGCTCACCCGGATAGTCCCTTTAAGAGCGGTCCTAGCAGCCAAAGTGGAGCACGGATTAAAGCTTTCCTTTTAATAGGATGTGATCAGGAGAATTCCACTGCCACAGGAATGATTACTGTCCTGAACCTCCACAAATAAAGATGGCAGATCCCTCTTTAGGCGAGTCTCCAGACCTCTCCCTGAGACAGCAGTACAGTCGCTTATCTCCTCTTGGGACCGATCCTCCCCTGGACTCCTTTCCTAAAGTTGGGCTCCCGAATGGTGGGCAGCCTGGGATCCCTCCGTAAGGTGTAGGGCCCAGCCAGCCGAGCCGGACCTACCAAACAGTGATGCAGCCTCGGGCTGAAGGTGCCCGAGACTGAAGCACATGCACGCACCCCCTGGCCATGAGGGCCACAAAGGTGGGGTACACGCCACACATCCTCCAGGACCAAGGGGTCCCCTGGAGTCCAACCACTCCGCCTAATGGCGTCTGCCCCTTAAGTACCCCCTCCCAGCAGGCACAGCGGATTAACTGTGCCCACCGCACCGCTGCCGAGAGAGGACACCCAATAGTGCTGCGATACCTCCTGTGGTTCAACCTGAGCCCGAAGGGACAGCGCTACCCCCAGGCAACTATACTGCCAGGCAGCATCGCACCCAGAGCAGAAGTACAATTTGTTCTAATCAACAGGTCCGAGCCCAACTATGGGCTCGGACCACCCCTAAATTTACACATATAGCGTCCCATAAATTGGGATGGGCGCTACACATGAGGCCCCCTTCTGCTTGGCAAATGGTAGTTTGAAGAACCCTTCTGTTTGGCATAGAAGACTCCCAGGCACCTCTTGCTTGACATATGAGAATCTAAGGCACCCCTGTTTAGCATGTTAACCACTTGCCGCCCGCCCTATAGCATATTGACAGCGGCAAAGTGGTTTCAAAATCCTGACTGGGCGTCATATGACGTCCTCAGGATTTTGAGCCGCTGCGTGCCCCCGGGGGCACGCATCGCGGCGATCGTTGCTGCGGGGTGTCAGTCTGACACCCCGCAACACCGATCTAGGTAAAGAGTCTCTGACGGAGACTCTAACACGTGATCAGCCGTGTCCAATCACGGCTGATCACAGTGTAAACAGGAAAAGCCAGTCAGAGGAGAGCCGATCGGCTGCTCCTCTGACAGGGGGGGGGTTTGGGCTGATAGATTATCAGCGCAGTCCCCCCGAGGATGCCCACACTGGACCACCAGGGATGCCACCAGACCACCAGGGATGCCAGCACCAGGTATGCCACCCTAGACCACCAGGGATGCCAGTTAGTGCCCCCTAATGGATGCCAATCAGTGCCCACAATGGATGCCAATCAGTGCCCACAATGGGCATCACTGATTGGCAGGCATTATTGTTTGGCACTGATTGGCATCCATTACATCAGTGCCGCCTATCAGTGCCCACCTGTGCCACCTATCAGTGCCCATCCGTGCCACCTATCAGTGCCCATCCATGCCCATTCGTGCCGCCTATTAGTGCCCATCCGTGCCGCCTATCCGTGCCCATCCGTGCCGCCTATCCGTGCCGCATATTGGTGCCCATCAATGCCACCTCATTGGTGCCACCTCATCGGTGCCCGTCAGTGCAGCCCCATCAGTGAAGGAGAAAAAAACGTACTTATTTAAAAAGTGTTGTAACTGAAACAAAAAAAATACTTTTTTTCAAAATTTTCGGTCTTTTATTTATTTTTTTAGCAGAAAATAAAAATCCCAGGAGGTGATCAAATACCACCAAAAGAAAGCTTTATTTGTGGGGAAAAAATGATAAAAATTTTGTTTGGGTACAGTGTAGCATGATCGCGCAATTGTCATTCAAAGTGCAACAGCGCAGAAAGCTAAAAATTGGTCTGGGCAGGAAGGTGTATAAGTGCCCAGCATGGAAGTGGTTAAACTGGAGGCACCCTCCTGCTTGGCATGTGAACCTGATGCATCTTCCAGCTTGACATATAAGACACCCTCATCCTTAACATATGAATCGGAGGTACCCTCCTGCTTGGCTAATGCGAATCTGAGGTACACTTTTCCTTTACAGGTGAACCTGAGGTAACCTCATGCCAGGCTTAGGAGACAAATTTTATACATGTTCAGTACCAACAACCAGCCAGTACTCCCTCCCATTATAAAAGGCGTAAAAAACAAACAAAAAAACAATGCACAGGTATGAAAAGTACCAAGGTCAGAAGAGGTAAAGCATTGCATCCATAGCTACAAGTATCAGGACTAGGGATGAGCTTCGAGTTCGAGTCAAACTCATGTTCGACTCGAACATTGCCTGTTCGCCCGTTTGCCGAACAGCGAACAAATTGGGGTGTTCACGGCAAATTCGAAAAATCTATGGGAGAAATCTAAAGTGCTAATTATAAAGGCTTATATGCAAGTTATTGTCCTAAAAAGTGTTTGGGGACCCGGGTCCTGCCCCAGGGGACATGTATCAATGCAAAAAGACGTTTTAAAAACGGCCGTTTTTTCGGGAGCAGTGATTTTAATAATGCTTAAAATGAAAAAATAAAAGTGAAATATTCCTTTAAATTTTGTACCTGGGGGGTGTGTATGATATGCATGTAAAGTGGCGCATGTTTCCCGTGCTTAGAACTGTCCCTGCAAAAAATGTCATTTTTGAAAGAAAAAAATGCATTTAAAACTCACTCGCGGCTAATAATGAATTGTCGGCTCCCGGCAATACATACAAAAGTCATTGATAAAATTAGTAACACTTTTGCACTGATGTGATGTGCCCCCAATCCAGCTCAAAAATGAAAGGCAGAACAAGTCCCAGAACTATACATGGCCAGGACACCCATTATGAAACGGCTCAGCTGCATTGTTATCACACTGGGCATGATGGACAGAGAAATGACATTTATTACCCAGGGCACATAATCAGGTTTTATCTCTCTGATGACGTAAGGCATGTGATATAATAAGCTTGGTTTAGACTGGACTACCACTTCTTCCAGGAGACTGGGGACAGCACCTATAATGCATCACTGGCAACCATGGCCTTTTAACAAACTACCAGTACCCATACTACTCGTCGGCTCCGAAACTGCTTCTACTGCCGATGAAGTCCTGATCAGGGATGAGCCGAACACCCCCCTGTTCGGTTCGCATCAGAACCTGCGAACAGACAAAATGTTCGTGTAAACTTTAGAACCCTATTAAATACAATGGACTCGAACGTTCGAAATCTAAAGTGTTAATTATAAAGGCTAATATGCAAGTTATTGTCCTAAAAAGTGTTTGGGGACCCGGGTCCTGCCCCAGGGGACATGTATCAATGCAAAAAGACGTTTTAAAAACGGCCGTTTTTTCGGGAGCAGTGATTTTAATAATGCTTAAAATGAAAAAATAAAAGTGAAATATTCCTTTAAATTTCGTACCTGGGGGGTGTGTATGATATGCATGTAAAGTGGCGCATGTTTCCCGTGCTTAGAACTGTCCCTGCAAAAAATGTCATTTTTGAAAGAAAAAAATGCATTTAAAACTGACTCGCGGCTATTAATGAATTGTCGGCTCCCGGCAATACATACAAAAGTCATTGATAAAAAAAAAAAAAAAAGCGTGGGGGTTCCCCAGAATTCAATTACCAGGCCCTTCAGGTCTGGAATGGATATTAAGGGGAACCCCGCCGCAAATTTAAAAAAAAATTGACGTGGGGTTCCCCTAAATATCCATTCCAGGCCCTTCAGATCTGGCATGGATTTTAAGGGGAACTCCACCCCAAATTTTTTAAAAAAATGGCGTGGAGTCCCCCTAAAAATCCATACTAGACCCCTTATCCGAGCACGCAACCTGGCCGGCCGCAGGGGAAAAGGGGGGGGGGACGAGAGAGCGGCCCCCCCTCCCTCCTGAACCGTACCAAGCCACATGCCCTCAACATGGGGAGGATGTCCCCATGTTGATGGGGACAAGGGCCTCATCCCCACAACCCTTGCCCGGTGGTTGTGGGGGTCTGCGGGCGGGGGGCTTATCGGAATCTGGAAGACCCCTTTAACAAAGGGGACCCCCAGATCCCGGCCCCCCCTATGTGAATTGGTAAGGGGTACATTGTACCCCTACCATTTCACGAAGAAAGCGTAAAAAAATGTTTAAAAAAAAAACACACAAACACCTTGAAAAAGTCATTTTAAAAAAAAAAAACATTCCAGCGGTGAAATCCAGTGTCCCGCGGCGATCCCGATGTCCAGCGCTGTCCTTCATTGGTTGTGCCTGAGCGGACCTGATGGGGAACTGCCTCTCAGTATTTTAAATGTATAGACCCGCCCCTTCTAAAGTTCCCAATCAGGTCCGCTCAGCGGACTAAATGCGGAACATGAGAAGGGGCGGGTCTATACATGTATTACCAAAGTGAGAGCAGTTCCCCATCAGGTCCGCCACCTCGGTATGTCGGACCCGCCTACGTCATTGGCTTGAGCGGGGAACTTCCTTCACTGTGTAATTTAAATTTACATAGTGAAGGAAGTTCCCCGCTCAAGCCAATGACGTAGGCGGGTCCGACATACCGAGGGGGCGGACCTGATGGGGAACTGCTCTCACTTTGGTAATACATGTATAGACCCGCCCCTTCTCATGTTCCGCATCTGGTCCGCTGAGCGGACCTGATGGGGAACTTTAGAAGGGGCGGGTCTATACATTTAAAATACTGAGAGGGAGTTCCCCATCAGGTCCGCTCAGGCACAACCAATGAAGGACAGCGCTGGACATCGGGATCGCCGCGGGACACTGGATTTCACCGCTGGAATGTTTTTTTTTTTTTTAAATAAAGGACTTTTCAAGGTGTTTGTGTTTTTTTAAACATTTTTTTACGCTTTCTTTGTGAAATGGTAGGGGTACAATGTACCCCTTACCAATTCACATAGGGGGGGCCGGGATCTGGGGGTCCCCTTTGTTAAAGGGGTCTTCCAGATTCCGATAAGCCCCCCGCCCGCAGTACCCCACAACCACCGGGCAAGGGTTGTGGGGATGAGGCCCTTGTCCCCATCAACATGGGGACATCCTCCCCATGTTGAGGGCATGTGGCTTGGTACGGTTCAGGAGGGAGGGGGGGCGCTCTCTCGTCCCCCCCCTTTTCCCCTGCGGCCGGCCAGGTTGCGTGCTCGGATAAGGGGTCTGGTATGGATTTTTAGGGGGACTCCGCGCCATTTTTTTTTTAAATTTGGGGTGGAGTTCCCCTTAAAATCCATGCCAGATCTGAAGGGCCTGGAATGGATATTTAGGGGAACCCCACGTCAATTTTTTTTTTAATTTGCGGCGGGGTTCCCCTTAATATCCATTCCAGACCTGAAGGGCCTGGTAATTGAATTCTGGGGAACCCCCACGCTTTTTTTTTTTTTTTTATCAATGACTTTTGTATGTATTGCCGGGAGCCGACAATTCATTAATAGCCGCGAGTCAGTTTTAAATGCATTTTTTTCTTTCAAAAATGACATTTTTTGCAGGGACAGTTCTAAGCACGGGAAACATGCGCCACTTTACATGCATATCATACACACCCCCCAGGTACGAAATTTAAAGGAATATTTCACTTTTATTTTTTCATTTTAAGCATTATTAAAATCACTGCTCCCGAAAAAACGGCCGTTTTTAAAACGTCTTTTTGCATTGATACATGTCCCCTGGGGCAGGACCCGGGTCCCCAAGCACTTTTTAGGACAATAACTTGCATATTAGCCTTTATAATTAACACTTTAGATTTTGAACGGTCGAGTCCATTGTATTTAATAGGGTTCTAAAGTTTACACGAACATTTTGTCTGTTCGCAGGTTCTGATGCGAACCGAACAGGGGGGTGTTCGGCTCATCCCTGATCAGGACTTCATCGGCAGTAGAAGCAGTTTCGGAGCCGACGAGTAGTATGGGTACTGGTAGTTTGTTAAAAGGCCATGGTTGCCAGTGATGCATTATAGGTGCTGTCCCCAGTCTCCTGGAAGAAGTGGTAGTCCAGTCTAAACCAAGCTTATTATATCACATGCCTTACGTCATCAGAGAGATAAAACCTGATTATGTGCCCTGGGTAATAAATGTCATTTCTCTGTCCATCATGCCCAGTGTGATAACAATGCAGCTGAGCCGTTTCATAATGGGTGTCCTGGCCATGTATAGTTCTGGGACTTGTTCTGCCTTTCATTTTTGAGCTGGATTGGGGGCACATCACATCAGTGCAAAAGTGTTACTATTTTTGAAGACGACAGAACCTGAACGAACTGGGCAATTTTAAAAGTATTATCCTATCTATAGTCTGTAGTTACTATGGGAACTGTAGCCAGTAGCCAATAATGCAGTACAGAGGCTTCAGGTACGATTCGGAAAAGCAGCGCTGTGCTTTCAGAAATCTATATTTGTGTATGTACTGAAGACTTAATTGGGTATTAACCCTTCACAAACTAGAAAGATTCATCACTGTGCCAATCTGGTTGTGATTTGAGTTAGCATGCTAAGTCAGCATGGCTACTGGCTACCATAGCAGAAGCACCAGACTATGAAGATTTAAAACAGCTATGGGAACGCCATTTAAAGAGATCACCCATAAGAAGCCAGTAAATGTTCTACAAGGTGCATGAAGCCAGGAGGATACAATACTGAAGAGTCATGAAAGGGTGTGGGGACAGTCAAAGCTCAACTCCAGGCTCAAGTGGGCCTGCTCTAGTCATGATGGCATCAGCTAATTGACCAGTAGAATGCAAAGGTGCAGAAGCTGCAGGGAGGAGCAGAAAACCGTGTAAGAATATTTTTTTTCTTTTATTGCTCCCCTAGAAGTATAAGAAGCAATTGCAAGGGATCGTTTTTTCATTCACTCTGAGTTGGGCTCGCTGAGCCAAGAGTACAAGGATAAGGAATAAAAATACTTCCCTTATTCCTCGCTTTGGTAGGTTCCCCTCCATCCGTTTGACCACTCCTGTGAAGCCTCCTCTGTAAGGCACTTCCAGCCGCAGTTGGATGCTTACCTCCTCCACATACCATGCAGGGTAAATAGTCCTGCATTGTACGTGATCATGCTGAGGAAATCGTTAGAGCAGGGTGTAAGGCAAGTAATACAACCTCTTCAGTTCCTCTTAGTCCTAATGAGACTAAGGCCCCATGCACACGAGACGCAGGTGCAAACTCTGCTGAACACACGTTTTTAAACGCTGAAACCGGCGTTTATAAACGCGCGTTTTGCCGCGTTTGCGGCCGCGTTTAACCGCGTTTGCGTTTATAAGCGTTTCATCATAGACCCTCCCTAAGCTCAAAAAACAGTACATTTTAACCATTTCAGCCAGTTTGTGAGACCAGAGTGAGTAGCAGCAGCTGAGAGAGCAGCAGTGTACTTGTATTTAGCGTATCACTTGCCACATCATCTGCCACAAGTTGTGGATTGTCCACTTGCCACGTCACCTGCCACGTCACCTGGCCACATCACCTGGCCACGTCACCTGGCCACAAGTTGTGGATTGTCCACTTGCCACGTCACCTTGCCACATCACGTGCCACAAGTTGTGGATTGTCCACTTGCCACGTTACCTGGCCACGTCACCTGGCCATGTTACCTGCCACGTCACCTGGCCACGTTACCTGCCACGTCAGCTGGCCACGTCACCTGCCACAAGTTGTGGATTGTCCACTTGCCACGTCACCTGCCACGTCACCTGGCCACGTCACCTGCCACAAGTTGTGGATTGTCCACTTGCCACGTCACCTGCCACGTCACCTGGCCACGTCACCTGCCACAAGTTGTGGATTGTCCACTTGCCACGTCACCTGCCACAAGTTGTGGATTGTCCACTTGCCACGTCACCTGCCACGTCACCTGGCCACATCACCTGGCCACACGTTGTGGATTGTCCACTTGCCACGTCACCTTGCCACATCACGTGCCACGTCACCTGCCACAAGTTGTGGATTGTCCACTTGCCACGTTACCTTGCCACGTCACCTGGCCACGTTACCTGCCACGTCAGCTGGCCACGTCACCTGCCACAAGTTGTGGATTGTCCACTTGCCAAGTCACCTGCCACGTCACCTGCCACAAGTTGTGGATTGTCCACTTGCCATGTCACCTGGCCACATCACGTGCCACGTCACCTGACCACTTCACCTGCCACAAGTTGTGAATTGTCCACTTGCCACGTCACCTGCCACGTCACCTGGCCACGTCACCTGCCACAAGTTGTGGATTGTCCACTTGCCACGTCACCTGGCCACGTCACCTGCCACAAGTTGTGGATTGTCCACTTGCCACGTCACCTGGCCACGTCACCTAGCCATGTTACCTGCCCACATTACCTGCCACGTCATCTAGCCACGTCACCTGCCACAAGTTGTGGATTGTCCACTTTCCACGTCACCTGGCCACATCACGTGCCACATCACCTGCCACAAGTTGTGAATTGTCCACTTGCCACGTCACCTGCCACGTCACCTGGCCACATCACCTGGCCACGTCACCTGCCACAAGTTGTGGATTGTCCACTTGCCACGTCACCTGGCCACGTTACCTGCCACGTCACCTGGCCACGTCACCTGCCACAAGCTGTGGATTGTCCACTTGCCACGTCACCTGGCCACATCACCTGACACAAGTTGTTGATTGTCCACTTGCCACTTTACCTGCCACAAGTTGTGGATTGTCCACAATGCGATGCAAGCAATTACAGTTTTCTTTTATATTTAATAGTTTTTCATCATTTGCCATCATTTTTGAGATTTCTAATGTTAAAAAATAGGTCACCTTTAAAAACGCTTATAAACGCAAACGCGGCAAAACGCCGGTACCGCGTTTAGCCGCGTTTAGCGTCTGAAACGTGAAAACGTTTGCGTCTGAACCCATTTTTTTGCTTCTGGAAAAACGAGGTTAAACGCAACTGCTTGTAAACGCCAAAAAACTAGAGTGTGTGCATGGACACATAGGATAACATTAAATGGGTTCAGGAGCAGTTGAAAAAAGCGTCCAACTGCCTCTGAACGCGCGTTCAACAGCAAATAACAGCGTCTCGTGTGCATGGGGCCTAACCCTTGCAGGATGGGGGGGCCTCACTCCAAGAGTTTTCTTCTCCATCCTGGAGTTTTGACGTGTACCCAAACTCAAAAACAAGAATTTTTTCATTTTCACCTTGTAAGTGTAGCACACAGATCCTTTTCCCCCTTACCTTCCTTTTAGGGGGATCAGACACACCATGCCACATGCCCGCGTCCTCTGGATTAGAGGTCGGACACTGTTATGTATTTGGGTCCCGCAGCGAGTTGCTTCCTTTCACTGGTTCTTCCCTCTAGATTATAGAGGCAAGTCTTTACCTTTCCCAAAGAAGGTCAATGTCCACACAACACTTCAACAAGAGTTTATTTTCTCTTTTGCTTCAGTAACCAGAAAGTTGGAGAGGAAAGGTGTTAGCAGAAATAGAATGGATTCAGGCACACTCTTGGCTTCGTCGCCACTCGGTCCCGAGTGGGTACAGCTCACCCGGATAGTCACTCAATAGCACTAGCAGCCGGCATGAAGCTCGAACAGTGACTTCGTCCCCTCCAAGGACAAAGTCGAGGAGATCCCTCCTTTAGTAACTACACTCCGCAAGGGCAGTCTGCGAAGAAAGGAATCTTTCCCTCCGACAGGTCACCAGGCCTCTCCCGAGACGGCAATCTTGTATCACTCGTCTCCTCTATGGGACCGATCCTCCCCCGGTTTCCTCTATGTCAGAGAAGTCGCCCTCACCTGGGCTGCCTGGGTTTCCCTTCTGGCTTTTGAGGACCCAGTTGAAGGTACTGGGCCTACCTGGAACTCCGCAGCCTCGGGCCGAAGATGCCCGAGACTCCTTAGTCAAAGTTGGGCGCACCCCCCCCCCCCTTAGAGGGGCAGACACCTCCAGGTACAGCTATCCAACTTTGGTAGGTACCTGCTCCCAGTTCTGGTTGGATCACCTTGGTTATTCCACCAGAAGTTAGGCACCCCCCTCTCCCCGCCCATAGTCTTATAGGACATGTCACAGCTGGTTTCCCACAATAAACATGCTGGCGTTGGGGACCCAAAGACTGACGAAGAACTGGCCTGGGTGAGGACGGCGCTGGATCCCTGGACAGGCGGGTGTCTTTTCGAAAAGCCAGCAGCTACAGTATTTGTGCTACTGACTTAATTTTTTTTTCGTTCACATGGGGCATACTACAGTGTACATCTGTGCGAGAGCCACGTTTATCCATATGGGGATGGTGTTCTGTGAAGGCTGTCCCATATACAGTGGAACCACGGATTGCGAGTAACGCGGTCAACGAGCGTCTCACAATACGAGCACTGTATTTCTAAAAATCCTAACTCTGTGAGTGTCATCTTGCAAAACGAGAAGGATTCAGGCCAAAGCAGTGTGCAGTACCGCTTTTGGCCTGAGGTGGGGGAGGCGCCAGAACGAACGGCGCCGATCGTCGCCGCTCGGAAATGCACAGAAAGGCCTGAGGACAGTTCGGCTGACCTCGGCAAACCTCAGAAAGGCTCGTGAACGGAGTCTTTCCCAGGTTTGCCAAGGTCAGCTGAACGGTCCTCGGGCCTTTCCCGAGGCTCTCTGGCACCCCCACCTCTGGCCGCATGCGGTATTGCATGCCATTGAAGTCAATGCGAGTACTTTGGATTATGAGCATTCTCCTGGAACGGATTATGCTTGTAAGCCAAGGATCCACTGTATGTCAATCAGGATACCACAGCTGTTACTAATCCAACATCAGTGCGGGTGCACAGCCCTGAACACACAAACAAATGCCAAACTGTGATCAGCGGCTGTATCCATGAAGCTGCTGCATCCCAAATGACACGGAACACCTGTGCATCCCTGTGCGTATAGTATGTGAACAAGGCCTTATAGTTTATCCATGCTTTAAATTGTGGGGGATCATCACCCTGGCACGACTTTATGAAGGTGTGAGCTGTAGTGGCGTCGGGAACCCTGTCAAGTTATCACTTTTGGTGTCCCCAAGACACAAGATGTCAATGGTCGACATGGCCTGCAGGTGTCTATCCAGGATTTGTTTTGGACAAACATGTTTACAGGTATATCCACTCACCGGCCACTTTATTAGGTACACCTGTTCAATTGCTTGGTAACACAAATTGCTAATCAGCCAATGACATGGCAGCAACTCAATGCATTTAGGCATCTAGATGTGGTGAAGACGACTTGCTGAAGTTCAAACTGAGCATCAGAAAGGGGATTTAAGTGACTTTAAAATGGTTGTTGGTGCCAGATGGGTTGGTCTGAGTATTTCAAAAAAAACTGCTATTCTACAGGGATTTTCACACACAACCATCTCTAGGGTTTACAGAGAATGGTCCGAAAAATAGAAAATATCCAGTAAAATGGCAGTTGTGTGGACAAAAATTCCTTGTTGATGTCAGAGGAGAATGGGCAGACTGGTTCAAGATGATAAAAAGGCAACGGTAACTCAAATAACCACTCGTTACAACCAAGGTATGCAGAATACCATCTCTGAACGCACAACACATCTAACCTTGAAGCAGATGGGCTACAGCAGCAGAAGACCACATCGGATACCACTCCTGTCAGCTAAGAACAGAAAACTAAGACTGCAATTCGCACAGGCTCACCGAAAACGGACGATAGAAGATTGGAAAAAACATTGCCTGGCGAGAGGAGTCTCAATTTCAGCTGCGACATTCAGATAGTAGGGTCATAATTTGGCGTAAACATGAAATCATGGATCCATCCTGCCTTGTATCACCGGTTGACTGGTGGCGGTGGTGTAATGGTGTGGGGGATATTTTATTGGCACACTTTGGACCCCTTCGTACCAGTTGAACATCGTTTAAACCCCACGGCCTACCCGAGTATTGTTGCTGACCATGTCCATCCCTTTATGACTACAGTGTACTCATCTTCTGATGGCTCCTTCCAGCAGGATAATGCACCATGTCACAAAGCTCCAATCATTTCACCACTGGTTTCCTGAACGTGACAATGAGGTCACTGTATTCCAATGGCCTCCACAGTCACCAGATCTCATCCAATAGAGCACCTTTGGGATGTGGTGGAACAGGCGAATCGCATCATGGATGTGCAGCCAACAAATCTGCAGAAACTACGTGACGCCATCATGTCAATATGGCCCAAAATCTCTGAGGAAGGTTTCCAACACCTTGCTGAATCTAAGCCATGAAGAATAAGGGCAGTTCTAAAGGGAAAAGGGGGTCCAACCCGTACTAGCAAGGTGTACCTAATAAAGTGGCCGGTGAGTGTAGGTTTCCTATACGGTTTTCTCTGCCTCATACCTCCACCTGTACACAGACATTTCATATTAAACATTAAGCTAATAGGGAATTCTAATGTTCTCCCGTCTCCTCCTCATTAGCAGAGAGGAATGCTGCCTGGTCTGTCGCTCTCACAATTTATGAAGTCTAATAGTAATATCGCTGTTATCTCGCAGTCCCCTGGGGAAAGGCTTTGTGAGAGTCATTCGCAATGTTCTGCATTATGGTTGAATAGCTGGGAAGAGCGGCGCTGGGGTGAGGCAGGATTGAACCGGCTGTTCAGGCCTCTGGATGTGGGCGGCATGTTTTCTATAGAGAGGTTATTAACACACGGCCTGTGCAAGAGTTATTTTCTTTCTGTAAAGCTTTCTTTGATTTATTTCCCATGCTTAAATTGACCAGAAACAATATCCTTATTCTTAAAAAAATTCTACATTCATCAACCAATTAAAAATCCATTACAAGGCCGTTAAGTCATTTCTTACAGTTTTTCTGTCTCCTTGTAATATCCTCTGAGCTCCCGAACCTCCCCTCCCCCCATCATTTCCATTTGTTTGGAATAAGCAGTTGTGATCATGTGCACTGCTTTATGCACACTATAAATCCCATAGTCCATCTGGGGAGCAAGTAGGAGAGAGTGGCAATGGGGGAGATTTACTAAATCTGGGGCAGCGGTGCATGGTAGCCAATCAGCTTCTAACTTCAGCTTCTTCAATTAAGCTTTGGCAATAAATCTTGGAAGCCGATTGGTTTCCATGCAGAGCTGCATCAGATTTTGCATGCTCTAGTTTTAGTAAATACCCCCCTATGTTCTACATAAGAGTGGGACCACAGGAAGACAGATTGCAGGAGGGGGAAAAAAACAAAAACAAACAAGGACTTTGGAGATATTGAGAGCAATAGAAGAAACCTTACATTAAAAGACATAGTTCCTACCTTTAGCAAAAAACTGCCATTACAGATAAGGGGTATCTAAATAAATACCAACTGTGCCGCTTCAGCGCTTGAGCGGCGCTGTGATTGGCTGGTGCGGCGATACCCGGAAGTAACATTCCGGCTATCGCCGCAGTGATGGCTGCGTCTGCAGTGAGGGACGAGGACGGCTTCGGGGGCCCCGATCTAAGGCAAGTGGTACATAATGAGCTAGTATGCTAGTCATACTAGCTCATTATGCCTTTCTCTTGCAGGTTGGCAAAAAAAAAAAGTTAGTGGGTTTACAACCACTTTAACCCCTTCCCTGCCAGTGTCATTTATATAGTGACCAGTGCATATTTTTTTCACTTTATTTTTGGTCACTGGCCCTCAAAAATTGTCACGTCGCAGTCCTGCTAAAAACCGCTGATCGCTGCTATTACCAGTAAAAAAAAAAAAAAAATTGGAATTAAAAGTCCATAAATTTATCCCAAAGTTTGTATCCGCTATAACTTTTGTGCAAACCAATCAATATATGCTTATAGGGATTTTTTTTTAACAAAAATATGTAGAAGAATACACATTGTCCAAAATTGATGAAAAAATTATTCTTTTTTGGATATTATAGCAGAAAGGTAAAAAAAAAAAAAAAAAAAAAAAAAAAAAGTTATTCAAAATTGTCGCTCTTTTTTATAGCGCAAAAAATAAAGACCGCAGGGGTGATCAAATACCACCAAAAGAAATCTAGATTTGTGGGGGAAAAAAAGGACATCAATTTTGTTTGGGTACAGCGTTGCACGCCTGCGCAATTGTCAAAGTAACACAGTGTCATATCGCAAAAATGGCCTGGTCATTAGGAAGGTAAAAAAACTTTCCAGGGCTGAAGTGGTTAATTTTCAAATTGTAAGTATTTCCAGCCCTCATGTAACGATTAATCGGAAATATACTTTAAAAATAAAAAAAAGTGTAAAATAAAAAAAATCCTGTTTAACCTTGGTTATACAGGTATAAAATGATATATCCATTACTGTACGAGAGTTTATTGGCAGCTGACAGAATTGCACAAGAGGGAGGATGTGGGTTGGAAAGTCGCACCATTATCAGCGTTACACACGGAGGGTAATTTTCCCATTACATTGTTACTCATACTACTTGGTGATGTCATAATGTCTACAATGCCGGGAATTCCATTAGTATATAATAATTATAAAACAGTGAGATTTCTGCTGTGATCACACCATGCTAATTAATATTACACTACAAATCGTATCAGAGGGGAGCTGACTCAGAGAATGGAGACTGCAGAGAAGACCAAGATAGGATTTACAATAAAAATTACATTTAGTAATTGGAAATAAATCAGGACTGGATAAGCTGATGCAGATTTCAGGATGTTAAAGCAGTCCTCCACCTGTACTGGCGTTAAAAAGCTTCCGCTGTAGGTATCGCTGTAGATACCTACAGCTTGCTTCTAAGGAGTCCTGAAACCCACAACTTTCTAATATTCAAGTCTTGACTTTATCTAATGCTGGCCATACACTATACGAAAAATCGGTCGTTCAGACAGTTCGTTCGTTTTTCGAACAGTTGATGGGCACAAAATCGATAATCGTTGGGACGTTTGAGCCGAAAAAACGAAGGGCAAGTTTGGAAATTTTCTGCTGAACGAACGATAAATTGAAAGGTTAATGTGTTTCCCGTCCAAACTTTCTGCACTAGGTATATGTAAAAAAAAACGAACCAATTTTTTTTTACTTCGGTTCTCTTAAAGGAACACTACAGGTTCCGTTTTTTTTTTTTTTAAATAACAAACATGTTATACTTACCTCCACTGTGCAGCTCGTTTTGCACACAGTGGCCCCGATCCTCCGCTTCTGGGGTCCCTCGGCGGCTGTCTCGGCTCCTCCCCACAAGGACTCCACACCATAATGCGAGCGAGCTCGCATGGTGTGGAGTTACTGCGGGCGCGCTCCCGTGATACAGCGGCGGCCATAGCCGTCGACTGTATCACTCGGCCCCGCCCCCCGACGTGCCGCGTCATTGGATGTGATTGACAGCAGTGCCAGCCAATGGCTGCGCTGCTTTCAATCCATCCACAGTAGCCAATCAACGGCCAGGCACAGGAATTCGGAGGATGACGGGAGCGAGCGCGGGACTTTCGAGGGGCCAGGTAAGTAAAACGGGGGGGGGGGGGGGCTGGGAGCGGCGGTATCGTCAAATGTTTGTTCACCTTAATGCATAGGATGCATTAAGGTGAAAAAACATTTACCTTTACTACTCCTTTAATGATTTATCTGTCAATACATGATGGCACTATCGTTTGTGCTCACGACCGAACGTTCATTTTTCGAAAGTTTGTTCGGACAATTTTTCGTATAGTGTATGGCCAGCATAAGAAGTCCACACTTCGTTCCGTCCTCTCCATGTCACCTTACTGGTCCACAAAATGTGATCGATTTGTTCCAACGAGCAACAGGAGGCACAGGAGGGTGCAGGAGGCACGGGAGGGTACAGGACAAGGACGACCATTTAGATGAAGTTGCAATAAAAGTGCTCCGAGTTTCAAAACTTCAAGGAGGACTTTAGAAGAAACTTTGAACTCGGACAGCTATGTGCTCCCATATGGATAGTTATGCCTATAAACTTTTTATCATTTTTTAAAAACGTCAAGTGTTGCTGCTACATATGAAAAGTAATGTAGGGGCCTTTCTGTGAAAATGTCTTTCTCCACCCCCCCCACTTTTTTTTGTTTTTTTGTTTATTTTTCCTCTGTTATGACAATTTGTGAAGCAAGGGTAATTTAAGCATAGATGTGTCTTGTGAATAGGTGGCAAGATATTGATATTTAGTTTCAAAATGTTGGAAAACATTGTATTTTTTAAGTTTTAATATTGCTTTGATATATGGGGTCTCAATGATCCAGATTATGGTTTCTTGTATGCAATTCTGCAAACTACCAATACAAAAAAAAGTAAATTAAGTAGAGGCTTTTCTGAAGAAAATGATGCTTCAAGCTCCCCACAGTGCTGCTCACATGACCAAAAACCTAACTATTAATTTATATGATCTCTTGCTAAAAGGTGAGGATCATAATAAGGGCTCTTTCACACTGCTCCATTCAAAAAACGCATGTGTGTTTTTGTGCGTTTTCTGGTTACCCGACTCCAATCATGCATCTGTGAAAAATAGACACGCGACTCAAAAACCGCAACAGCTGGGTGTTTTTGATGAGTTTCCCATTCTTTTCAATAGGGAGGTGTGTTTTTGGTGCGCTTCTTAAACATGCACCAAATATGCAGCATGCAGGACTTCTATAAAAACGCAGTGCACCTGCAGAGCATTGGTGTAAAGAGTTCCACAGAATTTAAAGGGATACGATTTTCGTGCATTTTGTTGTGCTTTTTAACCAAGTGGTTCTGTTATCCTAACTGGGCATCATAGGACGTCCAGCAGGGTAACATGCCGGCGCGCGCCCACAGCGTGGCGATTGCGAGTGCTGCGTGTCAGTCTGACACGCCGCATCTCAGATTGTGGTAAGAAGCCTCTGACACAGCTGATCATCGCGTGAACCAGGAAGTGCCGGTAAACGGCATTCCTCAGTTCGCGTTGACAGGGAGAGTCGATCGGCGGCTCTCCTTGTCAGAGGGGGGCCTGTGCTGATAATCAGCACATTAATTATCAGCACAACCCCATCAGATGTGCCCACCAGCTGCTAAAAAGTGCCCATAAGCTGGCAGTCAGTGCCCCATAAAAAAATAAATCGTCTGATAGTGCCCACGGTGACAATTAGTGCCCATCACAGTGCCAGTCAGTGCCCAGCAGTAAAACCTGTCAGTAACTCCGTTAATTAGTGCCCATCAATTCTACATGTCAGTGCATCCTCCTCAGTGAAGGAGAAGACAAAATTTTATAACCGAAAAAGTTTTTTCTAAAATGTTGTACTTTTTTAATTTGTTTAGCGAAAAATAAAAACCGCAGAGGTGATCAAATACCACCAAAAGAAAGCTCTATTTGTGGGAACAAAATGATAAAAATTTTGTTTGGGTACAGCGTAGCATGACCGCTCAATTGCCATTCAAAGTGCGACAGAGCTGAAGGCTGAAAATTGTCCTAGGCAGGAAGGGGAGTAAGTGCCCGGTATTGAAGTGGTTAACCACTTCTCCACCTGGCCTATTCTGGCACTTCTCTCCTTAATGTAAAGATCATAATTTTTTTGCTAGAAAATTCATCAGAACCCCAAAACATTATATATATATTTTTTTTAGCAGACACCCTAGGGAATAAAATGGCGGTCATTGCAACTTTTTATATCGTACGGTATTTGCGCAATAATTTTTCAAACGCCTTTTTTGGGGGAAAAAAAAACGGTTTCATGAATTAAAAGATAACAAAAATAGTAAAGTTAGCTCAAATTTTTTTGTATAATGTGAAAGATGATGTTACACCGAGTAAATAGATACCTAACATGTCACGCTTTAAAAAATTGCGCACCCATGGAATGGCGCCAAATTTCGGTACTTAAAAATCTCCATAGGCGACGCTTTAACATTTTTTACAGGTTACTATTTTTGAGTTAGAGGAGGTCTAGTGCTAGAATTGTTGCACACGCTCTAACGCATGCGGCAATACCTCACATGTAGGGTTTGAACGGCGTTTACATATGTGGGCGGGACTTGCATGCGCGTTCGCTTCTGAGCACGAGCTACCGGGGACAGGGGCGTTTAAACTTTTTTTTTATTATTATTTTACTTAATTTTTTTTATTTTTTACACTTTTTTTTTTACATTTTTTTTTGATCACTTTTATTTCTATTACAAGGAATGTAAACATCCCTTGTAATAGGAATCATTGTGAAAGGTCCTCTTTATGGAGAGATGTGGGGTCAATAGGACCCCACATCTCTTCTCCAGGCTTGAAAGCATGAGATCGTGAAAAAAATTCACGATCTCATGCCGACAGTCGCGATTGCGGCTTTGCTTACTTCCGGGGACCCGGGCGTGACGTCACAATGTTGCGCCTCCGACGATCATAGAGATGACTGGTGACCATCAGGTCACCGGAAATCTCTATCGTCGTGAACTGGCGCCGGTCGATTCGTTCTCCGGGCCCCCGATGGCACGGGAGAGCCTGGAAAAGCACTGGATGGTGGCGGGAAGGTGCGTCCCCTCCCGCCGCCTATAAGAACGATCAATCGGCGGAACTGCCGCTATGATCGATCTTATTGTGCACAGAATCGCCGGCAGAATACAGTGATTTCTTAATGTTGCCTGTAGCTGCAGGCATCATTCAGATATCACCGCACAAATTCGAGGACGTCATAGGACGTCCTCAGTGGAGAAGTCGTTGAACATCAAAAACTGATCAGTGTGAAAGGGACATTAAAGTTGGCTAATCCGCCCATCAGAGAATATATCCTAGGCTTCTGGTCATGTGATGAGCAGTGAAAGGGGTCTAAAAGTAGCATTTTTCCCCAGAAAAGGTAAGCATTTCAACCCATTTTTCACTCTATTTGTCCATTGCAACAAGACTGTTACATTTTTTTAAAGGAGTTTGTAAAAAAATACATACAAATTTAAGTCAACAGCTACAAATATTGTAGCTGCTGTACAAGGACACTGTCTAGGGATCCCGCGATGTCGGCACCCCTAGCTGATTCATCCATCGGGTGCAGGCGCCAACATCTGTAGTAAGGGGAACAGGAAGTGAAGCCTTGTGGTTTCACAGCCTGTTTCCTACTGCGCATGCGCGAGTTGGGCTGCGCTTTCTGAATGGTTCCGCTGTCTTTTGGGACCTCTGAGGAGGGGCCGGAAATGTTGTAGATCGCTGTGTGGCGATCTTACCTGGAAGTGGGAGCAGGTACCTGTCAAAACCAAGTACCCGTTCCCCCTCAAAAAGTGCCAAATGTGGCAGTGGAGGGGGGCAGGGTGCGAACCAGCGGAGCTTCCCCTTTTGGGTGAAGCTCCGCTTTCAATACTTGAACTGACATATAATCACACACATAGGTTGGACTTGATGGACTTTTGTCATTTTTCAACCTCACCTACTATGTAACTAAAAGGGTTCAAGGTACCTCCACCTAATATTTAAATATAGATCAACTTTAATGTTTTAAAAAAAAAAAAGAAGTGTTACAATTTGTGAATAGAAATTTATGGAGACAATCTGCCAATCAAATGCACATGAGTTTTTTTACTAAAGGCAAATAGACTATACACTTTGTAAGTGCAGTTGCACTCTGCAAAGGCATTTGCCCCATAGCTTAGTAAATCAAGTAAAGCTTCACTATGCAAATAATACTCAATCACATGCAAGGAAAATAAAACAGCATTTTTGCTTGCACATGATTGGATGATTGAAGTCAGGTGGAAGTCAGCAGAGCTTCCCCTCAATTACAAAGTTCTGGAGCAAATGTCCTTGCAGAGTGAAACTGCACTTTGCAAAATCTAGTTGCACTTAGTAAATTAACCCAACAGTCTCTTTCTGCTTAAGTAAACATGTCAGCTTGCTTTACTTAGTAGTCTCAGGTCCTTACAACAGTCACCAGTAGATTACTTCCAGAGCAGTCTGGAAATCCTAGAACTGGATGCTCCAACAAAGGTATTGTGAAAGATGAAGAGCGGAACCTCCCCTTTTGGGTGAAGTTCTGCTTTAAGGTCGTCGCATGCCTGGAAGGGAGGTGAAAACAGTGAATTTAGTTCATGGGCTCGAAGGATTGCTGTTAAGAGGGCATCTCACAGGTGGCTAGGAGGTACAGTGGGGCAAAAAAAGTATTTAGTCAGCCACCAATTGTGCAAGTTCTCCCACTTATAAAGATGAGAGAGGCCTGTAATTGTCATCATAGGTATACCTCAACTATGAGAGACAAAATGTGGAAACAAATCCAGACAATCACATTGTCTGATTTGGAAATAATTTTTTTTTGCAAATTATGGTGAAAAATAGTCACCTACAAACAAGCAAGATTTCTGGCTCTCACAGACCTGTATCTTCTTTAAGAGGCTCCTCTGGCCTTCACTCATTACCTGTATTACTCATTACCTGTATTAATGGCACCTGTTTGTACTTGTTATCAGTATAAAAGACACCTGTCCACAACCTCACACTCCAAACTCCACTATGGTGAAGACCAAAAAGCTGTTGCAGGACACCAGAAACAAAAAATTGTAGACCTGCACCAGGCTGGGAAGACTGAATCTGCAATAGGCAAGCAGCTTGGTGTGAAGAAATCAACTGTGGGAGCAATAATTTGAAAATGGAAGACATACAAGACCACTGATAATCTCCCTCGATCTGGGGCTCCATGCAAGATCTCACCCCCGTGGGGTCAAAATGATCACAAGAACGGTGAGCAAAAATCCCAGAACCACACGGGGGGACCTAAGTGAATGACCTGCAGAGAGCTGGGACCAATGTAACAAAAGCTACCATCAGTAATACACTACGCCGCCAGGGACTTAGATCCTGCAGTGCCAGACGTGTCCCCCTGCTTAAGCCAGTACATGTCCGGGCCCGTCTGAGGTTTGCTAGAGAGCATTTGCATGATCCAGAAGAGGATTGGGAGAATGTCATATGGTCAGATGAAACCAAAGTAGAACTGTTTGGTAGAAACACAACTTGTTGTGTTTGGAGGAGAGAGAATGCTGAGTTGCAACCAAAGAACACCATACCTACTGTGAAGCATGGGGGTGTCAACATCATGCTTTGGGGTGGTTTCTCTGCAAAGGGAACAGGACGACTGATCCGTGTACATGAAAGAATGAATGGGGCCATGTATTGTGAGATTTTGAATGCAAAGCTCCTCCCATCAGCAAGGGCATTGAAGATGAAACGTGGCTGGGTCTTTCAGCATGACAATGATCCCAAACACACCGCCCGGGCAACGAAGGAATGGCTTCGTAAGAAGCATTTCAAGGTCCTGGAGTGGCCTAGCCAGTCTCCAAATCTCAACCTCATAGAAAACCTTTAGGAGGGAGTTGAAAGTTCGTGTTGCCCAGCGACAGCCCCAAAACATCAATGCTCTAGAGGAGATCTGCATGGAGGAATGGGCCAACATACCAGCAACAGTGTATGACAACCTTCTGAAGACTTACAGAACACGTTTGACCTCTGTCATTGCCAACAAAGGATATATAAACAAAGTATTGAGATGAACTTTTGATATTGACCAAATACTTATTTTCCACCATAATTTGCAAATAAATTCTTTACAAATCAAACAATGTGATTGTCTGGATTTGTTTCCACATTTTGTCTCTCATAGTTGAGGTATACCTATGACGACAATTACAGGCCTCTCATCTTTTTAAGTAGGCGAACTTGCACACATGGTGGCGGACTAAATACTTTTTTGCCCCACTGTATTATGGTGCCTCCTCACTGCCTGTTTAAACCCCCAAAAGCCTACAACACAGCAGCTGTGTGCATTGCACATGGTTACAAGGCAGTTGGGGTGCAGCCCATTTCATGTCGCGGCCACAAAAGCATCACTTGTTGCCACGCAGTTAAGCAAAGCCCCACAGCTGCTACAAGTTTACAACCCAAGCTTAAGGGGACAGTAAGACCATGGCTCAAGCCCCCGTTTTTAACTGCCCCCACCTATTGCAAGTGTAAACTTAGCTCAAGTGTGAATAAAGGTTGTTAAGGACTATGGCACTTTGTACATCATCACTGCTCCATGTACTGCCACAGCACATTCCAATGTTTTATTAATACATTACTGGATTTAATGGTGTTCCCTTTAAATATATAGTATGTCTGGAGCTCATCTGAAGTTTCCATATACAATGTCACATATGGCTAGCAACTTTGTTACCCATGGCAACCAGCTTTCCTAAAAATGCAGTTTAGAAAAGCAGCATCTTCCACTGTTAGCATGCACAGTTTTTACTGGTTTCCACTTACCGTGCCCATTGCAGTAGTAAATCCATTTCTCTCTGTTCTGGGTCAGGGCTGTGGTCTTCTTGAAGCCAGCTTTCTCCACAATAGAACTCGGATCTTGCTTTGGTCCTTTTTTGAGGGTGCGTGAGCTTTTCCTGACGCTACAAACCACAATGATCACAAGTACAAGCAGCAAAAAGAGTACAATCATCCAAGGCAAGTGCTCATTGATGTCAAAATGGTGTGGGACTTGCCGGGGAGGCCCCCGCTTGGTGGTCTTGAAGACCGTATTCTTGAGTCCATCCCCTCCGTTTCTCACCACTCCTGGTGGCTGGGACCCTTCTGTCATCTGCGGAGGCTTCTTATGAGGTCTTTGATGGTCTCCTGCTTCTGGGTCTACCGTCATGTTCAAGTATCTAGTTTCATTCTTTTCAGTTTCGTTGTAAACATCTGTAGGCTCTGAAACACGAGCAGAGATGATGGATTAGTTAGAAGTACGGGGAGAACTTGAGAGCATTAAAAAAAAAAAAAAAAGAAAAAAAAAGAAAGTTGTAGACTGAGGGTCTAACGAACAACTAAACTCCAACCTCAGACTTCCTTGTATAAACTCAGGAGTGAGCCAAACACTCTTATTTTAGCACAAGTAAGCTTTCATATAGGCAGGTTGAGCTGCTCGATGAGCTCACTTATTTATCTTGGCAAGTAACAGAGCCGGCCGAGAAAACCGCACACCTGCCGTAAGGCAAATTTGGGAGATCAGAAGCACATGTCAGGTAAAGTATATGAAAAGGCTTCTCTGTGAGAACATTAAGAAAAACAATTTCTTTAAAGAGATAATCTTTTCCAGCACTTACAATGGTCACCATCTGCCTATAAAATACCTAAATCTAACCCTTACACTTCGAGGATCACTATAGTGAAAAAATGTTGTATGCTGGTAACTGCACGGGGTTACTTATAAAAAGTAGTATTTTTTTTTATTTATTTTTTTATACATTTTTACTTTACATGCCTTTCCAGAAAAAAAATGGCAGTTCCAGGGTTGGTACAAACTATTAAACAGGCAGGTCCTTTGGCTACCAAGGTGAAGATGCTTTAATTTTTTTACCATTCATTTAAAGCGAGCCTTCACCCTAAATACACATGTTCTTTCTCCTGCCTTCTCCCTTTCTCACATTTGGAGAAATGTGAAAATGATGCTCTCCACCAACCCTCCTGCCGTGGATTCTGTGTGTGCACAGATGTGCCACAGGGTTCCTACAGAATCCTGTGGCACACATGAGGTTACCATACATGTGAAAAGATGAAGCAATATGGAAGGCCCAAACTTTGCTCTATATATGCGAAACAAGGGGAAATGTACATAAACTGTACAAGTAGATTTTAATTTTGCTCCGACTTATAAAAGAAATGAACTCCGTAGCCTCCTCTAGATCAGTAGTCTACTAAACTGTGGTCCTTTGCTTGCCTTTATCCAGCCCTTGGGGCACCATTCGTTCCACCGACACCAACCGTGTGGATATGGTTCCTGAAATTGACACCAATAATGAAACACTATTCCTTCCTTTGACGAGTGGATACTATTTCTCACACTGAATCTATTAACAGGGCAAGATTTCTCCCAATGATGGGGCACCATTTCTCCCAATGATAAAACTCATCTCATCTCTTTTCCTATAGGTGCGAGGTCATTTTTTTTTCACTCTTATTGACCACCAAGTCTGAAAAAGTGTCTACTCCCATGGACCACCAAGCTATGATATTATCTACTTATACTGGCCACAGTCCGGCCCCCTCATTAGGTCTAAAGGCCCATCAACTGGGTCTTTGTTTAGAATGTTTGGAGACCCCCCCCCCCCTTAAATTCAGCAAAACGTCATCCTTAAATTTTTAGAACAATTATATATTATATAATTGCAAGTGTCTCTAAATATGAACTACAGCAAAGAACGGAGATAGCTACTGAGATTACAGTTATTTATCTGCTCTCATAGCATATCTGCCTAATGGGCATTCATTAGATTTCATCAGAAACTGTTGCACCATCATGTATTAACCCTTATCAGATACAGTTTCCCATGCTCAAGGGTTTCAATAACAGCTACCAATGAACATTACTAACCAGTTATTAGTGTGGCTTTTCATCTGTGCTATCTTATAACTGAGATATTACAGTAATTGCAAGTTCTGCAAACAATGACCAGTAGCATGACATCAGCCATGTGTTCAAATTGAACTTTCCTGCAATGTTCATTTACTGAATTCTGAAAGGCGAAGAGGAGAAGGTAGCACAGGGAAAAAAAAAAAAAAAAAAAAAAAAAAAAAAATCGCCCATGGTACATATACATACACACAAAATATATAACATAATACACACACACACACAAATTTAGAGAATGATGGGAAAAATAAAAATATTGTATACTGTATTTGCATCTCTGTGAATGCAGTCAAATCATTGTGCGTGTGTATATTATATATATATATATATATATATATATATATATATATTAGAACCACTTTAGTGCAAACCTGCACAGATGCATATACAGCATCTCACAAAAGTGAGTACACCCCTCACATTTTTGTAAATATTTTATTATATCTTTTCATGAGACAACACTAAGAGCCGGTTCACACCACGTCGCCTGACGAGTAGCGTCCCATGCTTTTCAATGGAACCGTTCTAAGTAAGAGCGACTCAGGTCGCTCCGACTTAGAAAAAGGTTCCTGTACTACTTTTGGGGGCGACCTGCATTGACTTCTATACAGAAGTCTTATGCAAATCGCCTCGGCGGGCGTCTCAAGTCGTCTTGAGATCGCGCCGCCGAGGTCGCCCCCACAAGTCGTGCCGCGTTGCGCCGCCCTGGTGTGAACCGGCTCTGAAGAAATGACACCTTGCTACAATGTAAAGTAGTGAGTGTACAGCTTGTACAACAGTGTACATTTTCTGTCCCCTCAAAATAACTCACACAGCCATTAATGTCTAAACCACTGGGAACAAAAGTGGGCTGGAGCTTTCCTGCAGCTGCAGGAGAAGTGTGAGGGCCACATGAAATGGCCTGGAGGGTCGGATTCGGCCAGCGGGCCTTGTGTTTGACATATGTGGCCTAGGTCATCTTTATGTAGGGGCAACAATACATTTTCAGATCCTCAGAGTTCTTTGCCATGAGGAGCCATGTTGAACTTCCAGTGACCAGTATGAGCGTGATAACACCAAATGTAACACACCTGCTCCCCATTCACACCTGAGACCTTGCAACACTCACAAGTCACATGACACCGGGGTGGGAAAATGGCCAAATGGGCCCAACTTAGACATTTTCACTTAGGGGTGTACTCACTTTTGTTGCCAGTGGTTTAGACATTAATGGCTGTGTGTTGAGTTATTTTGAGGAGACCACAAATTTACACTGCTTTACAAGCTGTACACTCACTACTTTACATTGTAGCAAAGTGTAATTTCTTAAGTGTTGTCACATGAAAAGATATAATAAAATATTTACAAAAATGTGAGGGGTGTACTCACTTTTGTGAGATACAGTACTTCTGTTCCTTTTGCTCCCGCCACTGTATTCGGCTACCAGAAGTGAAAGGAAAGCCATGAGTAAGTTACATGTGTTGTAGCTTACACAGCTCTATGGATACCCCTTTGTGACAGCTGATTTGCCCAGAGCTGTCACACAGTCCTTCGTACCTGAATGTACCAGGTGTTTACTTTGACTCCTGGCACTGAACAAAAGCATCAGGAAAATTAAGAAAATGCAAGGACACGCTGGAGCTGATGGGAGGGGGTTAAAGAATGGAAGAGAATCACATAGTGGCTCTGCATACGGGAGGGCAGTGCAAACTTTGTCATACAGTACAGCACATTAGTTACATACACGTTTTCTTGTGTGTTGGGGGAGGAGTACATTTTTAAAGCTGCTGGTTACAGGGGAAGATTTTCTTTACTTGAACAAGCACAAAAACACTTGAGGTAGATTAAATGCAAAACAGTTTCAACCAAAATATAGAATATTACTATAAATAGTAAAGTAGAACGTCTCACCAAATTCAGTGGACGAAGGGTAGAGGTCTGGAGCAGAAGAAGAAAGAGGTCCACATACATTGTCTTGTTCTTTTGTACCAGGTTTGATGGTCACCAGGCCAAGTTCAGAGCAGTTGGTATGGGTCTTACATCTCATCATACTAGAAGGCACATCAGAATAGGTACCATAGGAGCACATCCTACATTTGACGTTTTCAGTTTCACTTCCTCTCTTCTTCACACCCCATCCTACCGGGCACACAGTGTGGTTGGCACAAGAGCCATTCGTGAGGTATGTGCCAGGTGGGCATGAGCACTCGCCATCAGTCAAGGCAGAACACACCGTTTTTGTGACCATAGGCGGCTCACATGGTGGACTGCAAGGGTGACACCGTTCATTCCCATTTTCATGTTTGGTGAAGGTGCCATTGGGGCACGGGCTACACTCCCGGAGGTCAGACTCAGTACAGTGCTTGGACATATAGGTGCCTGCTGGGCATTTGTCACAGGATAAGATTTTTGTAGGCCCAAGATTGGTGTTGTTATATTTCCCAGACAGCTGAAATATTTTCTTCTTGTTAGACAACTGCACCGACTCAGCTCTCACCAACTCAAGATGACACAGCAGAATCTGAAAAAAGAGAAACATTATCTTTAAACTTCCACCATACTGAAAAGTCCCATTAATGAAAGACAATTGCTTGCTATGGATTGCATGGGAGCAGCTTGGTAATTTGAAAGGTGTCACATACACGCAAGGGGCTACATGTTCAGAGAACCTCAATTAAGAATCCAAAGCATCATCCACTCTTAAAGTCGAACACCAGGAAAACAGATCCTGCAACTGTTGTACACATTGTGAAACATATACATGGGAAAATATTTACCTGCCAAAAGGATTTGCAGTTTCCTGTATTTGACATGCATTTGAAGAACATATCAAAAAGATAGTGGAGTAGGTTTATAGGGGGACTCCCAACGGTGTGTCCCAAAAGGTGCCAGGTGTCCAATCGCCTAAAAAAAGTTAACAGCCTATAACCCAGGGTCTGAATACTCAGCCTGCGTCCCTGCACCATACAATTAAGATATTACCATTTGCCCCAATGGTGCCATGTGGAGGACAGTTCTGAGGCTAAAATGTACCTAATTTGTGTCTTTCTTTAGATACAGGAGGTCCAGGTGCACTGCAGGTCAAATTCAGACATGCTATCCCTGAAGGAGCGATTTTGTCACTGTATTTTGCGATTTTGTTTCCACTTTATTATGTGAAACTTTCAATCTTACTTCTACACCATTTTTTATGTTATCAAAATAAAAAATGTACACATTTTAAAGTAGGGATGCACCGAAATTTCCTTTTCAGCAATTTGTAGAAACAGAAAAAAGGCCGATAATGGAGCCGAAAATGGGGCGGGGCTCCGCCCCCCGCCCCTGGTGCCGTCAATTACGGGGGTGTCGTATAGCGCAGAAGAGATGAGAGCCGCCGCCTGGTTGTTTAGAGCGCCCGGAACATTACAGCTTTCATTTCAATAGCTGCGTGTTCCCTGCCGCGCGCCGTCATACAGCCCCTCCTTTGTCTGGGCACTTTGATAGACAGATCACCCATCCAATCCTGGGATGGGTGATCTGTCTATCAAATTTCCTCGGACAAGGGGGAGGGGCTGTATGTGACGGCGCGCGGTGGGGGAACACACAGCTATTGAAATGAAAGCTGTGTGATGTTCCTGGCGCTCTAATCAACCAGGCGGCGGCGGCGGCGGCTCTCTTCTCCTCACACAGGTAGGCTGCACTGGGGACACACTGGCTGGCTGCACTGGGGACACACTGGCTAGCTGCACTGATCTCCTGTACCGTGTCCCCAGTCTCTGACCATCTCCTGTACCGTGTTCCCAGTCTCTGACCATCTCCTGTACCGTGTTCCCAGTCTCTGACCATCTCCTGTACCGTGTTCCCAGTCTCTGACCATCTCCTGTACCGTGTTCCCAGTCTCTGACCATCCTCCTGTACCGTGTTCCCAGTCTCTGACCATCTCCTGTATAAAAATATTTTTTTTAAAACAGGTCACTTTCGGTATTGATGCTGTTTCGGTATCGGTTTCCGGCCTAGTGTATATTTTAATTTCGGTATCTGTTTCAGGCACCAAAAAACCCATTCAGTGCATTCCTAATTTAAGATAATATAATCACTTTTTAAACCTTTAAATTCACATTTAACGGGGGGGGGGGGGGGGGGGGGAAATATAACCCTTGGTAGGAATGGAGACATTTGATGCAATCTGCATTTGAATTAGATCTAAAAGCAAAAAACCCAGCATTTGCATTTGACAACACAAGTGCACACAAATCCTAGTTTTGTTTAGCGGTCTTCTGTTCTAGACATTCCTACCAGACAGCACAGCAAGGTCCTTGACCTGCACTGCAGCGGCTCAGTCTGGTTGAGAAAACACCCAGCCTGCTGACTGGACAATGAATAAGCAGCACATATTGATCTACTCTGCTCTCCTCTTCTGACAGCATATTCCAAATCAATATATAAAAATGTCTAAATGGCAACAAGAGCTGTCCTTCGTTCCTGTCTGAATTTGGTTATGCAGGGGATTACAGGAGGCTTATATCAATACAAAGTCAGGTACAACAGTTGCATTTAAAAACTATAGTAAATGAATACATAACTGCATGTTTTGCTAATTTTATTTAGTATCTGGAGTTTTTGCAATAGGTACTGGCTCATACTTGGAACACGGCTTTTCAGGTGGAAGTAAGCAGTTAAAGAACAAACCGTGAAATACAGAAATATGAGCACCTAGCTAAAGAAATACGTTTTAGTATTCTCTATACACTGGCTCACACTTACCCATAAAACACTAAAGGTTTAAGCAAACATGAATACCCTGACACCCAACCCAGCCAGTTTTAGCACCAACAGACCACTTCAACCAACCAAAAATAAGAAAAACCCCAAAAGAAAAAACCATGAAAGTCTTGTGACTGGTGTTGTTGTCTCGTGATACACTTGCACCCCCTTTTTCCTCTGTTCATTTACAATGAGCATTTCCCCCCAATAAAACTGATATTTCAGAAGTAATTACTGGTCACTTTGAATCCTTGGTGTGTTATTTGTAATTTTTCAAACTGTCTTCATCATTCACAGTTTTAAGAAATTCAAATATATAGATTGTCACTGCTGCAAGTGTGCCTGCTGATGGCATGTGTTACCAATAATACCAGTAGCATCAATGTCACTATATGACCAAAAGCTTGCAGACATGCTT